>CAMZMU010000052.1:61281083-61881083 GCA_947311845.1 Poa pratensis
CCCGGACTAGCTGTCGAAATACCCGATTATGCTTAACAAACGATCCGTGATCAGTCTGTCGTTGCACATAATCCGAATTGGATACCAAAGTTTACATCCATTACAGTACCGAATAAAAGTCTTACATAAATGGTCATTTAGACCAAGTTCTTACATAGGTGCCTTCATGGGCCAAACCAAAATATATCAGCGGAAGCTACGGCGTAGTAGACATCATATTCTAACGATGACAACCCGACAGGCAGCTGACTTGTGGAGATCCTTAGTTGGCGTAGAAGTCGCCATATTCCTGCTCTGCGTAGTGTTCCTCCTCGTAGTCTGGCTAGGACAATAGCCAGGGACGAAACCAATATGAGTACATTTGAATGTACTCGCAAACTATCCCAACATGAGTATGCACCAGTTTTATTTTAGTTGACAACTTTTCTGATTTAAAACATCTTATATCTTTATTGAAAAAGGTAAGAAGAGCTTTATAACTATCTTTAAAGAAGTCACCTTTTTCATCTGTTTTTCCAAAACTTCTCCTCTTTCCGACCATAGCCCGTCATGGTCCACTTTCATCCAACCACCTCATACCGATCCGTTGGTATAGGTGTAGGAAACATTCTCCACTCCATTTTTCTTTTAAAAACTCAAAGCCTTTTTAAAACTTGCACAAGGTCTTAGGACAGTCTCCCAATTGTCCATATCCGAGGACTCGGCTATTCGAATAGTTTTTAACACTCTGCAGAGGTAGCACGCTTTTAACCCACATCCATCCGGCAACTCATCGTGTCTGCCACGTCTCGCCATACCAGGTGTATGCGAAGTAAGCCGCCGGCCATAGCCTCTTATTTGCTCATGCTAGTATAGGATCCTTCCCATATGACACTTTCCATCAACACCCAGTCCAGTTTCCCGTCAGAAACCCTAAGTGTGAGGACTCATAGTTTTGTCCGGCGGTTTATGGTGGAACCTTCTATCCTCCCCACCAACTTGTGTGAGGACCCGGGTCAGGGGGTAGATCCTCGGACCATCCCCTCATGCATAACGGAGTCATCTCCGTCGATGAGGTATCCCATACTAATAAGAGCAAACTACATGACTACGCCTTTTCCCATATGTGGTAAATGTGGTCGCACAGGGTAGGATTGGTTTCCATAGTACTAGGACACTGTGCATTTTTCACAAACATCACCATTTTTCCACCTTTCCAACAGCACCGACATCTCGTCGTTCCATAAACTCACAAGACATTTCAAAGGAGTTTTGAATAAACAACATTGTTTTCCCATCCTAAAGTTTTATATAAACTACGACATAGGGTGGCAAAATAATATCCATATATTTTGAAATGGGTTTTGTAAATCTTGCTTTGAGAGTAAACATATTATGAAAGTAGATGCATATGTTGGTAGTGCAAGCTCAGAGAATAGCTTGCCTTGCTTGGCAAAGTGATCTTGCTCTTGTTCTTCAAATTCAGCAAACTCTCCTTCCTCGATATATCCGACAACGTTCTCGTCTAATTAACAAACAAACAATACAAACAATCACTAAGCTATACAAGCAATCACCTCAACATAACCATCATTAACATCACAATTGGCTACTGCACACATCAAACTACACAATTTGGTTTTAAATAAATTGAATTAAACATTATTTAATTAAGTCCAAATTATGGCAGAAACTAGTTATTCATGTTTAATTCCACAACTTGAGTTCTGTTGGTCACAAAAATACAAATTAAAATTCTATGGAAAGCCACTGATGTGTAGAATACAACCCAATTTGAATTGGACCATTTGGAGTTACCAAACTCCCTACACATTGGATTGAATCCAGTAGCTTAATAATCAAGTTTTAGCTACCAATTAAATTATATTGTTCCAAAAATTAAACCCTTTTAGGGGTAACTAAACATGGATATATGTGAGCTAACAAAATTGGTCCTAACTCATTTGGATCAACCAATAAACATATTTGTCTGTTTTAGTCCAGAAGGGTTTATTTTAAAGTCAGCAATTAATATTGCTTAATTAATTCTACCAAAATTAGGGGAGCTAACACAAGGCAGTACTAAGCTAGCAAAATTGGTTTGGAATTATTTGGACTAGCAGAGTATCAGAAACAAACAAGTTTAGAATTTAAACCTTCTGTGGCATTTTCAATAATACTTTTTAACTATTTAATGAAATGACATGGACCAATTGTGTTGGTTAAACACTTTCATAAGCTTTCCAGAACAGTTGAGTTTGATTTATTTGGATTCCTAAATCTCGAGATATTGAATTTCAAAGTTGATGCCAGTACTGTTTTTTTCCAGAGAAAAAGAAATAGAAATTCCCTCTCTTCTGGATAATGTTGAGATTTCTGACTAGTGGGGCCTACTGGTCAGTGACTCAGCGTGGACGTGGATTTGATTAAAATACTGACGGGTGGGGTCAGGCCGTCAGTGGCTCAACTACAGCGAAGCGTTACGCGGCCGTTGGATCTGGATCCAACGGTCCAAGATCAAAGGCAACGGCGGCGACCAAAAACTGGCGGCGCCGCCGCGCCGGCGGCACGGTGATGATCGGAGACTCACCTAGAGGGCTCGGAAGATCGCGGAGACGCAGATCGAGCGGAGGCTCGGGGAAGGCGATGGTGCGAGCTGTGCTTGCTGGGGAAGGCTGGTTCGTCGGCGGTGAGGTCGCGCACTTCGTCGGCGTCGGGCAGCAACTTCGGCGGAGCGTCGGGGTCGCGTCCGTGCACTAAAAAGAGGGAAAAAGCTCTCTGGTGAGTGCGGTGTCCACAAGGAAGAGCGTAGAGGGGTCAGAGGGAAGAATGGGGAGGTGTGGCGAGGCGGTGGTGCTCGACCTCAACGGCGGCGTCGGGCACGGCCGTGCACTGCCCTCTGGCGGTGCACAGAGCAAATTGGAGCGAGGGAAAGCTTGGAGGGAGGGTGTGGTGTTCCAGAGAGGCCTCGGGGTGCTTTTTATAGGGCCAGGGCGGTCCACGATGGTCGGGGTCTACGGCGGCGGCCATGGCGCGTCCACGGTGATCAATTCGGCGATTACACGGCGACGGTGCAGAGACTCGTGGTGGCTTGGGGCTTAACGGGGTCCGGCAAGCTTCTAGAGTCATCTAGAAGAACGGTGCGTGTCGGGGAGCTAAGGGGTGGACGAATTTTGCCGGCGCCGTCCAAGTGCTCTACGGCGGTCAGCGGGGAACCGCGGCGTAATGGCGACGGGAGGGGTGCCCGTTTTCTTCCCTGCGGGTGCAGAGAGGTGCAGGGGTGCAGAGGCGAGGGAGAGGCGGCCAGGGGGGTCCTGGCGGCGAAGAAAACGGCGTCGACGGTGAAGGCGACACGGCGACGGTCGTCGGGTCTGAGGTCGATGACCTTTTTGCAGAAAACCCCTTCCTCCCTCTTTTCTTTTATTTTTCAGTTTTATTTCAATATCCAGAAGCTTTTCCTGGATTTATTTGAGGTACTTAAGTATTTTAGAAAATTCTGCAAATATTTGTGGGGCCTCCCCATAACATGTAGGAGCTCCACAAAATTTGGCATTGCCAAATAAAATGTTTGGCAACATTTTCTTTCATAGTACTTGTTTAAGGTAATTTGATTTATTTCTATTTGTTTTTATTTTAGAATTTTAAAACAAGTTCAAAAATAATATTTGAGAGGGGAAAGTGGTAGGAACAAAATGGGGAGTGTTTATAAACCCACTCCACTGAATTTTGTTTGAAACCATTTGAAATTCTCACTTGGAGAATTTGTGGAATACAAATGTCACTTTTGTTTTTCTTGCTTTATTTGCTATTTCAATTCTTTTCTTTTCTTCTTGCTTTTATTTAGAGCAAACAACAAACCACTAGCAAGAAGGAATAACACAAGCAACAAGAATTAAACCATACAAGCAACAATTTGCAAACAACACATAATAATTAACAAAAGTTTTTGTTGGCTCCCATTTTGGAATATAATATTGATTAATAATTTTGGGATGTTACAATCCTTCCCCCCTTAAATAAATCTCGTCCCGAGATTTGCTAGGCTTGGTTTTAAGGAGGTCTGGGAATTCGCTTCTAAGATAATCTTCGCGTTCCCAAGTTGCTTCTTCTTCAGAGTGGTTAGTCCACTGGACTTTGTAAAACTTGATCGCACGTCTTCGGGTAACACGAACATCTTCTTCGAGAATTTTGAGGGGTCTCTCACGATAAGTCAGGTCTTGGTTCAGGTCGATGGAGAGGTGGTCGATGTTTTTGAAAACATCAGGCTGGTCAGGAACTTCAAGACACTTCCGGAGCAAGGAAATGTGGAAGACATCATGATAATCTCCTAACTCCTGGGGTAACTCCAGCTGATAGGATACTTCTCCTCGACGAGCAATGACCTTGAAGGGTCCAATATACCTTGGTGCTAACTTTCCTTTGACATGGAAACGCTGCATTCCCTTGAGGGGTGTCACTCGGAGATACACATAATCTCCGATACTGAAAGTGAGATCACGGCGCTTGGTGTCAGCGTAACTCTTCTGACGGGATTGGGCAGTTTTGAGACGTTCACGAATAAGCTGAACTTGCTCTTCAGCTTCTCGGAGGGTATCTGGTCCGAACAATTTGCTCTCTCCGGTATCGGACCAATTCAGGGGTGTACGACACTTCTTGCCGTAAAGGGCTTCAAAAGGGGCCATTTGCAGACTAGACTGATAACTGTTGTTGTACGAGAACTCTGCAAACGGAAGACAATCTTCCCACTTGGAACCATAGGATAGAACACATGCGCGAAGCATGTCCTCTAATATCTGGTTCACTCGCTCAGTCTGGCCATCGGTCTGGGGATGATAAGCTGTGCTAAAGGCTAACTTGGTTCCGAGGGCTTCATGAAGGGATTTCCAGAATCTTGAGGTGAATTGCGTGCCTCTATCAGATACAATCTTCTTAGGCACACCATGCAGGCTCACTATTCTGGAAATATACAGGTCTGCTAACTGAGCTCCGGTATGAGTGGTCTTGACAGGAACAAAGTGGGCAACCTTGGTCAGTCGATCAACGATGACCCAGATGGAATCATGGCCTCGGTTGGATCTTGGAAGTCCGGTAATAAAATCCATTCCAATCTCGTCCCACTTCCACTCGGGAATTTTCAAAGGTTGAAGCAATCCAGCGGGTCGCTGATGTTCAGCCTTGACTCGCTGACAGATATCACACTTGGCTACGAATGAACCAATCTCTCGCTTCATTCCATGCCACCAAAATCTTTCTCGAAGGTCTTGGTACATTTTGGTTCCGCCGGGGTGGATTGAATAAGGGGTCTCATGGGCCTCCTTCAGGATTAACTCCTTAAGTTCCGTGACATTGGGCACACAGATACGGTTATTGAATTTCAGCACTCCTTCAGCATCTTCGGTAAAACCGGGTGCTTTGCCGAGGGAAATTTTCTTCCTAATTCCCTCTATACTTTCATGACCTTTCTGGGCTTCTTTGATTTGATCCACCAGGGTTGGGGTTAACTCTAAATTGGCGAGATAACCATAGCTAACAAGCTCTAGTCCAAAATCTTGGAAGTCTTGAACAAGGCTGGCTGTTCGGCTTGGATCAGGGCATTCAGGGTGCAAGGTTTGCGACTAAGGGCATCGGCAACTACATTAGCCTTTCCGGGGTGATAATGGATTCCAATATCATAATCCTTGATTAATTCCATCCATCTCCTCTGTCGCAGGTTCAGATCTTTCTGGGTGAAAATATACTTCAAGCTTTTGTGATCTGTATAGACCTCGCAGCGATGTCCCGCAAGATAGGGACGCCACTTCTTAAGAGCAAAGACCACAGCAGCTAACTCCAAGTCATGGGTTGGGTAATTCTCTTCATGCGGTCGCAACTGCCGGGACAGGTACGACACAACTTTGCCTTCTTGCATCAGAACGCAACCAAGTCCGAGGCGTGATGCATCGCAATACACGTCGAAACTCTGGGTGACGTCTGGCATGATCAGGATTGGGGCTGAGGTTAGTTTCTTCTTCAGTTCTTGGAAACTATCCTCACACTTCTGAGTCCATTCAAATTTCTTGTCCTTCTTCAACAGTTGGGTCAGAGGTTTGGCTATACTGGAAAATCCTTCGACGAACTTGCGGTAATAACCGGCAAGTCCGAGAAAGCTTCGGATTTCAAAAACATTGGTTGGGGATAACCAGTCAAGAATGGCTTGTATCTTCTCAGGGTCAACAGAAATTCCTCCAGCGGATACAATATGTCCAAGAAATGCCACTTCACTGAGCCAAAACTCACACTTGCTAAGTTTGGCATACAGTTGGTGCTCTTGGAGGGTCTCCAAAACTAGACGCAGGTGTTCAGCATGCTCTTCTTCGGTCTTGGAATAAATAAGGATGTCATCAAGGAAAACTACCACGAACTTGTCGAGGTACTCCATGAAAATCTTGTTCATGAGATTCATGAAATAGGCTGGGGCATTGGTCAGACCAAAAGACATCACGGTGTATTCAAACAACCGTAACGAGTGGTGAAGGCGGTCTTGGGAATATCTGTCTCTCTGATCTTCAACTGATGGTAACCTGTCCGAAGATCGATCTTTGAAAAGACTCGGGCTCCGTTCATTTGATCGAACAGATCCTCGATCTTGGGAAGAGGGTACTTGTTTTTAATGGTCACGTCATTCAGCTTGCGATAATCCACACACAGGCGTGTGGTACCGTCTCTCTTGTCCACAAAAATAATGGGTGATCCCCATGGTGAAGCGCTTGGGCGGACAAGACCTTTGCTTAGCATATCAGCCAACTGTTTCTTCAACTCAACCAGTTCTTCCGGATTCATCCGATAAGGCTTTTGGGATATGGGGGATGTTCCTGGAATAAGCTCAATTATGAACTCAATATCCCTATCTGGCGGCATACCAGGCAATTCTTCTGGGAAAACATCCTTGAACAGATGAACAACACGGATCTCATCTAGGGCGGGTCGAGCTATGCTCTCATGGCAGCCTGGGTGAGGTTGACTAGTTTTAGACACATACTCCACTTCTACTTCTTTGTCGGTGGTGATGGATACAGCTCTTCTGGCACAGTCAATCGACCATGGTACTTGGCTAACCAATTCATACCGAGTATAACATCGATGCCTTGGGTTCCCAGAACAATTAAGTTTACTGGAAACTTCTCTCCTTTGATCTCAAGGGGTACATCGGAGCAAAACATCTGGGTCTCTACGGTGGATTCTGGGATTTGGACGACCATGGGTTTGGGTAAGAGGCTCTTAACTAAACCTCCCTTAGCAACAAATTCTTGGGTAACAAATGAATGGGTAGCACCAGAATCAAACAGAACAGTTGCAGGTACTGAGTTGACAAGGAACGTACCCAGCACAACATCCGGAGCATCCTGAGCTTCTTCAGCATTGATGTGGTGCAGACGACCCTTGGCAACAGCAGCATTTCCGCGAGGTGCGGCATTCTTGCCATTTCCATTTCCATTGCGGCCTTGACCATTGTTCTGTGCCGGCGCATTGGGGCGTTGGACATTCCTCTTGGGATTGGGACATTCTTTGGAGTAGTGACCCTTGTTGCCGCATTCAAAGCAGATCACATTGGGATTGCGGTTGAAGTTGTTGAAGTTTCCTCCGGGACGGTTATTGTCATTGGGACGGTTGAAGTTGTTTGGGCGGTTAGGGTAATTTGGGCGTGGAGCTTGGGGTGGACGATAGGCAGGCCTGGTGTTCTGCTGAAAGATACGAGGTTTCTGGCTGCTCGAGCCTTCCTGAGCATTCATCCTCCTCTTGCGACCTTCATACATCGACTTGCGCTTGGTCTCCAGCTGGATGGCTTTGTCCACAAGTGACTCCAGATCACGGAAGTCATGGATAACCAAAGCACACTGAAGTTCATCATGAAGTCCACTCATGAAACGCTCCATCTTCTTCTCTTCCTTGTCGGTGTCATCAGGAGCATACCGAGATAAGTCGGTAAACTCCTCAAGATAACCGACCACATCTCTACTTCCCTGCCTCAGTTTGCGGAACTCATCCTTCTTCCTCTCAATAAGTCCGTAAGGAATATGCTTCTTACGGAACTTCTCCTGGAACTCAGCCCAGTTGATGACATGACCAGCTGCTGGAGAGCCTTGGTAGTTTCCCACCAAGCTCTTGCAGGTCCAGCGAGATAGTGGGTTGCATACAGCACTTCTCATTTTCTCCCACAGCAGCAACTTCAAGATTATTGCCGATGGTGCGAAGCCAATCATCGGCTTCTAGTGGGTGAAGTCCCTTGGAGTAGGTGGGTGGGTTGGTCTTCTGAAAATCACCCAAGGTAGATCGCTGGTTTCCATCACCATTGCCGTTACCACCATTGTTGTTGTTGTTGTTGTTGTTGTTGTTGTTATTGTAAGCGGCTGCGAGTTGTTGTAAGGCAGCGAGATGAGCTTGGCGCTCTTGCCGGGCATTTTCACGCTCCTCCATGATAAGTGCGAGAAGTTGGGTGGGGGTTGGGTCCGGTGGTGGTGGTGCTGATCCTGATCCTTCCGCATTGCTGCGACGGGGTGGCATCCTGAAGCACACCGGGTATAAGAGACAAGGCAAGAAAAGTTCGACTAAGGGAAAAGATGATCTCTCAAGCGGTTGATTAATCCTAAGAGTTATATGAAAATAGTTCACACAATTTTAAACAAGACAAACATACTTATATTTCACAAACAATACATCAAAGAGTTCACATCAACATCAAGCTTACAACCTCAAGCTTACAACATAATATCTGGTTTCCAAAAGAACCACTGCTACTACTCGACTAGCTATAGGGGGTCAACCTAATCCTGCGGTAGTGATCAAGTCACTCGCCTACTGAGGTGGAACCTCCAGCTCTAACACGTCAGCATCTGACTGGTAGGCTGGCTCCTCGGGATCCTCCTCCTCGTCCTCGAGAACTGGCTCGAGTGGCTCCTCCTCCTCGTCAACTAACTCCTCCTCATCATCCTCCTCCTCACAGTCCATCTCCTCCACGAAGTCATCATCGTCACTGAGGAAAGCGTCGTTCTCCTTGCGGAGATCCTCGCCCTCCTCCTCCATCTCGTCAGTATGGTGCTCAAGATCCTCAATCAGTCCATCCTGCTCTGCCACCTTCGTGCGGAGCTTCACGATAGTCTTCCTCAGCTGGGCCCTCTTCCTGAGAAGAGCAACCTTCTCCACCATCAGCTTCATCTCGTTCTCGCGAAGCTCAACGAGCGACTCGCGGTCGAAGTGGAGCTGAATCCTAGTGCGCAACAGATCATCCTGAGTGCACTGAAGTAAGATCTCCATGTCCATGATGTAGCTCCCAAACATCGGGTGGTAAGGTGAAGGAGTAGGGTGTCCATCACAGTTGCGCCTCCCGTAGAACCGGAACCGGGAGTCTACTAACTCCGCCTTGTGCTCCTCACAAAGTCGGGATAGCATCCTCTGTGTAGCGTACAGAGACCGTCAACCCAGGTGGCCTCCTTGGTGGTGAAGATGAGTGTCCGGGAATTGGGAGACTTGATGTTCCTGCGAACTGACGATCTGATGAGCCAGCTCAGCCTTCCAACACCGTGAACATCAATCTGAGCTCCCTCAAACTCTGGAGCGGGGCGACCTAACAGCTTGGTCAACTCGAACAAGTCCCTCTCAAACGTCAGCTTGCTGTCCTTCTCCAGCTGAACGAACTCGGTCCAGTGGAGTGCCATCTACAGTTTTTAAGCAAAATTTTAAGTTAGTTAGATGACAAGTAAATCAAAATTTTAATATAATAGGGCAACAAGTGAGTCAAATTTTAAACTTAATGAGAGGTGTACAAAATTTTAGGGATACTAAGGAAAATGTAACAATTAATGAGAGTAAAATTTTGCATGAGTAAGAGGATTGGAGGTAAGCAATTTTCGAAAATACTTCATTCTTTCTTTTTAGAAATTCATCTTTTTGTAACATTTGACAAACGACCATGCTAACTAAGGTTTCCTAAAGTCAGGATGGCTCTGATACCAAGTCTGTGGGGACCCCGGACTAGCTGTCCGAAATACCCGATTATGCTTAACACAACGATCCCGTGATCAGTCTGTCGTTGCACATAATCCGAATTGGATACCAAAGTTTACATCCATTACAGTACCGAATAAAAGTCTTACATAAATGGTCATTTAGACCAAGTTCTTACATAGGTGCCTTCATGGGCCAAACCAAATATATCAGCGGAAGCTACGGCGTAGTAGACATCATATTCTAACGATGACAACCCGACAGGCAGCTGACTTGTGGAGATCCTTAGTTGGCGTAGAAGTCGCCATATTCCTGCTCTGCGTAGTGTTCCTCCTCGTAGTCTGGCTAGGACAATAGCCAGGGACGAAACCAATATGAGTACATTTGAATGTACTCGCAAACTATCCCAACATGAGTATGCACCAGTTTTATTTTAGTTGACAACTTTTCTTATTTAAAACATCTCTATATCTTTATTGAAAAAGGTAAGAAGAGCTTTATAACTATCTTTAAAGAAGTCACCTTTTTCATCTGTTTTTCCAAAACTTCTCCTCTTTCCGACCATAGCCCGTCATGGTCCACTTTCATCCAACCACCTCATACCGATCCGTTGGTATAGGTGTAGGAAACATTCTCCACTCCATTTTTCTTTAAAAACTCAAAGCCTTTTTAAAACTTGCACAAGGTCTTAGGACAGTCTCCCAATTGTCCATATCCGAGGACTCGGCTATTCGAATAGTTTTTAACACTCTGCAGAGGTAGCACGCTTTTAACCCACATCCATCCGGCAACTCATCGTGTCTGCCACGTCTCGCCATACCAGGTGTATGCGAAGTAAGCCGCCGGCCATAGCCTCTTATTTGCTCATGCTAGTATAGGATCCTTCCCATATGACACTTTCCATCGACACCCAGTCCAGTTTCCCGTCAGAAACCCTAAGTGTGAGGACTCATAGTTTTGTCCGGCGGTTTATGGTGGAACCTTCTATCCTCCCCACCAACTTGTGTGAGGACCCGGGTCAGGGGGTAGATCCTCGGACCATCCCCTCATGCATAACGGAGTCATCTCCGTCGATGAGGTATCCCATACTAATAAGAGCAAACTACATGACTACGCCTTTTCCCATATGTGGTAAATGTGGTCGCACAGGGTAGGATTGGTTTCCATAGTACTAGGACACTGTGCATTTTTCACAAACATCACCATTTTTCCACCTTTCCAACACAGCACCGACATCTCGTCGTTCCATAAACTCACAAGACATTTCAAAGGAGTTTTGAATAAACAACATTGTTTTCCCATCCTAAAGTTTTATATAAACTACGACATAGGGTGGCAAAATAATATCCATATATTTTTGAAATGGGTTTTGTAAATCTTGCTTTGAGAGTAAACATATTATGAAAGTAGATGCATATGTTGGTAGTGCAAGCTCAGAGAATAGCTTGCCTTGCTTGGCAAAGTGATCTTGCTCTTGTTCTTCAAATTCAGCAAACTCTCCTTCCTCGATATATCCGACAACGTTCTCGTCTAATTAACAAACAAACAATACAAACAATCACTAAGCTATACAAGCAATCACCTCAACATAACCATCATTAACATCACAATTGGCTACTGCACACATCAAACTACACAATTTGGTTTTTAAATAAATTGAATTAAACATTATTTAATTAAGTCCAAATTATGGCAGAAACTAGTTATTCATGTTTAATTCCACAACTTGAGTTCTGTTGGTCACAAAAATACAAATTAAAATTCTATGGAAAGCCACTGATGTGTAGAATACAACCCAATTTGAATTGGACCATTTGGAGTTACCAAACTCCCTACACATTGGATTGAATCCAGTAGCTTAATAATCAAGTTTTAGCTACCAATTAAATTATATTGTTCCAAAAATTAAACCCTTTTAGGGGTAACTAAACATGGATATATGTGAGCTAACAAAATTGGTCCTAACTCATTTGGATCAACCAATAAACATATTTGTCTGTTTTAGTCCAGAAGGGTTTATTTTAAAGTCAGCAATTAATATTGCTTAATTAATTCTACCAAAATTAGGGGAGCTAACACAAGGCAGTACTAAGCTAGCAAAATTGGTTTGGAATTATTTGGACTAGCAGAGTATCAGAAACAAACAAGTTTAGAATTTAAACCTTCTGTGGCATTTTCAATAATACTTTTTAACTATTTAATGAAATGACATGGACCAATTGTGTTGGTTAAACATTTCATAAGCTTTCCAGAACAGTTGAGTTTGATTTATTTGGATTCCTAAATCTCGAGATATTGAATTTCAAAGTTGATGCCAGTACTGTTTTTCCAGAGAAAAAGAAATAGAAATTCCCTCTCTTCTGGATAATGTTGAGATTTCTGACTAGTGGGGCCTACTGGTCAGTGACTCAGCGTGGACGTGGATTTGATTAAAATACTGACGGGTGGGGTCAGGCCGTCAGTGGCTCAACTACAGCGAAGCGTTACGCGGCCGTTGGATCTGGATCCAACGGTCCAAGATCAAAGGCAACGGCGGCGACCAAAAACTGGCGGCGCCGCCGCGCCGGCGGCACGGTGATGATCGGAGACTCACCTAGAGGGCTCGGAAGATCGCGGAGACGACGCAGATCGACGGCGGAGGCTCGGGGAAGGCGATGGTGCGAGCTGTGCTTGCTGGGGAAGGCTGGTTCGTCGGCGGTGAGGTCGCGCACTTCGTCGGCGTCGGGCAGCAACTTCGGCGGAGCGTCGGGGTCGCGTCCGTGCACTAAAAAGAGGGAAAAAGCTCTCTGGTGAGTGCGGTGTCCACAAGGAAGAGCGTAGAGGGGTCAGAGGGAAGAATGGGGAGGTGTGGCGAGGCGGTGGTGCTCGACCTCAACGGCGGCGTCGGGCACGGCCGTGCACTGCCCTCTGGCGGTGCACAGAGCAAATTGGAGCGAGGGAAAGCTTGGGAGGGAGGTGTGGTGTTCCAGAGAGGCCTCGGGGTGCTTTTTATAGGGCCAGGGCGGTCCACGATGGTCGGGGTCTACGGCGGCGGCCATGGCGCGTCCACGGTGATCAATTCGGCGATTACACGGCGACGGTGCAGAGACTCGTGGTGGCTTGGGGCTTAACGGGGTCCGGCAAGCTTCTAGAGTCATCTAGAAGAACGGTGCGTGTCGGGGAGCTAAGGGGTGGACGAATTTTGCCGGCGCCGTCCAAGTGCTCTACGGCGGTCAGCGGGGAACCGCGGCGTAATGGCGACGGGAGGGGTGCCCGTTTTCTTCCCTGCGGGTGCAGAGAGGTGCAGGGGTGCAGAGGCGAGGGAGAGCGCGGCCAGGGGGGTCCTGGCGGCGAAGAAAACGGCGTCGACGGTGAAGGCGACACGGCGACGGTCGTCGGGTCTGAGGTCGATGACCTTTTTGCAGAAAACCCCTTCCTCCCTCTTTTCTTTTATTTTTCAGTTTTATTTCAATATCCAGAAGCTTTTCCTGGATTTATTTGAGGTACTTAAGTATTTTAGAAAATTCTGCAAATATTTGTGGGGCCTCCCCATAACATGTAGAGCTCCACAAAATTTGGCATTGCCAAATAAAATGTTTGGCAACATTTTCTTTCATAGTACTTGTTTAAGGTAATTTGATTTATTTCTATTTGTTTTTATTTTAGAATTTTAAAACAAGTTCAAAAATAATATTTGAGAGGGGAAAGTGGTAGGAACAAAATGGGGAGTGTTTATAAACCCACTCCACTGAATTTTGTTTGAAACCATTTGAAATTCTCACTTGGAGAATTTGTGGAATACAAATGTCACTTTTGTTTTTCTTGCTTTATTTGCTATTTCAATTCTTTTCTTTTCTTCTTGCTTTTATTTAGAGCAAACAACAAACCACTAGCAAGAAGGAATAACACAAGCAACAAGAATTAAACCATACAAGCAACAATTTGCAAACAACACATAATAATTAACAAAAGTTTTTGTTGGCTCCCAATTTTGGAATATAATATTGATTAATAATTTTGGGATGTTACACTTCACCCTGGGGATCACCCATTATTTTTGTGGATAAGAGAGATGGTACCACATGACTGTGTGTGGATTATCGCAGGCTAAATGACGTGACCATTAAAACAAGTACCCTCTTCCCAAGATTGAGGATCTGTTCGATCAGATGAACGGAGCCCGAGTCTTTTCCAAGATCGATCTTCGGACAGGTTACCATCAGTTGAAAATCCGAGAGACAGACATTCCCAAGACCGCCTTCACCACTCGTTACGGTTTGTTTGAATATACTGTGATGTCTTTTGGTCTGACCAATGCCCCAGCCTATTTCATGAATCTCATGAACAAGATTTCATGGAATACCTCGACAAGTCCGTGGTAGTTTTCCTCAATGACATCCTTATTTATTCTAAGACCGAAGAAGAGCATGCTGAACACCTGTGTCTAGTTTTGGAGACACTCCGAGAGCACCAGCTGTATGCCAAGCTTAGCAAGTGTGAGTTTTGGCTCAGTGAAATGGCATTTCTCGGACATGTTGTATCTGCCGGAGGAATTTCTGTTGACCCCGAGAAGATCCAAGCCATTGTTGACTGGTTATCCCTAACCAGTGTGACTGAAATCCAAAGCTTTCTCGGACTCGCCGGTTATTACCGCAAGTTCGTTGAAGGATTTTCCAGTATAGCCAAGCCTTTGACCCAACTGTTGAAGAAGGACAAGAAATTTGAATGCACTCAGAAGTGCGAAGATAGTTTCCAAGAGTTGAAGAAGAGACTGACCTCCGCCCCAATTTTGATTATGCCAGACATCACCAAGAGTTTCGACGTGTATTGCGATGCATCACGCCTCGGACTTGGTTGCGTTCTGATGCAAGAAGGCAAAGTTGTGTCGTATCTGTCCTGGCAGTTGCGACTGCATGAAGAGAATTACGCAACCCATGACCTGGAGTTAGCTGTTGTTGTTCTTGCTCTTAAAAAGTGGCGTCCCTATCTTGCGGGACATCGCTGCGAGATCTATACGGATCATAAGAGCTTGAAGTATATTTTCACCCAGAAAGAGTTGAACCTGCGACCGAGGAGATGGATGGAATTAATCAAGGATTATGATATTGGAATCCATTATCACCCCGGAAAGGCCAATGTAGTTGCCGATGCCCTTAGTCGCAAACCCTGCACCCTGAATGCCTTGATCCAAGCCGAACAGCCAGCCTTGTTTAAAGAGTTCAAAGATTTTGGACTAGAATTTGTTAGCCATGGTTATCTCGCCAATTTAGAGTTAGCCCCAACCCTGATGGATCAAATCAAAGAAGCCCAAAAGGTCATGAAAGCATTGAAGGAATTAGGAAGAAGATTTCTCTCGGCAAAGCACCCGGTTTTACCGAAGATGCTGAAGGAGTGCTAAAATTCAATGACCGTATCTGTGTGCCCAATGTCGTAGAACTTAAGCAGTTGATTCTGAAGGAAGCCCATGGGACCCCTTATTCAATCCACCCCGGCGGAACCAAAATGTACCAAGACCTTCGAGAAAGATTTTGGTGGCATGGAATGAAGCGAGAGATTGGTTCTTTCGTAGCCAAGTGTGATATCTGTCAGCAAGTCAATGCTGAACATTAGTGACCCGCTGGATTGCTTCAACCTTTGAAGATTCCCAAGTGGAAGTGGGATGAGATTGGAATGGATTTTATTACCGGACTTCCAAGGTCCAACCGAGGCCATGATTCAATCTGGGTCATCGTTGATCGACTGACCAAGGTTTCCCATTTCATTCCCGTCAATACCACTTATCGGGGACATCAATTGGCAGACTTGTATATTTCCCGAATAGTGAGCCTGCATGGTGTGCCTAAGAAGATTGTATCTGATAGAGGACCGCAATTCACCTCAAGATTCTGGAAATCCCTTCATGAAGCCCTCAGAACCAAGTTAGCATTTAGCACAGCTTATCATCCCCAGACCGATGGCCAAACTGAACGAGTGAACCAGATATTGGAGGACATGCTTCGCGCATGTGTTCATTCTATGGTTCCAAGTGGGAAGATTGTCTTCCGTTTGCAGAGTTCTCATACAACAACAGTTATCAGTCTAGTCTGCAAATGACCCCTTTTGAAGCCCTTTACGGCAAGAAGTGTCGTACACCCCTGAATTGGTCCGATACCGGAGAAGGCAAATTGTTTGGAACCGATACCCTCTGTGAAGCTGAAGAGCAAGTTCAGCTTATTCGTGAACGCCTCAAAACTGCCCAATCCCGTCAGAAGAGTTACGCTGACACCAAGCGCCGTGACCTCACCTTCAACGTCGGAGATTATGTCTATCTCCGAGTGACACCCCTTAAAGGAATGCAGCGTTTCCATGTCAAAGGAAAATTAGCGCCAAGGTATATTGGACCCTTCAAGATCATCGCTCGTCGAGGAGAAGTATCTTATAAACTGGAGTTGCCCCTGGAGTTAGGAGATTATCATGATGTCTTCCGCATTTCCTTGCTTCGAAAGTGTCTCGAAGTTCCTGACCAGCCGGATGTTTTCAAAAACATCGACCACCTCTCCATCAACCTAAACCAAGACCTGACTTATCGTGAGAGACCCCTCAAGATTCTTGAAGAAGATGTTCGTGTTACCCGAAGACGCGCGATCAAGTTCTACAAAGTTCAGTGGACTAACCACTCTGAAGAAGAAGCAACTTGGGAATGCGAAGATTATCTTAGGAGCGAATTCCCAAACCTCTTTAGTACCTAAGCCTAGCAAATCTCGGGACGAGATTTATTTTAAGGGGGAAGGATTGTAACATCCCAAAATTATTAATCAGTATTATTATTCAAAAAATGAGAGCCAACAAAAACTTTTGTTCATTATTATGTGTTGATTGTACCTTGTTGCTTGTGTTATTTAGTTCTTGCTAATTGTGTGTTGCTTGCTCCAAATAAAAACATGAAGAAAATTCTCCAAGTGAAGAAATTATTTTCTTTCAAAATAATTTCAGTAAAGTGATGACATATGACTCCCATTATTCCTACACTTTTCCCTCTATAAAAACTATTTCCAAAAATCTCAAATTAAAATTCTATTACTTTCTTTATTAAATTCAAATCACAAAATGTGCTATGTTGCACTTGACAAATTAAATGCAACACAGCACCACAAATACATATACACATTTGTGAAGCAAAATATGAAATCAAATTTCAGAAATTCAAATTAAGAAATGGTGCACACATTTTGTCGAAAACGTGGTGAAATTCAAATTCGGGAGCAATTCTTCGAATCCCTGGCGTCATTTGCTCGCTCTCCTCTCAGCGCACCGTGGGAGCAGAAGAAATCGTCGAGGGAGGCCGTGTACCGTGGACACGACCAGGGGAGAGCCATCGTGCGCCATGGTCGCCGCGGTGTCGACGCCACAGCAGCCCAGCACCATGCCCCCCTCTCTCCCTTGCTCCTCTGCTTCCTCTCAACGCCGCAGCCAGCCCCATCGCCATTTCGCGCCACGCAGAGGCCGCACCCACCCGAGACGGCCGTGCCAGTGCACACTCTCGCCGTCCAAACGCTCCCAGGCCGTCCTGTTCCTCGCGCACGCACAACTCGTTGCCACGCCACCGAGCTAGTCCTCTGCACTTCGAACACGGCAGCCACCCCTACGGCGAGCTATCGCGCCCCTGGAACCCCTCCCCTACACCATGTCCACGGCGAGCCCGTGCGCCCGTCGTCGAGCTTATAAAAGCCACCCCGAGCCCTCCCTCAAACCCACAGCCTCTCCCTCACTCCACTCTCCCGTACACCGCAAGAAGGGCGGGTACTCCGCAGCGAGGCTGCTGCTGCCCTTAGTTCTTCTCTGCGCCCCGCCGTGTCCGAGGTAGGAGACGACCACGGCAGTGCCGTGCTGCCCTCTCTTCCTCTCCTCTCTGGCCTGTCTCCGCATCTCCATTACAATCACACTCACCCACCGTCTTTTCCTCATTGTTTCGTGCCCCAGAGCCCCGTAGGATCTCGCCGGAGTTGGAGCACGACCGCGGAGAAGCAGGAGATCGTCGCCGACGCCAGGAGCTTCCCCATCAAGCTCCACTCGCCTCCCAAGCTTCCCCCACGACTTCCGCCATCTAATGTCATCCTCTCCACCTTCCCTAGACCACCCAGGTACCCCTCTGGCCACCCTCGCCATCGCCGGAGACACGGCGCCGCCCGTTCTGGGTCGTCGCCGATGGACTCGATCCTGAGCCATTAGATCGTTGATCAACGGTCGCGTACCGTTTCGTTTAATAGAGCCACTGGCAAGTGGACCCCACACGTCAGACTTTTAAACATTTCCAGCGCGCAGACGTTTTCCGCTGAGTTGCTGACGAGTGGACCCCACCCGTCAGATTTCTCAGCATTACCCAGAATAGTAAACTTTTCGAATTTAAACCCCTCTATGAAATCAGTACTGGACCTAACTTCAAAATTCAATATCTTGAGATCTAGACATCCAAATAAATCAAATCCAATTGTTCTGGAAATCTTATGAAAATGTTTAACCAACCCAAGTAGATTCAATTCATTTAGATAAATAATAAAAGTGTAGTATTAAAAATACCACAGAAGGTTTAAAATCTAAACTTGTTTGTTTCTGATACTCTGTTAATCCAAATAATTCCAAACCAATTTTGTTAGCTTAGTACTGTGATGTATTAGCTTCACTAATTTTGGTAGAATTAATTGTGCAGTGGTAATTGTTTAGTTTAAAATGAAGTTAGAGAACTCTTCTGCACTAAAACAATTAAATATGTCAAGTGGTTAACCCTAATGATTTAGGACCAATTTTGTTAGATCACATTTAGTCATGTTTAGTTACCCCTCAAAGGATTTAATTTTAGGATCAACAGAACTTAATTGGTAGCCAAAACTTGATTATTAAGTTACTGGATTAAAACATTTGTGTAGGGAGTTTGGTAACTCCAATTAATCCAAACTCAATTGTGTCGTCTTCTACACATCAGTAGCTTTCTATAGAAATTTAGTTTGTATTTTTGTGACCAACAGAACCCAAGTTATGCAATTAAACATGTTCCACAAGTTTCTGCCATAATTTTAGACATAAGTAAATAATGTTTAATTCAATTAATTTGAAGCCAAATTGTATTGTTTGATGTGTGCAGTAGCTATTTGGGATGTTTATGATTGATATGTTGAGATGATTGCTTGAGTAGTTTAGTGATTGTTTGTATTGTTTGTTTATTAATTAGACGAGAACGCTGTCGGATTTATCGAGGAAGGAGAGTTTGTTGAAACTGAAGATCAAGACCAAGGCCACTTTGCCGAGCAAGGCAAGCTACTCTCTGAGCTTGCACCCCAAATATATGCATCTACTTTAATAACATGTTTTACTCTTAAGGCAAAGATTTATAAAACCCTTTTCAAAAGTATATGAAAATTATTTTGCCACCCTATGTAGAAATATAAGATAGTTATATCAAATTATAGGATGGGAAAAATAAATATTGTTTATTTAAAACTCCTTTGAAAATTACTTGTGTGATTATGGAATGCCGAGATGTCGGTGTTGGAATGGAGAAGTGGAGAATGGAGATGTTTATGAAAAATGCACAGTGTGTCCTTGTACTTACGTCAACCAGCCGATACCCTATGCGACCACATTTACCCACATATGGGAAAAAGGGCTTAGTCATATAATTTGCTCATATTAGTATGGGATGCCTCATCGATGGAGATGACTCCGTTATGCATGAGGGGATAGTATGTGATCTACCCCTGACCCGGGTCCTCGCTCAAACTCTATGGAAAGATAAGGAGGAGGATTGAAGGTTCCACCATAAATCGCCGGGCAAAACTATGAGTCCTCACACTTAGATTTCGACGGGCTGGGTTAAGTGTTGATGGAAAGTATCATATGGGCAGGATCCTATACTAGCATGAGCAAAGGACAGGCTAGGGTCGGCGGCTTACTTCGCATACACCTTTTATGGCGAGACATGGCAGACACGATGAGTTGCCGGATGGATGTGGGAAAAGCGTGCTAACTCTGCAGAGTGTAAAACTATTCGAATAGCCGAGTCCTCGGATATGGACAGTTGGGAGGCCCTACTTTGACCTTGTGCAAGTTTTTGAAAGACTTTGAGTTTTAAAAAGAAAATGAAGTGGAGAATGTTCCATACACCTATACCAACAGATCGGTATGAGGTTGTTGGAAGAAGTGGACCATGACGGGCTATGGTCGGAAAAAGGAGGAGTTTTGGAGAAGCAGATAAAATGGTGATTTCTTTAAAGATAGTTATAAAACACTTCTTACCTTTTTCAATAAAGATATAGAGATGTTTTAAATAAATAAAAGTTGGAAATTAAAATAAAACTGTTGCATCCTCATGTTGGGGTAGTTTGCGAGTACATTCAAATGTACTCATATTGGTTTCGTCCCTGGCTATTGTCCTAGCCATACTACGAGGAGGAGCACTACGCCGAGCAGGAGTATGGCGACTTCTACGCGAACTAAGGATCTCCACAAGTCAGCTGCCTATCGGGTCGTCGTCGTTAGAATATAATGTCTACGCCTTAGCTTCCGCTGATTATTTTGGTTTGGCCCAAGAAGGCACCTATGTAAGACTTGGTCTAAATGACCATTTATGTAAGACTTTTAATTCGGTATTGTAATGGATGTAAACTTTGGTATCCAATTCGGATTATGTGCAACGACAGACTGATCACGGGATCGTTGTGTTAAGCATAATCGGGTATTTCAGACAGCTAGTCCGGGGTCCCCACAGGACCTGCGGTCACCTGGACAGAATTTCAGGAAGCTTTCCGCAAGGCCTATATACCCTCAAGCCTGATAAAAATGAAACAACAGGAATTTCTGCCACTCACCCAAGGCAGCAAATCCATCAATGAATATCTGATCAAGTTCAACAAGCTTGCTCGCTATGCACCTGAGGACACCAACACCGAGGAAAGGAAGAAAGACAGGTTCCTTCATGGAATGCATCAGGCCATAAAAACTCAGCTCAGTGTCCTACAGTTCCCAGATTTTCAGGCCATGATCAACACTACGCTAATCTCAGAAAAGGAACACCGCACCATCTATGACTCTCACAAGCGGAAGTTCGAGCCACGCAAGAACCAGCATGAAGGTGCTACCACCAAGCCACGCACATGGCATCCCAACAACCGGATCTCAACACCTCAGAGCACCTGGAATCAACCTTGGAAGGATGGATATCCCCGTGAAGGATTCTACCACAAACGCCCCTTAGTGGACGACTGCAAGAGGGAGAACTCCTGCTTAAAGTGTGGCAAGACAGGACACTACATCAAGGATTGCCCTCTTCACAATAGCAACGGCAACAACAACTCCAACAACAACCACCCTGCTGGGGCGATCAAGCCACCTCAAGTTGCCCGTGTCCACCACATGTCCGTAGAAGAAGCCTACGAAGCTTCAGTGTACTATCAACACTAAACCCGCGCTGATTTTATTCAATTCTGGAGCTTCCCACTCTTTCATATCGAAGGATTTTGTTGCCAAACACCATTTTTCCGCCCTTTGGGCCATCTTTTGGTGATACAAACCCCCGGCTCGGAATGAAAACGAACAACGTTTGTCAAGACCTGACGATCAGCATCAATCGAGTGAAATTCCCAGCTCAGCTCAACACTCTCAACGTGCCCGGTCTCGACGCCATCCTTGGTATGGATTGGTTGGTCCAGCATGCAGCCCAGATAGACTGTGCAACTAGAGCAGTTACTCTCACCAACCCAGAAGGCATACGTACCACCTACTTGCCGAATAAACCCCACCAAATAAATGCAAAGATGTTTCTTATCCAAGCACCTGAGTTAGGACAAGTGTATGTGGTCAGCGAGTATCCAGATGTGTTCCGGGATGAGCTACCAGGAATGCCCCCTGATCGTGATATTGAATTTGCCATTGAAGTTATTCCTGGAACAAACCCAATATTCAAGAAACATTACCGTATGACAAGCCCCGAGCTCGTGGAATTGAAAAAGCAGCTCGATGATCTAATCAAAAAGAAGTTCATTCGCCCGAGTATTTCACCATGGGGATCGCCAGTTCTATTTGCTAAGAAGAGCGATGGTACGCTCAGGCTATGCATCGACTATCGTGCTCTCAATGATGTCACCATCAAGAACAAGTACCCACTCCCACGAATCAATGATCTATTTGACCAACTCCGTGGTGCCCGTGTATTCTCCAAGATTGATCTCCGCACGGGATACTATCAGCTGAAGATTCGAGAAAGTGATATTCCCAAGACCGCTTTTGCCACCAGATATGGACTGTATGAGTGTACTGTCATGTCATTCGGCCTAACCAATGCTCCCGCCTACTTCATGGGCATGATGAACAAGGTATTCATGGAGTATCTCGACAAGTTCGTCGTAGTATTCATCGACGACATCCTCATCTACTCCAAAAATGAGGAAGAGCACGCTGAACATCTCCGATTGGTTCTCGGAAGACTACGTGAACAACAACTTTATGCCAAGTATAGCAAGTGCCAGTTTTGGTTAAAGGAAGTGGAGTTCCTGGGACATGTTTGTCAGGAGCCGGTGTAGCCGTGAACCCCGACTAGATCTCTGATGTGCTGAACTGGAAAACACCCACCAATGTGTCAGAAGTCAGGAGCTTCCTCGGATTGGCTGGTTACTACCGAAGGTTCATTGAAAACTTTTCCAAGATAGCCAAGCCCATGACGGACTTGTTGAAGAAAAATCGCAAGTATGCCTGGACAGATGAATGTGAAGAAAGTTTCAACGAGTTAAAGACCCGGTTAACCACAGCCCCAATACTAGTATTGCCCGATGATGGCAAGGATTTCACGTTTACTGTGATGCATGTAGAAATGGGCAAGGGGCCGTTCTCATGCAAGAAGGGAAGGTCATTGCATATGTATCAAAGCAACTGAAGACCCATGAGCAGAATTACCCCACACACGACTTGGAATTGGCCGCTGTCATACTCGCCCTGAAGACTTGGCGACATCACCTTATTGGTCAGAGATGCGAGATCTACACTGACCACAAAAGTTTGAAGTACATTTTCACCCAACCTGAGGCAAAGAAGGTGGCTTGAAGTAATCAAGGACTACAACCTTGGGATTCATTACCATCCAGGAAAGGCCAACGTGGTAGCAGATGCCTAAGCAGGAAGCCCCCAAAGATACAGCCGAGTTTGGAGAAAGAATTCGCAAAGCTAAACTTGTGCGTAGGAAGCAGGCCTATTTAAGCACACTAGAGGTGAAACCAAACCTTGAGGAAGATATAAAAACCGAGCAGGCCAACGACCCCGGTATAAAGGGATCAAGATCAAAATACCACTGGCTAAGGCCAAGAAATTTTCCGTGGACAGTCAAGGAGTGCTCCGCTACGGTAACCGCCTTTGTGTACCCGACAAGGCCGCGCTAAAGCAACAGATTCTCTGGGAAGCCCACAAGTGTGCCTATTCTATCCACCCGGGAAGTACCAAGATGTACCAGGATTTGAAACAAATATTCTGGTGGGCCGGTATGAAGAAGGAGATCGCCTACTGTGTCGCATGCTACAACGTATGTAACCTAGTGAAAGCCGAGCACCAAAAACCCGCGGGATTCCTTCAACCCCTTAAGGAACCCGAGTGGAAGTGGGACAACATATGTATGGATTTCATCGTCGGACTTCCGAAGTCCAGCCAGGGAAATGACTCCATCTGGGTCATCGTCGACCGTCTGACGAAGGTGTCTCACTTTATCCCCGTCAAGACAACATACCGTTCGGATCAGCTAGCGCAACTCTATGTGAACAAGATTGTCAAACTCCATGGAGTTCCTAAGACCATTGTGTCAGATAGAGGTACACAATTTACCTCCAGATTTTGGACAAGCCTTCAACGGGCCATGGGGACAACGCTATCTTTCAGTACAGCTTATCATCATCAGACTGACGGTCAAACCGAGCGAGTCAACCAAATATTAGAAGACATGCTGCGCTCGTGTGTGCTCGCCTATGGTGCAGGTTGGGAAGATAGTTTACCCTATGCAGAATTCTCATACAACAACAGCTACCAAGGCAGCCTGAAAATGTCACCATTTGAAGCACTGTATGGGAGAAAGTGCCGGACCCCACTTAACTGGTCTGAGGCAGGAGATAGCAAGATCTTTGGGCCCGATGTTCTGAAAAGCCGAAAAGCAAGTACATCTGATTCGTGACCGGCTCAAGGCAGCTCAGTCCCGCCAAAAGAGTTACTACGACCGACGGCACCGTCAGATCCACTTTGAAGAAAACGACTATGTCTATCTTCGGGTGACACCCCTCAAGGGCCTGAAGAGATTCCATGTGAAAGGAGAGCTAGCCCCGAGATTCATTGGACCCTTCAAGATCCTAGCAAGGAAAGGGACAGTAGCCTACCAGCTCAAGCTACCAGAAGAGCTGACAGGAGTGCACGACGTTTTCCACGTGTCCCAGCTAAGGAAATGTATCTCACCACCGACCAAGCAGGCCGACTTTAGGAAACTGGAATTGAGCAGCGAATTGAGTTACGAAGAACACCCAGTCAGAATTTTGGATGAGTCTGAACGCCGCAGCCGCAACAAAGTCACAAGGTTCTACAAGGTACAATGGGATAAACACACCGAAGATGAAGCCACTTGGGAACGAGAGGATTTGTTAAGGACTGAATATCCGTACCTGTTCAACGAGCAAAGGGAATCTCGAGGACGAGATTCAACTCAAGGGGGGAAGGTCTGTAACATCCTGGAATTTGGCCTTTCAAAAATTTCTTTTAAAAGTTTTGTCATCGACTTGGATTTAATTTGCCTTGGTTAGATGGCCTTTTCAATTTTCAATCTTCGACGAAACCTTACCCAAGTTTGGGATCTTGAATTTTGTGTTCTCTCCCACTTGGTATCTTGAGTGCTCGGCCCCAGAACCCAAAATCATTTTCTAAATATTTCTATTTATCGTTAAAACAAAATCCCTTTATTTGAGCTTTCCAAAGGAAGTACTTGATTTATTGCTCTAAAAATTCTCCAAAAATTAGGGAATGACCCTAGGCAATATATAGCCTAAATGTGCAAAAATATTTGGTTCACCCTTGAGGATTTACCTCATACCTTTTCTATCCAATTTCTGCCCTTTAACTCAAATGATTTTAAAATCTAGTCAAATGATTTTTCTAGTGTGAGGCAAGGGCATGGATGCAAGCACATGGAGTGTTTACACCTCAGAGCAAAAGGCTGGACTAACCAAAAATGTTTTGCTTCATCAAAACAAAAGTTTTCATTTTGACCAGTATAGTTTTTTAAAAGTTCTAGTCGCACCAAGTTTCGAGTTTGCAAAAACTTTATTCAGGAAAGTTGAAGGATTTTAATTTGGCGTGTAGTGGTGAAAACCTCATCGCGTTTGGAGCACGGAGCTGGGAGATACAGCCTGATGCCGCTTCTGGCATGACCAGAAGGGTGATCACCGCCGGCGAGACCGTGCACGACGGCGCCGCCACCTTGTGGTCATCGACGTTCGGTTTCCCCGCGCCCCAAACCACGCCCAGCGTGTTCCCCTCCTCTCCCTGACTCGCCCAGCCACCACGCATCACCGGAGAGGGATTCTGCACGCGCCACCGATGCTTCCCGACGCGCCGCTCAGCACAGCGCCGCCCGGGGCCCCTCCGTCAGCGACTCAGCCGCCCCCGAGCTCATCCACTCCCTCCTCCTGTGCCGCGTGCGTTCCTGTGCTACCGGTTTCGCGACGAGCTGCTCGAACAACCCCACGCAGCTGCTGCACCTCGCCGCACCATTAACGGCGGCCACCTCTCCGGGATGGTATAAGAAGACCACCCCAGGCCTCTTCGAGCACCACACCACCTCTCTCACTCCCCAATCCTCCCCCAACGCAGTACCAGAGCCCGAAGAACACCACAGCACCGGAATCGAGCTCGCCACCGCCGCTCGGGATCTGCTCGAAATCCTCTCCAGCAGCCCCTCCCCCGCCGATTCAGCCTGCACGCCACCTCTCTGGACCTCTATGGAGCTTCCGCCGCCCTCGCCTGGGTGAACGGTGGCCGGAGCCATCGTATCCTTCCTCGACACTTTACCGAAGCCGCAGGAGGAGAAGCTCTGCTCCAGCCCGACCTCTCCGTCGAGCATGGGTGCACGAACGAGCTGCGCCAGACCTCACCGAGACGTTCTGCTTCCTCTCCCTCACTTCCCTGTCGCCCTAGCTCCCTGGAATCGCCGCTGGTGAGTTCGTCGGAGACGGCTGCTCTGTTCTTCTTCTTTCCCGCGCATGGTAATGCTTCGAATAGTGTCTATGACATGTGGGACCCCTAGTCAGGTTTTTATTAATAAACCAAAACGTTTTCTGTTTTATTTCTGTTTGAAAATACGCAGAAATTTATCCCAACTTCAAAGGGGCATATCTCTCTCAAAAATAGTGAGAAAAATATGAAACAAATTTTGCCAGCTTTGTTTTGAAATTGTTTATCCATTGGCATCAAAACATTTTGGTTTGGAGTTGGTTTGCTTAGTCCTTTATTCAATGTCTTAGGAAGGGTTTGTGATGCTTATTTATGCTTGTGTTAGATTTAAACCTCTCCCATGAAGTCGAAGTTGTTCCGGAACCCTACCCCACTACTGAAGGCAAGCCATCAACCCAATCTCAAACTTGGTTGAACCCTAGAAATTAAATTAGTTGCTTAAGTTGATTGCTATTGCACCTCACATGCCATGTCGCATTTTAAATTGTCGCAATTACTTTATAAGTACTTATCTGCACATCACCCCCCCCCCATTCCCGAGGCGATGACCGGAGGAACCATCACAGTCAAAGGAATGGGGAAACATTACAACTGTGCGCCTCGCACTTGCGTGGCTTTGTTTGCTTCTTCTTCTTCGACGAGGTGAGGAGCAGACGAATGTCGTCTTATGATCCCCGGAGTTGGGGGCATTTGCCAAAAGAGTTATTTGCTTCTTCTCCCTCCGTCAAACGTGGTTGGCGTAAGCCCACCTGGACTGTGACGCTTGGGACATTTTCTGTCCATTTGGTTCTTTTTGCCAAGATTGCTGACACCACGTCAGGTTAACCCTCGAGTGGAATGGATGCTTTCTTTCTTATGATTGCTTTTCGGTTTATTATTTTGATGACACCGGCTGGGGAAACCGCCATAGTCATCCGACTAACCCACTGTGCTATTTTCTGCGAACATTGTTTCACGGTGACGCCGGCTGGGGAAACCGCCATAGCCACCAATGTATACTTTATGCTATTGCTTGAACTACCTTGTGAATATCATTATTGCTTGGTTCATGTTGGTAATTAAAATTTGACTAAGAAGATAACCACCTCCCTCGACTAGATTGAGTCACATAGTGCCACCCACCAGACACAACAAGCACAACCACGCGTCGTTCACATGGGCAGACCATGGCCAAGTGTTCTATCAAGCCTTCTTTGACGCCACCCTTTTGGCAAGTCTAGTCGGTTACCTTTGTGGTCGGGGCTAGTCTTGCGAAGGTTCCGGAGCTAGGCGTCGCTCATCTGTTGGGGGCATGCCGGATTCACTTCGTCATAAGACTTGGTCCCTTGGGCATGTCGGTGGCTACATAGGGAGTGTCTGGGTAAAATAAGCAGCCGTGGAAGTGTGGGTTTGTACTGTTCGTCGTGATCGGTTTTAGTACTTCGGTACCGGCGGTACAAGCTTAGACTTCAGCGTGTGGATAAAAGTTGCCACCTCTCGAGAGTGTAAATCTAGAATCTAGCCTTGTCCCTAGGTTATGGGACAGTGTTTGGGGCAAGTCACGCTATGAGTCAGTCCAGTCGAACTTGGAGAAATAAAGAATGTAAACCCAACGGTCACGTGGAAATTTGAGAGTCTAGCCAGAGTTGGCTAAGGACTTGAGAATCGATAAATAAGCCAGAGTTGGCTAAGGACTTGAAAATCGATAAATAAGCCAGAGTTGGCTAAGGACTTGAGAATCGATAATTAAGCCATAGTTGGCTAGAGGCTTGGAAGCCTAGTTGTGGTTACAAGTTGTTGGGTGAGAAATGTGATCTCACTCGATAATGCGAAACCTCCCTACTAAGGTAAGTAGGTAAGTTAAGTCCAACCGTTAAGCTTGGACTCACACTTATATAACCGAACTTATGCCATGCTACTTTTCGAACTTATGCCATGCCATATAGATCGGCCTTGTTTGATTTTTGGCTAATGTCTTGCGAGTACATTCAATGTACTCACCTGGCTTTTCATGTGGCCAGACCCCGCTGCACCTGTCGCCGAGTACCCGCTGTACGAGAACTAGGAACCAGTGTCCCAGGCAGAACCCCGTGGAATAAGTCCGCCGTGCCACGCTACTATCTACGTACCCACTGCGATCTCTGATGGAGGCTCGATGTTAGAAAAATAATGTACATACCGTTGTGTGCGCGTTTTGTGTGACCGCTGGAGCCTCACCTTGTGTTGTAATATATTGTAACCATTCGAACTCGGAACCTTAAATATATCTGGTTATGTCTTTGTGTATCAAGTTATCATATATCCAGTGTTTCTGGGGCTGGTATATGGGGTAGCTCGATCATCTGGATCGGGGTGCCACACAAGCATAGTGGAAATCTCCTCATTGGGAATTTTCCTTTTGTTAGAAACAATATCTTTCATATACTTTGAATAAGGAGGCAATTTAATAGCATCAGTCAGAGGAATTTGCAAGAACAAAGGTTTCATCCAATCACAAAATTTATTATAGTGTTCTTCTTCCTTTGATTTGAGCTTCTTAACAGGAAAAGGCATTTGCTTTTGAACCCAAGGTTCCCTTTCATTACCATGTTTCTTAGCAATGAAATCTTCTTTAGTGTACTTTTTATTTTTAGCATGCTTTTCAGGTTCCTCTTCAACCTCTTCTTTATCACAGGCATCATTCTTATCATTATCATTGCGATGTTCATTACCACTTTCAGTTTCAGCATCAGAAATAGATATACTATTAGGATCATTAGCAGGTTCAGAAGATTCTACAACAGTTTTATGTTTCTTCTTCTTTTTCTTAGAAGGAGCACTAGTTTCTTTAGTTCGTTGAGAATCTTGTTCAACTCTTTTGGGATGCCCCTCAGGATATAAAGGATCCTGAGTGGAAACACCACCTCTAGTTGTTACTTCATAATCATACTTTTTTTTCTTCTTTAGAAGTATTAGCTAACATGTCATTTTGCACTTTAATAAGTTGATCAATTTGAGTTCGAACCATATGAAAATGTTTAATAAGCATCTTAACATCATTGGAGGTTCTCTCCACAATATCATGCAATTTACTAATAGCTTGAGAATTTTCCATTAAATGATTCTACACTCTCATATTAAAGTTATCTTGCTTAACAACATAATTATCAAATTCATCTAAGCATTGATCAGGAGGTTTAGAGTAAGGAATATCTCCTTCATTAAAGCGTTGAAGAGAGTGTACCTCAATTGTAGATGAATGGGGAATTGGCTTACATAAATCTTCTATAGGTGGTAGATTCTTCACATCTTCGGATTTAATACCCTTCTCCTTAAGAGATTTATTGGCTTCCCTCATCTCTTCATCATTTAATTCAATCATACCCCTCTTCTTCAATATTGGCGTTGGAGTCGGTTCAGGTGTAGCCCAATCATCATGATTTTGGCTTATTTTAGCCATTAATTCTTCAGCTTCGTCTGGGGTTCTTTTCCTGAAAACACAACCAGCACAACTATCCAGGTATGTCCTAGATTCAATGATTAGTCCACTATAAAATATATCAAGAAGGTCATGCTTTTCCAAATCATGCCCAGGCCGAGCCCTAATCAGAGAGCAAAACCTTGCCCAAGCTTCAGGCAGTTTCTCTCCATCATCCTGATCAAAATTATAAATTTTCTGCAAAGCAACATGCTGAGCACTAGCGGGAAAATATTTCTGAAAGAAAACATTAAGCAAACCAGTAGGACTATCAATAGAATCAGGAGGCAAATTATTATACCAAGTTTTAGCATCATCCTTTAATGAGAAAGGAAATTTTTTAGCAACAAAGTAACTACGCTTCTTGATATCATCAGAAAACAAGCTACTCAAAGTAGAGAGCTCATTCATGTGCTCTACAACACTTTCTTTTTCAGTACCACGAAAAGGTGTTTTCTCAACAATAGATATATGAGATAAATCAAGAGAGAAATCATAATGCTTATCTTTAATGTTTATGGGAGAGGTGGCAAACTTAGGATCAGGAGACAGTTTATATCTAACAGCATGTTGTGCAAGAAGGCTTTTAATACCACTTGCACTAGTAGTAGCATGACATTTATCAATAAAGTCATCATCAATTTCCACATAAGTGTCATCAAGATCATCACTAGAGTGTTCTACAGACTCAGGTGAACTAGAAGGTGTAAAACGATTTTCATTAGGTGTTTCATCATTTTCAAGTTGTTTAGACTTAGCAATAGCAGCATCTAAAAGAGGACCTAATGGAATACTCTCATCAAGCACAGTAGAAGCATCATCAAAATTTTCAGAAGTAATTTCAGATTCAGCAGTAGTACCAACACGTGAAGCTTGTGGTGGTGTAACAAGTTGACTCATCACAGATGGTGAATCAAGAGCAGCGGCGGTGCTAAGAGTCGTACCTTTCCTTGTGGTGGATGGCAATACACGGACCCTCTCAATAGGAGCTTTACCCATGATGAAGTGATTGCAGCGAACAATATCAATATCAGGTGAGCTTACAAATAAATCTATGCTCCCCGGCAACGGCGCCAGAAATTAGTCTTGATGACCCACAAGTATAGTGGATCGCAACAGTCTTCGAGGGAAGTAAAACCCAAATTTAATGATTCGACACAAGGGGAGCCAAAGAATATTTATAAGCGTTAACAGCTGAGTTGTCAATTCAGCTGCACCTGGAAATAGACTTGCTCGACACAGATTATCAGTAGCAACAGTTTTAAAGTAGCAGCACAGTGTAATAAAGACAGCAATAGTGATTATAGCAGACAGCAGGATTAAAATACTGTAGGCATAGGGATGGATGAACGGGCGCTGCATGGATAAGATAATTCATGTAATAATCAAGACTAGGCATTTGCAGATAAATAATAATACGGTATCCAAGTACTAAGTAACCATAGGCATGTGTTCCGTAATTAGTCGTGCGTGCGCGCAATGAGAAACTTGCACAACATCTTCTGTCCTACCAGCCCGTTTGCAGCGGGGCCTCAAGGGAATCTACTGGTAATTAAGGTACTCCTTTTAATAGAGTACCGGAGCAAAGCATTAACACTCCGTGAACACATGTGATCCTCACATCACAGCCATCCCCTCCGGTTGTCCCAATTTCTGTCACTTTGGGGCCTCGGGTTCCGGACAACAATATGTGTATACAACTTGTAGGTAAGATCTTAAAACAATGAATATCATCATGAATCAATAACATGTTGTGGCACCCCGATCCAGATGATCGAGTTACCCCATATACCAGTCCCAGAAACACTGGATATATGACAGCTTGATAAACAAAGGCAAAACCAAATATGTTCATAAGGCTTCGAGTTCGAACAAATACAAGGTTACAACACGGGTGAGGCTCCAGCCCTTGCGCAACAGGCGCACACAACAGTATGTACATTATTTTTCTAACATCGAGCCTCTAGCGGAAGTCGTAGCGGAAGCGAAGATAGTAGCGTGGCGAGAGCGGTCTTATTCCACAGGGTCCTGCCTGGGACACGGGTTCCTAGTTCTCATAGAGCGGGTACTCGGCGACGGTTTCAGCAGGGTCTGGCCACATGAAAAGCCAGGTAAGTACTTGAAGTACTCGCAAGACATCAGCCCAAAAGCAAACATGGTCTATCTATATGGCATGGCATGGTTCGGAAAGTAACATGGCATGAGTTTGGTTGCGAGGGGGAGTCCAAGCTTAACGGTTGGACAAAACTTACCTACTTACCTTGGTAGGGAAGTTCCGTGGTTGCTGGAATTAGATCACGTTTCTCATCCAACAACATCTAGGCTTTCAAGCCTCTAGCCAACTTTGGCTTAATTCCAGCCAACTATGGCTTTTTCTCTAGCCAACTCTGGCTGTCATTCCAGCCAACTATGGCTACCATTTCCAGCCAACTCTGGCTTTGGGGTTGGGTTTCACATTCATTATTTCTCCATATTCGATAGGACTGACTCATAGCGTGACTTGACCCAAACAACGTCCCATAACCCAGGGACAAGGCTAGACATCCAGATTTACACTCTCGAGAGGTTGCAACTTTTATCCACACGCTGAAGTCTAGGCTTGTACCGCCAATACCGAAGTACTAGAACCAACCATGGCGGCAGTACAAACCCATACTTCCACAGACGTTTACTCTACCAAGACTCTCCCTGTATAGCCACCGACATAACTCTATGCCTTATGCAGAAGTGAATCCGGCACGTCCCCAACCCATGAGCGACGCCTAGCTCCGGAACCTTCGCAAGCCTAGCCCCGACCAACTATGGTAACCGACTAGACTTGCCAAAGAGGTGGCATCAAAGGAGGCTGATAAAATACCCAGCCATGGTCCGCCCACACGGACGACGCGTGGTTGTGCTAGTTGTGTTTGGTGAGTGGCACTAAGTGACTCAATCTAGTCGAGGGAGGTGATTATCTTCTTAGTCACTTTGTTTGATTACAGACATCAACATTAACAAAGTAACACAAGGTAACCTCATAACAATAACAGCACAGAATATATCACTTGCATGCATAGATGACAACATAACAATAATAATAATAATAATACCCGGGTGAATGTGGCGGGAGACCCGGCCGGTGTCACTCGGGGGTTAGTGTTCACAGAATAATAGCATAATATTTCAAACGGATGACGGTGGCGGGAGACCCGGCCGATGTCACCGTAAAAGAATGAACCGAAAAGCACTCATAAATATGAGAGAGCATCCATTCCACTCGAGGGTTACCCGACGTGGTGTCAGCAATCTCGGCAGAAAGAACCAAATGGAAAGTCAGCTCCCAAGCGTCGCAGTCCGGGTGGTCTATGCCAACCATATTTGACGGAGGTACAAGGCAAATAACTCTTGTGGTGAATGCCCCCAACTCCGAGGATCATAAGATGACATTCGTCCGCTCCTCACCTCGGCGAAGAAGAAAGAAGCAAACAAAGCCCCGCAAGCGCAAGAAGCACAGTTGTGATAATTCCCCCATTCCTTTGACTGAGGCGGTATCACCGGCCATTGTCTCGGGAACGTGAGTGTTGCACAGATAAGCAATACAAAGGAGTGCAATAATTCAAAATGCAATATGACATGTGAGGTGCAATAGATATTAATTCAGCAGTCAAAATGTTTCCTAAGTTCGACCAAGTTTGAAATTGGGTTGGTGGCTTGCCTTCAGCAGAGTGGTAGGGTTCGGGTTCGACTTCAACTTCGTTGGAGAAGTTTGGATCTATTTAAAGAATGAAATGGTATTAAAACCCTTCCTATGGCATCGAACAAACGATCAAGCAAATGAACTTCAAATGAAATACTTTTGACGCCAGTTGACAGACATTTTGAAAACAAAGCTATCAAAAAAATATTCATATTTTTTTGATAATTTTTTAGTGAGAAATGGGCTTTTAAAGTTCTGCCATTTATTAAAACAGAAAATAGAAAACCCCTAAAAGTTTAAAAACCTGACAGTGGGACCCACAGTTACTGTGCTCGAACTGTTATTCTCTGGAAAAATAGAAAAACGGCACTGTTCACCACCGGCGAACTCACCGGCGAGGTTTCCTGGCGGCTAGGGGGCAGGGGAGGGGAGGGAGAGGGTGCTGCGCGGCTCGGGGAGGTGGTCCGCAGCTCGTCGGCGAACTTGCGCTTGCTGGGAAGGTCGGGGGTGAGCAGAGCTTCCACGGCCACGGCGGCAGCGAGGTGTCGATGATGAACACTATGACTCCGGCCGCCTTCTACTCCGGCGAGGGTGGCTACGGGTTCTCCATGGGCTAAGGAGGATGTGCGTGGAGGCAATTGGTCTGCGTAGCTTCTACGGCGAAGAAATCGCGCGGATTCCTTGCGGCGGTGGTGGACTGGATTCCAGTGATGTGGTGCTCTAATGGCTTCGATACTGCGGTGGGGGTGATTGGGAGCAACGTGGAGGTGGTGTGGTGCTCTGGGGTGCCGGGGTAGCCTTCTTATAGCGAGGGGAGGAGGTGGTGGCCGTCACGGGCATGGACGCGGTGTCCCGGAGATGTGGCAGAGCGGACTCGGCGTCGTCGGTGTAGTGTCGGTGCGGCATCGTGCGTGTGGAGTGGATGAGCTGGACGACGAAGATTGCGCTCCCGTGGAGAGGCTCGGGGTGGCATGGCACTTGCAGGCGAAGGGAGGCTCTGGCGGCCACGGCGTGTCGACGGGCGGCGCGGTGATGGTGTAGCAGCGGTGCGTCGGGTAGCTGGCGGCGGCAGCGGGTGGAGGGGAGCTCCACGGACGCACAGGGGAGGGGGCACGGTTTGCTCGAGCGCGAGCTGACGACACGCGGCCACAGTAGCCACTGTGCTGCGCGGCGCGTCGTCTAGCCGCGGCGAGGCTAGCGGACGGCGACGTCTCCGGCGACGCGTGGAGGCAGGGGAAGCGAGGAAGGGTGGGGGGCCTGGCTGGGCGCGGGGAGAGGCGAAGGGGGGCTGCACGGCGACGAGCGAGACGCGGCGGCGCCGCTCAGCCAGGTGTTCGACAGTGGTGACAGGTGGTCACCACTGTGCAGAGCACGCCAGAAGCGGTCATCGACCCACATCTCGCAGCTCCCTGCTCCAAATCGAGTGGGGTTTTGATATTTGTGTGCCACATGCAAAATGTGGCAACTTTGCCGACTAAAGTTTTACAAAATTCGAAACTTGCTCCGTGTAAAATTTTGGAAAAACAATACTGGTCAAAACTTAAGTGGATGTTTTGGAAAGGAAAAAGAAATGGGCTTGGTCCAATTTGATGTTCCTGAGGTAGAGGGTCTCAAGGTGAACCTATACTGGGCTGGGTGAAATTTATTGAGAACATTTCATGAAAAACTTTGAAATTATGAAGTTTGAGGCAGATTCTTAAATCAGAGAAATGGGTGGTGAAACCCTAAGTATATACCAAATATTTTTGCATATTTGGGCTATACATTGCCCAGGGATCATTCCCTAATTTTTGCAGAATTTTAGGAAAGATATTTATGGTACTTCCTTTGTAAAGTCACAATAAAGGGATTTTGGTAATTAAATAAAGGAAACTATAGAAATAATATTTTTGGGTGAAAAGAGCCAACAACAAGTTTGCCAAGTGGGAGAGAATTCAAAACATAAGATCCCAAACTTGGACAAGGTTTCATAAATGGTCGAGAATTTTTAAAAGGGCAACCAAATCAAGGGATAATTAAATCCCAAATTTCAAGAATAAATTTTTAAAGAAATTTTTTGAAAGGCCAAATTTCAGGATGTTACACATGTTCAGATCTGAAATCATGGCACTCGGGCCCTAAGTGACAAGAATTAAGCATAACAAGTTGCAACAATGTCATAAAGTACTAACAACGGATACTAGGCACCATGCCCTAACAATCTTATGGCTATTACATGAATGATCTCATCCAATCCCTTCCATTCCCTTCAGCCTACAACGGGAATTACTCACACATGGATGGGGGAATCATGGATGGTCGATGGAGAGGCGTCGGTGATTATGATGGCGATGATCTCCTCCAATTCCCCATCCCGGCGAAGTGCCAGAACGGAGTTTCTGGTCCCGAAATAGGGTTTTCGATGGCGGCGGCGCTCTGGAGGTTTTCTGGAATTATGGTCGAACCCCCCGTAGTTTTTAGGTCAAGGGGGTTAACTACTCTAGAGGGGGACTCGGGGACGTGGCCGAGTCGGCCTCCCCATAGGGTGGCGTGGCCCAGGGCCCACTGCGCCGCCATGTGGGGAGGGCGGCTCGCTGCGCCCCACCGTCTCCTCTTCTGGCTCCGTGGGTTTCTTGGTAAAATAGGGGCTTTGCAATTATTTCCACGGATTTTCTCGAAAGTTGACTTTCTGCACAAAAACAAGACACCAGGGCAATTCTGCTGAAAACAGCGTTAGTCCGTGTTAGTTGTATTCAAAACACACAAATTAGAGGTAAAACAACAGCAAAAGTGTTCGGGAAAGTAGATACGTTTTGGACGTATCACCAGGCCGACCCACAAGTCAGGCCAAGTTACGGTGAAACGAGGTTGACCAGACGGAAACGGCCGTCTTGGCTGTGGGCGGGCCATTTGCGGCCCAGCCAGGGAACGGACGAGCGAAACTACGCTTGGGTGGCACAAGCAGATAAAACTGAGGTAGGTAAGGCACATAAACGATTGACCCCAACTATAATGGGGTTGGATAAGGTACCATTTGTGCATGAAGAAGCAAGGTGACCTTCTCACGGCATAGGTAGCAACATCGACTTCCTCCTCTCTTCTTAGTTGGAATCCTGACTTGAGGAGGAGTAGCTTGATTCTTCTTGGAAGAGGCCGTTCTTCAACTTGAGGAACTTGATTTTGAACTTTAGCCTTCTTCCCTTGTTGCTTCTCACTAAGATGCTTCTTCTTCAAAGGGCAAGATCTAACATGGTTCCCTTCAACTTTGCACATGAAGCAAACAATCTTGGCCGAATCTTTGACTTGTTCTTGGCACTTTTCTTCTTGTTGATCTTGGACTTGTTCTTGTTATTGGAGTTGAATCCAAGTCACTCTTGTCATTGGGGCATCTTTGAACACTCAACATATTTTCAAGTGTGGACTTCCCAACATGACGCTTTTTCAAGTCTTTCTTCAAAGAAGTGACTTGGGCCTTGAGCTGTTTTAATTCCTCTACATGGTTAGTATCAACACAAATACTAGAGGAAGTAGAAGCTTCATTGTTAGAGCAACAATGTGTGGAAAGTAATTCATCACAAGATGTAGCAACATTGTGAGTGGATGAATCACAAGGACTAGCACAAGACGATGTAGCATTAAGAGAAGAAATTGTGCCATAGTCCACATGAGGCTCACAAGAGATTACCTTTTGCATAATAGCCTCATGAGCTAACTTTAGCTTAGCATGGGATGCTAGAAGATCATCATGTGAGCTAGATAGCTTTTCATGACTTTCTTCCAATTTCCCATACTTGCTAGTTAGCAACTCAAGTTGGGCCCTTAGCTCAACATTCTCCTTCAAAATATATGCTTCACAAGAAGTGGAGTTAGTAGCATGTAACACCCCAAAAATTCAAACCTAATTTTTAGCGGTGTTTTCTGACACCTGAAAAACTTTTCCCTCTTATCCAAATTTTTCTTCAAATCTTTTGGAGATGATTTGACTTTGGAATTGCTCTCCCAAAATTTTCCGGTGATCCACGAGCCACTCCAATGGCCGTGGTAATTTTGTGCTTAGGTTTTCTCTCGAAAACCCTAGCCCTAATTATCGAACCTTTTAAACCTTTTTCTCCACCTACAAAAGGGAAGCCCATTTTCATAGCTAGATAAATTCCACTAAAAATACCAGAGGACTCCCACATCCATATAAAGACATTCCCTGCAAAAATATTGCATACTCCAATGCAATATTTCCAAGTTGGACATTATTCTCTAAAATGCCATTTCTGATCCAGAAATTATCTAGACACCTTACACTCATCCAAAAATTATGACATTTTGGGAAGGTGCATGATTTCACCTCCTGAACATTTCACTCCATTGCCCCAACCTCATTTGAGCAATATTTGAGGTACTTCCTTTGTAATGCCCTTTTCATGCCTTTTTGCAATTTCCAAAGGAACCCCTATTTGTATGTCTCCAAAAAATTTAGGAAAATTAGGGAGTGATCCCTAGGCAGTGTGTAACCCATTATGCAAAAATATTTGGCACCTTGCTAGGAAAATGTTGGACTTTTCCCTGTGCAAGTTTCTGCCCTAAAACCTATTTGTGTTCGAAAACACACCAAATGATTTTTGTGGTGGGAAGTGAGCACCTAGATGCAAGCACTAGGAGATCCTACACCTCTGGACCAAGTCTTGTTCAAACCTAAAATGGTTTGCCTCTCCAAACATCAGTTTTTAAAATGGACCAGTGCTGTATTTCAAAAAGTGTAGTCGCACCAACTTGCAAATTTGCAGAAACTTTGGTCAGCAAAGTTGTTGGGAATCGAATTTGGCGCAAAGTGACACGGTTAGTTTCCCTTCTAGAGCCCTGGGATGAGAGAATCATCGCGATGCCGATGTTGACATGCCCTCTGGCGTGATCACCACCGGCATAGCCGTGCCCAAACATCGCCGCCGCACTGCTCCTCCGACTCCCCCTGCTGTTCCCGCGTCCCAGCCCAACCCGGCCACGACCCAGCCCTCTCCTGCTCCCCTGGCTCGGACCAACGCCGCCCTTATCCCCTCCCTGTGGAGGAAAACGTCATGGGTGACCTCGGTGGCCATTAATGGCAGCACCGGCCACCACCTACTTCTCCTCCTTCCCCTCTATATTAAGCCACCCCAGCAGCCCCCGAGCGAACCCTAGCCACTCCACCCCATTCCCTCTTCCCTGCACTCTCCGTTCAGTGCAAGAACACGAGAGAAGAGCCACCAAAAATCTCCCAAAATCTCCACCATGGCCGGAGCTCCTCGAGCTCGTGTGCGTGCGTTAGAGGCGACCCCCGCCTCGGCCTCGCCCTCCCCTGGCCACGGTGCACCACCTCGGGTCCATCCCCGCCGTCGGCCGGCCTCTCGGCGCGCTCCCCTGCCGTTCCCGGGCAGCTCCCGCTCCATCCAGTACGTACTGGAGGTTGAAGAAGAGCTGGGGATCGATCCCCTGTTTTTTTTCTCTCCTCCCGAGTCGTTTTTTTCAGCCCAGCCCAGTACACAGCACATGAGCAGGCCGGCCTGCCAGTGGCCCAGCCGGCGCAGCAGCGCGCAGTGCGCAGTAGCGGCCCGTTTACGGCCCGCGCAGTTTTTTTTTCCGCGAAACTGTTTTCTTTTTCCTGCTGAACCAATTTTCGAACGTCAATATCTTTTGAACCGTAAGTCCGTTTTCGGTGATTCAAATTTCTAAATCTTCGTCTCGACGAGCTCTTTCCGGTGGTACTGATTTCATCTCATTCCAAAATACTTCTATGAGGTGCCCTTTTGTACGGGCATTCCGGAGTCCGTGGAACGGGGCTATCGCTGCCCTACGCCACGGAACCAACCCGACCTCTCCAAGCCCAGTGGATCCCCGTCTTCGCAGGCAAGCTAACCACTTGCTATGAGCCATCCTGCAATGCTTGTTTGTTTGATTGCTTAATACCATGCCGGGTGTATGTCTGTCTTCTGTTATTGATATATCTCTCTGCTATTATCGTTGCATGTCTGTATGCTGTCTATGTTTTATATGAACCTTGTATTGCTGTATGTGTATCGTATTGCTTTTAAATTATTGCACTACTTTATAACTGCTTATCTGTGCATCACTCACATTCCCGAGACAATGGCCGGTGGTACCTCCTCAGTCAAAGGAATGGGGGAATTATTACAACTGTGCGTCTTGCGCATGCGGGGCTTTGTTTGCTTCTTTCTTCTTCGCCGAGGTGAGGAGCGGACGAATGTCGTCTTATGATCCTCGGAGTTGGGGGCATTTGCCAAAAGAGTTATTTGCCTTGTCCCTCCGTCAAATATGGTCGTCATAGACCACCCGGACTGCGACGCTTGGGAGTTGACTTTCCATTTGGTTCTTATTGCCGAGATTGCTGACACCACATCGGGGTGACCCTCGAGTGGAATGGATGCTCTCTCATTTTATGAGTGCTTTTTGGTTCATTCTTTTACGGTGACACCGGCCGGGTCTCCCGCCACCGTCATCTGTTTGAAACATTATGCGATTATTCTGTGAACACTAACCCCTGAGTGACACCGGTCGGGTCTCCCGCCACAGTCACCCGGGTATTCTTATTATTGTTATGTTGATATCTATACGTGCAAGCATTATGTTGCTAATGCCTTGTTGTTGTTGATATATGATATTGATGTCGTGATTATTTTTCTGGACTAATCCCTGTTTTGGGACTTGTTGTGATAAAACCTGATTAAATGAAACAACCCTCCAAACTTCGATAGGGTCAGTCCATAGTGCCACTAATCCGGAGATCGAAAGCACTACCACTGTCGCTCACATGGGCGGGCCTTGAGCTACGTAATCCTATTGAGCCTCCTTTGATGCCACCCTTTTGGCAAGTCTAGTCGGTTACGATAGTTGGTCGGGGCTAGTCTTGCGAAGGTTCCGGAGCTAGGCGTCGCTCATGGGTTGGGGACGTGCCGGATTCACTTCTGCATAAGGCATATAGTTATGTCGGTGGCTATATAGGGAGTGTCTTGTTGGCGTGAACGGTTGAGTGAGTGTATCAGACCGTCTTATGGATGTGATCCTAAAGTACCGGTTGTTAATGATCCACTTGGATGAGTGAAGTATTGCAACCTCTCGAGAGTGTCAAATCTGGATGTCCAGCCTAGTTCCAAGGTTATGGAACAATGAGTTCAGTGTCGGTCACACTATTGTCTTGTCGAGTCAGGAGGTTAAACTTAAGTTATGTTTGAAAGAAAGGTGAACAACCTGATTTCACTAAATGAATAATAAGTTGATGCAGGGAATGTTACTTGAGATGTGATTGCGAACCAAGTTTAGGGATGGCGGTGTGATACGTTGGGAAGCCTATAGTTAGGCCAGAGCCCACATCAACCGTGCGTGCCCAGAGTGAAATGATGAGGCCAGTGGGCCTAGAAGTGATCACAGGTGATGTTGTGTATTATTTGGTACCCACTTGGTACACCCGTTTTCTCATCACAGGTAAGCCCTTTGTATGATTGCTGGTACACGATCCAACCCCACCTGGCTTGGACTCTGTACTAGTGATACCCACGTTGCTTGCTTATGACATGTTTGGTTGTCAATGCCATGCTACTTTTATGTCATGTATCTAGTATACACCTTGCTATGTTGTAGGATTTACTTCCAATGTATATCTTCGTGCATGATTGTTGAATTGTTTGTAGTAAGTGGCGATTCTTGCTAAGTGCATACAAATGTACTCACGGGCCTTGTGATTGTGGCTAGATTTTGGCGAGGACTCAACTTCCCTTAGCAAGGACCAGGAGCAGAAGCGTGCTAGGATCAGTAGCCCAGCCAGATACCTGTGGAGTGGAGCCGCTCCAAGCCGTTGCCTCATTTATGTCTTCCGCTGCCAGTTAAAACTCTGAATTGGGCCATGCTTGGCTTGATATTTTGTAAAGCCTCGACGGCCTTGTAAACTCTTTTGTAGCACTTTGTGCCTGATTGTGTAATGATTTCCGCTATGTTGAATTGTCGTAACATGCGGCCAGATATCTTGGGCTGGCGCACGGGGCGACCGCCCTTCTGACAAGCTGTGCCAGAAGGGGGTGCCACAGAGCACAATCATCATTATCATTAGAGATGGAAGAAGACAACTTGACAAGCACATCATTCTTAGATAGTTGAGTTTGGAGTTGATCATGAGACTTGATAAGGAGAGAGTGTTCACTTTCTAAAGCCTTGTGAGCTTTGTCAAGTTTCTCTATGTCCTCACTAAGTCTAGCATTGCCAACACCAAATTCAACTTTTTCCTTCTTAAGCATTTATATTTAGCAATAACATGATCTCTTTCCTCAATGATTTTAGCAATGATAAGATCATTTGATTCATCAAGAGATTTAAGTTTCTCCTCAAGAGACACTCGAAGCTCTTGCTCTTCCTCAAGGGCATTTTCTAAGGATGTTTTTTCATCGACATCTTCTCTCTCAATTTTAGATTTTTCCTCAAATTGAGTATCCAAATCCTCAATGATTTCTATACATTTAATACCATGAGCAACGATTTCACATAGAGAAGAGATAGCTTCACTACCTTTGGGAAGAGCACCAAGAACAATCTCACCCTTCTTGGTTAAGGTTTCAATGTCAAAATCTTCTCCATGAGGATCCTCAACCACATCATCACATATCTCGGGATTCGAGGTAGAAGTTACCTTGGAATCCTTCGCCATAAGGCAAACATGATTAATGGGTGAGGAGGATGAAGAATTACTTGAAGCACCATTGAGGTCCATGTCTTGTTCCAACAAATGTTGAGATTCCTCTACATTGTTAGTCATGCAAGTACTAGAGGATATGGAAGCATTATATTCATGACAACAAGACATAGAGAGCATATCATCATTAGATTTAGTTAAGCAACTATTACATGATATGCAAGGACCATCAACTCTAGCATGTATGACATTTGGTGTGCTAGAAGAGTTTAAGTCCAAAGATAGAACATTGCAATGTGATAGAGAAGAAGTATAGTCAATAGTGAATTCACCATCAACAATGCAATTTCTATCACCACTCACCATATCATTACCTTGTGACAAATCACATGTTGGTGAAGTGGAAGAAGTTGTGAACTCATTGCGGCCGGAGGTGGAGGGAGAACAATCATCCTCAACAATTTTGGACACTTCATATATATATATATCTTGAAGCTTGGTCCAAAGCTCATGTGCATTTCGAAAAGGCATGATTGAAGCAAGAACTACATCGGTCAAAGGACATATAAGACCATTAGTAACTTGAGTCTCGAGATGAGAGTTTATCTCATCCTCTAAAGATAATTCTTGGGAATCCTTTGGAGGAGATAAACTCACATCTACAATCCTCTTAATATAATTTGGACCCATGGCCCTAAAAAGATTAAGCATGCGAATTTTCCAAACATCATAATTTGTGCCATCGAATATGAAAGTGGGATCGTGCACTAATTCTCTAAACGACATCTTTTACTCTCTAGGCGGTAAAGCCCAAAAAGAGAGCCGAGGCTCTGATACCAATTGAAAGGACAATGATGTCGCCTAGAGGGGGGTGAACAGGTGATTAAAACTTTTCCGGTTTAGACTTGCTAATTGCGGAATAAAACTAGGTGTTTAAATTAACAAGCCGACAACTTAAATAAACTAGGCTCACCTATGTGCACCAACAACTTATGCTAAGCAAGACAAGCAACAAGGTGATAGCTATAGAATACTTCAAGCACGAAGGCTATCACAATGTAAATTGCATAAGTAAAAGGCTCGGGTATAGAAATAACCGAGGCACGCGGAGACGAGGATGTATTCCCGAGTTCCTCCTTGTTAAGGGAGTACGTCTCGTTGGAGAGGTGTGAACCGACACAACGGTTCAACAACCACAAAGGTTTCACCTTCTTCTCCGATGAACCGCACCACAAAGGCTTGGTTCACCTTCCACTATCGGAATCCTTCGAGGCGGAATCCGGAGCCTTTCAACAACAATCCGGGGCACAACCCACAATGGGATTGGGGGCTCCCGAACGGCTTTCAACAACAATCCGGGGCACAACCCACAACGGGATTGGGGGCTCCCGAACGGCTACAAGTGACCACCAAGGGTCTCAACCACCACGTGGGCGTCTAGGGTCCAAAGACCCAAGAGTAACAAGTTCACAAGCTTTCAACTTCCACGAATCCTCGTGGAGAGCACACCGATGCACCAAATGCAAAAGGCAAGAGCACAAGTGCTCAAATCCTCCACTCTCAAATTCCAACAAAGCAACAAATGCTTATGGGGGAATAAGAGAGGAAGAACAAAGAGGAGAACCACACAAGAACTCCAAGAACTAGATCCACTAGGTTCCCCTCACTTAGAGGAGAGATTGATTGGTGGAAATGTAGATCTAGATCTCCTCTCTCAAATCCCTCAAAGATATGCAAGAATCATGGGAGGAATTGGGAGAGGGGCAAGCTTTCCAAGGTCAACAATGGAGGTGAGAGAGGGGGAAATTTCGTGCTTGGAAGAGCTGGTCTCTTTGGGGAAGAAGGGGGCCTTTTATAGGTCCCACAAAAAAAGAGCCGTTGCAGGAAAAATAACACCGGAGACTCCGGCCCCCCCAGAGACTCCGGGGTCACTCCGGACCTACTCCGGACCCCTATACAGAGAGTGACGTCCGCTGGAACAAAAAACGAAACGCGAGGACCGGAGACTCCGGTCTAGGACCGGAGACTCCGGCCTAGGAAAAAACTGCAGCAATACCGAACACGAAAACGAAGATATCTTGATCATCCGGACTCCGTTTTCGATGTTCTCGGGCTCGTTGGAATCACAACGAAGAGCTTTACAAGATCATGCAGATAAACATCATAGTCCAACAATGGAAGATAAAACCAAATGGAGAAAGGTAAAAACCTCTCTAAAGAGGAATAATCGGCAAACCTCCAAAACCGAAAACGCAACAAGTTTTCTATACGAAATTCGTTTTCGGTGAACTTGGGCTTGTCGTGAAGATCAAAACAAGCAACAAAACCCAACAAGGAGAAAAGCCAAGTAAGAACCAAGAAAGATGAAATGCCAAGTATGCAAAGGTTTGAGCTCTCCACAAAGATGCGATCAAGTTACTCACTTGAGAGCCCCTATTGATAGTACGCCGTCTATCCTATAACCCGGTCTCCCACTAAACACCATGAGACCGGTAAAATAGAAAACCTATCAAGATCATACCTTTGCCTTGCGCATTTCACTTGAGCTCGAGGATGACGATCTTGACTATCTCAAGTTGAAACACCTTTCTTGATTGTGCTTGCTAGCACATGCTAGATGAAGACTTCTCCAAATGCTCCCCCATACTCCATTATGGGAGGGCCTCGCTAAGCTCCGTCTTCATGTCTCATTTGCAAGCTTCAATCAAATGATATATTCCTAGATGCATCATATTGAGCTTGCACTTCATCTTCTTCTCTTGATATGTATGATGGCTTGGATGTAAACATGATTGTTCACTCAATCTTCTTTTCCAAGCCACACTTGCAATATGCTCCACTCTACACATGGACCATTCTTCATATAAACCCTTGAACAGAGCAATGGTCATCATGTCATCTTCAAGAGTCCAACACATGAACTCCAATCTTTTCTCATAGACAAGATCTATAGGAATATCTCAATGTAAACATTAGTCCATAAGGATTGTCATTAGTTACCAAAACCACGCATGGGGCAACCATGCACTTTCAAGGAGGCACCGGCATCGTCATCCGCGAACGCCGCGAACAACGGCGTTCGCCACCACGCGGACGGCTCTACCTGCGCCGCCCTAGAGCCAGGACGCCTCCACCTCCCGTGGAGACGATCTCGTACGGGTACGCTGTGCCGTCCCCGCTGCGGAACGACCACGACGGCGACTCGCCGGGGTTCCTGGCCACCATCGCGGACTCGGTGACCACCATCGAGCGCGACAGCCCCGGCTACATGGCCGCAATGGCCACGTCGGTGGCAACGGTGGCGTCGTCCTCCTCCGGCGGCGGCTCCTTCAGCCGTGCACCGCATCACCATGACAACGCGTCCACCAGCCACGGCGGATTCGGCTCTCCTCCGCCTACGCGTCCACCAGCCACGGAGTAATATATAAAAAAATGAATGAAATTTGAACTTTTTATACTCTCTTCATCCAAAAATAAGTGTCTCATTTTTGTCAAAAAATGGATGTATTCATGTATAGATACATCCATTTTTGGTCAAACTTGAGACACTTATTTTTGGACGGAGGTAGTATTAGTTTGCAATGTTTTTAAAACGCCCCCGAGGTGTTCGACAATTTGCTCGCGATTGAGGTGGGCCTTTGAGGCGAGGCGACGGCCGTGCGCGCGCGCGTCTGTCAGTCTCGTAAAACTGTTGCACGCCGCTGACTTCTACGGGCAGACGGGAGGGGGTTGAGTTTGTTCGGTTAACGTAGCGTGGAAGGCACACCATGGACGACGAAAGGCAGAGAAAATAGCTGACCTGAACTGAAGAATTGATGGGGGGCGGTTGCCGGCCGGCCGGCAGCCACGGAGATGGTGATAGCAGCTTCTTTGCACTTCGCTGCACGTTTTTGGCAAGAAAAATAGCTTCTAGAGTTTTGAGAACTGAGAGCGCACGGTGTATCTTGGAAGAAAAACTGTCGATTTCAGTTCGATTAAAATCAAACTTGTGCGGACGTCGGGATTTATCTAGATCCCTTGCAGCACTACGCCGGAGAGCTTTTGGTTCAGTTGGCGCCATAGGATGTCTCATGTCTGCGACGTAGGACGGTGGATACTGAAAATAAAACGGTGCACGACGGCGAGCGGCGAGCTGATAGAAGAAAAGTTGCCCCGGCAGCTCTAATCAACACCCTGTAAATCCAATCCTAGTATACTCGCCCACATTTATCGGCGGCAGCATGTAGCCGACACCTCCCCGAGAAAAAGAGACACATTTAACCGAATCTGAGTGCTGTCCGGAGAGGATTCCAATTCGGAACAGAGAAGGTAAACTGAGTACGAGTTAGAATAGATTTTGTTCAAAGAATAATCCATCTATCGAGGACCCAATGACCCATTGCATATAGAGAAGTCGAGGAGTATAGCTCTTCGTGTGCCGTTCATCGCACTAGACTGATTACCAGCGTTCTTAGCTAACCTAGTTATTTGCTGCATGTTCTTGGCGCCTATGATGTACTTGCAGAAACCGACTGTCAAGAGAGAAAGAGGAGCAAGAGGCGGCAGCAGCAGCACAAGACTATGACTATCCCTGACGAGCTTGTGTTTGAGGTCTTAATCCGGCTGCCTGTGAAATCGCTGGTGAGGTTCAAGACCGTCAGCAAGGCCTGGCAGGCCATCATCTCAGACCCATTCTTCATCCGCGAGCATCTCGGATGCTCCAAGCAATGACAGTGGCAAAACCCGTCCTCGTTCATCATCCACCCCCAGGTTTTACTAGAACCTGACTGCACCGCAGAGGAATATGCTGTCAAGCCTATGTCGACGGACATCCACTTCTACCAGTGGAATTTAAGAGAGTTTGACTGCAGTAGCAGCACCACCACGCTAATCTATAGGAAGCACTTCATGGACGGCGAGTTCGGGCCGGTGTCTCACCTGGCGCATTGCGACGGACTGGTGTTGCTTCCCACCAGCACCAAGTCCTACGTCTTCAACCCGGCGACGGGGGATGCCGTTTCTCTGCCGGAGAGCCAGCGCAACATGCTGCGGAATGTCATGTGTTAGAATTTGGGCCCAATATGGGGCAGCCCAAATAAGCAAATTTGAAATCTCAAATTGGGTCCATGTGCATAGCAGAATTTTGGAGATGCAACGTGGTGCTAAAAGTTTAGTCCCACATTGCTAGTTTAGAGAGAGCTGCACCACTTTATATAGTGGAGTGTTCTACCACTTGGTGTGCTGGCTGAGAATAGAAGGCTCTCTCGTGCGCACTCCTCCTCCTCCGCCGCCGTCCGCCCGTCACGACACGACACGGCACGCCACGCGTACAGCTTAGCCAATTCGGATCGCTACCGGATCGTGGGCTACTGTAACCGACTCGAACGTGTGCAACGTGGCCGGCCCACGTTGTACCCGTTAGAGTTCTCCAAACCGCACTATATATTGCCATGCACTGCCGTGCGCCGTCACACAAGAACCAATCTAGTTTTGCCAATCTCGTGCCTTGGGCCGCCACCGTAGTCTACTCCATCCCGAGCGCCGGCGTGCACCGACGTTTGGGAGAACCAGTGGCCCTTGTGATCCTGTACGGGAGAGGGCGAATTAGGTTTTTGGGAAGCGCCTAGCGCGACTGCTCGCCGCTTCCACCACGGGTCGTCTTCCAGCCGGTGTTGTGGGGTTATCACGGCATATGTCACCATAGGGTGACTTTGAGTTGGGGGCCAGGCGAAACTAGTGTCAGGGAGAGGGTTTTGCACGGAGGGGACGAAGGATTTACCCTGGTTCGGCCTCTCCATTGAAGATAAAGACCTACTTCCAGCCATGCTCTTATTGCTCTTGATCTCGATAACCCGGCTACAACAACAGAGCCGGATCTCGAATAGGGTTACAATGTTTTCTCTCTCGCGGGACCTGTGTGATCTAAAAAGCCTCTCCTAAACTGAGACCCAGGAGCCCCTTATATAGATGCCTGGTCTCCTGGTGTCTTTACATGGCAAGGCCGGGCTATACCCGTTCTCGGAGTTCCTATCTATCTCCACCTCTTCTTGATCTTCCTATCTTGGACTCCACGATGCTTACCGCCTCTGGGTCTTCTTGTAGCGTCCCGACCACGGAACTATACAGTGATGCTATGTGTCACCGGTTAGGCGATACAACCGGAGGTTACGGGTTTACCACTCCCCGGCCAAAACTTTTGGCAGGCGTTGCTCGGAATGGATCATCGGCAACGCAACACCCCGATTGATGCCCTAACGCAGGCACAACTATCAATGCATAATAGAGAGATCAAGACTTGTGGAACAACTGGCACATCACAGACTCTACGACTCAAAACATTATAGTTCAATTCTCATAATAGAGAAAGATAGCAAATATTACAACCAGAGGTCACAGACCCGACACTACATCATGCGGAAGCGAATTAAGTTGTTCTAAACAACAAGATCCAAATTATGGCCTAAGAGGCCTATAGATAAACATTCCAGCGCCAGCTGTTCCGGGATGTCCCAAGCTGCCACCTGGGAACCCCAGACTACTCGTCGACGTCCACATAGAACCCACCTTCAGTGTCGGTGAAGTCCTCCACTGAAATCAACAAAGCAACGTTGAGTTCGACGAACTCTTCAAGATTACTAGAGCTATTAGCTCAATGATTGACTTTCAAAGGTTTTATGGCTGTTTTGCATAAAGCTGGTTTTCTTTATAAAAGACATCTGGCATCGACTAATTAGAATATTTTCAAAGGGGATAAGAAGTAAACTCTTTTCTTTTGATCAACTTCATCAACAACCACCATCACTCACTTCACCTGTCTACCAGGGCACCTCCCCGAATCACCCTCGAGGAAGTCAACCTTGCATTCCTGGTAGTACCTTTAGTACTCAGGTTTTAATCGTTCCGTTTAAGTTTTCTGTGGTCTCTGAATCCGACACCAAGTCGTCCATAACCGTGGACACGGATTTTCGAAAAGATTTACCCTGCAGGGGTGTACATTGTTTGCCACGCGTACTGTCCGGCCCATTGCCTGCGCATTAGCTCTGTTCCATGGAAAGCCGGCTAGGTGGGAGCGGCGTCGACTTCTCCCTCGCTTGAGACTAACCCAGGATCATCAGTGGCGGTAGGGCAAGTTCAGTGCCTCCAACACCCTGCCCCGTGGCCACTCATTTTCCTAAACACCACCATCCTCATCCCAGTCCAGACCACCATCTTCACGCACGCGCAAATGGAAGCTCAAACTAGATGTAACATCCCAAATTTAGAAACTAGTTTCACAAGACCCAAAATTCAGAACCAACAAAAACTTTTGAAATGTTTTACTGATGATTGTGTTTTCCTTCCCATTTATATGTTTGAACTTGTGTGACTGTTGTTAAGTTGTTTGATTAACAAAAATAAGGCACAACCAATATAAAAATATATTTAACTTTGGTGATCATGTTATGACAAGAAAATATTCCATATATATTTTCCATTCTTATTTTGGCCAACTCCATTTCAATGACACTTGGTTTATTAGCAACCAAAACTAATACCAGTATTCAAGAAAGTAAAAGTATTTCCAAAAATTATGGGGATCTATATGCTATCTCCTACCTATTTCTCAACCATGGTATTTTGCAGGTGTTTACAACTCCCATTTTATAAACTCTTATTTTCACACTATTTGGAAAGAACACTAGTGGGAAATATATTACCCCACATATGTCCCTTTATCAAACCTTTTGAAAACTATTAAGATATGAGTTGATATATTCCTTAAACATCATCTTGTCATAATTAAGTGTGATCATTTTTACAAGATAGTATTGTTAATTATGGAAATGGTGGTGTGATTGATTCATGTGGTTTGATTTGTGTGGTCATAAGTGTGATGTTGATATTATTGTGTTTGTTGCTTGTGAGGGTAATTCCTCAGTTGTGCTTAATACTAGAATAAGACACATTTGACAACAAATTTGGTATGTGACCTGAATAAAAACAAACCCTCTAGAAATATTCACACCTAAGTTGAAATCCTAAATTAAGGGAAATGATCTTATTTAATTTCCCTCTATCTCTATTCCTCTATTTGATGAAAACAATTATATTTCCTTATTCTAGGAATGAGATGAAATAATAATCATTTCAACCCCATCTCACTCCCTCCTCAAGTAAACATACTTTTCAATTTTTAAACAAAACTCTCAAAGTATTTAACAAAAGGAAATTAAGATCATGATAAATAAATGATCTTAATAAATTATTCCTCCCTATTTCTCTGTTTCTTTCAAACCAATATTTCCTCCATGAAAATATAACTTAATTGAAGTTACCATAATTATAAAGAAAGTTCCAAAAGTTCAAAACAATATTTTATCACTTGTTTTAAAAATATTAAAGAAATGTTAATTTAGTTTTACCAAAAATCATTTATTCAAACCCTATGAACCAATGTGGTTCAAAACATTTTATTTTCAAAAGCCAATTTTTGTGGAGCTTCTACATGTATATGGGAGGCTACCTGAATTTTCTCAAATTTTTATAAAATGTTTTAGTACCTCAAATAAATCCCTAAAACACTACTGGTTTTAAAAAGAAATAAAAAGAAACAGTAAAAGGACTTAGATGTAAAAGGGAAAAGAATTCCAGGGGGTTATCTGTATTTTGGTCATCTCTTTCGCTGTAGCAGCAGTAGCATGGCGCCGTGTCGCCCGCTCCCGACGCCCGCCGCCCAGGCCCCCCTCCCGCTCTCCTCTCCGCTGCCCTGCGTGGAGATAAGAAGGCCACCGAGCCGCACCTCTCCTCCCTCACCCACTCGTCCATTCCCCTGCCCCCTCCCTCGATATTTTCCTCTGCCATGACCGAGCCTCGGCCGAGCTCGAGCTTGCCGTTGCCGCACGCATCGCCGCCGTTCTAGGGCGCCCCGAGCAAATCCGAGACCGCTATCCTCTCCGCCTCATCGTCCTCTTCATCTCCGTGCAAGGAATCGAAGAAGGGAGCCGTGCATCGAGCAGCCGTCCGCGTCTTCCCCAACTCCGGCCGCCACGCTCCGAGCTCGATTCCGGCGTCGTCACCGCACCTCCGCACCAGCGGTCGTTAGCCACGCGTCGAGGGTGAGCAGGCGCACCTTCTGGACATCTCCGTTGCCCTCCTAGCGCTCTATTCCGATGTGTATCCGTAGCCTCCGTCGTTAGGCCGTAGCACGTGCCGCCGTAGCTCATCGCCGGAGCTTTTGCCGGCGGCCATTAGGTCCACAACGCCGCCACTACGTAGCCCGTGATCGTGCGTGTCGAGTGCGAGCCTTATTTGGACTCAGCACGCCGTAGAACATCGAACCCGTGCTCGTCGCCGCCGGTGATCATCGTGTCCCTCGACGTGCACCATCTACTCCTCTTATTTACACATGCCCGTATACTAACAACAGCATCGTGGCAGCCCAGTGGCCAGCACACACGCTCACGCGCGCGAGGTCACAAGTTCGAACCCCGCGAGCGCGCTGCCTTCTCCTTTCTTTTTCCCTCTCGCTGACAGCCTGGCCCCACCGGTCAGTGACCGTGGCGGCCAGCGCAGTCTCACCCGCTCCGTCAGCGCCAGCGTGGCCATGGACCCCGTTGTTCAGTGACTGTGGCTAGCATAGCCTGTGTGCAGAAAGTTTCGGTTAAATTCTGGGAAAAATATAAAACTGACAGAAATTCGATTAAGTTTGTAAATTCATTATCTTTTTAAATACTTGTCCAAAAATTACCAATAAGATACCAAAATGATCAGAAAAATAAGGCCTGTCTTTTAGTATAACTCACCTATCCAAATAAATTAGTTTATTTAATGTTTTATTAAAATAAAAAAATGGCAGAATATAAAACAAATTGGGAAAATTCATATCCTTAAAAAAATAAGGATCCAAAAATTAAGTTTGACCTCGTAAAATGTTCAGAAACTGATGACCTTCATATTCCACCTTGTTTCCAAACATGGGTAAATATTTTGTAATGTTGTTTAAAATAAACTAACAAAGGGGCATATTTAAAAAGGATTTTATACATTAATCCGTAATGATTTTGGAGCAAATCTAATTTTGCTAGGTTCCTAGTGTTTCACTTTATCGAATCCTAACTTGGTGTACTATTTTGACTCACAGAAATTATATAGTGACCTAACTTTTGTCTGGAGTATTTCCCGTTTAAAGGGAGGTGCTTGTTGTTAACCTTCTCCCAAGGTAGTTTTGTGATCATTATACCTAGCTTGCGTATAGGCGATAGACTACTGATCAATATAAGGCCCTCGTAAGTGTAAATCCTCGTTGTTGCTCGAACGATTAGATTGACGCTTACGGTTGGTTACTTGTCGGTGTGCCACTTGTGGTTTGGTTTGCTTATTGATTGTGGTGTTATTCTCATGTTCGCGACGCTAGACATAAACGCTACCTGAGTGGTCCTTGGAACGGAGTTATTGAGGAAGGAGAATTCGTTGAATCTGAAGATCAAGACCAAGTTCACTTTGCCGAGCAAGGCAAGCTATCCTCTGAGCATGCATTTATATACATCTATTTTGGTTCACATGTTTTACTTATAAAGAGCAAAAGTTATTTATATGGTGTTTGCCACAAAAGCTATGATTTTGAAAACCCTTTTCCAAATTATAAGTATATTATTTTGACACCCTATATGGAGATATTAGCTGGAATTCTTTTTCAAACTATAGGATGGGAAAAATATTGTTTACTCAAAACTCCTTTGAAAATACTTGTGTGTGGATATGGAATGCCGAGATGTCGGTGTTGAAGTGGAGGAATGGAGAATGGAGATGTTTATGAAAAATGCACAGTGTCCTAGTACTATGGAAACCAATCCTACCCGGTGCGACCACATTTACCACATATGGGAAAAGGCGTAGTCATGTAGTTTGCTCTTATTAGTATGGGATACCTCATCGACGGAGATGACTCCGTTATGCATGAGGGGATGGTCCGAGGATCTACCCCCTGACCCGGGTCCTCACACAAGTTGGTGGGGAGGATAGAAGGTTACACCATAAACCGCCGGACAAAACTATGAGTCCTCACACTTAGGGTTTCTGACGGGAAACCGGACTGGGTGTCGATGGAAAGTGTCATATGGGAAGGATCCTATACTAGCATGAGCAAATAAGAGGCTATGGCCGGCGGCTTACTTCGCATACATCTGGTATGGCGAGACGTGGCAGACACGATGAGTTGCCGGATGAATGTGGGTTTAAAAGCGTGCTACCTCTGCAGAGTGTTTAAAACTATTCGAATAGCCGAGTCCTCGGATATGGATAATTGGGAGACTGTCCTAAGACCATGTGCAAGTTTTGCAAAGTTTTGGATATTTGAAAATAAAATGGAGATGTGTTGTATCCGCAACTCTACCGACGGGCTGGTACGAGGTTGCTGGAGAATGATTTGACCATGACGGGCTATGGTCGAGAAGTGTAGAGTTTTGTGATTTAAAAGTGGAAAATGTTTTATGCAACTATACCAAAGGGCCGGTATGAGGTTGTTGGGATTGAATGACCATGAAGGTTTATGGTCGAAAAAGGAGGAGTTTTGGGGAAATAAACAAAATGGTGATTTTCCGGGAAAGTGTTTTAAAAGAGACTTATTACAAAAACAGGTTTATGGGGAAAAGTTCTAAAAGCCTTCTTTTCCTCTTCATGGAAGATATAGAGATTTCAAAACAAAATTTTAATAAACAAAAGTATATCCTTCTCTTTTCAACAAGGATATAGAGTTTTCAAAGCAAACGAAGTTTTATTTAAACACTAAAGAGAGTAGTGCATGCTCATTCCGGGGGTAGTTTGCGAGTACATTCAAATGTACTCATATTGGTTTCGTCCCTGGCTATTGTCTTAGCCAGATTCTGAAGAGGAGCAGTTCGAAGAAGAAGTGGTTAATGACGTCAATGCAAACTAGGGCGCTTCCCAGTCGGCTGCCTGTAGGGTTGGCAAGTGACTTGGGCTCCACGTTGATTTGGTGATTTCCGCTGCGAGTACCTGATGAAGTTATGGCTTCAATCAAGTAAGTGAATTTATTCGGTATTTATGGGTGTTCTATGATGCCAATTCGAGTTATGTGCAACAACAGACTGATCAGGGGTTGTTGCAGGAAACATAACGAGTATCTTGGATAGTTAATCTGGGGTCCTCACAGACTTGGTATCAGAGTCATCCTGACTGTAACAGACCTTAGTTAGCATGGACGTTAGTTAGTAAGGAAATATTTTGATTAAAAACCTATTATTACCAAAAGATATTTTATCCAGGAAGTCCAAGATTAGCTTCCACTCTTCTCACCTTCTCAAATATTTCTGAGTCTTATCCCTCTATTTAAGATTTTCCAAGGATTTCTATACTCCCTCTTACCCGTTCAAAATATTTGACGATGAACCCAAGTGAGACCAAGTTAACTAGCACCTACAAGAAGAAGATTCCATCACAATACTCAACATTCACATCGAGGTGATTGATCTGCAAATACCAATATTATCAATATCAACAAAGCAAGAGGCCTCGAAGACCCAACTCAATATCGACAATTCCCCTCAGTTACTACCTCGACAATCTCAAGTATTCCAGCCAAAGACTAAGGCAATAAAATGAAGACTTCAACAGCCCTGTTTCACCAAGGCCCATAGGAGGAAATTATTTTGGAAAGAAAAATATTACTACCTAAAGTTACTTGTATCTAAGGAAGCCTAAGTATAACTTCCACTCTTTTCACCTTCTCGAATTATTCTAAACCTTACCTCTTGTTTAAAGGTTTATCAAAAGTTTCCATCTGTTGTCTTACCTCCATTCAAACTTACATACTTGACGATACCCCAAACCAGACCTGGGTACTTAGCAACCCAAAGACTTCAACAGCAAGGCGATTTATATGCGAAGACCGAGGATCCGTGCAACCTTCAAAATTACAGTGATACCACTGCCAGAGTTTCCCACTTGGACAAGATGAAGAAAATCCTCGAGATACAAAGACCCATAGGATCGATAGGATAAGCTTGTTTTACTTGAGCAAACCCCATCTTCCACGGTAATAAACGTCTGTTGGTGCTAAAAGCGCCTTGATTGATCTTTGCTTGTGTGCTTCATTTATGTGTGCTGTTTTCCTTGTGTGTTTCACAAAACCCGCCTTGTCGGGAACCCAAAGTAACCACACTTTAACTTGTTGCTTTATTTTTGAAGGTTAGCAACAAAACCTTTCGCCTTGCTGGCCATAGATGTACTTTTTGTACCCTCTCAAAAGTCCGACTTAGAAAACCCTTCAGAAAATTTTCTCCTAGTAAGAAAAGCAAGGTATGAAATACTCCTACTCCAAGACTCTGCGACCTTCTGCAAAACGGATAGCGGCCTTCATACGTCGTTTTGTGCAACCACATCAAGCCATCAAGAAAGATGAAGATTCAAGACCCGACGTTGGATGACACTAGTTGTATCCCGTCGGACTAACAAAAGAATATGAAAACTAACATAACTAACATAATTTATCTAACTTTAGTTTCTCATCTAACCAGTTTTTGCAAAACTACTAACTGCTTTTTCTAGACCAAGGAAGAGGTGCCATAGGACGACTCAAAACTAGTTGGTGGAAAAGAGACTTTAGGAGGATATAAGGATGTTGTACTATAAGATTATTAGCCAAAAGGATCTTGATGAAATCAAAATTTGTTGGATGATGTTAGTAATATCAAAAAATTCGGGGTTTAGAATAGAAGTGAAAACTTGGAGTGGATCGAGGAGTTAATTGGGTTTGGACAGATGATATCTTGATTAATACTCTGGGGCTAACCAGTTGTGGACCCCAACCATTGGTGGTTATCTGGAACTAGAAGACGTGACCCTTGATTTAAAGTTTAGAAACAAAGGTGAAAGTTATTGGATTTTAGGAGGCGCTTGCTAATAATATGATGTTGGATTGGTTAGAAGCAAGTAAATTAAGAAGAATACTCCGGTGTTGGAATGATTAGGGTGATTCTTAGCGCAAGTGACCTTGTACTAAACTCTTATGGAATTATAGGAAGTGGTCAAAAATGAGTTAGCAAATGAATAGATCGTGGTACGCAAGAAATAATTGGTGGAGGATAAGTGTATGATTATCGGATTCTAGGAATCAAGATGACTTGGTCTAGTAGCAAGACATTCTAGGTGACAGTAGTTTTCAGAGCTTGTCATGCTCTGTTTGGATTATTCTTAGAAATATCGTTTATATTTGATTAAGAGATCAAGGCCTGAAAGTGTCGAGATGAAATCTGAATTTGGTTAGAAAGTGGGTCAAATTCTTGATGGGGTGATCACATGATTGTTGGAGGCTTTATTTAGCTTTGATGATATGATCGTGGGAGAATGACAACCTGAAGGAGTAAGATAATATGAGATATGCCTATTTATGGAGAGAAATCAATCCAGAAATAATTGGGAGACCGCTACGATTTTGTGATAGAGGTAATGGGAAGATTATGCCTTAAAGGTTTGATGGGTATCCGATAAGATTGAACTATTCTATGATAAAGAGTTATGCCCGAAGAAGATGATGGTGGATTAATAATTTTAGCTTGGGCAAAAGTCGTGATTCAGTTAACTAGTTGATATTAGTGACCTTACCAGAGATGTTGGAAGGTATTTTGAAGATTCGAGAATTAGAGGCCTGTGTAAAGTTGGTTGTTTTGGATTTTAGGTATAAAAAGTTTGATGTTCAGAGTATAGCACCCCTACTCCCTTGACAACTAACTTAAACCCCTCAACCAGAAAGTTTTCCCGGAAACCCTAACTATTCTGGTGCACTCTAACTTAGTGGTGAAGACACCTGCGAATCTTTGTGAAGACCCAAAACCAGAGAAGTCTTCCAGGACCAGCCTTTTCTCCGCCAAGCCGAAGGAAGAAAAGCGTGAAGAAGATCTACCGGAAGTCACCAAGAAGAATCAAACAACGGAAGCACCTTCTGTTGACGACATCAACCATCAAGCAAGCTCCGACGCAACTAGAAGTTTTAACCTCCCCTTCTAACTAGAACCCGGAGAGAATTAACTACGCATGCTTGACGCATCCTGAAGACAACGCATCCCATCTGCGACCTTGTAAGGCGACAATATCAGGACGTGATATCTGCACCGACCCAAGCACCGAGGAATGACACCAAGACGAAGATCGTCAAGCTACTCAAGAAGAATGATGCCTCCAAGTCAATTCCAGCTGCGACTTTCAACAAGACCAATTAAAGACCCCTTTTAAGGGGGGGAGACCTGCAATAGGTATACAAGAACGTGGTAATAATTAGATCTGTGCACTTTCAGCCTTATAGTATCTGGAAGCAGCCAGCCACAATTATCCCTCAGTGCCGATCATCAAGTCAACCCATCATCAAGGATCTGAACTCAACACAGAAGATCATCGACAAAGAAAGCCTCGCAACATCAATTTGTCAAGATCTCACATGGTGACCATACTAAAGAAGCAGCGACCTCAGAAGTATAGCCTGCCCAAAACCCGTGCCCGTGTACTCCCCTGTTACCCCGGGCAAATCTCGAGGACGAGATTTATTTTTAAGGGGGGAAGGATCTGTAACATCCCAAATTTAGAAACTAAGAGAAACCTAGTTTCACAAGACCCAAAATTCAGAACCAACAAAAACTTTTGAAATGTTTTACTGATGATTGTGTTTTCCTTCCCATTTATATGTTTGAACTTGTGTGACTGTTGTTAAGTTGTTTGATTAGCAAAAATAAGGCACAACCAATATAAAAATATATTTAACTTTGGTGATCATGTTATGACAAGAAAATATTCCATATATATTTTCCATTCTTATTTTGGCCAACTCCATTTCAATGACACTTGGTTTATCAGCAACCAAAACTAATACCAGTATTCGAGAAAGTAAAAGTATTTCCAAAAATTATGGGGATCTATATGCTATCTCCTACCTATTTCTCAACCATGGTATTTTGCAGGTGTTTACAACTCCCATTTTATAAACTCTTATTTTCACACTATTTGGAAAGAACACTAGTGGGAAATATATTACCCCACATATGTCCCTTTATCAAACCTTTTGAAAACTATTAAGATATGAGTTGATATATTCCTTAAACATCATCTTGTCATAATTAAGTGTGATCATTTTTACAAGATAGTATTGTTAATTATGGAAATGGTGGTGTGATTGATTCATGTGGTTTGATTTGTGTGGTCATAAGTGTGATGTTGATATTGTTGTGTTTGTTGCTTGTGAGGGTAATTCCTCAGTTGTGCTTAATACTAGAATAAGACACATTTGACAACAAATTTGGTATGTGACCTGAATAAAAACAAACCCTCTAGAAATATTCACACCTAAGTTGAAATCCTAAATTAAGGGAAATGATCTTATTTAATTTCCCTCTATCTCTATTCCTCTATTTGATGAAAACAATTATATTTCCTTATTCTAGGAATGAGATGAAATAATAATCATTTCAACCCCATCTCACTCCCTCCTCAAGTAAACATACTTTTCAATTTTTAAACAAAACTCTCAAAGTATTTAACAAAAGGAAATTAAGATCATGATAAATAAATGATCTTAATAAATTATTCCTCCCTATTTCTCTGTTTCTTTCAAACCAATATTTCCTCCATGAAAATATAACTTAATTGAAGTTACCATAATTATCAAGAAAGTTCCAAAAGTTCAAAACAATATTTTATCACTTGTTTTAAAAATATTAAAGAAATGTTAATTTAGTTTTACCAAAAATCATTTATTCAAACCCTATGAACCAATGTGGTTCAAAACATTTTATTTTCAAAAGCCAATTTTTGTGGAGCTTCTACATGTATATGGGAGGCTACCTGAATTTTCTCAATTTTTTATAAAATGTTTTAGTACCTCAAATAAATCCCTAAAACACTGTTGGTTTTAAAAATAAATAAAAAGAAACAGTAAAAGGACTTAGATGTAAAAGGGAAAAGAATTCCAGGGGGTTATCTGTATTTTGGTCATCTCTTTCGCTGTAGCAGCAGTAGCATGGCGCCGTGTCGCCCGCTCCCGACGCCCGCCGCCCAGGCCCCCCTCCCGCTCTCCTCTCCGCTGCCCTGCGTGGAGATAAGAAGGCCACCGAGCCGCACCTCTCCTCCCTCACCCACTCGTCCATTCCCCTGGCCCCTCCCTCGATATTTTCCTCTGCCATGACCGAGCCTCGGCCGAGCTCGAGCTCGCCGTTGCCGCACGCATCGCCGCTGTTCTAGGGCGCCCCGAGCAAATCCGAGACCGCTATCCTCTCCGCCTCATCGTCCTCTTCATCTCCGTGCAAGGAATCGAAGAAGGGAGCCGTGCATCGAGCAGCCGTCCGCGTCTTCCCCAACTCCGGCCGCCACGCTCCGAGCTTGATTCCGGCGTCGTCACCGCACCTCCGCACCAGCGGTCGTTAGCCACGCGTCGAGGGTGAGCAGGCGCACCTTCTGGACATCTCCGTTGCCCTCCTAGCGCTCTATTCCGATGTGTATCCGTAGCCTCCGTCGTTAGGCCGTAGCACATGCCGCCGTAGCTCGTCGCCGGAGCTTTTGCCGGCGGCCATTAGGTCCACAACGCCGCCACTACGTAGCCCGTGATCGTGCGTGTCGAGTGCGAGCCTTATTTGGACTCAGCACGCCGTAGAACATCGAACCCGTGCTCATCGCCGCCGGTGATCGTCGTGTCCCTCGACGTGCACCGTCTACTCCTCTTATTTACACATGCCCATATACTAACAACAGCATCGTGGCAGCCCAGTGGCCAGCACACACGCTCACGCGCGCGAGGTCACAAGTTCGAACCCCGCGAGCGCGCTGCCTTCTCCTTTCTTTTTCCCTCTCGCTGACAGCCTGGCCCCACCGGTCAGTGACCGTGGCGGCCAGCGCAGTCTCACCCGCTCCGTCAGCGCCAGCGTGGCCATGGACCCCGTTGGTCAGTGACTGTGGCTAGCATAGCCTGTGTGCAGAAAGTTTCGGTTAAATTCTGGGAAAAATATAAAACTGACAGAAATTCGATTAAGTTTGTAAATTCATTATCTTTTTAAATACTTGTCCAAAAATTACCAATAAGATACCAAAATGATCAGAAAAATAAGGCATGTCTTTTAGTATAACTCACCTATCCAAATAAATTAGTTTATTTAATGTTTTATTAAAATAAAAAAAATGGCAGAATATAAAACAAATTGGGAAAATTCATATCTTTAAAAAAATAAGGATCCAAAAATTAAGTTTGACCTCGTAAAATGTTCAGAAACTGATGACCTTCATATTCCACCTTGTTTCCAAACATGGGTAAAGATTTTGTAATGTTGTTTAAAATAAACTAACAAAGGGGCATATTTAAAAAGGATTTTATACATTAATCCGTAATGATTTTGGAGCAAATCTAATTTTGCTAGGTTCCTAGTGTTTCACTTTATCGAATCCTAACTTGGTGTACTATTTTGACTCACAGAAATTATATAGTGACCTAACTTTTGTCTGGAGTATTTCCCGTTTAAAGGGAGGTGCTTGTTGTTAACCTTCTCCCAAGGTAGTTTTGTGATCATTATACCTAGCTTGCGTATAGGCGATAGACTACTGATCAATATAAGGCCCTCGTAAGTGTAAATCCTCGTTGTTGCTCGAATGATTAGATTGACGCTTACGGTTGGTTACTTGTCGGTGTGCCACTTGTGGTTTTGTTTGCTTATTGATTGTGGTGTTATTCTCATGTTCGCGACGCTAGACATAAACGCTACCTGAGTGGTCCTTGGAATGGAGTTATTGAGGAAGGAGAATTCGTTGAATCTGAAGATCAAGACCAAGTTCACTTTGCCGAGCAAGGCAAGCTATCCTCTGAGCATGCATTTATATACATCTATTTTGGTTCACATGTTTTACTTATAAAGAGCAAAAGTTATTTATATGGTGTTTGCCACAAAAGCTATGATTTTGAAAACCCTTTTCCAAATTATAAGTATATTATTTTGACACCCTATATGGAGATATTAGCTGGAATTTCTTTTTCAAACTATAGGATGGGAAAAATATTGTTTACTCAAAACTCCTTTGAAAATACTTGTGTGTGGATATGGAATGCCGAGATGTCGGTGTTGAAGTGGAGGAATGGAGAATGGAGATGTTTATGAAAAATGCACAGTGTCCTAGTACTATGGAAACCAATCCTACCCGGTGCGACCACATTTACCACATATGGGAAAAGGCGTAGTCATGTAGTTTGCTCTTATTAGTATGGGATACCTCATCGACGGAGATGACTCCGTTATGCATGAGGGGATGGTCCGAGGATCTACCCCCTGACCCGGGTCCTCACACAAGTTGGTGGGGAGGATAGAAGGTTACACCATAAACCGCCGGACAAAACTATGAGTCCTCACACTTAGGGTTTCTGACGGGAAACCGGACTGGGTGTCGATGGAAAGTGTCATATGGGAAGGATCCTATACTAGCATGAGCAAATAAGAGGCTATGGCCGGCGGCTTACTTCGCATACATCTGGTATGGCGAGACGTGGCAGACACGATGAGTTGCCGGATGAATGTGGGTTTAAAAGCGTGCTACCTCTGCAGAGTGTTTAAAACTATTCGAATAGCCGAGTCCTCGGATATGGATAATTGGGAGACTGTCCTAAGACCATGTGCAAGTTTTGCAAAGTTTTGGATATTTGAAAATAAAATGGAGATGTGTTGTATCCGCAACTCTACCGACGGGCTGGTACGAGGTTGCTGGAGAATGATTTGACCATGACGGGCTATGGTCGAGAAGTGTAGAGTTTTGTGATTTAAAAGTGGAAAATGTTTTATGCAACTATACCAAAGGGCCGGTATGAGGTTGTTGGGATTGAATGACCATGAAGGTTTATGGTCGAAAAAGGAGGAGTTTTGGGGAAATAAACAAAATGGTGATTTTCCGGGAAAGTGTTTTAAAAGAGACTTATTACAAAAACAGGTTTATGGGGAAAAGTTTTAAAAGCCTTCTTTTCCTCTTCAAGGAAGATATAGAGATTTCAAAACAAAATTTTAATAAACAAAAGTATATCCTTCTCTTTTCAACAAGGATATAGAGTTTTCAAAGCAAACGAAGTTTTATTTAAACACTAAAGAGAGTAGTGCATGCTCATTCCGGGGGTAGTTTGCGAGTACATTCAAATGTACTCATATTGGTTTCGTCCCTGGCTACTGTCTTAGCCAGATTCTGAAGAGGAGCAGTTCGAAGAAGAAGTGGTTAATGACGTCAATGCAAACTAGGGCGCTTCCCAGTCGGCTGCCTGTAGGGTTGGCAAGTGACTTGGGCTCCACGTTGATTTGGTGATTTCCGCTGCGAGTACCTGATGAAGTTATGGCTTCAATCAAGTAAGTGAATTTATTCGGTATTTATGGGTGTTCTATGATGCCAATTCGAGTTATGTGCAACAACAGACTGATCAGGGGGTTGTTGCAGGAAACATAACGAGTATCTTGGATAGTTAATCTGGGGTCCTCACACTAGAGGACCCTTGCTAGCCCCGCCCGAGTTATTTAGTCTATGAGGGTTCCTGCTACTGCATAGGCCTCACGCATGGTAGCACGCTCGGTCTTGGCTCGAAGGCAAGAACTTGCACTTAGGCGGCGAGAACGAGACAACCCACCACATCCCCGTGGCCTCTCATCCCCGCCTTTAAGCAATTTTTTTATATGTCCCCACAATTCTCCACCATCATCCGGACATTCCATCAACAGTTCCAACAATGAAATATCCACCGGACAACTAAGCATTTCACTAAGCATGGCTAAGCATATACATAGCATAGTTAAGTAACTCTGGCTAACAATACAGTCCTATGGATATTAGGAAGGATGCAGGTAATGGCAACATTTATCTAATGCAACTAGTAGGATACTCTACCTCAGGCAAAAGACATTTAGAACCGAATGCAATATTATAGTGGAGAAAATATTTGTGGAAATATAGGAGCAGACATGCTCAGAGGGGGGATTATGCTTGCCTTGTTCAGGGGGCTGGTAATACGGTTCATCAGGGTATTGTGGTGGAACCCCGACTGTTTGATCTATCGATGCATGAAAACACCGAAAAGACACAATCAATAACCACACAAGCAAAATAGGTGCAATGCGCAAACACATGATGGCATGACATTTTAATGCACTTAATTATATTATAAACTATCTAGCAATTTTAAATGGGGTACCAGAAATAATTATTCCAACTAGAAAAAGGTATAACCCCACATTTATCTTAATGATTTTCCTAGCTTCTAAAAGTACAGTACTGCCAATTTGTTCAAATATGCATGCAAATGATGTCACTGGTTAGTTCATATTTTTGTGAGCATTTTGATATATTAAACACATTTTTCTGATAAACCAATAAAAAGTTATTGAATTTATAAAATCCCATTTAAATCTGTCATTTTAGCAAATCATTTTAAGCAACAATAAAACTAATTATCCATGTTTGGAAAACAGGTGAAACATGAGGTATATTAAGTACTGGACACTTTGGTAGTTCAAACTTAATTTTTGGATCAATATTTAATAAGTTATGAATTTTACAAAATCATTTTATAATCTGCCCTTTTTCTAAAGTGCAAGAAAAAGCTATTTCCAGTATTTAGTTCAGCAAGAAAATGATGTTAGAATATGAGGTTTAATCCACTGATCATTTTGATATCTCATTTGTAATTTTTGGACAATTATTTCAGAAGATATGGATTTTTGGACAATTATTTCTAGAAACTCTGTCCGAAACCTTTTTGCACTCAGGGGCTAGCTACCCAGTGCCAATGACGTGTGGGGTCCGCGCGCACGAATCCAGATCTGGATTTGGGGATTTCTCACCGCAGAGGAAGCTAGTTCGAGTCGCTGCCATGCGGGCCCGAGCGCCACGCAGACGCTGACTGGGCGTGCGCGTGCTGTGCTGGCCGCCACAGTCACCGACACGTGGGGCCCGGCTGTCTGCCTCTCACAAATAAAACTCAAAAACTCAAAAAGTGTGCTGTGCTGGCCGCCACGATCACCGACACGTGGGGCCCGACTGTCAGCCTCTCACAAATAAAACTCGAAAACTCAAAAAGGGGGTGGCTGGGATTCGAACCCGCGTCGCGGGCGACGATGCGGAGTGGCTGCTAGCCACTGGGCTGGTGTGGTTTCAGTGTTAGATAATAGATCCCTATGTTTTTGAGGTCATAGACTCTCATGTTTTAACTGACGAAACTTAAGCTTCGACACAACGGTGGTGGTACCCGACGGAGAACAACGGCCGGCGACGACCTCGTTCTGGCGGCGCTCCGTGGGTGTGCGTGGGTGCAAACGAGTGCGGGTGCGTGGACGAACTCGTACGCGTGCTGGAAAAAGGAAAAAGGGGAGGCACGGCTCGCGTGCGTGCTCGTCATGGGCACGGCCATGTCGAGGCCGTGGCCGGCGTCGTGCAGGGCGGCGATTCCAGGGAGCGAACGAAGGGGAAAAGAGGCAGGGAGAGGCGGATGCTCACCCCGAGTCTACTGGTGCAAGGAGACGGCTTGTGGTCGACGGCAATGACCGGAGCTTGATGGAGAAGACGAAGGAGAGCGGCGGACGGCGTCGGGGACGTCGAGCTCGTTCTTGCGTGTCGCGGTTTCCCGGGTCCGGCTGCAGAGAAGAAGTTCTTGCGGGCGACGAGGCTCAGCTGGTGCGAGCTTGGAGGGCGTGAGGTGGCCTAGCTACGCCGGAGTCGAGCTCGAACTCGTCCCGGCCATGGCGCTAGGGTTCGTCTCGGAAGAAGATGGAGAGAGACGAGGGAGCAGGGGAGCGAGTGAGGGGTGAGGGAGAGCAGAGCGTCGTGGGGGGGCCTCCTTATCATCCTCGACGCGGCAGGAGGAACGGGGGGGGGGGGGCCTGGGCGCATGGCGTGCTCCGCGGCACTAGCGCCATGCCTGCACTGGAGCTACAGGGAAGACGACAGTTTTACGAAAAAACCTGGACTTCTTTTCTTCCTTTTTCTTTTATTTCTAGTAGGTCTTTAGAGATTTAATTGAGGCCTCTAAACTATTTCAAAAATTATGAGAATATTTGTGTAGCCTCCCCATAACATGTAGAAGGTCCACAAAAATTGGGGTTTCAAAATAAAATGTTTTGCACGATTTTTGTTCATAGGGTTTGGATATGGCATTTTCCTTAATTCCAAGCTTATAATCCTTGAGAAATATATAAAGCAAGTTCAAAATATCATTTTAAACTCTTGGAACTCCCTTGACAAACATGGAAGTTTACTTGAATTTTTTTGTCACAAACAAGCTCATTTGAATTTAAATTGTTTGAAAACAATTGTTTCTTTTGTTCCCATTTGTTTTAATTTGTTTTTCAAATCTTTGTTTCAACTTGACCACTAAAACAATAATGCCATGATGCATGAATGAAATGCAAAAGTGAAAATTTGGTTCACATTTTAGGTTCACAAACCTTGGGCTGTTACACTTCTCGATCTTTCCTTCTGTAGGCCGGGTTACCGCCAAATGTCCCGGCCCATGTCTGAATCTGGCCCATGATGCTGTAAGCAGGACAAGCCCGGCCTCCTGCCTGGCGGGTCTTCTTTCACCTTCATGGGTACACCGGGTTATCTTTCCCCCAACATTAGACCCAGATTAGCTTGGATAACAGGATGGTAAATTCTTGAGATGTCTCGTGATCTTTACGCCTTTTGCTCAAGCATTGTCATCCGGGCTATTCAAGTTAATCCCTGAAAACAAAAACATATTGGCATATATAATTTATTAGTTTAAAGAATCCTTTTGTCTCGAGGCCGGCTCATCTTGGCGGCCATTCTATAACCCGGCTTTGTTCCCGAGTCTTCATTTTACTTCCCCATACTTAGCAAAAATTTCACCATTGAACATCCGAAACGTCAGTCAACCTCATAGTCAAAGATCTTATCTTTCTCTCTCCAAATCTATCCCCAGATATCACAATCATGAATATCCCTTTTTTGTCTCTTTCTGTTTGTCGTTGACCTAGGTCAAATATCCTTATCTCCTTGCCTTTTTACCATACTACTCTTTGGTCAACCACGGTGCTTATATAAGGAACGCTAGGGTTCACCCCTGCGTTTCTTTCCCCATTCACACCTCGTTCGCTTCGCCTTCTTCCTCGAGCCGCTGCCGCCATTTCCGCATCAGATCGAGCTCAAGATCGAGACCGAGCACCGCTGCGCTCTCCCTCGATCCATCTCAGAAGGTAATACCTCTGATTTTTCGCCAAATCGATTCCTGACTCACTCCGCACCTCGTTCCCCTCAAATCTGTCTTGAATCTCATCGGTCATTCCTCAAATTCAATCTATTTTCCGTGTGTTCTTCGCTATTCTTACTCCATTCTAGTTCTACCTTTCACGAACTCCATTTTTGCTTCTTACCTTCCTCTGATTTACATTACTTTGGACAGATTGATCTTCCCCCTCACCCCGAAACTATGGTGAAGGAGAAGGTTAAAGCAGGTGGCCCCAAGGCCGCGAAGAAGAATCCGAAGGACGCATCTACCTCCGGCACGAGCAAACCTGCTGCTCCGGTGAAATGGACGCGATCCACTGCGTCTGAGCTAACGATCCAAACTTTCGTCGACCGCGGCGAACTTCCTCCCAAGAGTGAGATCGAGTGGCGCGTTCCAGGAGAAGAGACCTGGCCTTCGCCACGCGAAGGTGAAATCGTTGTTCTCCTGGACCACGTGACCCGGGGTTTCCGTCCTCTCGGGTCTCTTTCCTTCCGCCAGGTTTTCAAATACTATGGTCTCACTCCCTTCGATGATGCTCCCAACTCTATCTTGAATATGAGAAACTATGTAGTTCTTTGTGAAGATTATCTGCAGATGGCTCCCAGCTTGGAGCTATTTTTAGAGTACTTTTATTGCAACCCTTCTAGTAAGACACAATCCTTAGGCCCTTACGGCGGCGTTTCTATCCAGCGCCGTAAGACGGCAGATCTCCCGGCTCTTATGTTAGCCAGCCACCCTAAGGGGTGGCAAAACACATATTTTTATTGTAAAGTCACTTCCCCAGTCACCGACGAAGCTCGTTACCCGGCCTTTCATAACTCGGCCCTGGTATTCGAGCCAAAAATGAACAGCTATGCAAGTGACGAGGACCGGGTCCTGATTGAGCCCATCCGCGCCAGGGTCAGAGCTCTCCTAGGTCATGGCCTCTGTGGCACTGATCTGGTGAAATGCTGGATAGGCTGGATGATCCAGCCACTCAGCATCAGGACCCGGCTGATCCATGAGTATACCGGGTCAGCTACGGATGACCTGCGTTACTCCTAGGTGACGCTCCTTGATAACCAGATTGTGAAGAACGCCAAGACCTTGCTTGGTGAAAAGAAAACTGCAATCGCTGAAACCGGGCTTGCCCCGTTTTATGCCAACCATCCCGCTCCCACAGTAAAAACTCAATCCTTACATCAATTTACTTGCTCATTTTTCTTTCAACTGTCTAGATGTTTCATTTTTTCACCTTATACAGGACGATGCCTGGTGGGAAGTAGATTTCACTCCCACTCCTTCTCCAGCTGATGATGAAGCTGAAGCTTCTGAAGAAGAAGAAGGCGAGCTTGACTCCGTAGGTCGGCTCTTCCTTAACTTAATCGAGAATGAAGCTCACTCAGGTTTTACTAACAATCTACCTCTTTCTCCTTATTCAGATCTTGTTGAGCTGGCTAACGAGAATTTGCCGGCTCCAGATGTTATCGAAGTACCGACTCCCAGCACTACCACCACTCCTTCCCACAAGAGGACCAGAGCCGCAGTACAGAAGGTGCCATATTCTCGCATTTCTAGTTATATGATGAACACCTCTCAACCTCAAGCACCTCGACAGGAAAAAGATGCCGCCAAGGAGGCTGAATCAAGCAAACGCCGCAAGACCCGGTCCAGCACAAGTGAAGATTCCTTGAACACAGGTATCCCCTCGTGTTCTCTGTCTCGCTGGACCAAATCCATACAAAAGATTCTCAGCCTTTCTCACCCTAAGGCGGGCAATTACCGGATCTCAGAATCCCAATCCTTGTCAGCTTCTTCAGGTGACAGCGTGAACCTGCCTGATGATTTTCTTGTCAATATTGGGTATGTTCACTTTCCCTTTGATTTTTCCTAACACTTTTTATTTCTTTCCATCACCTCTGAATCCTTTTTCATTTTACACAGCGCCAAAGCTATACCCCTGGACGCAGCCGGGTCTTCCTCTTATGCTGTCATGCCCGAGCCTGCTCGTACAGAGGCTCCTGTACATGACACCATTGTGGAGGAGACCCTGGAACAAGTAATGGAAGAGAAGGTGCCTACACCTCTAGCGTCTCCACCTAGGGCAGACCCGGGCGATGCTGATGTCGGATCTCCCCTGGTGACTGCCAAGCCCACTCAAGGAACTCCAGAAAAGTCTCCCGGGTCTGGTTCAAGCACCAATGAGGAGGTGCAATACTTACGCGCCCAAAAAACAACTGTTGAAGCTCCATCCAAAGTGGTGGTCAAAATTTCTAAGCCAGAAGTGAAAGCTGAGGCCAGTGCCCATGGAAAGGAGCCCATGCTCTACTCCGAGCCCCTGGCTCTGGAAAACATGGACATGCCGGCCCTTCTCTCTGAGTATTTTTCACGGCTCTCATAACATAAAGGGCTTGAATCTGAACTTGTCACTGCCATCAGGCAGCGTCATGAGGTAACCTTACTTTCTTCCCTATTCCCTAACCCCCAAGCTCCAAGTTTATTTAAACTTGTTTAATAAGCTTGGCGCTTTGAAAGAAAAACAAATTAGCTCCCAAGTGCTAGTTTGTCTGTTTACAGCATACTAGGACTCTGTCTTAATTTTGTAAGAACTTCAAATTTCCCCAGCCCCCAAGTGATGGGTTACATGCTTGCAGTAATCTGGGACTTGTCTTTCTAATTCATTCGATTATGATACTGTAGGACTTTTACTTGTTTTAAGAAATTTAGAAACCTGATAGACCCCAACTGCCGGGTTGCATGCTCGCAGTAACCCGGGACTTGTAATTCTGAATTTTTTTGAATATATTTTTCACTATTAAACCTTTTACTCCACTGAATTTTATCCATCATTTCAGCAACATGTGTCCCAAGCTACGCTTGAAATCTAGCAGCTCAAGGAGCAACTGATGACCGAGACCCGGCTAAAGGCCGAGGCACAAAAGGAGACCCGGGACCTCAAGACCTCCCTTGCTGACGCAAAAGAAGAGAACATGTCATTGAAAAAGGACATGGAAGATCATGAGGAGGACTGGAAGAACCGGGTTGAAACTGCTGAGAAGAAACTGGCTGAAATAGAGAAAATCTTTAGCTCCTTCAAGCAGCTTCTCTCAGACATTATTGCTGCTATCTGGGGTAAATTTCCCTCTTCTTTTCTTTATGCATATCTGTCAATGCCTTTATTTCATATTTTACTAACTCAATACTTCTGTAATCTCTCTTATTTCAGGTCCTTGCAACAGCATGAACTTGGAAACTCCTGCTATCAAGCTTTAGGCCCTTTTAACTTTGTTGAGGCAATTGTACTACGGAGCCGGGCCTGCTATTGCAACAGCTCGTGGCCTAGAGGAGCCCCCAAGCCAACTTAAACAATTCCTGGGCCACCTATCCACAATTCCTGAATGGATAACCCGGTGGAAGCTCTCTGGCTGTCGCAAAGGCGCAATGCGCATAATGGCCTTGGGCAAAGCACATTATCCAGGCATTGACCCGGCAAAACTTGCTGGCGGGTTCCCCCAATTCAATTTGGACAATACATAATTTGGTGGGAAGGACCTCGCTGCCATAAGCAAGGAGACCCGGTATGCCGCTGATGCATGTAAAATGCATACATGAACTTTGCATTATTTTACTTCTATTCCAATCATATTTGCATCATATAAGGGTTATATCAATGTTTTATAATGATTTTCGGAATACTCCATAGTTTTCCCATTTATTTGGAATTAACCCTGTTTTCCAGAAAACGTCTTTTTTAGTGTTTCAGACTTTCCGAGAGCTTCGGGACTCCAAAAAGGGCAAGGTCAGAGAGCACGCTTCAGAATTTTCGAGACGAACGCAATGGGCTCAAAATGAAGGCCAGAAGCCCAACCAGCTGGAAATAAGAGGGCCCCACGCGGCCTAAAATCTGGGCCGCGTGGGCCTACCTATTTTGGGCCTCAGAGCTCCGCCGCCGTCGATCTTTGCTCCACCGACCTAGTCGTGACCTAAAAATGCCTATAAAAAAGGTCTCCCGACGTTCTCTGGAAGGGGGCGGCGGAGAAACAGAAAACCACAAAACAGAGAGTCTGAAGGCTGCCGCCGGAGAAGATCGGAGGGGGAAACGCCGCCGGAATCACCTCCGGAGGGCTCCATCCCCCTCCGGCGTGTTCATCATCAACATCTACAGCAAGATCATCTCCATCTCCCCACTGTAAACTCTTGGCAAACATGATGTATGATGCAATATACTTTTCCCTTGATCTATTGTGTCTCTCCATCTATGTTTGAGAAGTGATTTGTTCATGGCAATAGTGAAATAGTTTGTTGTTTGGTTGCATACAAGTTTTGTTATCTTTTATGATTGTCTTGATGTACAATATATGAGTGCACGCATATGTTGGGGAATGCATGTAAGGTGATCACCGGTAAGGTAATGGAGTGAGGGTTACTTGGGAGGACATGTAAACCTGAGACCGAATCATGAAGTTACTTTATTGGGGATATATATAGGGGACCTTAGAACTTAAGGCTATGGTGGGACTTCTATGTCTTAATAACTCTTGTGCAGTCATTTACTTGGCCATAAGAACCATCATAAGGGGTTTAGTTCATTTACTTGGCTACACCTATTTATGGCTCCTTCCTAGAAGAAACAATTAAGACTGAAACATGTGCTTCACTAATTGTGACAACCACACGAATGAAATAACAATTGCTAGAACATTTGCTCCCTTGAGATATTTGCTACTTGAGATCTTTGCTACTTGCTACTTTGAGAAACTTGCTTGAGAAAACTGTTGAGAGAAACTTGCTCTAAGAAACTTGCTACTAGATAAACCCATTCCACGTCACTTGCTTCCATTAGTTAGATCCTTTCATATTTATTGCTTTGCATAAAAGGCCATATAAGAGGGTTATAGGGCTTTAGAGAATAGATAGTTTACCTTCAGCTCCTCGTGGGTTCGACACTCAAATACTTATCGAATAGTGCTACAGTGATTCCTTGCTCTTGGGGATTATCAAGTACTTTTCTGGCGCCGTTGCCGGGGAGCGTTGTGCTAAACTTTTATTCTTGTTTGCATTGCATACTAACATATAAATCTAAAACACAAAAAAAATTATAAAATGGAAAACAACAAAACAATCCTAGAATTGTATAATATCTATCTTGAGTTAGGACATGAAGTGTTTGAGGAGAAAATTAAAATTTATTTGCATAACAATCATGTCTGTGGTAGTACTAATTCTTTTAACAACTTTATTGCTAATACTGAGGAAAACCTTAAGCTTGGGGAAGTTTGTTTTGATGAATATGACATTTTTAGTCCCCTACTATTGAGGATGAAATTGATTGTGAGTTTGATGATCCAATATGCTCATTAGATGATAAGTCTTTATGTGGTGATTCTATTCAAAATCATGTGGGAATATTTAACTTCAATGCTTGCAACTATTATGAGAGAGGAAGAGATAAGAATCCTCTCTATGTTTCTATGTTATTTAAAATGCAAGCTATTGATCATTATATGCATTGGTTACCTCAAATGGGGTGTTATTTATTCATATATAAAATGCCAATGCATAGGAAAAGAGTTAGACTTAAAAGTTAATGGTTTAATGTTTTGAGGTGTGCTCTCTATGCTTTTATCTCCTATTCAGTTTGGGCACACCTTTATATCTTGAGAACCTGCAAAATAACTTTACCTACTGATTTCTAACAATTAGTTTAAGATTTTCACTCTATATGAAATTTGGGAAAGTAAATGAGAAGGATGAGTAATGGAGAAGTTGGGGTCGACCTTGAACATGTGTTGTTCATGCCAATGGAACCATTGCAAAATCTCTATCATTTAAACTTTTCCCAAAGCTAAAACCAAATAAAAAGAGTGATAATAGTAATTCGCTGTCCAGTTTTTGACATATCCTGTCTTTATTCTGCATTACTCTCATTACTTGTGTTTTGTGCGGTTCTTTTGATCAAGGAGCATTACATAACCATAGTAACAGTAGCTAATGTTTAAAATCAATTCATGATATGTCTTTGCTGTGCCTATGTGGATTTAATTTATGAAGGCACTAACCCCTCTAATCAAGTTTGTGACGAGTGTTGTGTAAAGAGAATTTTAAGGTGGAAGAATTGAGGGTGATGAACAAGATCAAGAGGGACAAAAACTCAAGCTTGGGGATGTACCCCTAGGCTCACCCTACATATATCAAATAAGTACAAGAATTTAAGCTTGGGGATGCCAAGCCACCTCACTTCAACCATCTTGATACCAAGTAAGTAAGCCTAGCTATATGGCTATAAAGAAAGCGCTTTGCGGGAGGCAACCCGGTTATTTTTGTGTGTGATTTTTCTTTGTGTCCTCTTGCTGTAACAAGAGATCTTGTGTCTAGTTTAGTTCAGGAGTTTTTAATAAAGTGCCAAGTTTTACCCATGTTGGTCTTGAAAAGTTGCTATTTGAGTTCGGAGATTTTATTCCTGCACGAATCTGTGCACGGTATGATTTTTAATTCTTATTCTGTAACTCCGAATGAGCTCATATTTGAACTGTAGTTGCAACTTTTCATCCTCTGTATGCATGAATTTTTTCGGAATTTTTCGAGAAAGTTTGGTAGGGTAGAAAAATACGTTTTGCTGCTGCTGTTTTTCTGGACAGATTCTGTCCCATTTTGTTTGATGCATGCTTTGAGCTTTTAAGTTGAATCTTTTTGATCCAATTGAGTTTATGAGTAGGCATACAACATTATACACTCTCTGGACATCTCATATGAATTTTTGTTCAAGGATTATATGCAGCAAGAAACCTATTTGTTTATCACTATTAATGCACCCCACAGAAAAGAAATGGGAGAAACGGTGTTTTGAAGTTTTTTCACAGGGATTGGAGGAGATGCACCAAGAGCTATCCAAGGATGGTGAAGACCATAAGCTTGGGGATGTGAAGACAACCCCGCTGGACCTACACACTCTCGGTTTGCACACGTCCAACTTCTGTTTTTCGATCGAAACACTTTATCGCATAAACTTGGAGCGTCTTTTTGTTTGTTTGTTGAGTCTTGTGAGACCACCACATAATAATTGTATATGGGAAAGTTTCTGAAAATTTGGTTTGAAATATGTTGGATGCTATTATCATGATGGGAAAAGGGATGTTTGAGTTGATTTTTAATGATACATATAGTTGCATGATTCATGAGCTTGTTAATGAGTAATAATATGTAAATGCTTTATCAAGAGTTATCACTTATTCATGTTTTGATGCTGAAAGTTATTTCACTTTGTTTAACATGATAAGTTGGTTTTATGGACACTCATGCATGCATCTAGATGGTCAACTTTCTCCCTTTTGCTAGCCCAAACATTCCAACAAGTCAAAACTTGTTTCCAACACCTTCAACCAAAGTTATTCCAGTGAGTCCACCATATCTACCTACTAGCTATATGCTATTCCGAGTATGTTCATCATGATATTTGTGTTATCTATACCTCTGAATGAAAATGATTATGTTATTGATTGCCATGGGAAAAGTTGGTTATATAGCTCTCACGAACTTGATGCACATTTTACTATCATTGCAATAAATAAAACATGACCCATTGTGATTAAGATTATGATGCTAGTGGCTTGATAAATGTTCGAGGTTGGGAGTTAGCCCATATGTGCTGTCACATGCAAAGCTTTCAACATGCTCCTTTATCTCATTTAGTTGATATCATGTACTTTTGTTATGGATGCCTATCATGGTGAAATGAGGTGGAAATGAAGTAGTTTAAATGAGTTTGTATAAATGGTTAGAGAGACGCCTGGGCCGCTAATCTAAGCCATGCATCATTCATGGTGGAAATTTACTTACATGCTATGGTGAACCATCTGTGATACACCTTATAATAAAAGCTATTCCAATGGTAAATAAAAAGGGTGTTGAGGTTGTTCATCTTGTTTGTTTGTCTTGTCATTTTGATATGGGCTTGTTCCATATCCTGGGACAAGAGGTACCCCAGTTGACGCTCTTGATGATACTATTATTACTTACAATGATATAACTTGAACTTGCTTTGTTTCCTAAGTTGAGTAATCATGGTGTAGGTACTTGTATTCAAGGGGCATGAGACACCTAACCTTTACTTTGTCAAGCACACTACTCATATTTGCTTTCACATTAAACTTAATCATTCAAGATGCTATGATAGGGGAATGAGAGCTTGACACCAAGTATTACCACATTGCAATCATTAACTTAAGTAGAAGAGTTTGGAGGTTAGATGAAACTTATGCATGCTTTACCTCTACTCATTTATACATCTTTCCAAAGTGTCCACCTATCATATTCAGATTTTCATCATCACTCTATGACCAATGTAGGATGTCCATACTTATCATTATGCATACATGTGGTCCATACTACTATCTGTTATGTTACACTTTGTGAACTATCATTGAACATCCTTGCATTGAATACTTGATATCACTTCATAAACTATCTTGCATATTGCTACTCCTTTTAAGAATGAATCATTTGACTCTATGTAGCAATAGTAATCATCTTTGATATCCATTGTTAGTATTAAATTGCAAAGTCCATGTTAGTTTTATCACCTTCATACTCGGGATGAGCATGGTTAAGCTTGGGGATGTTGATGCATGTAAAATGCATACATGAACTTTGCATTATTTTACTTCTATTCCAATCATATTTGCATCATATAAGGGTTATATCAATGTTTTAAATGATTTTGGGAATACTCATAGTTTTCCCATTTATTTGGAATTAACCCTGTTTTCCAGAAAACGTCTTTTTTAGTGTTTCAGACTTTCCGGGTGCTTCGGGACTCCAAAAAGGGCAAGGTCAGAGAGCACGTTCAGAATTTTCGGGACGAACACAATGGGATCAAAATGAAGACCAGAAGCCCAACCAGATGAAAATGAGAGGGCCCCATGTGGCCTAAAATCTGGGCCGTGTGGGCCTACCTATTTTGGGCCTCGGAGCTCCGCCGCCGTCGATCTTTGCTCCACCGACCTAGTCGTGACCTAAAAACGCCTATAAAAAAGGTCCCCCGACGTTTCGGAAGGGGCAGCGGAGAAACAGAAAACCACGAAACAGAGAGTCAGAAGGCTGCCGCCGGAGAAGATCGGAGGGGGAAACGCCGCCGGAATCACCTCCGGAGGGCTCCACCCCCTCCGGCGTGTTCATCATCAACATCTACAGCAAGACCATCTCCATCTCCCCACTGTAAACTCTTGGAAAACATGATGTATGATGCAATATACTTTTCCCTTGATCTATTGTGTCTCTCCATCTATGTTTGATAAGTGATTTGTTCATGGCAATAGTGAAATGGTTCGTTGTTTGGTTGCATACAAGTTTTGTTATCTTTTATGATTGTCTTGATGTACAATATATGAGTGCACGCATATGTTGGGGAATGCATGTAAGGTGATCACCGGTAAGGTAATGGTGTGAGGGTGACTTGGGAGGACATGTAAACCTGAGACCGAATCATGAAGTTACTTTATTGGGGATATATATAGGGGACCTTAAAACTTAAGGCTATGGTGGGACTTCTATGTCTTAATAACTCTTGTGCAGTCATTTACTTGGCCATAAGAACCATCATAAGGGGTTTAGTTCGTTTACTTGGCTACACCTATTTATGGTTCCTTCCTAGAAGAAACAATTAAGACTGAAACATGTGCTTCACTAATTGTGACAACCACACGAATGAAATAACAATTGCTAGAACATTTGCTCCCTTGAGATATTTCTACTTGAGATCTTTGCTACTTGCTACTTTGAGAAACTTGCTTGAGAAAACTGTTGAGAGAAACTTGCTCTAAGAAACTTGCTACTAGATAAACCCATTCCACGTCACTTGCTTCCATTAGTTAGATCCTTTCATATTTATTGCTTTGCATAAAAGGCCATATAAGAGGGTTATAGGGCTTTAGAGAATAGATAGTTTACCTTCAGCTCCTCGTGGGTTCGACACTCAAATACTTCTCGAATAGTGCTACAGTGATTCCTTGCTCTTGGGGATTATCAAGTACTTTTCTGGCGCCGTTGCCGGGGAGCGTTGTGCTAAACTTTTATTCTTGTTTGCATTGCATACTAACATATAAATCTAAAACACACAAAAAATTATAAAATGGACACTTGTCTTAAATTCATGTGAACACTTGTCCATTTGGCCTTGATAGGCACGATGTAATAACTTCTAATACTTAAGCTTCATATTTTGATCGTGCGCTTGTGCACGTATGCCACTATGATCTGTAATATTGGTAAAACTTATGGCTTGAATTTTCAATCTTTGAATGGTTTAGATGACCCTTTTGGTTTCTTTAACTATGAGCCGGCTTTCGCATGGATACTTCTGTCGCAACTCCTCTGGAAAAAATAGGGTCAAATCAAGTCCTTTTTTAGGCATCATGATTGATTGAATTCTCAGGTGAGCAATCAGACCATATAAGTGCGAGTCACATCGAGCTCAATAGCAAGAAAAACAAGAATTAAACTGGTGGCATCAAGGCCGGGTCTTGAGATTTCAGCTACAGGCTATTTTAGCAAGAGCCCCCAAGACCCGGGTCAATGTTCTGGAAAGTAACGGCTTACTGCGCACATATACCCCATTGACCCAAATATTTGACTTGCTCAAATTATATAGTAACTGGAACTTTTATAAAAGAAACAACTAAAGGCCGGATTATGAGGTTAGGTGTTCACTTTTGAACAGCTAACCCCCAAGCCTCAACACATGAAAATCGTTCACAAATAAAGGCCGGGTTGCGAGGTTAGGTGTTCACTTTTGAATAGCTAACCCCCAAGCCTTAACATATAAATTTCAACCGAGATAGTAGACCCGGTCTTTGGGTTAGATGTTCTCTCCACGAACATCTAACCCCCAAGACCCAAATTATAAGACTTGATCAAGCTAGATATAACCGAGTCTTGGGTTAGATGTTCTCTCTGTGAACAGCTAACCCCCAAGACCTAACGTATGATACTTGAATGAAGTGAATCACCAGAATCTTGGGTTAGAAGTTCTCTCTATGAACAGCTAACCCCCAAGACCTGATATATGAGACTTGATCGCAAACAAACATAATCCCGGGTCTTGGGGTGAACCATTGTGAGACTTCAATGGTTAACCCCCAAGGCCTAACATAAATATAAAAATAACATGAAAGTAAATAACTGGAAAGACACAAATTTATGTTCAACCTTAACTTTATTGATAGAAAAGGTTAGGTCAGCAAGCCGCCTCATTAAAAACCTTCCAGTCCCCTAAGGTACCCTGGTAAGGAAAAGAGCGCGTATGAAACCTGCTGCCTGTTACATCGTGTGCTACATATCAAGACCCGACCTATTGCTAGGTATAGTAGGGGCGTAAGTGGGCAATGTTCCACGGCCGCTCACGCTCTTGCATCAAAAATGTGGATCTTGTAGTGTCATTGATAGTTTCTGACTTTTCTCTCGCATCCACCAGATAATAAGACCCATTGTGCAAATTCTTGCTCACAACGAAGGGTCCCTCCCACGGGGGAGATAACTTGTGCATCCCATCTCTGTTTTGTGTCCACCACAACACTAGATCTCTCTCCTGAAAAGTGCGAGTTCTAACCCGGCGTGCATGATATCTCCTCAGGTCTTGCTGATAAATTGCCGATCTTTCAAGTGCTTTCTCATGATGCTCCTCTAACAGGTCTAGTGAATCCTGCCGGCTCTTCTCGTTTTCTGTCTCAACATAAGCCGCCACGCGCGGCGAGTCATGAATTATGTCACTTGGTAACACAACTTCTGCTCCATAAACCACGAAGAAGGGAGTCATATTGGTGGATCTGTTGGGTGTTGTGTTGATGCCCCAAACTACTGATGGTAACTCCTCTACCCAAGCTCCAGCTGCTCTGATGCACGGGACCCAGAGTCTTGGTTTCAGTCCTTTGAGCACCTCTTGATTAGACCTCTCAACTTGCCCATTGGCCTGAGGATGAGACACGGATGCTACGTCCAATCTTATGTCGTTCCTTCCACAAAATTTCTGCATCTCTCCAAGCGACATATTGGTCCCATTATCTGTGATGATGCTATGTGGATACCCAAATCTATGGATGATCCTTTTCAAGAACACAACTGCTGTAACTGCCTCGCAGTTTGTAACTGGCATTACTTCAACCCACTTGGTAAACTTATCAAACACCACCAAAAGATGGATCTTTTTGCAAGGAGACATCTGGAAAGGACCAACCATATCCATCCCCCAAACTGTGAATGGCCAAGTTAAAGGAATAGTTCGCAACTCCTGAGCCGGCACATGAATTTGCCGGGCGTACCTCTGACACCCATCACATCTACTCACCAAACACTCTGCATCTTCATTTGTTGTAAGCCAATAAAAACCGTGTCTGAATGCCTTTGCAACCAATGATCTTGTGGAAGCATGATGACCACAATCTCCTTCATGTATCCCCTTCAAGATTTGCCGGCCTTCCTCTGGTGAGACGCATCGCTGAAACACACCAGAGGCACTTCTCTTGTAAAGTTCATCATCGATGACCACATAAGCTTTGGCCCAGTGCACGATTTGTCGGGCTACGATTTCCTGCTGGGGCAACTCCCCCCTTATAAGATAAGCGATATATGGATCTGTCCACTCAGGAATCTCGTGCACTACTGCTACTAACTGAGAATCCGGGTTACCCAGATAGGCATAATCTTCCTCATCTTCAGGCTTAACTGATGGAGCTCGCAACTCATCTAAGAACGTATTGGGTGGAACCGGCTCTCACTTGGAGCCGAGTCTTGACAGAGCGTCAGCTGCGTCGTTTTTGCGCCGGTCTATGTAGTCCACCTGATATCCGGAGAAGAACCCGGCAACTCTGTCCACCTCTCTTCTGTAAGCCGCCATCTTTGCATCTTTTCTGTCCCAAGTGCCAGAAACTTGCTGAGCCACAAGATCTGAATCTCCATAACACCTGATATACTTGATGCCCATCTCCCGGGCTATCTTCAAACCATGCAGCAAAGCCTCATACTCAGCCACATTATTGGAGAATTCAAAGTGTATTTGCAAAACATAACTCATTTTTTCGCCCTTTGGGGAAGTTAGCACAACCCCGGCTCCTGATCCTTGCTCCTGTTTAGACCCGTCAAAATGCATGACCCAAGACTGAATTTTTGGAACTAGTTGCGGTGCACTTAACTGTGTCCAATCATTGAGAAACTCCACCAAAGCTTGAGACTTGATTGCTCTTCTAGGCGCATAGTTGATATGATAATCTCCCATCTCAATGGCCCACTTGGCCACTCTTCCGTAGCTTCAGAATTTCGTATAATATCTGTGAGTGGGATCGAGCTCACCACCGTAATGGGATGCTCCTGAAAGTACGGCTTCAACTTTCTGCTCGCCATGAACACTCCAAACACCAACTTCTGCCAATGAGGATATCTCTGCTTTGTCTCTGACAAACTTCGCTAACATAGTAAACCGGCCTTTGTACCGGGTGTTCTTTGCCTTCCTCCTTACGCTCAACCACAACCACAGCGCTCACCGCTTGAGGCCCGGCAGCAACATACAACAACATGGGTTCCTTGGGACCTGGCGCTGCAAGCACTGGTGCTTTGGACAACTGCACCTTCAAAGCTTCAAACGCATCATCTGCCTCTTGATCCCACACAAAATTTTCTGTTTTCTTCAGAAGCTTGTATAACAGTATCGTTTTCTCCCCGAGCCGGGCTATAAACCGGCTCAAGGCCACCACGCGGCCCGTAAGTTTTTGAACATCCTTCAACTCCTTTGGCTTTTCCAAGCTCTGTATAGCCCGGATTTTGTCCGGGTTTGCCTCAATTCCCCGCTCTGACACGATGAAACCCAGTAGCTTCCCAGCGGGAACACCAAACACACACTTTGTTGGATTGAGCATCATATTGTATCTCCACAAGTTCGCAAACGTCTCTGTGAGATCCTCGATAAATGACTCGACTTTTTCTGACTTGATCACCACATCATCAACATAAGCATGGACATTGCGCTCAATCTGATCGCAAAACAGTTCTAGATGCACCTTTGATAAGTGGCACCCGCATTTTTCAGCCCAAAAGTCATGGTCTTGTGCAAAAAGCCCCAAAAGGCGTAATGAACAAGGTCTTCTCCCAATCATCTCTATCCAACTTGATTTGATGATAACCTGAGTAAGCATCCAGAAAACATAAGAGCTCACTTCCTGCGACCGCATCAAAAATCTGATCTATACATGGCAAAGTAAACGGGTCTTTTGGACAAATTTGTTCAAACTGGTAAAATCTATGCACATCCTCCACTCATTGTTCTTCTTCAGCACTAGAACTGGGTTAGCCAACCACTCTGGGTGAAAACTTCCATGATAAAGCCGGCTGCCAAAAGCCGGGCTATCTCTTCTCCAATGGCCTTCCTCCTTTCACCGTTCATTTTTCTCATTCCCTACTTCACTGGCCGGGCTTAGGATCAACATGTAATTTGTGCTCAGCGAGTTCCATCGGGATACCTGGCATGTCACTAGGTGTCCATGCAAAAACATCCCGATTCTCACGGATGAACTTGATGAGCGCGCTTTCCTATTTATCAGTCAGGTTTGACCCTATGGAGAACTGCTTGGAAGAGTCCCCCTCCACAAAATCTACCATCTTTGTATCTTGAGCTGATTTGAACTTTGCCCTATCATCTTCTGTGGTTGGCCTTTTCAGGACCGTATTATCTGCCGGGTTTAGATTCGCCCTGTAACTTTTCAACTCCTCTTTGGCACACGCATGCTCTGCCATGGCTGCATCTCCCTCATCACATTCTGCTACTATCTGTCTGTTTCCATGCACAGTAATGATTCCCTTAGGACCCGGTATCTTCAGCTGCAAATACACATAACAAGGCCGGGCCATAAACCTGGCATAGGCCGGCCTTCCCAACAACGCATGATAAGGACTGTGAAAATCTACCACCTCAAAGTCTAGCATCTCTGACCTGAAGTTTTCTCGGGACTCGCCAAAAGCCACCTCTAATGTGATTTTTCCCAATGGAGTTGCTGATTTCCCCGGAACTATGCCATGAAAAACTGTGGACGTCTTCTGCAACTGAGACTTTTTGAGACGCATACGCAAGAAAGTTTCCCAATACAAGATGTTGATGCTGCTTCCTCCATCCATCAGGACCTTTTTTAGCTCATAGCCCTCCACTTGAGGGGCCACGACCAAGCAAGCAGACCCGGGTGTTCTACATGATCCGGGTGATATGCTCTGCTCCAGGTGATTGTGTGCTCATACCATCTCAGATATCTAGGTTCTCCTGTGGACACCGCATTAACAGCCCTTTGAATTACTTTCCTCTCCCTTTTAGAAGTGTTTGACGTATACACATGATATGAACCAAGCTGCTTGGGCTGAGTGTTAAATCCGCCCTGTCCTTGAGAACTTGAGCCGGCTGGAGGGCCGGTTGGTGTTGCATTAGGTCCTGTGAGCGGAGCCGCGGCCGGGCTTGCTCCTGTGCTGGGTCCTGTACCCCTATTTGTGGCTTGAAGTGCCCTCTGAATCTCGTTGTTTTTCCATCTATTAAGATCCGCACACTGAGCCAGCGATGTGATTTGCCGGCTTACCGTTCCTGCTGTGGCGAGGACACGGCATCCTGAAAGCCTCTTCCGTACTCACGGGTTGTGGTCCACTAAAACTGTTGTAACCTCCATTGTTTCCCCTGTTATCATTATAGCCTCCATTGTTCCCTCTATTTCCATCATTGTATCCACCATCAGTCCTGGGCCTTTGAAACCCGGTATTTGTGTTTGCCACGAACTCTGAACTTCCCTCGTTGTGCCCTCTTTTATGCGAGTTGTTGTTATTACCATTGTTGTTCCTACCATTGTTCGCTGTACCTTTGTGTTTTTCCTCCTCAAGGTCATCTTGTGTCTTGTCGGTTGCTGCATGTTTGTTACAGGCCTCTAATAACTCGGCCATTGAGACGGGTTTGACCCTGTGACTCTCTTTCAGATGTCCCAGCTTCTGGACCAATGGAGTATACTTGCAAGTCTTTTCCATCGTTGAAATTGCGTCCTTAGGCTCGATACCGGCTGATGCATGCAAAATCTCCATGACCCGGCCCATCCAGTGCCGGGTTGACTCCCCTTTCCTTTGTACACATCTGTCTAGATCTTCCAGCGAAAACAAACGTTTGCATGTGCCCAAGAAGTGCTTGTTAAAGATCGCTTTAAGCTCTGACCAACTACTGATTGATTTCTCGGGTAAATTCTCGAACCACAACTTCGCCGCACCATCACTCATCATCAAATACATATACTTTGCACACACATTCTCTGTTGCGTTGCGAATACACATGGCCATCTCGTAACTGCTTAACCAACTTGCCGGGTCCATGCTTGGCTCATAATTGGCCACTTTGCTTAGTTCTTTTAACTTCTCAGGAAAAGGCTCGGATCTGATCGATTCTGATAAACATTTAGGCCCGGCTAACCCGGAGCCTCCAGCTTGAAGATTAGGACCCGGCGAACTCGCCAAAACTGCAGGTGAAACAACTTGTTGCACTGGAGCTACTACTGGAGCCGGACGACCGGGTGAACACTCGCGGCTCGCCCTGCTCTTGACCTGTTTACGATCTGCTGTGCAACAGAAACAGCGGGAGCCGGCTGATACTGCTGGTTATTCTGCTGGGGCTGTTGAACATTCTGCTGACCCGGTGCAGCTGGCCCGGCCTGTGGTGGCAGCATCTCCCTGTGTCTACTGTGGGTACGTTTACTATTGTAAGGTATTGAGTGTAATGCACTCTTGTTCTTGGAATAATGGCCTTGCTGCACCACAGCCGTGCGTAACATATCGATGGCTCGCCGAGCCTCCAACTCCGCAAGTGAACCCCCCAATGGGATACGATCTAGAGCCAAGGTTGATGCGTCAACGTTATCCGCCGGGTTAGAAAAGTGACCTTCTGGCGTATGATACCTTGGTGTTGCTGTTACGTGACCCGGATTTCCCTCGGCTCCTCCGGCGGGCAAACCCGGTATTCTTCCAACTGCTCTTCCTGGGTTCCTATTTCCCTCTGTGCTTGCCCTAATTACTGGCGCTGCTTGAACCACACCAATGGGTTGATCCACTGGGGTTCTAAACAGTACCGCTGGTTGTATGACGTTCTCTCCTGGAGCTAGCCGGCTCTGGTCCCTCCTCTGATGTTGCGCGGCCAAATCGTTCTGGCGAGCTCGTAACATCTCCTCGTTCTGTCTCAGGCGATTCTCTCTTTCCTCGATCTCTTTTGCCCTTGCTACTATTTGTTGCTCATACGCTATGGCGTTCCGCTGGGTCTGCTCCAAAGCTCTGCGCGCGGTATCCAACTCTACGGCCCGGGTCGCCGCGTTCTCCAGCGTGCTGATCCTCGTAAGCGCCGTTTGGTCCAAAACCAGGCCGTTATTGAACAGAGCCGGCGCTGATGCCGTGTTAGGTGTGACTTCTCCCTGGGCTCGGTTGTTCAGGAAACCAAAGGTGTTTCTGTAATGTGCCCGGCCTTCACTTTCTTCTGATACCGAAGCGATCTCGCCATCCACCGGCCTTTGATTTAACTCAAGGACCGGGCTTTGCTGTTGCTGCTCGTTGAAGTTTGGTGGGGGTGCCGCTCCTGACCCCCAAGCTCCCAAAGTGAGATCCAAATTCGTCGAGGGTGCTGTGTAAACTGCTACCCTTCGAATTGGACCCGGATAGGACTCTTTCTCGAACTGATCCTCTTCCTCATCTTCTTCCGGGTCATATCCGTACCTTCCATCCAGCAGGGCCAAGATCGATTCCGCGTCGTCCTCACTGCCTGGTGCGTCACCCGGGATCCGTGCCAGGTTTACCGACTGTTCCACGTGTCTGACCACCAGGTCCGTGTGCTCCACTGTCCCCACGGACTCTTCCCCATCTGACTGAACCAGGGTTGCAGCTCCTGACACAGAATCGTACTCTTGGTTACTAGCAGACCCGGTTGCATGTATCATACCAACAAAAACATTAATCTGGCCAATTGGAATAACATCACCTGATTCAAACTGATCTGACTCCGGCAACCAACCCGAGTCATCGACGATGTGTTCTCCTTGCATGTTGATGATGATCCGGCCTACCACAAGATTCTTCATACCTTCCAGCGCAGCTCCCTTGATGATGACACTCTTGGCCGCAGGTCCCACGGTGGGCGCCAAATGTCGTGGGGTTGTCACGGCATATGTCACCATAGGGTGACTTTGTGTTGGGGGCCAGGCAAAACTAGTGTCAGGGAGAGGGTTTTGCACGGAGGGGACGAAGGATTTACCCTGGTTCGGCCTCTCCATTGGAGATAAAGACCTACTTGCAGCCATGCTCTTATTGCTCTTGATCTCGATAACCCGGCTACAACAACAGAGCCGGATCTCGAATAGGGTTACAATGTTTTCTCTCTCGCGGGACTTGTGATCTAAAAAACCTCTCCTAAACTGAGACCCAGGAGCCCCTTATATAGATGCCGGGTCTCCTGGTGTCTTTACATGGCAAGGCCAGGCTATACCCGTTCTCGGAGTTCCTATCTATCTCCACCTCTTCTTGATCTTCCTATTTTGGACTCCACGATGCTTACTGCCTCTGGGTCTTCTCGATCTTTCCTTCTGTAGGCCGGGTTACCGCCAAATGTCTCGGCCCATGTCTGAATCTGGCCCATGATGCTATAAGCAGGCCAAGCCCGGCCTCCTGCCTGGCGGGTCTTCTTTCACCTTCATGGGTACACCGGGTTATCTTTCCCCCAACAGGCGGCTTTGCGGATCGCCGCCGCAAGCACCGTCTGTGGCGGCAAGTCTTCGCCAAGAAAGTCGCCAACTACATCGCTGCATCGACCACGGCAACTACGTCTACAATCGTTGAGTACGTGCGTCGGACTTATTCTGTTTACATGTTCTGTGATATCTTGCTACTGTTCATGTTGATTAGTACATCTAGTATGTTCGTGTTTCACATGTTAGTAGCTGCAGTTGTCATGTTTAATATTCTGGAATTAATCATGGAATTATTGCCTAATTATCCAACAATCCAAAAACCTAAATTTGTTATAGGCAATTTCCTGAGTTAAACATGGGACATTATCTGATGCGCTGAGGCCGGACAAGTTTACCGTGTGGACTTTAAGAGATGGCAGTACAAGACCACACTGTGGTTGCGATCTCTGAAAGTGTTCGAGGCTAGTGAGGGTTTACCTGAAGGAACTATATCTGACAGGATCAGAACAAGTTCAAGGAAACCAATACTGCCTTTGTGGGACTCGTTCTGAGTGCTCTTAGCAACAAGCTGTTTGATGTGTACATGCACATTACAGATGCCAAAGAGCTCTGGGAGGCACTGAACGCTAAGTTCGGTGTAGCAGATGCTGGCAGTGAACTGTACATCATGGAGAGCTTCCATGACTTCAGGATGGCTAACAACCGTTCTGTAGTCGAACAGGCTCATGAGATACAGTGCATTGCTAAGGAGCTTGAGCACGCTAAGTGTGCCTTACCTGACAAGTTTGTGGCTGGATGCATTATTGCAAAGTTGCCCTCTTCATGGAGGAACTTCGCCACAACTCTCAAACACAAGAGACAGGAGATATCGGTTGAAAACCTGATAGCGTCTCTTGATGTTGAGGAGAAGGCTCGGGCTAAGGACACTGCTGAGAGAGGTGAAGGTCAGTCTAGCGCCAACATGGTGCAGAAGAACTTTCACCATGGCAAGAACAAGGCAAAGAAAGCCTTCCTTCAACATGCCTACCAAGACTACTTCTTTCAAGAAGAAGAAGAAGATGCTGAACAAATCTGAGCTAAAGTGCTACACTTGTGGAGAGCCGGACACTTCTCTGTGGACTGCCCAGATCGTGCAGACAAGAAAGGGAAGAAGCAAAGCATGTCAACGTCGTGACCGCTAGCAATGCTGATGGGTACGGTAATTTACCATTGTGCTTTCAGTATTTCAATCTCCATGTTGGTGGATTGATACGGGTGCTAATGTTCATGTGTGCTGACATCTCTATGTTCACTTCTTATCAGGTCGCAGATTCAAGCGTCTTAATGGGGAATGGATCACATGCTTCTGTTCGTGGTGTTGGCACGGTAGATCTGAAGTTTACTTCGGGGAAGATCGTGCAGCTGAGGAACGTGCAGCATGTCCCTACTATGAACAAGAATCTTGTTAGCGGCTCCCTTCTATGCAGAGATGGGTTTAAATTAGTCTTGGAGTCCAATAAAGTAGTTGTGTCAAAGTTTGGACAATTTATTGGTAAAGGGTATGAGTGCGGAGGCTTGTTCCGCTTTTCATTATCGGATTTTTGTAATAAGTCAGTAAACCATATTTGTGGCAGTGTGGATTCGGATGCTAATGTGGCACTCTCGTTTATGTCATGTTAATTTTGGTTTAATGAGTAGACTTTCCAGCTTGAGTTTAATTCCTACTTTCACCATTGCCAAAGGTTCTAAGTGCCATAGCTGTGTGCAATCTAAGCAACCTCGAAAGCCTCACAAGGCAGCCGAGGAGAGAAACTTGGCACCTCTAGAACTCGTACATTCGGATCTATGTGAGATGAATGGCGTGTTGACAAAAGGTGATAAGAATATTTCATGACTTTAATCGATGATGCTACTAGGTTCTGTTATGTATATTTGTTGCACACTAAAGATGAAGCTAGACTACTTTAAAATCTATAAAGCTGAAGTAGAAAATCAATTAGAGAGAAAGATCAAACGTCTTAGGTCAGATCGTGGTGGCGAGTATTTCTCCAATATTTGATGAATTCTGTGAGGAACATGGTATTATTCATGAGAGGACGCCTCCCTATTCTCCCCAATCAAACGGGGTTGCTGAGAGGAAAAACCGCACGCTGACCGACTTGGTGAATGCCATGTTGGACACTGCTGGTTTATCTAAGGCATGGTGGGGGAGGCTTTGTTGACTTCGTGTCATGTCCTGAATAGAGTTCCTAACAAGGATAAAGAGAAGACCCTTACGAGGAGTGGTCTGGGAGAACCATCACTTTCTTATTTTCGTACTTGGGGATGTTTGGCGAAAGTCAATGCCAATTCCTAAGAAACGTAAACTTGGACCGAAGACAGTGGATTGTGTCTTTCTAGGTTATGCTCAGCGGAGCATTTGCTATAGATTTTTAGTGGTTAAATCTGAGATACCTGATATGCATGTTGATACTATTTTGGAATCTCGTGATGCAACATTTTTGAGAACATTTTCCTATGAAGGATATGCATAGCATTGCTAGAATTTCTTCTGAGATATTTGCTGAACCTAGTACATCTGTTGATCATTCTGAACAACCACTGTTGAGGAAGTCCTTGAGAAGGATGACAATGAATCAGCTCCCAAGAGGAGCAAGAGACAGAGGACTGAAAAATCCTTTGGTGATGATTTCATTGTGTACCTTGTGGACAATACTCCCACGTCCATTGCAGAGGCATTTGCATCTCCTGATGCTGATGACTGGAAAGAAGCTGTCCATAATGAGATGGACTCGATTCTTTCTAATGGAACTTGGGAATTATCTGAACGACCCTACGGTTGCAAACCTGTGGGTTGTAAGTGGGTGTTCAAGAAGAAGCTAAGGCCTGATGGTACTATTGAGAAGTACAAGGCAAGGCTTGTGGCCAAGGGCTACACCCAGCGCGAAGGCGAAGATTACTTTGACACCTATTCACCTGTTGCTCGACTCACCACCATTCGTGTACTACTTTCCCTGGCTGCCTCCTATCTCTTCGTTCATCAAATGGACGTAAGACAGCTTTCCTTAACGGAGAGTTGGAAGAGGAAATTATATGGATCAGCCTGATGGGTTTGTAGTAAAAGGTGAAGAGAGAAAGGTGTGCAAATTGTTAAAATCTTTGTATGGGCTGAAGCAAGCACCTAAGCAATGGCATGAGAAGTTTGACAGAACTTTAACTTCTGCAGGCTTTGCCATTAATGAGGCTGATAGGTGTGTATATTATCGCCATGGTGGGGGCGATAGTGTTATATTATGCTTGTATGTTGATGACATACTGATTTTCGGTACAAGCATGATAGTGATAAATGAGGTCAAGTCTTTTGTCAAAGAGCTTTGATATGAAAGATCTGGGACAAGCTGATGTGATCCTGAACATTAAGCTGATTAGGGATGAGAGTGGGATTACGTTAACGCAATCACACTATGTTGAGAAGGTCTTGAGCCGCTTTGGTTATATAGACAGCAAGCCTTCTCCAACACCCTATGATCCCAGTGTGACACTCAGAAAGAACAAAGGAAACGAGAGATCAATTAAGATATTCTCAAGTGATCGGTTCACTCATGTACCTTGCGAGCGCGACAGACCTGACATCTCTTTTGCTGTGAGCAAGTTGAGCAGGTTCATGTCTAACCCGGGTATTGATCATTGGCATGCACTTGAAAGGGTCATGCGCTATCTGAACGGTACAATGAGTTATGGGATTCACTATTCAGGGCACCCTGCGGTGCTTGAGGGATACTGTGATGCGAACTGGATCTCAGATGTTGATGAGCTCTACGCCACAAGTGGATATGCATTTATTCTTGGAGGTGGCGCAGTGTCATGGAGGTCTTGCAAACAGACCATTTTGACGAGGTCAACCATGGAAGCAGAACTTACTGCTTTAGATACAGCTTCTGTTGAGACAGAATGGCTGCGTGAGCTCTTGATGGACTTGCCGGTGGTTGAGAAACCATTACCGGCCATCCTTATGAACTGTGACAACCAAACGGTTATCATGAAAGTGAACAGTGCTAAGGATAATGCGAAGTCATCAAGACACGTTAAAAGACGCTTGAAGTCTGTCAGGAAAATGAGAAACTCCGGAGTAATGACTGTTAGTTATATTCAAACTGACAAAAACCTGGCAGATCCCTTTACAAGGGACTATCACGTAATGTGATAGATAGTGCATCGAGAGAGATGGGGTTGAGACCCGTGAGCGTTACACCATAGTGGTAACCCAACCTATGTGATCGGAGATCCCGTGAATTAGGACCTGGGAAGAACAAGCTAGTGGTTTAACAGAGGAGAGTTTTTATAACCCTCTCGTGAAGATGCATAACTCTCAATTCTGTAAGGCAGGTTGGCAATATGCCTTAATGTGTTTCTGTTGGCTATTCGTAGCAAAGGTGCTATCCTACAGAGCGACCTTGAAAGAACACACCTATATGAGTCCGACTGTTAAACGTCGCAGTCTATGAGATTTGGGTGATCTCTAGTAAGCTCATGAAGAGACCAGGGAGTATGACGCATATGCTCCACCCGCGGGGTAGGCTACTGGCAGCCACGTACTGGTTATGACTTTGAGTGAAGTCTATTGGCACCAAACTTGCAATTCAAGGTTCGTCCATTGTTCAAGTTGCTGGTAGATGTAGCTTGAAGCTCTAGGCGGAAGTTCAACTTAACAGTCTCTGCTGAAACACTGGTATATAAACAAGAAACGAGGTTTGGCAAAATCTCTAAATGGGAATTTGAGATCTGGTGGGGGATTGTTAGAATTTGGGCCCATATGGGCAGCCCAAATAAGCAAATCTGAAATCTTAAATTGGCCCATGCATGGCAGAATTTTGGAGGTGCATCGTGGTGCTAAAGTTTAGTCCACATTGCTAGTTTAGAGAGAGCTGCACCACTTTATATAGTGGAGTGTTCTACCACTTGGTGTGTTGGCTGAGAATAGAAGGCTCTCTCGTGCGCACTCCTCCTCCTCCTCCGCCGACGTCCGTCCGTCTCGTCACGACACGACACGCCGCGAGTTGCGGGAATGAGCCGAGCCGATGCCTATATTTTTGCAGTTCAGGAAAACGAGTCGTGTTAGCGTACGTGTATAGCTTAGCCAATTCGGATCGCTACCGGATCGTGGGCTGCTGTAACCGACTCGAACATGTGCAACGTGGCCGGCCCACGTTGTACCCGTTAGGGTTCTCCAAACCGCACTATATATTGCCATGCACTGCCGTGCGCCGTCACACAAGAACCAATCTAGTTTTGCCAATCTCGTGTCTTGTGCCGCCACCGTAGTCTACTCCATCCCGAGCGCCGACGTGCACCGACGTTTGGGAGAGCAGGTCTCCGGAACCTGTCGCTCTTATGATTCTGTACGTGAGATGGCGAATTAGGTTTTTGGGAAGCGCCTAGCGCGACTGCTCGCCGCTTCCACCACGGGTCGTCTTCCAGCCGGCTTTGTGGATCGCCACCGCAAGCACCGTCTGTGGCGGCAAGTCTTCGCCAAGAAAGTCGCCAACTACATCGCTGCATCAACCACGGCTACTACGTCTACAATCGTTGAGTACGTGCGTCGGACTTATTCTGTTTACATGTTGTGTGATATCTTGCTACTGTTCATGTTGATTAGTACATCTAGTATGTTCGTGTTTCACATGTTAGTAGCTGCGGTTGTCATGTTTAATATTCTGAAATTAATCATGAAATTATTGCCTAATTATCCAACATCGCGCCGCTTCCTGCTGGCTTCGGCCTTGATGCTTCCACCGGCAGATATAAGGTTGCACGCTTTTTTTACCGCTCCCGCCTCCCGCTATATCAAACGCCTAGGGACTATCCCAATGGGGATCGAGGTACTCACCGTTACTGGCGGTGGTGAAGATGACAGCGGATCTTCTTGGAGAGAAACCCAGGTGGATCCACCCTACCCTGTCCTGAGCGCGCAGACCGGCATACACTGCCAGGGGTATCTCTTGTTTTTCATCAATAAGAGCAACATGGAACAACCCCCAAATGGCGTGCTCCGTTTCAGCCTCCAGGACGAAACTTGCGGTGTCACTCTGTTTCCTTCGAACATGGAGTCTAATGTTGATGACAGTGATATTTTTGTGACAGAGTTAGACGAGGAGCTATGTTGTACTTACGTTTCCAAGTCTTCGCAGCAATTGCTAATCTGGATGGCAAGAGATGCTCTGGATCCACAGTGGGCTTGCCGCTACGTGATCCATCTCTCAGATAAGGGCCATCCGATGGCCACGCTTGGCAGCATGGCCGCGCTTGGCAGTGGTGGAATCCTTTTACGACAAGGCAATTTTATCTTCCGTTATGACTTCGAAGCTAAGGGGATAAGAGAAGATGAAATGTTCGATATGAGTGACCTAATATACTTTGGCACAAGGGAAGACATCTTGGGGCGTGTGTGGAAAAATGTAGCCTGGTTCGACATTATTTGCTACTCCGAAAGCCTTGTTCCAATTACTCCAGCATACAGGCCTAAACCATCCTGATCGTCATGAGCTGATGCCCACCTTTGGCTCCGGACCAGCCAGTGCATCCGACGCATTTTTTCCGCCGTTGGCTGGTTGATTCCGACTGATTCCGACGGTTTGATCAATGTATCGGACGAAAGTCGTACAGCTTCTGTCATACGTGAATCAATTCCATTTTTAGAACGGCAGAGCTTTAGAGCTGGGTCATTTGTTTTAGAAAACAAAAGCTTCATTGCACTCAACTTTTACATCATCGATGTATATAGCCTTGATTATTACATTGTTTTTTTACAATCCGTCAAACATATTAAAGAGTTGTTAAAAAATTGGCCTATAAAAAAGGGAGATAGGCTACATAACAAAATTAACAGAAAAGAACTCAAATCGAACGTAATACTCCACCATTATTAACGAACATAAAGATTAAGTAGTTCATCACTAATGAGCCACCCAAATCATGACATAATGTTTTTGGTAAGACACTCAAGCCTCTTCGTGCCAAGATTCATTCACTTCTTGTGTTGCGTCTTCTTTAAGAACATCCCTGACTACTGCAACCAAGAGCCAACCAGAACAAGATAATAGCACCTCCATGGCTCCATATAAGATTGCACTTTCTTCCTTTAAAAATCATTCTTCACTGCCAAACAAACCAACATACCAATGCAGCTCTAACCAAAATAAAGATGAAATGATATATCAACCGAAGGATCAAATATCTATGGAGCCTAGAGGGGGGGGGGGGGGTGAATTGGCGACTATAAAATGTAATCGTAATCGTTGATTTTAGGGATAATTGTGCATAAAGTAGGCGATCCTAAAATACGATCAAACGAACAATCCTATATGATGCAATACAAGATAAAAACAATTAAAGGGAAGGAACGAAATAAACAGAGTATTAGGAGACGAAGACACGGTGATTTGTTTTGATGTTTAAGTCTTTGGAGGATTCTAATTTTCATTAGGGCTCCTTTGATTTGGAGGAAACATAGAGGGAATGTACAGGAATAGGAAAATTTCCCTGGATGTTATTACTCACCCCTTTATTTCATAGGAATGCTTATACGGAAAGCTAGCGGACATTTTCCTACATATCTCACTTTCACAGCAAAACGTACAGGAAAAAAATTCACTGAGACCTCATTCTTTAAATCCCATGCACAAGGAACAATTTTTTGTTGCACATGCCATCCTTTACTATTCATATTCCTTTCGTATTACAATCCTGTGAATCAATAGGCCCTTAGAGAGGTTATGGAAAACCTAGTGCAAACGACCCCTCACGGATCTATTCTTATTCTCTCTTGATCTTGACAAACCAAGAGAGAGCCCTTTCTCTATCGGGATCTTGAGATGATCATCGCATCTTTACAAACTACTTGATATCTATCCACACATTGCATGCTCACAATGCAACTCCAACCGTCTAAATTCACCATAAACCCAAGAGTAATAAGACCTAGTTTACTCAAGAGTAATAAGACCCAGTTTAAAATTGGATGGGAAAATATATCTTGTGTTCATCCCTCTTTTGTGACGTCATGTATGAAATCTCATCTTAAAAGAACTTTGTGGCGTGCTTGACCTGGAGACATTTGGAGATGGGTGGCCGGCCTGCCCGGTGCGCACCAGTTAGTACAAAATGCACTAATGTTATTCCGTGGGGCTAGTAAAAAGATATTCGTTGCCCCTAGCCATTTTCTTGGCATCATTGTATGTACGAACTATTAACTATGTATGCGAAATATATTATCAACTAGCTTGGTGGCCCGCGCATTTGCGCGCTAGATGTATTTGATATTACCCGTTTTCACCATATCTTTTAGTGTTGGTGAGATAGAAAATGGGTTGACTCTGCCATTCTTCTTACCGAAATAGTACTAGATTATTCATAACATAGCACTCATAGTTTACTCATATATTTATGGACTTCCACTCGAGTATGTATGCACTCTAAGTTGCAAACATTTGTGCTATTTAAAGATTATATTCTATAATACTGCAACTACTAATCTTCACATAAATTAATGTAGACATTACCGATATATGGACTTCATATGGATTACACGATGGCTTTTGTTTTTTTAAATCCTCTATTTTTAGCTCAAAATGTGTATATGTAATCAATATATTTTTCTAAATCGGACGCCAATAATCTTTTTTTTTTACATTACGTCAATAGTCTTTGTATCTTATTTCGAGATTTATCTATGCATGCAATTCTATGGCCTTCAAATGGAGTTCATATGAAAATTAATTTTTCTTATTTTTATCCCACAATTCGTATAAGAAATTGAAGTGCCATATTTGTATTTTCTTTCCCTCCTATCCAGTTATGTTGCATGTGCATATGTTCAACGCCAAGAGAGACCTCGTGCTACTCTCATCCTTGCTTCAAATTTATTAATATCTCTTCATGGCGATATTACTATGCATCATCCTCTCATACTTGAGTCATTAACCCGTGTGTCCGCATGGGTTGCGAAATTTAAAATATGAATTGTGCAAATTTTTATTATTAGAGTGTAACCTGGCTACTCAATGGTATTTTAAACTATCCTTCAGAGTTATTATTTAATTTTTTAATCGTGCTCAACTACATTTGTATATGGGTTCTTGATTTTTAACCACCCCAATGAGTTCTTATTTCACAAATGTAATTGTCTCGTAGATCAGTTTTGAGAACCAATATATCCCGTGAGGGGAACCAAAATTTATATGTACACCGATTCGTTAGCAAGTATGATAACGATGAAGGAGCAATTCATCAATCTCTAAGCATTACTGGTGAAAGAAGGTGTCTGTAGTCTCACTTGAAAAGATCCGTCGACTGTCCTTCTGCTCCATGTAGCGAAACAACTTACAGTTCACCTTGAGTCGAACATGGAATTACACTAACTTGCTCACAACATGGACATGGACACCGTGCCGCCACTTTGAATTACTCGCGCGGTTCTTGGACTTCGTTTCGAGATATTTTAACTCAATTACAGATGTATTCATTCAATTCTGTGTACATATCCAATAAAACGGCATCCAGTTAGTGCTGGTCATTAGAATCACTAATCCACGAAAAAATTATGTTACTGCATGCACTGAGTAAAAGTATTTGGCCATCTCATTTTACCAAAATCTTGATCTGATATGTAGTTGGGACAAAACTAATGAACATGTGGGAACATTAGTATTTCTATGGCTGATCTTAAATCTTTTATGTTTAATTCAATGGAAGAGGCGAAGATTAAAAAAACATCTTACTGCTATCCTTTTTTCGGTGTCCAAATCTCCCATGACCACTCCACAAAGTCCTGGACAATAATGGCCTCGAGCTTCAACCTGAGCCCCAATATCTGTGTCGGACAATACGTAAAGAATCGATCTGTGCAAATTGAAAATTTTGCAAATCAAGCCCAAATATTTTAAAAACCCAACCTAGAAGGTGTAAGAAAAATAGGTGCAGTTTCAACAAATCAGAAAAACATTGAATCAAAACCTGTTGCGGGTCACCACCATCTTTGAATTGAGCCCATACCTTTGTGCCATCGGTCGCTGGCCATGCAGCTATTATATGTGGTGACTTCCATCGTCTAGTCGAGTGCTCCACGCCGACGGCCTCCTCTTAAGTTCGTGCTGCGAGCAAAGGACGGCAGATCGACGTTGTCCATCTTGTCGGCGTGGCTGACGCACAGCGGAGCAAATTGGTGTGGGGTAGATCGCCTGGCCGTTCTCCACGCCGACGACCTCCTCTCCCATGCCTTCCGCCAGCCAAGCTGGCAGATCGCCGCGCTTAGAGGAGGCTCTTAAATAGCCTAGTGTAGTCCTTTTGTTAGAATACAAAAGAATTGATCAAAGAGTCCAGAACTCCAGATAGGGTTCAGCATAGTCTACAGATCAGATTGATTAGGTCATTAAGAAACATACATGAAGGATGTTGGAGAGAAAACAATGCTCACAGTCCAGAGATTAGAGACCATGACACCAACATGTAGGAACCAAGATGGATACCTGATGCTTTGTTTTGCATGCATGCCTGGGATGATCGGCAGCTCAATAATCTATTGCATGACATATTGGATGTTGGTTTCCCTAGCAAAACTAATTGATGATGAGCAGATATGACTCTCATCCGAGTACGTAGTAATATCCTTGCTAACTTGCAGCCGTTGGAAACCTTTGTGCCAACAAAGAGAGACGAAAACATATTGATTTTAGCAAGCAGAAAAAGGGCATGAAGTAAAAGCTATCTGAATCTTCCCAAAAGATTTGACCGAAGTTCTATAGTTATCTACATATTCCTCCAAGAAAACAAAAAACTGCGTGTAATCAAAAAGCAATGTGAACATCCATGTTTCCGAGACCAGCTTATACTTTGTTTTACCTAGGCTTCACTCTAACATCTAATCTGTTTTTTCAGCTTCAGCTAGCTACCAGATGTTTGCACCGATGGAAAATATTACTTGGACAATTATCGCGGGGGCAGGACTGTCAGTCGAGGAAGCCTCAGTGGAGACGTGCAGCGTGTAAGGTCGCCAAGTATGCTTGCGTACACCATCAGTTCAGACCAAATTAAGCAAATCAATTGAAAAGACATGGGAAGAATGCTTCGTGGCTCATTGTGCAGTACTCTAAACTTCAACACATGACTTCTCCACAACAAATCATGGCATGTTTTATAGAAGCAGATATCAACTCCGACGAACTACATATCAATCAATCTCGTGGGTATGTCGAGTGTCAGTCTGTGAAGTTGAGAGCACGGGGTTGAGTTACTAACCGGATGATCCTCGTCGGGCTCCAGTTTGACCAGCAGCACGAGCTTAGCCACGACAATCAATCAAATTGCGATCACGTTCTCCATGGCCATGCAGGTGAAGCAATTTCTGCACTTTAAGAATTTGAAGCGGTTGTCCATGATCCAAGAGCGCTACCACCACCAGTACAGTTAGCGCGCGCCGCCACGCCGCCGATCTGATGACCGTCTGGTTCTATCCTGCCAAAGGCGCCGCCACGCCGTTGATCTGACGACCGTATGGTTCTTTCCTGCCAAAGGTGATCCCAGACGCGAGGAACACAATGCCTCGATCACATCACGTCCCTTGTTATGCATGACGACCGGCAGATCGATTCTGCTCAGGACTCGTTCTTCGATTTCCAAAAACGTGGCGAGCCTGCAAATCGTCGCGATGCAGGGTGACCTAGGGGAGAATATTAAGACGAAGATTGCTTATTTAATGGAACATGCAAGCGTGTTGACGTAATATAGCAGGCTAGCTGACGCCGTATAGCATGCTACTTCTTGACGCGAGATCTGCATCGACTAATCTCAGCCATTGAGATCTTGTAAAACTAAATCAGTAAATCCTAGCCGTTATTTATCCTGTGTTTTAAGTATATAATAGATTATGTGCAAAGATTATTATTCTCATATACAGATCCAAATGTTATTGGTGTAGTTTTTCTGATAATCTTGCCAAATAAGCTATAAATTTCTAAAAGAACTGGTGAGCTAAATGGAGATGAATTGGCTCAACTTATTTTATCGAGGCGGACCAATGTCAATGGTACCATGCAGAGTAAATCACAGTGAATCGGCTACTGTTTGTTTGTTTTATATAAATGTCTCAGTAATGAAATGCTCTTTTTTTGGTAACACTACACAAAAAATAAAAAAATAAGCACTCCATGCGTTCCACTCCTTTTGAGCCAAAGTTATTTCGTATTAGAACACTGGTTCACAATCCTAAGAACAAGGCTGTTGGATCGCACATATTGGTAATAGCATATGAGAGTTACTTCTCGGTGGTTTCTCTACTAAACTAGAATGTATGCAATATTCAAGTATAATCATTTATAACAGCTATTCAATCTATTCAGATTTATATTTATTGTCTTCTCATTAAAAAATAGTACACCATCAAGATGGGGTCGAGGTGTTGGATATTCTTGTGGGGTCTTGGGAGACATTGTTCTTTTTTGTGCATCTCGTCATGCACTTCTCGGGGTGATGAAGATGCGAAAGGATCTGGGAGAATGCCACTCTCAGAAGAAAAATACGTAACAAGCCAACCACGTAAGCAAGGAAGTGCAATGTATATTTCGTACTTACGTGGTCTATTTTATTAGTGATCCATAGCTTTTCCATTTCATAAAAACATACCTATGATGATGCTTTTGAAATAGTTTGCAAAATGATGAAAGCGAATATATGATGCTGTCTGTATTTGCCAATATGAAGATGATGATGTGATTCATCAATTCGAAAATCATTGTGTGAATTTGTTATGTACACTGCCGTGTGCTGGAGATATCGCGTCAAAATGATCATTTTTGGTGTCCGAGTAACATATGGCATTGGCCATTTAAGCCGGATGGCACGGTTTATAGACTCCATAAAAAGGGCGGATTTAGATGAACCTGGTCTTTTACGGCCCATGAAGAATAACACCTTGCGAAGATGCGTATGTGTGATTCAGAAAATTTCGTCCGCCACGTATGTCCCATAACACGGACAATTTCGTAAATCGTCTGAATGGGGGCATTGATCACTGATTCATGTTGTCTGAAAGGAGATAAAACCGCGAGTGGTGGATTTCTTAACGTGTCGAATTAAGATGGACTAAACTAGTGGGATCTTTAAGATTAAATGGGAAGATCACCTCCCACTCAAAAGAATAGATCATCTTTAATGAGACACACATAACGTCAAGCACGGCTACCCTCTTAAGTCCTAGCCATGTATCCATGGCTGGTTCAACATTTTGTACCTTTAAGTTTTAGCTATTGTTTGTTCTTATAATTATAGCTATCAAAAGGTGCAAAGTACTGTGTGTTGTGGGAGGTATATTATTATCTTCTTCATACTAGTAAATGTAATTGTACCCATGTTTATTAACGGTAGGACCTGATAACGACGATGTTTGGTTTCAAATAATTGTATACTACACTGAAGATGTTTCCCGTGTATTTGTGTATGGCAGTGTGCATGTTGATAAGAAACTCGAGCTGACCTTTACTTTGCGCATCACTAAATATAAAATATTTTGGTTGTTTCACATGTTCACTAGATGCAGATTAAAATGAGTTAACATACACACTAAAACGTGTCTAAAAACATGTTGATACATGTAAATAAAACATTTTATATTGGACAGGACTACAGGGCGCCGCCGCACCTGTGTCCTCCCGAGCGGCGGTCAACGAACGAGACCATCGAACCAGTACACGCGCGCAAACGCGCATGTTTCCACCCGTTTCTGGTCCATTGGTTCCTGGGCCCAATAGCTGAAACAGTTTTGCTGGGCCAAAATATACACACGCAGCAGCTTTTGCTGGGCCAAATATACACACACAGCCCAGTCGATCTAGAGAAACCCAAGGTTCGAGTATCGTTTACACTCACAGCCTCAACACGGTTAAAATTGCTACTAGCTAGCATGAACCTGTCCAAAATTTCCCAAAATCTTCAACATATTTTGCTGGTCTCTACACACAAGAATTACTTTAAAATCAAACACACTTTGCAAACAAACATGAAAATGACATCATCATAAAAAACATTGAACCCATAGGACTAACTTTCTCCATGAAATAGTGCTCTAGAATTAGAGTACCACTACCAGTTGGAAAATACAGATGCTACTCTTCTACATATAGGTACCAACGTGAAAACAATTAGGTCCAAAACATAGCAAAGGACTTACAGAATTCACACATGGTGCAAAGGATAAAGGTTTCCCATACAAAATTATATACATACAGTAACATGAACATAAAACACATTAACTTGCTTCTTTGATTACAGCCAGAAGCATCAGGATATAAATCCTCCATTGACAAAAGAATCCAACCCTCTCCATTCAAATCTTGTTGCAGAAAAAATAAGAAAATGGTTGAGTTAGCAACACTAACTTGTCTCCACTATTAATATGTGTTTACATGTAAACAAATATGGACAGTGCAATCGATAAATCTAACATTGTCGGTTCGCCATTTCCAACATGTTCATGCTAGCTAGTAGCTACCATGTTACTTCAAGGAACATACCAATTTCATTGATGCTATCTATCAGGTTAAATCTTTGCTGGTTTATTTTTTGAAAAAACTAGCTAGCTACCAGATTAGAAACATGCTAGTCATCAGATTAATCCAAAAATGACTGCCAGGTTGAAACATGCTAGCTATCAGATTAATCAAATACAGCTGCCATGTTGATTCATGCTAGCTATCAGTTCAAATTCAATCCAGCTAAAAACAGAAAACAACTATTCTAGTTAACAGTATATATGGCAATGCTTACCAAGTAGTTTACTAACAGTTAGCACATATTAGTTGAACAGTACCTTAAATGGTCATACGGAAGTGATGAACACAATCACCCGTCATACGTAATTGGTCACCGACTGATTTTCTACGCTCTCACTGGTTTCATGCGCTCTCACGGTGACAACGGAACTACCATTTCATTAACAAAAGAACTTCCAATTCTTAATTATTCACAAAACAACTTCCAATTGGTCGTACAAAAGATAACCACTTTATCACGTTGCTGCATTGTGTTAAATGCAGTGGTGTATCACAACTATTATGGAAAAGCTATTAGAAATAGCGACTGTCAGTTTTGGGACACAGAGATACCAGATTTTATAACATAAATTTTCAAAACAAAAAGACAATGCAGCTACCAGGTTTATGTCACACATCTACCAGGTTTGGGACACATAGATACCATATATCATAACATATAATGTTCAAAACAAAACAACAATGCAACTACCAAGTTTATGGCACAAGCTACCAAGTTTGGGACACAGAGCTACCAGTTTTAGGGACATCGCCACAAGTTTTTTTCTTGCCTTCCCCCTGACATCATCACTAGCTTTATCCCGACTGCTATATATGCACAAAGCACTAAACCAAACCAAAAACTAAACACATTGGTACATTATCATACTCCACAACTAACACGCTGGCACCTCCATCACAGCCAACGCAAACACATGCACAAAACACATGATGTGTTTAGTTTTATAACAGTTAGCACAAAATAGTTGCACAGTTACTTAAAACTCTTTTTATGGCAGAAACTACACAAAATGGGTCTGCTGAACACAGCAGACAAAGTTTGGTGCTGGCGACCGAAGCTACTATGAGCTTGGAAATTACCTAGGCTCAATCAAGTGCTCAAACACCCAGATCGAGCTGAAGGTGACAATATGAAGGCACAACAGAGGCTATGTCCATACATAGATTTGACCACAAGGCTATCACAAATTTACTACATGGCTACCAGAATTTGAAATACAAATGCGAACACTGGGGAAAATAACGCAGCTGACATGATTTGAGCACATCGCTACCAAGTTAATTGGGGTTCCAAAGCGGGGATTAATTAGCCATAGTAGTTGGATAAATTATCTGTATAAAAAATTAACATATTCTTCAAAAGCAACTACTAGATTAATTAGCCACGGTTGCCAGATTACTTAGCCAGGGTTACCGGATTAATTAGCTATGTGAACAAATTATCATGTTCTTCCAACATCAACTACTAGATTAACTAGTCACAGTTGACAGAATAATTATCCACAACTGCCAGATAAATTATCCACAGCTAACCGAATGCATTGACAACTTTAAGATCATGAAGCACGATAATAAAATCTGTCAATTCTCCTCCAATCTAAAAAATACAAAGAGAATGTCAGTATCATACTGAGATTAACAATCCTAAGTAAGGACAAACTGCAGTTAAACCGTAATTCAACATCCAAAGCTTGTTTTTGGCATCATGCAAATCTCATAAGCAAGCAGGTCATTATTTAAAATAACAGCCACGGAAACTAATCCAGTGAATAATACAAGAATTAAATTAAGACATGCATGTTCCTTTCTTGTGGTGAAGATAACAGGAAATTATATCACCAGCAGATAGAGGTAAATGCTGCCTCTGCATTCGATTCACAAAAAAATATTATATTGGACAAATACCTGCACTCCCCATCCTAATCCAAGACATAAATCGCTGAGGGGGCAGACCATGATCCATCTGATCTGCAAGCAACTACAAGGCCAGTGCCCATTTTGTACGTGAGAATTGCACCTGCCTTGGCAACTGTGAGCACAGCAAGCCCCTTTGCTCCCTTGAGGAACAATGAACAACATAGCCACACGGTCAAATAAGCACAGAAATGTAGGAATCCACCCTGATCTAGCAAATTGAAGCGCACACCGTGGTATAATCTCACCAGTAAACACTAGGGTGCCGGTCGGATTAACCACTACAGGAGCAATGCTGCCGGACCTCGCTTTCCCTACAGCCAGACGGAAAGGGTGTCTGAATCAGTACCTAGCGAACATGGTGACGAACGAAAATAACACCACTAAAATAAAAAAATCCAGAGGGGATATGGGCTCACCATGCCGGAGACTGCCCCGGCGAGCCTCTCTGCCCCTACCCCGTTGACACCACGAAATAGGCAGTAGCCCCGCTATATAAATATAGCAACTACCTGATACAACCAATAGTTTTTGCAATGTTGGGGCAGCAGCAAACATACACCCAAAGAAAAACAAGGAAAGAGAAAATAAAATGAAGACATAGGCGATGCATGAGGGATAGCAGGATCTCAAAGTTTAAGGCTGTGGTTAGATTTATCTTAATTACTTACTTGTATTTGCGGATGCTTGCAAGGGGTATGATCACAAGTTTGTATTAGTCCTAGGAAGGGCGGTGCATTAGCATAGGTTCACCCACACAACACTTATCAAAACAATGAAGATTAATCAACTATATGAAGCGAAAGCACTTGACGAAATTCCCGTGTGTCCTCAAGAACGTTTGGTCATCATAAGTAAACCTACCGGCTTGTCCTTTGCTGTAGAAAGGATTGGGCCACTCGCTGCAATTATTATTACTGCATTTATTTACTTGTACTTTATTTATCTGCTATATCAAAAAACCTAAAAACTTGTCTGCTAGTATTTACAGTGAATTCCATATCAAAACTGCTTGTCAACACCTTCTGCTCCTCGTTGGGTTCGACACTCTTATTTATCGAAAGTACTACGATACACCCCCTATACTTGTGGGTCATCAAGACTATTTTCTGGCGCCGTTGCCGGGGAGTGAAGCGCTATTGGTAAGGAAAACTCCTACTGTACGTGCTGTTTTTATTTTTGTCTGCTGCTATATTTCATTATGGAGAGATCTTCTCTTGAATTCCTATTTGGAAAAACCACTACCACTGCTAAGGTAGTAGAGGAGGCGCCACCTGAGCAGGTAATCCCATTCAAAATACCTATGAAAATTGTTGAACGTGTTACGAATAACCGCTATGAAGGGGATGGAACTGTCCATCCTGGTGATCATTTATTATTTTACATGAATTATGCGAGTTATTCAAGTGTGCAGGTATTTCAATGGGTGAAGTTAAGAAGAAACTATTCTCTATATCGCTGTCTGGTAGAGCTGCACATTGGTATAAACTGCTGAAGAATGGGTGTTCTCTTGGTTGGGAGGAAATTGTACCTCTCTTTTATTCTAAATTCTATCCTCCAAGTGAGATTCACAAAGACCGGAACCTCATATATAATTTTTGGCCTCATGATGGAGAAAGTATTGCCCAAGCGTGGGGGAGATTGAAGTCATTAATGCTCAAATGCCCCATTCATGAGCTTCCTGGTAATGTTGTTATTGATAACTTCTATGCAAGGCTCTCCTTTCAGGATAAAACTCTATTGGATACTGCTTGTTCTGGATCATTCACTCGTAATAAAGAAGAGTTTAAATGGGACCTTCTTGATCGGATTCAGGAGAACACTGAAGGATGGGAGAACGACAAAGGTAGAGAGTCAGGTATAAAATATGATTTCGAATGCATTAAAACTTTCATGAATACTGATGATTTTCGAAATGTTAGCACTACTTATGGCCTTGACTCTCAAGTTGTTGCAAATTTTATAAAGCTTTTGCCTCCTATTTCGGTATGCCTAAGGAGGGTTTTAAGAATTATCATGAACCTTATAAAGATAAAACTGTTTCTCCTGTGACTAGAACTATTGAGGTTAATACCGTTGATCACATTATTCCTGAACCTTATATCAAAAAAGTTCCTTTTCCTGCTAAAATAAAGGAACACTCTATTATAGCTAGCGTTGTTAACAAAAGTACAAAGAAAGCTATAGAACCTGATGAACAAATAACTGTTGAACCTGCTGTAGCAATGGTTAAGGACCTTGTCACTGAAAATATAGAAGATGGTCATATTATCTTTTGTGAAGATGCTTCTAATATTGTTTCACATCCTAAAAGCTCTAGGAAAACTAGTGTTCATGTGCTTTCTGTTAGGATAGGTGATCATTGCTATTATGGTTTATGTGATATTGGTGCAAGTTCAAGCGCATTCCTTATGAGCTTTACAGGGAAATTATGCATGAAATTGGTTCTTGTGAACTTGAGGAAATTGATGTGGTTATTCAGCTTGCTAATAGAGAAACTATCTCTCCAATTGGTATTGTTAGAGATGTGGAAGTTTTATGTGGTAAGACTAAATATCCTGCTGATTTTCTAGTACTTGGTTCAGCTGCTAGTAAGACTTGTCCTATCATTTTTGGTAGACCTTTTCTGAATACTTGTGGTGCTGTTATAGATTGTAAGAAAGAGAAAATCTTTACTAAATTTGCTGGTGAATCTTATGAGTTCAATTTCTCTAAATTTGCTAAAGCTTCCTTATGAAACCGAATTGCCTAATGAAGATTTTAAAGTTGCTCAGCTTGCCTCTATTGCTCTTGCTCCTAACAATGCTTTGCAGCAACATATGGAGGACCACGAAAGTGAGGTCTTTATGGAAGAAAGGAATGAGCTTGACGAAATATTCCTTCGTCAACCTATACTTAAACATAACTTACCGGTGGAAGATTTGGGTACCACTTACCACCAAAGGAGGATCCCGTTTTTGATTTAAAACCTTTACCTGATAATCTTAAATATGCTTATATTGATGATAAGAAAATATATCCTGTTATTATTAGTTCTAAACTTTCAGGTAGAGAAGAGGAAAGGTTATTGGAGGTATTGAAGAAACACCGTGGAGCTATGGGCTATACTCTTGATGATTTGAAAGGGATCTCCCTGCTATTTGTCAACATGCTATTAATATGGAACCTGATGCAAAGCCAGTTGTTGAACATCAACGTCGTTTAATACCCAAGATGAAGGAAGTGGTAAGAAATGAGGTATTGAAACTTCTTGAAGCTGGTATTATTTATCCTATTGCTGATAGTAGATGGGTAAGTCCTGTGCATTGTGTTCCTAAGAAAGGAGGAATTACTGTTGTGCCTAATGAAAATGATGAACTTATTCCTCAAAGAGTAGTAGTTGGTTATAGAATGTGCATTGATTTTAGAAAGGTTAACAAAGTTACTAAGAAGGATCATTATCCTTTACCTTTTATTGATCAAATGTTAGAGAGGTTGTCTAAGAAACTCATTTTTGTTTCCTTGATGGTTATTCTGGGTTTTCTCAAATTGCTGTGAGAAAGCAAGATCAAGAGAAAACTACTTTTACTTGTCCTTATGGAACTATGCTTATAGACGTATGCCTTTTGGTTTGTGTAATGCTCCTGCTACTTTTCAAAGATGCATGTCTGCTATTTTTCATGGTTTTTGTGAGGAAATTGTGGAAGTCTTCATGGACGATTTTTCCGTCTATGGAACTTCTTTTGATAATTGTTTGCACAATCTTGATAAAGTTTTGCAGAGATGTGAAGAAACTAATCTTGTTCTTAATTGGGAGAAATGCCACTTTATGGTCAATGAAGGAATTGTTCTTGGACATAAAATCTCTGAAAGAGGCATTGAAGTTGATCGAGCTAAAGTTGAGGCAATAGAGAAAATGCCTTGCCCCAGAGATGTCAAAGGTATTCGTAGTATTCTTGGTCATGCTGGTTTCTATAGGAGGTTTATTAAAGATTTCTCTAAAATTTCAAAGCCCTTACTAATCTTCTCCAAAAAGATGTACCTTTTGTTTTTGATGATGATTGTAAGGAAGCTTTTGAAACTCTGAAGAAGGCTTTAATTACTGCTCCTATTGTTCAACCACCTGATTGGACGTTACCTTTTGAAATTATGTGTGATGCTAGTGATTTTGCTGTTGGTGCTGTTCTTGGACAGCGGATAGATAAGAAGTTGAATGTTATTCATTATGCTAGTAAGACTCTTGATTCTGCTCAAAAGAATTATGCAACTACTGAAAAAGAGTTCCTAGCTGTAGTTTTTGCTTGTGACAAATTTAGACCTTATATTGTTGATTCAAAAGTCATTATTCATACTGATCATGCTGCTATTAGGTACCTTATGGAAAAGAAAGATGCTAAGCCTAGGCTTATTAGATGGGTGCTTCTTTTGCAAGAGTTTGATTTACATATTGTAGATAGGAAAGGTGCTGAAAATCCTGTTGCTGATAATTTGTCTAGATTGGAAAACATTGTTATGATCCTATTCCTGTTAATGATAGTTTTCCAAATGAACAGTTGGCTGCAATAAGGGTAAGTTCGCGAGATAGTCCTTGGTATGCTGATTATGCTAACTTTATTGTTTCCAAGTACTTGCCTCCAACCTTTTCAGCTCAGCAAAGAAGGAAATTCTTTTATGACTTGAGGCATTATTTTTGGGATGACCCACATTATATAAAGGAGTAGATGGCATTATGCGAAGATGTGTTCCAGAACATGAACAACGAGAAATATTGAGAAAGTGCCATGGTAGTGCTTATGGAGGACATCATGCTGGAGATAGAACCGCACAAAAGGTTCTACAATCAGGTTTTTATTGGCCTACCCTCTTTAAAGATGCAAGAAAGTTTATTTTATCTTGTGATGAATGTCAAAGAGTTGGTAATATCTCTAGACGTAATGAAATGCCTATGAGTTATTCTCTTGTTATTGAACCATTTGACTGTTGGGGATTCGACTTTATGGGTCCTTTTCCTCCTTCAGAAGGTAATACTCATATACTTGTTGCTGTTGATTATGTTACTAAATGGGTAGAAGCTATACCTACAAAAGTGCTGATGGTGAGACCTCTTTAAAAATGCTTCAAGATGTTATTTTTCCTAGGTTTGGTGTGCCTAGATATCTTATGACTGATGGAGGTTCTCATTTTATTCATGGTGGTTTTAGAAAGACCCTTGCTAAATATGGTGTTAATCATAGAATTGCTTCAGCTTATCATCCCCAAACTAGTGGGCAAGTAGAATTATCAAATAGAGAGATTAAATCTATCTTGCAAAAGACTGTTAATAAATCTAGAAAGAATTGGGCTAGTAAGTTAAATGATGCTTTATGGGCTTATAGAACTGCTTATAAAACCCTATGGGTATGTCTCCTTATAAAATGGTTTATGGTAAAGCTTGTCACTTGCCTCTAGAATTAGAACACAAAGCTTATTGGGCAGTGAGGAACTTAATAGAGACTTTAAACTTGCTGGTGAAAAGAGGTTGCTTCATTTGAGTTCTTTAGATGAATGGAGAAGTGAGGCTTATGAAAATGCTAGACTTTTTAAAGAGAAAGTTAAGAAATGGCATGATAGGAGAATTATTAAAAGAGAGTTTAATGTTGGTGAGAAAGTTCTATTGTATAGGTCTCGTCTCAGATTTTTTGCAGGAAAATTACTCTCAAAATGGGAAGGACCTTTTGTTATTGTGGAGGTATATCGTTCAGGTGCAATAAAGATTGCTTCACTAAAGACAACTCTACACAAGTGGTGAATGGAAAACTCAAACATTATATTTCTGGAGATCCTTATGATGAAGATGTTGATACTATTCAAGTGGTGACTCCGGAAGTTTTCATTGAAAAGCAAATTCAGGGACTGCAGATCTGTTTTCGAATAGGTAACAGTTTGGTAAGAAAAAGTTCGCGTTTAACCTTCCAATATATTTTTGTCTTTATATTAAATATGGAAAAATAAGAGACCAAACCGGGTAGGAGAAGGTGCCCGAGGGCACCTCACCATGCCGTGCGTGGGCCCACCCCTGGCCGCGCCGCCACGTGGTGAGGGCGCCTCGGAGCCCGTCTCCGACCAGGTTTTCTCCTGTACCTTCCTTTTGTTGCGAAACTTTTTGCTATATAATCTCCTGGATCCCCCGAGGTCCGTATATCGCCTTTTCGTCATGTTTTTGTTTTGATCTGTTTATGTCCAGATGTCATCCCAAGGTTCGTCCTCGGAAGACTACGTGATGCGTCGCCAACGTGAACTTCTCCGAGACCTTGATCGGGGAACTTTCGTTGGATGGGTGGAAGAGGAAAGAGTCACGGCAAGACGCAAGGACATGGATGAGAGCGTCAAGGAGGAAGTGAAGAAGATATCATCTGCAAGAAGGGGACAGCCAGCTGCAGGATAAGAGTCCAGCAAGCCACTTTTGTGGGATCGGTTAACACTCAACGTGCTTTTTATCATAACCTGCAGGGAGCGATACCACCTGTTCCAGATTTCAGCTCTTTCCCGGCGGTAACTGAAGCCCTTCGAGTTACTGGTGAGTTTTGTGATCAGTATCGAGTCCTGAAGATGGAGGTGGAAATACTCCAAGATGAGAACATCAGGCTTCGCCGAATGCTGGACCGTTTCCTGACCCCGCTCCAAGCCGTCTCACAACCACCGCCGAAGGAGTAATTCATCATTGGTATTGGCATCCCCTTGGCTTGTTCCAAGCTTGGGGGAGTGCCGCGGTATCACACCATTATCTTTACCTTTTACCTTTCATTAGAGTCATATCGTGAGTAGGGAAGTTATCTTATAGGATGGTTTGCAGTGTGGAAGTATCTCTCTTTTAGTTGGTTATCTATGTATCCCTTGGTGTGAGTTGCCGTTATGGAATATTAATGAGAAGTTTCATCATTTACTTTCTGCATACTTTATTTTAGTTTGCAATATCTTTCATGTTGATAATCTTACCATTAGTATTGGTACCATTTTGGGAGCATGAAGTAAATCTTTTTGGTTTTGGCAAACTTATCATTGGTCAGTAGTTACAATACTTTGAGGCTTAAGTAGAGAGAGGGAAGTGCATGTAGATAAATTATTCCATGATCTTTCTTTCTTGTTGGCTCATAAGCTTAGTATTCTCAAGTTAAAATTATTTGTGCTTCCAAGGAAGATTGCATGATTGTTCTTTTTTTTGAAACTTTTCTACTGTAGGGGAGCCCCCCACAGCCTCACTCTTCCACCTTTATTAAACAGAAAGCAGTAAAAACTGTACAGAGAAACTTACCAGCTACTTACAAGATATTTACAAAAAAATATACAGGAAAAGGAGACTAATGTAGGCTGTCAATCCATGATGACAGAGAACTAACAAGCGAGCTCTTTACCCTGTGCTTAACCAGGGTAACTTCATGTACAAAGGATGCCCTCCATCCTCTAAACGTGGGTCGGATGTTCTTGAAGATCCAACCATTTCGCTGCTTCCAAATGGCCCAGCAAGCTAGAATTACAATCTCAATGAAACAAGGACCCTTGAACCACTTGCTGGCCACCGAGATCACTTGGGAAGGAGAATTCCCAGGAAGCCAAGAGATTTGGAGATAATTCCAAACACGGGTACTGAAGTTGCAGTTGAAGAACAAATGCCTCCAGTCCTCATAGTGATGTCCCACACAAAGCTCGCAATCATTGCTGTCGGACACATTCCAGTGTCGTCGAACAAGCATGTCTCTTGTGTTGATTCTATCATGTAGCAGCAACCATGCAAAGAATTTATGCTTCGACTGACACCTGCTTCTCCAAATCCATATAGAAGGAGCATGGTTTTTGATGTGCTGGAAGTGATGCTTGTAAATAGCTTTGGGTCTGAGCGTACATGAGCTCCCAAGTGTACTGATCTAGACATCATGTTCTCCATCTACCAAAACAATATCCTGCAACAGAGTTTGCAAATTGTTGTATTCCTCAAAAGCTTGCACCGAGAGAGGTAGATGGAAGGCTTGCAGTCTGTTATCCAGCGACATGTATTCTTTCACAGACTGAAGCTTGTCAGAGGCAAAGGAAAAAAGGCGTGGAAACAAGGTTTCAAGCCTTTCTTGATCCCATAGGTCTGGCCAGAGGAGTACCGAAACTCCATTTTTAATCTAGCACCTGGTGATTGCCCTATATGCATCCGATAGTGCCATTACACCTCGCCACCAGAAAGAGCCAGAAGAAACCACAGCATGTGGCACAGCATTATGATAATATGTGTCTCTTATAAGTTGCACCCAAGGAGTAGGATCATCGTTGTAAAACTTGTGCAAGTGCTTCATAAGAAGAGCTGCATTCTGGACTTTAAGGTTTAGAATGCCCAAACCCCCCTTTTCTTTTGGTTTGCAGATCATATCCCAGGTCGCAAGAGATTAAACTTTGTCCTTATCTTTTTTCCGCCACAAGCAGTGGTGCCTTGCTCTATCAAGTACTTCTATGAGTCCCAATGGCAGGTGTAGGGTCAGCAAGAAGTGCAGAGGCATCGAGGACAACACAGAATTCACAAGAACCAGTTTGTCCCCATACGACAAGAAAGAAGCAGTGGCAGTCAATCTCCTTTCCACTCGATCTGTTAAAGGCGATAGATCCCTGATAGTTGGCCTCGTCGTACCCATAGGAAGTCCTAGGTAAGTGAATGGCATACTTCCGATTTTGCATTGAAAGAAATCTGCAAGCTCGGTCACTTCAGTAGTGCTGAGATTAATGGGTATCATTGAGGATTTATGGAAGTTTATCCTGAGACCAGTAAACGCTGAGTATATATGCAGAATGTTCTTGAAAGCCTCCAAGTATTTTTTGCAAGCAGGCATCACTATAAGCATATCGTCTGCATATTGTACTATTGGGTAATCTCTTCTTATAGGAATAGGGCTCGATAAGATCCCATCTCTGTAGGCTTTGTTGACAATACTTTGCAGCAGATCAGCCCCTTCAACAAACAACATGGGGGAAAGGGGGTCCCCCTGCCTTACTCCACGTTTGCATACAAAGGGTTTTCCAGGAACTCCATTCAGAAGCACCGATGAAGAGCCAGAAGTTAGGATTTCCTTGACCCATAAGATGAAGAGTGGTGGAAAACCCTTGGCTTGTAGGACTCGAGCAATTGCTTCATGATCTAGTGTATCAAAGGCCTTCTCGAAATCAATCTTGAGGAGCACACATTTCCTCTTTGACTGCTGACATTGGAAAATGAACTCAAAAGACCAAGCCAAACAGTCATGTTGCATGATTGTTCTTACTACATGTATATTTGTTTGTATCCCTCAACTCTTATGCTTGCTACACAACCTTGCTAGCCGAAAAACCTGTATTGAGAGGGAATGCTTCTCATACATCCAAACCTTGAGCCAAACCATTGCCATTTGTGTCCACCATAACTACCTATCATGTGGTATTTCCTGCCACTCCAAGTAAATACTTCATGTGCTACCTTTAATTATTCAAAAACTATTATCTCTCATTTGTGTCACTGTTTATTAGCTCACGAGGAAGTATGTGGGTTGTTCTCTATTTAACTTGTCAGACAGACTTTCACCAATGGACTAGTGGCATATACATCCGCTTATCCAATAACTTGCAAAAAGAGCCGGCAAATGGGGTGCCCAGTCCCAATTAATTATAACTATAACCACTTGATTCTCTTCACATGTTTTGCCAATGATTTATCAAAAGCAAACTTCAAAGTGTTAAACATTATCAAATAGGCACTCCTCCATGGTATGTGATTGTTGGAAGGCACCCAAGGATTCGGTTAGCCATGGCTTGTGTAAGCAAAGATTGGGAGGAGTGTCATACCAATTTATAATTATGCATGTGTAAACACAAGAAAAGAGGGATGATCTACCCTTGGGTAGAAATAACGTCCTTCATGGGAGCCGCTCTTGAAAGTCTGGTTGACAAGGGGGATAGAGTGCCCACTGTCATTCGTTGACAACGACATACATAGCTTAAAACTTATTTTATACTCTCTATATGATTTCAAAACTTAAAATCTCTAGCACATGATTTCATCCCTGCTTCCCTCTGCGAAGGGCCTATCTTTTACTTTCTTGATTGAGTCAGTAAACCTATTCCCTTCTATCTCGAGCAAGCATTTGAGTTGTTGTGATCCAACCATCTATATGTTGATATTTTCAATCATGTCTTTTATGTTTCCTTGTGTAGCACAAAGCTTTTATCTGAATGAATATAACTTTGAAAGTTATCAATGACTGTAAAAGAGATTGTTATGATTGAGCATGTAAGTTCTCCAATATAAGCTCTAGTATAAAGACTCTACTCGAAAGATAAGTACGATCTGTTAATTGTTCTCTGACCAAGAACGAAGTTTGCCATCACCAATTATGATTTTCTCTATGCACCTTATTGTGACTCCCTTTACTTGTTTCAAGTTATGTTTTATGAAGGGAAGTTGCTGTCTAGAATGACTTGTGTATTAATAAATGTGATGCTTCTTGTCCGTATTTTGTTTATCGGCACTTCGCACCATAAACCTGTGGTCTTGTTTACCGAGCTCAGCTTTCTCTTGGGGACAAGCGAGGTCTAAGCTTGGGGAGTTGATACGTCCATTTTGCATCACTATTTTATATTCATAATTTACTGTTATTCATTGATATATTTCATATTTAGAGATGATACTTATTTTATTCTACCTATTTTGCATGTTTGATGATTATTGGAGAATTAAACACCGGAGTCAGATTTCTGCTAGAAAAAGGACCGTCAAGACACCATATTTCTGAAGATCAATAATTCGAGGAAAACATCCAGAAGTTACTATTTGTCAGATGCCGAAGGCAGCCAAAAGGGGAGGCCAAGGTGGGCCACCATGGGCCCTCACCATGTGGTGGCGCGGCCCACCTTGCCCCCGCGCCGCCACGTGGTGAGGAGGCCCTGGCCCACCTCTGCCAGCCCCCTTTCGTGTACATGATCCCCAGGAAACCCTAAGCCTAGGGGGGATGTCGAGGAAGTATTCCGCCGCCTCCACGAGGCGGAAAAGACCAGAGAGAGAAAAGCTCTCCGGCAGGGAGAAATCTGCCGAGAAAATTCCTTCCCGGAGGGGGGAAATCATCGCCATCGTCACCGTCATCGAGCTGGACTTCATTGGGATCATCATCATCATCACCTCCACCACCAGCACCATCGTCTCCGCCACTCCACTCCGTTCCGCTGTAACATCTAGGGTTGAATCTTGTCTAGTTCATAGGGGAAGCTTTCTGTGTGTTAATTACTCCTTGTGGTTGATGCTATTGAGTGAAACCGTTGAATTAAGGTTTATGTCTAGATTGTTATTCATCATTATATCACCTCTGATCATGTTCCATATGATGTCTTGTGAGTAGTTCGTTTAGTTCTTGAGGACATGGGAGAAGTCTTGATGTTAGTAGTGAATTATGTTAAGTAATATTTAATGGTTGGATATTTAAGTTGTGGTATTATTCTTCTAGTGGTGTCATGTGAACGTCGACTACATGACACTTCACCTTTATGGGCCTAGGGGAATGCATTGTGTATTCGGTTGCCAATTGTGGGGTTGCCGGAGTGACAGAAACCTAAACCCCCGTTGGTATATCGATGCATGAGGGATAGCAGGATCTCAGAGTTTAAGGCTGTGGTTAGATTTATCTTAATTACTTTCTTTTATTTGCGGATGCTTGCAAGGGGTATAATCACATGTTTGTACTAGTCCTAGGAAGGGCGGTGCATTAGCATAGGTTCACCCACACAACACTTATCAAAACAATGAAGATTAATCAACTATTTGAAGCGAAAGCCCTTGACAAAATTCCCGTGTGTCCTCAAGAACGTTTGGTAATCGTAAGTAAACCTACCGGCTTGTCCTTTGCTGTAGAAAGGATTGGGCCACTCGCTGCAATTATTATTACTGCACTTTATTTACTTGTACTTTATTTATCTGCTATATCAAAATCCCTAAAAACTTGTCTGCTACTATTTACAGTGCATTCCATATCAAAACTGCTTATCAACACCTTCTGCTCCTCGTTGGGTCGACACTCTTATTTATCGAAAGTACTACGATACACCCCCTATACTTGTGGGTCATCAGCGGCGACTGCGACGGAGAACCACTCCACCGGCGGGGAACCGCCGGAATGCGGTCAGCATGGCCGGAAATGGCGGATCGCCCCCCGAGTCGACGGAGCGGAGAGAGAGGAGAGAGCTCGGGCATGATTGCCTAGGCACTATCACCGTTCTCTCTGTCCCCAGTCTGGCTGACAGGTGGGTCCTACAATAACCTTATCCAAACGGAACGAAGGCGAAGTACGCCCGGAGCGGTTGGACAAGAGAGAGACGTGCGCTGCTCGCGTTGCTCGATTCGCACACACGAATCTCAGCGAGCCGCCGCCAGCAGAGACTCGTGAGCGGCGCCTTTCCTTAGATTTTCTCTTTTATATTAGGAATGGATCGAGGCGTATTAACTAGCTTGTCCTTTGTTGCTGAACTAGGAAAATTCGCGCGGCGGCACGCCGCCCGTGTGGTGACACAACAAAATAAACTGGAGAAGGTTGAACTGTTGCAGGATATCAAGAAATTTAGATCAAAGTTATGATGGCACATAAGGTTGTTTTCAGGAGGTACAGAGCCCGCCGGAGAAGGAGGCGAGAGGGGCCGGCGGTGGTCGAGTCGGGGAAAATAAGGTCGAATTTAGTTCTAGGGTTAGCGCGGGTGTTCCAGAGGGACGATTTACATTTTTTTGGAAAAATCGGGGACTTTTATGCAAAAAAGCGTATAAAAATAAGCTTCCGTGGGCTAGAACTAAAAGACAAATTTCTTCAAATACCACGGATTTGAATATCAGAGAGAAATATATGTTTGTCCCTCGAAATAAAAGGCCGAAACATGAAAGTTGTTTGGAAGGGTGTTATCCATCTACTCGTGAAGGGAAGGAAATATATGTATATCCGTCGAAATAAAGAGGTCGAAACATGAAAGTTGTTTGGAAGGGTGTTATCCATCTACTCGTGAAAGGAAAATTCAAATGGATGACTGAGTGCGGTGAATTTGACAAAATTCGTCAAATGGTTTCGCGAATCTTGATCCAAAATTAAGGAGCTAGAGTCGACCAAACTCGAAACCGATTAGGGGAGAGGAACCTATTCGTCGACGTGCATATATTTCATGTACATGTTATCATGAAAAGGAGAGTGAATCGTAAATTTTGGTAAATGTGAGGGTCTTTCTGGAAAAGCGTCGTGTGGGCCGTCAGATCTGAATCAGACGAATCGGACGGCGCGGAGACGTGTGCGCACGGTATATCGGAGGACCGATTCATATTTTTGGAAAACGTGGGATCTTTTCTGCAAAAATGCGTAGGGTTCGCGCGATTCACGAATTTTGGAAAACACAGGAACTTTTCCGCAAAAAAAGTGTGGGCCAGACCGATTCACAATTTTGGAAAACGCGGGAACTTTACTGCAAAAAAACAGAGCCTGGGTCGTCGGATCTGAATCAGACGGCGCGGAGGCGTGCGCGCACTGTAGAAGCGCACTTCTACAGTGCGGGGCGACGTGGGAGCCTCGACATGCCGCTGGGATGGTCCGCTTTGATATATGAGATTGATTCATAATTTTTGGAAAACGCGGGGCTTTTTTGCAAAAAAGCGTAGGAAAAAATGTGGGTACTTTTCTGCAAAAGGCGTAGGGTCCACGTGTGTGTTTTATGCCAGAGAATCTATTCACAATTTCTTTAAAAGGAGGGGACTTTTCTGCAAAAAAAACATGCGGGGAATATCTATGCGTCCGTCAAAATAAAAAAGGCTAAAACATGAAAGTTGTTTGAAAGGGTGATATCCGTCTACATGTGAAAGGAAAATTCAAACGGATGACTGAGTCTGACAAATTTGACAAAATTCGTCAAAAGTTTTTGTGAATCTGGACCCAAAACTAAGGAGTTAGAGTCGACCAAACTCGAAACCGATCACAGAAATGGAACCTACTCGTCGACGTGCATATATTTCATGTATATATTATCGTGAAAAGAAGGACCGCCAAGTCTGGATCGGACGGCGCGGAGGGCGCGCACTGTAGATGCGCAGAAACATACTGCAGTGCGGGTGCAGCCGTGGACGCGCGGACAGGGCAGGCTTGTCTTCCATCGTTGATTGCGGAAGGAAAGGCAGATAAGGGACCAAGCACTGTAGATAGGAGAGTACTGTAGATGCGCAAGTGATCGTCTGCAGTGGTAGGACACGTGTAAGCATCAATCGATGGCTGAAGACCACTGCCATTATTAATGTCAAATTCCTCAAAAGTTTTTGTGAATCTGGACCCAAAATTAAGAAGTTAGAGTCGACCAAACTCGAAACCGATCACGGGAATAGAACCTACTCGTCGACGTGCATATATTTCATGTATATATTATCGTGAAAAGAAGTACCGCCAAGTCTAGATCGGACGGCGCGGAGGGCGCACTGTAGATGCGCAGAAACATACTGCAGTGCGGGTGCAGCCGTGGACGTACGGACGGGGCAGGCTTGTCTTCCATCCTTGATTGCGGAAGGAAAGGCAGATAAAGGACCAAGCACTGTAGATAGGAGGGTACTGTAGATACGCAAGTGATCGTCTACCGTGGTAGGACACGTGTACGCATCAATCGATCGCCTCACTAGTGAGAGGCAGATCGATGATATCTAATATGTTCAAGGGTTCGTAAATCGTAATTGCAAATTTGGTTTCACTTTTGTGAGAATCAAAGCCCAGCATAGCCATACACATACGCTTAGTAAAGTACTACGAGTAGCAAACCTTAGTGGAGTTCTCCTGATTTGCACATATTATTCTCAGGAGGAGCTGCCAACTACTAGTATAGTGCAATACTGCTCTTAGATCGTTAATATTGAAAAGCTGGGAAGATAAAACTCCGTGGAGCTAGGCTAGGCTAGCTACCAGGCAGAGATCTTCATGCCGAGGTCTTTCTGCGCGAAGGCGACGAGGTTCTCGATCTCGGCGTCGTCGACGTAGCCGCTGTTGTCCCTGTCGGCGCGGCGGACGGCACGGCCAGCCTTGAGGGTGGTGAACCACCCACCGCGGCGGCGGATGGCCTCACGGAGCTCGCCCCTGCTGATCCGGCCGTCGCCGTCGACGTCGAACTGCTTCAGCCACTCCTTGAACTCCTCCACCGACATCCCGCGCGCCGATGGCACTCCCCTGATCGCCATTGGTAATTCTTGCAGTTGCAGATGCAGATGCGGCTGTGGTAGCTAAGGTGGATGGTTTGAGGAGTCTCGCGGCTGTGCCTCCTTTTATACTGGTTTCGATCGACGAATGCATCTTGCCGCTTTATTCGTTGCTATCTGCAGGCTGCGAGGGTGGGTGTTGCTGATCTGAATCTGAATGTTATCTCGTTCTTGGTGGAGGGCGACCTAACTTTCAGTCTAAGCTCGAGCATCGCATCTATCTTTACAAACTAGGCTAGTAAGCAAAGTACATTGTTCGATTCTAGTAACTTTTGCCTGAAGGGATGAGGGAGAAGGCATCATGAATTTTTGCCTTGATTTACCCGTGAGACCGTGAGTAGCCAAGTACTCCCTCCGTTCCAAAATACTATTTTGGAACGGAGGGAGTAGCTCTCTGCAGGGATTTCATTAGATTATATTCCTATGCTTGCAGCAACCAGCAAGCTGCCCAGGGAATAAGTTTCAACTGGCACTGTGGTAGGGACTGCATGAAGGAGGTTCTCCACTGATCAACCAGTCCAAAAAGGAGATTCTACCATAGCTGCTCAAGAATGTTCAAAGTTCTTCCTTAGTATTATTTCCATCCCAAATATTGCCTATTTTATTTGGTTCTGCCCTTCTTTTATTGATGTGCTGGCAGTTCTGGAACAAAGACATGAAGTTACAAACTTCAGTTCTTTCATAGAAACATGTAGGGACTGTCTCGAAAATAAAAGCAAAGAAACATGCTAGGATTAAACATGCCTGGCTGCACTGCAGGCTTATGTTCATGGGACAGTTTCAGTGGAAAATGTGTTTGTGTATTTAGAACATGGCTAGTGAGCAAGAGTGTATCACATTGTTCGATGCCACTTTCTGCCTGATGCCTGATGTGTAGGCGCATATCTCTGCAAAATTTCCATTTGATTGCATTCTGCTAGCAAGCTCATTAGCAACGATTGGATGCTCTCCGTGGGTGCTTGGGAAGAAAGAATTAAATCTTGCAAAGTCTGTTCGGGATGCACGTGGTATTCTATTATGGATAAATTTGAAGTGGGGTAATTAAGTATAGCAATGTGATAAGGCCTGCAGGAAGCAGATTCTTCAACGACCGCCCAATGCACGCAGGAGACGAGAAAAGGAGATTCTGACACACTTGCTCCAGAATGTATCCACGTTTCTTCTTTTCTGTATCATCAGTCTGTGTTATTTCCATGCCAACTTGCTCGTCTTTCTGGCGCGTGCTGATTTGATTTCATTCTGACATGACTTTGTTGCTGCTGCTAGATTTCTGGCAGAGAGACGAGGCGTTACCAACTTCAGGTTTCAGAGTTACAGTCGCAGTTGCTTACTCCTGCCTCATGTCTGATCAAATATTTGCTCATCGTTCTTACTTGCCTGCATGAACCAACAGTTGCTTGATGATAATACTGTAAGGTTCATGTTCTAATACTGGACACGTCCACTGGGACACAAATACTTGTAAGAACTTCAGAGTCAATTCGGGCATTTTCAGGAAGAGGACTATCGGAAACAATTCTGGCATTTTCAGGAGGAAGATAACAGAACAGAACATAACCGCGGTACATTCTGGGCATTTTTCCTTGCAAAATTTATCCCAGGTTGCCCAAAAAATCATGCAGAAAACCTACAGTATACTCTGCCGAATTTATACCAACAAATTGCAGCTTACACCAGACACCAACTTACAAGACAAATAAAATTAACTTATTACAGCAATGTACAGCTTGTTGATCCATGCAGTATCCTCTTATGTTTGTGCCGGAGTATTTTTCGACAAAAATGAGCCCATTCGAGGTAGAAACGACTTTTTCTTTCGTAGCTTCCGGTTTGGAACAAAGTCCTCATAGCTACTACCTGACATATGTAGCCGTGAATCCTGCTCTTTCAAGTAAGGAGCCTTCTGTTCAACAAACGGGCTACTCAAAGGGTTAACCGCACTTTTCGCGGTTTCCTGAGCTTTCGCTTTCCGGCGCTGCTCATGGTCGGATCTCCATTTCCTCAGCTGCTGCTCAGCGGCGAGTTTTCCCTCGTTTGCCCTCTCGGATCTCTCCAACGCCCTAGCAAGAGCTTCCTTCTTCTCATCCATCTCCTTTGATGCTTCAGTCAGCCTGTGCAGGCTTTCTGTTTCAGATCCTTTCGCCGACTCTACCTGTGCTAGGGCTTCTGTCACATTCTCATTTGCCAGCACTTCAGCTTCATGTGCTTTCTTGCTAAGAGCATAATAATCGCTTAGAGGAAGTGTCACTCCTCTGGGAGAATCCTCAACATCGCTGGCCTCTTTGCTTTCGTTCAATGCTTGAACTGCCGCGAGTGCTAGCCTCTCTGATGCTTTGGATGATTCTGTTTCTTTGAGAACGGCACATAACCTGGTGCTTGCTGTAGTTGCAGCTGCTCTGGTTTGCTCAGTTTCTTCCTTGACTTTTCTCAGTTGCTCTTGTGCCGAGTGAACTGCCACCTTGGCATCCTCGGCCTCCTGAGCTGCTTCCTGTAACATCTTAGGAAGATCCACCATTATCTCTTGGGCATTTTCTTCCTTGGATCTCACAGATTCTATCTCTTTCTTCGTCCTGTTGAGCTCAGCTTCTAGTGAAGACACTGCAATTGATGCCATGGCTTCCCTCTGCTGCAATGAGTCAAGTGAAGCTTTCTCATTATCCAGTTCCGATCTGAGAGTCGTGGCAGCAAGTCTTAACAACTTTGCCTCAGTTTTTGCATTTTCTAGCGTTGCTTTAGCGTCCTCCAGCTCTTTCTGTTTTGAAGCTAGAATTTGCTTAACTGAGCTGCTACTTCGTCTGGCATCTTCAGACTCAAGCTCATTGGCAACTACCACGGCTTCTTTACTCAGTATATTCTCCATATAGGATGAAAGCTCAAGCTTGAGGCTATGCAACTTGCGCATATTTGCATCAAGATTCTGCTTCAGATCATTTTTGGACAGAAGGTTAGTGTTCAATTGTTGCAGCTCTTCTTGTGCTTGGAGTAACTCTCTATCCCAAGCAAGGCAATCTTGCTCTTTCGCCAATGCTGCACCGATCCTGCGTTCTTCAGCGTCATGATGTGCAGCATGGGCCAACTCGAGAGATCCTTTAGATGCGATTAGTTCCACAGTCAGTGCCTCCACTCTCTTCTCTATCTCTTTTCCGGCAGATAAAACTTCTTCTGCCCTTTTGATTGCACCGTCTCTTTCAATAACTAAGGTAGCATACTGTTCACGTAAAGTTCTCAGCTCCTCATTTACTGATTTAAGTTCAGCAACAGATTTTTCATGCCTTTCTTTTGCCACTTCCATTTGGGTTTTGGCTATTAAACTAGAATCATCAGCTACTCCCCGCTCAATTTCTTGCGCCCTGAGCTGTGCAAGCTCAGAGTCCTGTTTTGCTTGAACTTCTTCCATCTGTGCTTTCTCCAGATCATGCTTCAGCTCTTCTATAATTCTCTTAGTGGTGGCCAGTTCATCAAGTACTCGCGATTTAGCCATCTCTGCATCTTCTAGTTCTTGTTTGCACTGTGGAATTTCTTTCTGAGCATTTTCAAGTTCAAATTGTATGAACTTGCGTCTCTGCATAAAAAGGAAATTCACTTTACGTTATTCAAAATGAATTATGTAGCAGTAATTTATCACGCCGACTATGAGCATAGATTCCTCTGTAGTGTTAAGACTTTAAGAGTGACAAAAAATACCTCCATCATCTGAACTTTGTGAGCTTTCCAGTCGACGATTCCTCCAAACTTGGTGACAGCTTCTCTCACAGACTTAAAAGGCGCAGCAGTGTCAATAAGGCCTTTGTATGGACTGTCAGGTTTTATTTCCAACTCTTCTGTCACTTTTGGTTTTACAGCAATTTTCTTGTGATAACGTATCTTGTTTTCAGCATGGTTCGCTTCGATGGGATATATTGAAGAAGACTGATCTGCATGATCCTTCAACGATTGTGTGACTGTCTCAGTTGGTCCTGAACTTAAGAGCATTTTAGGACCTGAACTTGTTGAGGAATTTGATTCTGCGTGGCACTCCACTGAATCAGGATGAGAACTTTCCAGGACCTGTGAAGCTAACTCTGAACTATTGGCAGTAACCGGCAGGCCATTAGAGATATCCAATGTAGCATCTGGATTTTCATGATGTCCGTTGTTAATGACTTCCTTCGTAGCAGGCATAGTTGGTGAATCCGCAAAATGTTCTGGATCTCCTCTTGGAGATGACTCTTTTGTGCTACTTTCTTCAGATGCATGAGTTGATTCCATTTCTTACGCCTTCACTACTTCGTGGCCAGTTTGCTCCTAAAAATTATTATGCAGTGAAAAGGTGACTATCAGGTTACAATACATGTTATATCACAAATTCCAGCAAGTAAGAAGATTACACTGCATCACAGGTAATCATCATGGCAAGTAGCATCATCATCACAATTTTTTCTATGTTGTATGGAAACAAACAATTCTCAAGCGATTAAAAGTACCCTTAACTTATTCTGTATGTCAATTCTATCCATGTTCTCAGCGAAGTTGAGATAACAAAATTGCATTGCAGAACAATTGATCACTATGTGCCTTAACTGGGTATGCTAGTCACCAAAACAACTTTAGTGATCCGGCCCTACAAGCACTAATCACTGAGACCTACTGACACCGAACCTACTTTCTGTCTGCAATAATTCAGCTACTTTTGCACCCAACCTTATGTATGCATGACCTAAACCATCTTTTCCAAATAAAGAACAAAAGTATACAACCAAAGAACGCATACGAATACGAATTTTTATAGCTCCTAAAAAAAGCCATAATGGACCAGGTAGAGAAAATATCTCTCTGCCAGAATCATCATTATTTGCCAACAATTATGAGCTAAATCATTCCAATCATGTCCAATTCCATTTGCTTTAAATCATGGCCAGTCCTATGTGCATCAATCAAACTTGAATGTTTGACTTCCAGAAGAATTTGCTCATCTCCGTACATGATCATATTGTGGCATAACCTCATTAATAATTTAATCCCAACTAGTACAATCTCACATAAGATTTAACACGTTTAATATATATTTTAGGACTAACTGCACCTAGCAAGGTGAAATATTTAAGTTCTACTTCTGGACTGATCTACTAAAACATAGAGATATTGGCAAAAAATACTAAAACAGAGAGCTTTTATTATTATTATTTTTTTTTTTAGATTTCCAAGACTTAGTACATCTGTAGTATCTGAACTCACGCACAATGCACTCCACACACACAACACCACACACACGCCACCTGTGCGCAAGTTAGACCTAACCAGATTATACTAAGACTATGAGCCTTCCGCGAGCCTAGATCTTCCGTGAAACCCCTGCGGTGGTGGGCACACCACAATACCAGTGTCAAACCGCGGTGGAAATGGCTCAGTGCAACACTGTTCACGTGAACAGTGCCGCACGGTGAGGCACCCGAAACTTGCTCCCGCTGGGAGTCGAGCTCGGGCCGGTTGGCCACTGCCGAACCTGACCAACGCGCCACAGCGCGTCCTCAACAGAGAGCTTTTATGGCACCGAGGTTCTAACCCTCTTCTTCCATGCAAACACAAAAAAAATAATATTGAAAATCTCTTCCTAGACAGCCCATGATTTCGTTGCACTACGAAACTGAGTATCCCTAATCCATTAGATGAACTACTACCAAGAAATTTCCATCTTTAGGATCAAAATTAGATTCTTCCTGCAACTGATTGTACCCAGGAGAACGAAACTGGCCACAATAAAAACTATACAACAGAACAGAAAATCACTGCGAAATCATCCAGACCAAAAGCCAAAATTCACATCAGACGAAGAATCAAGAACTGGACTGGCCACCGCCGCAGCTAGCTCCGACATCAGAGGCGCAGCACGAGTTCATGGCGGATTGCAGCAGAAGGGGACGAGGCTTACCCGATGGCGCGGAGGAATCCTTGCGGACGAAGCGATCGGGGCTTCCTTTCGCGCCGATTCGGATCTCCGCTCTTCGTGCTCAGGATTTCTCTCTTCTTGTTTTCGTCTGGGAAGAGGAGAGGAGGAACGGGTGTGGTGTACGTGTGCTTGGGCTCGTGAGTCCACTGGTCGGTCGGACACTTCACACCTGGGATTACTGCAAGGAGCGGCGGATGGGACTTCTTTTTCCGAAAATAACCTCTCATTTTTCTTAAACTACAAAACAGTCATTTTCTAGAAAAACATTTGTATCCACTTTTTTTTTTGTTGAACAACGTATCTAAGTTCTTCATCTACCTATTCACCTCTTCAGCGCTAACTCTATGCTCAATTTAAGGTGGCTAATATGTTGGTAATGGTGCCTTCACCTTTTTCTAGGTACCACTTCCATACTGTTTGTACGTTCTTTTGCAACAAATATCAACTTCTATCATATACTTTTTTTTTTGATTTTTCATACTTGTATTCATATGTAAAGGAAAGGATTACAAAGCCGGATACAAGCAAAGAAACAAAAAGAAGGATACAAAGATCGCCGCTGCTGCAGCACGCCGTCTTCACCACCGAGATCCTCCAGCACGCGCAACCTCCACCGCCGGAGACGACGAAGGCAGCAACCGCCCGGAGTCCTCAACCCTGGAACGGAAGAGCTCCTTGTCCAAAGACGTTGATGGACCGCAACATCCACCAGCTCCGACGAGCTGGATCTGCAGACGAAGATGAACCATCGGCCGGGGACGCGCCCCAAGCACCTTCCGGCCCTGATCTGTGGCCAGCGCCACAGATCCATCACCAGCACGCCGCACACCTCCACAGCAGCCGTCTCGCACCTCCTCCTCCGGCCTCCAACCCACTCGCCACCAATCTGCCGCCGACGTCGGAGAGAGCAGCGGCAGAAAGGTGACTCACCTGCAACTTGGCGCACCGTCGACGACGACGCCGGAAAGGGGAAGCCGCAGCGCACCAAAAGGACGACGCCGGCGACCCCGCCACGCCAACGCCACCCACAAGCCCTCTATTTACAACGCCGGAGCGCAGATCCGGGGATTCCCCACCCTCCCGCCGCCGTAGCGGCCGGCGGAGGGGAGAAATCCCACGGATACGCCGGCGGCCGCCGGGAAATACGTAGTCGCCTCCGAGATCGCCTCTGGGAACTGTAGATGGAGGTGGATTCCAGAAATATCGGGCGAGTGAACTTCTATCATATACTTTGCGGTACTATAATATATCATAGTGTTGATTGCCAGAAAAACATAAGCTTTTGTCCTTTAATCAAGGCAAATTTTAACTTACCTTTGCTGATAGCCGATACTGGACAATTGTGAACAAAAACCCGAGATAGATAGCTCTCTGATGTATTAGCCAGATAGCAATTTTAAAAGATGTCGGACAATTCATATTATCGTGATCAACATTATATCGCTACCATTCCAACTTATTATTGATCAAGGTTATATTAAGTGCTAGGTGTATTTTTCCTTTCTACAAAATTAAAGTGCTAAGCGCAATTAAATGCATGTTTAGACGCAGTTGATCCCTACGAGCTTTGCCTCCGCTTAGCGTCTACGCGAGTTTAAGCGTTAGACCCACTTTTTATAACCTTGGTGTTGATATGCTAATGGGTTTGATGAATTTGTGGAGGAGCATATATATGGTTGTAGACTTCACATCCATGCTTATCTAATTTTCGACAAATACAAGGTGCAAGACGAAAACCTTATGGAGATTGCCACACGGGTGCTTGGCTAGATTAATTACTGGACAGCATGCTTAACTCGTGGCTTCGAATGAATCTATTATTTTCTATTAGAACCAGCATTACCTCTCACGTATACTTTGCAATAATTAGTTTATTTTCCTAAACTGGCCGGGGCTGGTATGGCGTGGAAGATGGAAAGGAAGAGATTCCAGGAGCGAGGCTTTCGGTGACCGAAACGGCAACCCGACATGATGCATCGGCCGTCCGTCCCGCCTATGCCGGGAAATGGACGGCTCAGGCTCGGAGATGGCCGGATAGCTGGTCCCGTGAGCGTGACGTTTTGGAGGTGGAGTCGTTGGACTTTTGGAGATGACACCTGTTGCAAGCACCCACTTCTCTTCTAATTTGTAAATGTGGCAAAACCACATGTCAACACTGTAATGATCAAATTTCAGGTTCATATTTTAGTGAGAGACTGTTTTTCTTCAACGGTATACCGTGTTGATTGTGGACTTGTGGAGAGTCATGTGCTGTGGTCATTTCCTCGTCCTTTGAGACCCCCGTGATTTCAGTTTTCATTAAATATTATACGAGTGTGTTCGTGCAATGGGTTGCCCGTGTAGGCTGTGTAAGTGTGTATATTTGTCCACCTTTTTCAATCGTATACAGTAGTTACTCCCTCCGTATATTAATATAAAACGTTTTGGTATCTTAAAATTAGTTGCAGAGGAAGTATATAAGAGCTCCACATTGTAGATCGAGAAAGGCCTACATATGTCTACGTGGATAGAGTGCGACAGCGTCGTTAGGCTCCAGCGAACACGTTCTCGTCCCCAGGCGGAAGAGCCCGTCTCCATCGACGCCGACCGGACGAAACGGGACAGCCAGTAGCAATCCTGTGGCGACGGCGAGCGGTGAGGACGTGGAGCTGACACCGCCGGAGAGCCGCGGCGCTTGAAGCGGGACGTGAGGTGAGGACACACACGAGGTGGCCGTGCTCCACCGCACACACGGCCGCCGCTGCCCGCTGGTCCACGTCCGGTGGTGGCCCGGTCATCTTGTTGTCTCTTCCGGCTTGCCCGGTGTGTAGAAAGCAGGCTGGGCCTGTTTTCAGAGTCTGGAAGCGGGTTCAGAAAAAGGAGAAGCTACTGTGGCCCTGTGATTCATTAATAGACGCTGTCAGGAAGAAGCAGCGGCACAGGAATGAAGAAGACTGTACACACTGTACCCACCGTGTTCATTCGGTGTCGGCCGTCTGTACCACGACGTCAGCATGCATGGCGAGAAAATCAGAAAACTTCGCCGACATCTGGCGATCACTGCCTGCGATAGGATCCTGTTTGATCGTACGGATGAGATGGATTTCCGCACTACATGATCATGTCGTGCGTGAACACAAACATCTATGACCTCCACATCATATCGGCCGACGAGGTAAGAGTAGAGTACCGGACAATAGGAGTTTGGAACACGTCAAATGCCCGCTAATAATACTTCCTCGCACCCTTGTTCTTTTGGAAAACCAAGATTTTCTCGGCCTAGAGATCACAGATTGTTTTCACAAATGTCGATCATTTTGGATAGATGCTATTCGCTAGGTAGTAGCCTTTGGTGCATGGGTGGCATTGATCTCATGCATAGTTGACACCTACAGCATGGCCTTTAACAAGTTTCGCAAATAGCTAAGAGCATCTCCACCGGGGTCTCTAAATGTGTGTCCGGCACCCCCAATTGGCCTCCTTTGGGGTGCCGGACATGTGTCTGGGCAACATTTGGAGGCCGCCCACAGCGGCACTCCCCAAAGGCCCACCCCAAACGCGCGCAAATAGTCGAACACCTTGCGAGCGTTATGAAATTTAAGCGATTCAAAGTTAAACGATTCAAATTAAACTAAACGATTGAAATTTAAACCATAATCTAAACTCTAAGCTAAACCCTAATCTAAACTCCGCCGCCCTGGCCTGCCTCGTCGTCGTAGCGGGGCGCCTGTCCTGCTAGGGAGGCCTTCTGGCTCTCTTGGGCTAGGCGCGAGCGGACACGCCTCTCCTGCCGGAGCGCGCTCGCCGCCCGGCGCATGTCATCCCTGGCAGCCCTTACAATAGCGGCATCCCTCTCAGCTGCCGCTGCCTGACTTGCCTCGCGCGCCCGGTTCAGCTCCTCGTGAACCGCCTGCTGGGCGGCCTCCATCGAGGCCGGATTGTCCCGCTCCGCGGCCACGGCGTTGAGGTCCGCGTACGCCGCGCGCTCAGCGGCCATGAAGGCGCGGCAGCGAGCGTCTCGCTCCGCGGTCTCGAGGGAGGTCTTCAGGATGGCGGCCTCGACGGCGTCGCCAACCGCCTCGTAGCCGAGACTGAACTGGTTGGCCGCCTGCTCGGCGCGCCAGGTGTCGAAGGAGTTGACCGCGACCACCTGGTCGGGCCACAGCGGCGGCGACAGCTCCTGCTCCGGCGCCGGCACCTGCTCCTGCGTCGGCTCCTCCTCCGGAGGCGGCTCCTGCCCAGGGTAAGGATCCTGGGCCGGCTCCTGCTCCAGCTACTCCTCCACGTCGATGTCGTCGACGTTCGCCCAATCGAAGGGCTCCTCGTCGACGACCGGCTGGAGCGCCTGCTCCGGCTCCTGCTCCTGCCCCAGAGGGAGAGCGTGGCGCGCTGCCTGGGTGAAGGTGGACCAGGTGGTTTGGAGGCGGCGAAGCATGGTGCTTGGCTCGGGGCGACACTACGGCGAGTGTTGGTGTGGTGAGGCTGCACGGCGGAGGAGTGTGTGCCGAGGCTGCACGGCGGAGGAGTGTTATATAGGCGGGGAGGGGGCGGGAAACGGAGGGGCGGGAAGCGGCGGGTGGGTGAGCACGCGTCGCGTCGGAGTTATGTGGCGGCGACACGATTCGGGCACGCCGACGCTTGGGAAGCCGGGAAAGCCTGGGCGCCGGCGTAATTGCGAGGCGTGCCGTAGACGCCTCACCGTCCCGTCGCTTCGTCGCCTGCAGAAACGCGTCGCCATTAACGCGGGCGGAACGGCCTCCTGCACGGCGCAATTTACAGCACCTCCTCGCGCCCTATGTCTATGACGGACGGGGCGCACCTGTCGGAGGCCATGTCCGGTCAATGTCCGGCACCCCCAGGAGGGCCTCCAAACTTGGAGGCCCTATTGGGGGTGCCGGACACAAAATCGCTCGGGGCGAGACTTTGGGGGTGCCGCTGGTGGACGTTTTTGGTGTCCTTTAGAGGCCCCCGGTGGAGATGCTCTAAGAGCGATGAAGCCCGTTGGTATACCCGTGAGATCCTGCCATGCAACATTGACTTAGTCTTCCATCAACAAATGAACCATCAACTTATCGACGCTATCCATGATCTATACAAATCAACTAACCGCCGACGTCGGCAAAATTCTAAGAATTGAAGCCTATTAAAGCAATCGGCCGAACACCTTTTGAGTGCAAGGAGAGCGCACGAGGTCGTAAAGAGCTATGTGCAAGGTGATTTGACGAGAGCCGGTGCGGGAAGGCCTAGTCGAGATAGAGGAGGGTCGCCACGATTCCTGTGCCCAGCGAGCGACGTGCGCCGGCGCGGCCTAGAGAGAGCGACGACCATATGGGGAAATGAATTAGGACAGTGGGGAAAAAAGAGAAAAGGTAGGATTTAACTGTCTATGTCAACGCTGACTCGCCTATTGGTATCTCACCTGGCGGTGCTCAGCTTCTTCCGATGCTATGCTACCAAGCGACTCCCAGCGAGTTTGGGTCAATAACCTGATAGCATTGGACGAACTATTGATTGGGATGCGCCGGACGTAACACGCTATGGGGAGCGCGAGTGGGTGTGATTTTACATCCAGCGCGTTTAGTAGCGCTACTGGGAGATGGGTAGAGATGCTCAAACCTAAATGCTCCTGCTCCATCGTCCGTCGATCCATCACAAACGACATTCGTTAGTTGGTGTTGGTGGCCAGACCTAACCTATACCGGCTAACTGAAATATCAGCAGATGCTGCAGAGATCCCTGACGCACAGGGCATTGCTGAATGCTGAAAGCTTGACACTGATGGCACATCCGGTGTGGTTGGTAGTGCTGTTATGGCATGGCACATCCGGAGCGGTTGGTAATGCTGTTATGGCCCGCTTTTACTCACCGAAAAATGCATCGGTATCAATGAACTTTTCAGCAACTCAATTCCCATGGCAAAATGCAGCCAAATGTCAGGTGAACACAAAATGGCCAACAAACGAAAATAAATGGGGTTATTTGACTTGGGACAACACGTCACAGGGTAGAGAATGGTACAGGCGGATAGCAGGACTGCGCAAACATGTCACTACTTAAGAACACGGAGTTCACCAGGATCGTTCTGAGTACATACATACAGTAGTAAGAACATTAGGCAAACATGCGGTGGTTATTGAACAACTACACAAAGATCAGACACTCGCAGGTGACATTCCGTCTAGTAACCGTAGTTGGTCTTTTTCATCATCCTCGCGAACTCACCGAAATCTATCTCGCCATCACCTGTGACAAAAGACGGAAATGAAGTTAAATCACTTGATTCCCTGGTAGGATAAGGTTCAGATAAACTATGTTCTTTTCGAGTACTAGCAAAGAGAAAGAGAAAAGGCTAACCATTTTGATCTGCCTCATGTACCATTTCCTGGATCTCTTGGAGAGTGAAGTTTTCACCCAGCTCTTTGGCGATACGCTGAATGTCAACATCGGAAATCTTCCCCTGCAAGAGTCACGCGATGTACTCAAGTTATTTTAGCACTCTTCAAAAGGAAAATCTGTTCGAACATTGTACAGTTATAACAGCTACTGTGTTTACTGCACACAGTGAACTCCACAAGGTATTAACGAAAAAGATCAAATGATCATTCTGATCAAGCCACCAAGAGATATCCAGTACTATGACTAAGATAAAACCTGGGTCGTAGACTTAACACAGCTTTCTAAGGGACATTTAGACCGTCACTTTCTATTAAAAAAACATGCTGCTTTGAATGAAATTAAGTATACACTTATGGATGTATCTAGACGTGTTTCATGTCATTCATATTTGGGCAAATGTAAGACACTTATTTTGGGACGGAGAGAGTACGTTTCATCATGGATCTAGTATCAGTCTATTATTGTAAATATTCCTATTGTTTCTGAAAATGGAAAATGTTTGACAGGCAAAGATTCTAAAATAACCTACATTATGACTCAGGGGGAGTAGTTAAGTTACCTATATTAACTAACATGGTTAAGTGATTACTCATCTAGAAGTAAAACAAATGTATATCAACTAAGCACGTGGAAGAAGAACTGAACAAATGTCTACTAAGAGAAACTTTTCTATTTTGATTGTCTAATGAGAGGCAACTAGCCATTTGATTACTTGGAAAGATGCAGTCAACCAAAAGAAAAATCTAGATGATGTGTACAAGGAAGAAAGACTGAAACTCTTACGTTTTTATCTTGGTCGATAATACGGAATGCTTTTGTAAGCTCTTCTTTAGTATCCCTCTCTCCAATCTTGGCAGTCATCATGTGCTCAAACTCCTCATAATCAATTGAGCCACTGCCATCTTTGTCTACATCAGCAATCATCTGGTTGATTTGCTGCATTATCCAAAGGCAAGGAGGTGTGTCAGTAGGAGGGACTTTCTTACTAGATTAAAAGGTAGCCAGACAGTAAAAACAGGTTGGACTCATCAATAGGAAAGGCGACATAAAATATATACTAATAGGAAACGTTCAGGGTGACACAATGTCATTAAGAAACGAACAGCAGCTTAATTGTATGCTCGTTCTAGGACTGTTCGTACAGTACTGCATCATTTATTCAAGATGAAACATGTAAGCATTCTATCATCAATAGTTGTTTGATAACTTCTATGATCATTAGCATAGCCAGACAACTACAAGATCTCCTGATAAAGTGGGAGGAAATGCAAAAGAAAAGAATTAGTGAGGTGGATGTATAGTACCTCTTCTGTCATCTCAAATCCCAAGGCTCTACAAGCCATAGTAAGAAAGTTAGGGTCATGAATGCTAACACCACAAACGAAATGTTAAAATGACAATGGGTACAAAAATTACTACCTCATGGCAACATTTAATTCTTTTGCGTCGATAGTTCCTGAAATGCGAGCACATTCAAAAAATTCATCAGCTCAAGGAAGCAATACAGTGGCAGAAATAAATGGGCAGGCGAACAAGCAGATGATCCATTACCAGAGTTATCGGTGTCGAAAAGATCAAACGCTTCTTTAATCTCCTGCCTCTTCTGCGTGGTGAGGCCATGAGGGCGAGCTCTAGGCCTCTCCCTCCTGGTCTGCCCTTCATACTAGACTGCAGTACAAGCACAAATACCAGAAATTAGTTCAATGTGGGTGATGTTATTCAGCCCAAGAGATGTCATGTGTACACGTTGATGGGAAATTCAATTGCAATTCTTCAAAAAAAAATCGCTGCTTTCTACGACCACGCGAATTCAAACGTGTAAACAAACGGCCTCCGTCGTCCGCTGTACACCACGGACGCGGATCGGGGCTTGGTGGCAGCCCGAATTCGACGGCGACGGTGGGCAAGGAGGGGATCTAGATTGAGGAGAGGAGGAGGAAACTTACCATGGCTAGGAAGGAAGGTCGAGCAGGGTGCGCCGCTGACTAAGAGGGCCGCCTCCCGCGTGGATCTGCCGGTGGCCGAGGGGAAGAGCGGCGAGGGCGGTGGTGGCGCTGGAATCCGGTCGCCGAGGAGCAGCAGCAGGGACGCGTTTGGAAAAAGGCTGGGTCTTTCCCTTTCGTTCGCATCAGATATGAGAACGGGCGGCTAGGGGTCCCACCGCTCCTGTCCCGTCCGGTTTCGTACTCCCTCCCGCTCTCGGAATCTCCAGCCTCGCGGGAAGGCGAATCAGGACCGCCCTCGGCTCGTCTCGCCGCCACCACTGTAACACGCTCGCCGCCGGCCGGCCGGAGAACGACTATTGCCGCGTGGTGCAGGTAGCATCTCCCCTCCTCTCTTTCCTTACATCTTCTTCCTCCTCCAACCCGTCCCCTGTGCCCTGTTGCTTTTCTTTTCGTTTTCAGGTCTCTGCAATCTACGATTGCTTTTCTTATTTCTTCAGATTAAAACTCTTTCCCTGTTTCCCAAAAATTTCTTATTTCTTCAGATTAAAACTCTTTCCCTGTTTCCCAAAAATTGCGTCGACTTGCTTGTGAACTGTTAGCAAAACCAGTTGTTTAGACCTAGCTGTTAGAAACTGAAACTGTTGCTAGTTTGGTCCATGTGGAAGAACAACGAGAACACTGTATTTGCTTCCATATACTCATTTATCTGATGCGAATCGTATTTACTCTTTTAAAAATGAAGTATGTACCACAATTTCTGCTTGTAGTACATAGTAATAGTATGTGCCTTTTTTTATGATACTAAGTATATACTTCATCCAAAAAGATAACAGCGCATACCCTCAGTCTAGGAGTTAATAGCGCCGGCGGTCACACATCTTGTCGCGTATGTGCACTTAAGTCACACTTCTCCAAAATGTGTTTTTTGGTCACACAACTGAACATGTATGTGCGCTTTGGTCAAAAACCGGAAATGGTATCCAGTTTTGACAGAAATTTTTCAGAAAAACCACTACTGTAATATTATTAGGGCTGTATTGCAAAATTAGTCAGGACCCACCTGTCAGATCTATCAGCAAAAAAAAGTCAACGCTCTCCTAAGCCAAGCGCGTCGACCTGGCCAGCGGTGAGCAAGGGGTCGGGTACCCGCAAGGGGCGGCCGGCGGCGCGGCCTTGCGCGGCCGGGGGCCGGCGGGGGCGCGGCCTTGCGCGTCCGGCGGCCCAACCTTGCGCGGCGCGGCCTGGGACGCGGCCGGGCGCGCGGCCTTGCGCGACTGGCGGCGCAACCTTGCGCGGCGCGGCTTGGGACGCGGCCTTGCGCGGCCGGGGGCGACGGGGCCGGCAGGGGCGCGGCCTTGGGCGGCCGGCGGCGCGACCTTGGGTGGCCGGCTCGACAGAGGCGATGGGGCCGGGCAGCTGCTGCGCGAGGTAGAAGACGACCGTGACAGGTGGACCTCACCCGTCAGGTGTGAAGGAATTGATGTTTAATCTTTTTCAATAATCATTTTTTATGTATATTTACAATATCAACCTTTCTAATATAATATATAACAGGGGGTTTTATGTGAAGTATTAGTCCAAAACCGGTCATTCTCTTCCAAAACCGGATACCATTTCCGGTTTTTTACCAAAGCACACATACATGTTCAGTTGTGTGACCAAAAAAGCACATTTTGGAGAAGTGTGACTTAAGTGCACATACACGACGAGATGTGTGACAGCCGGCGCTATTAACTCCTGAGTCTAGTGAAGTATATCTACTGCTTTGTGAGTTCAATGAAGTATATACTGCTTATCATCAAACAAAGTGTATTTGATTAGATGACGAAATATACTCTGTATTTTTAATGTTACTATGTTTGAAAAATAATAATATATAAACATTCAAATAAGTACATACTATTTTTCATACATGTAGACAAGTTTATATTGTCCAAATTAAACAAATAATCCAATTCCATGGTTTGTGCATCCAAATAAGAATTGGAATCGGCTGCTACTCTTTGATTCCAACAGAAAATACCAAGCACACCCAAACAACATAATTTTATTTGGAGGCCATTTTCGTTCCATCTTGGATTTGGTATTCTCAGTCCATTCAATTCCGAGCCTGTTTTTTCTACATCCAAGCACAGAATACATGATTATTGTATATTAAATTTGTGATGAGTTGCCTGCATATAGAACATGGTTTTGAGTTATGACTGTAGGAACAAAAATGATTGCTATATGTAAATCTGGAATTGCGATGTTATATTTTGCAGCATATTGCACACAAACCGGTATATCTATTGATCCTTTACTGCTAACCATCTGGCTGGCCTTGCAGTCATGGAGGGGCAACCCATGGTGAGCTATTCGGCAGGGTCGATGAACTGCGTTCTTGACAAGCTCACCAAATCGAATATCGTCTCCCCTGAAATTGAAGGGTTAAGGAAAGATCTGGTGAATCTTGAGAAAAACTTCTTCCGCAAGGTTGCGAGGCGACAGGACATGGATTCATACGTCGAATTGTGGATGAGGCTTGTGTGGGAGTTGGTCTACGACATCGAAGACTGGGTCGATCAGAAGTCGGGCATGGGGGTCATCAATGGGAGATAGAGGAACAAGTGCTATTATTCAAGTCCCGGATCGACCATCAGTGTGAGGTCTGTGAAAGGTACGATCTTGTTATTGGAGGGCCCACTGATCATCTCCAAGATACTGCCGTTGTACACAGCCAAGGCACAGTTTATTCTCGTATACTTTTCGGGGGGAAAACTGTCCTAGTTGGAGAGAAAAGGCCTACTGATGAGCTTGTCAAGCTTCTCACAGACAAGGATGAGAAGATGCGGAGGGTGGTATCCTTCGTCGGAATGGAAGGCCTTGGTAAGACCACCCTGGCCAAGGAGGTTTATGCAAAGCTTCAACTTGAGGGGCAGTTCGATTGCTGGGCTTCTGTCTCTCTTGGAAAGAGACCATCCATGAGGAACACTCTAATGGAAATACTTCGTCAAGTAAAGCTCTCAGAGAAAGAAAGGGTAAAGCCCAAGCCTAATCCTATGTATGCAAGGGGATCAGCCAAGGATCTGCATACGCTTGTCAGAGAACTCTGTGAGTACCTCGGCATGAAGAGGTACTTTGCAGTTTAATCACCTCTTCATTTCATTGTCTGTAAATGTATTCAGTGTTTCTTACTAATATATTAGGCTTCGCGATTTCAGTTTGTTTCATTTGATAGAAAACTAAATTTTTAGAAAATGAACCATGTACCCAGTCTAAAATACACGCACTAGTAATTTTCTAGGAACGCATGGACGGAGAATTTGATATGAACGCGTGGTAAAAACTAAAATCCCCTTTTGACTCCTGATGTGCCCCATCTGGCTTAGTCGCCGCCCATGTCCTATAGTAAGTTAGTAACACTACTATTTGCTTTTCCATCTCTGCTGGCATCGAACAAGGGCATGGGCCCACTGCGAAAAAAGTGAATTTGGAGACAGTCTGTATCATGTATACGCATCATCTAAAAAAAACATATGTACTCGTCGAATTTCCCTTACTCTTGAATTTCATTTGGGTAAGAGAACCAGCTACTTGTTTACCTCATCCCATTTTAATATTCTGGTAGCGGAATGCACTAGAAATAATACATAGTTACAAAAATCAATTTCGCCTAAAAATGTCACATAAATCATTAACCAGAACCAAAACTGATTTGCTGTACATATGGAGTATTATAATTTCTTAATTTTTTAAAAAAACGTAATATAATTACTTTCCGAATTGTCGTGGTAGCCTGTAATATTTTGCAACTTTTAATTTGGCAGGTACTTTATCTTAGTGGATGGCCTATGGAGTAAACAGGCTTGGAGACTTATCAATTGTTCTTTGCCATGGGGGAATCGTGGAAGCAGGGTATTGACAACAACAAGCATGAGCGCTGTTGCTGAATTTTGTCGGTATTCCCGCACTGATATTTATCATATGGAGGCACTTGACGAGAAGATGTCTACAAGCTTATATCTTAAAGCGATTGGACAGAGAGAATGGTCGGAAGATTGTAGTGAAGCTACCAAAAATATGTTAAAAATGTGTGGTGGCATGCCATTGGCCATAACAGTTACAGCCGGCTTATTAGCAATAGAATCAGAAAAAGTGCCAGAGCGAAGAACTGTACTTTCATCAGTCGCACAGTATTCAAGGTTAGAAGGGATGATGAGGATACTGCAGATGAGTTATGCTGCTCTGTCTCTGCCTTTGCAGTCTTGTTTCCTGTACTTGAGTGTTTTTCGAGAAAATTATACCATCAAGAAAGATCGTTTGGTACGTCTTTGGATAGCTGAAGGGTATATCCCTGGAGAAGATAATGAAAGAAGAGGTGAAGAAGAAAGGGTTGAAGAAACAACAGGACAGGAAGAAGGAACAGCAAGAGGTGAAGACATAATAAGAGGTCAAGAAAGCTTGTGGGAAACAGGGGAGAGGTACTTCAACGAGCTTATGATGAGAAAGACTGATTCAGCCGGTGTTCAACTACAACGATGACCAGGCAGTGGGTTGCACCGTTCAAAGTGTGATCCTTGATTTCGTCAAATCCTTGTCGACCAAAGGCAACTTTGTTACTGTTGGTGGTGCTCGTGCTCATTTGGGAACAGATAAGATTCGGCGATTCTCACTGGACTGCTACAATGACCAAGACGAAGATGGAGATGGTACCTTGGCCTCAGTCGCAGTGCACCTATCTAGAGTGCGATCCATCACTGTTTTGGGGGATATTGAAGGGATGGATGGTCGTTCAGCCCTCACTGTGTCTGGGAAAATTGAAGGAGGGCCTATTCTTCCACGCTTCAAATTTATACGAGTTCTTGATCTTCAAGGTACTGTCAGTGTGGGAATCCACCATCTAGAGGGCATTGGAGGGTTGGCTCTTCTGAAATACCTGGGAGTGGCAGAGACTAATATTGATAAGTTACCAGAAGAAATTGGAGAGCTAGAGCAGTTGGAGACCCTAGATTTGAGGCACACAAGGTTGAGCACTTTGCCAGAGTCTATTGTTAAACTGAAAACGTTAGCACACCTGCTAATTGACTATACCGTCAAACTTCCCTTGGAATACAAAAAATGCAGGGATTAGAAGAAGTATCAACAATTGGTGTTGACAGTGAGAGCTCAGTGGTAGAGCTCGTGAGGAATTTGGAGCGTCTGAGGGTACTGGGCGTACGATTGGTCCGAGGCATGTCTTATGGGGAGCTTGTACACAAGGTGGGGTTTGTAAGCTCTACAAAGCTTACTTCCTATCTCTTTGTTGCCCTTATGAATATTTGCTTACCTACCCGTATGGTACACCACCTGATCAGCTCCGAAGATTTGAGCTGAAAATCTCTGCCCCAATTCTAACAGAAGAGTTACTACTCATGCCCCCGCCTGTCAGCGTTACCCACCTAGACATTGGAATTGTTGAATTAGACCAACGAGTTGTCCATCAGCTGGGGGAATTGCCAAATCTGGTCCTTCTCAAGTTAGTATATACAGGCATCAACTCACAGTCTCAGGGCAGAAAGAGTAAGCACGTTGTCGGCGTGGATCATGGCTTCAATTGTCTCAAGTTGTTGTCCTTCAGATGCGGTTCTGGTGGGACGAAGCTGCAGTTCAGTTCAAGTGCCATGAAGGAGCTCCAAAGGCTTTCGCTCGAATTCAGTGCACGGGAAACACTGTCTCTCTACGAAGATTTCTGCTTCGGCATCGAGCATCTCTCTTCTCTCACACGAGTCCATGTCACAGTTGACTGCAAATCAGCTGCAGCTTTGGAGGTGAAGAATGCGGAGGATGCAATCAGAGCACAACTGGGTAAGCTCTGCAGAGACCCCACGACAGAATTCACCAGAACACATCTAATGACACGAAGCAAAGGTGACAAAAGTACTACGCAGCGAATCAATTGAGCTTTTTTCTAATGACACCGGAAATTGTCTTTGGCTCCCAGTGCTCCTTCCAATTTAAAAAATATATTTACAAGTTTCAAAAATTGGAAATTATTAATCAGCACGCGTACGAAGTACATACGAAGAAACATCGACGAGATACGCCAACACTTGAGAAGTTGGATCGTTTGCTAGCAAGTGTGGATTGGGAGCAAAAGTATCCACTAGTCACGGTGCAAGCTCTTACCCGTGCGGGGTCAGATCATACACCGTTGCTATTAGATACCGGGGAACAAGCGTTTAAAGGCAATTGTTCCAGAATTTCTTTTGAATTATCGTGGTTCCGACAAGAAGGATTTTATGACTTAATTGCCCGTGAATGGAATGCGATCCAAACGGGTAACTCGCCAATTGAGCGGTGGCAAAATAAAATTCGTCATTTACGACACTTTCTCCGTGGATGGGCAAGGAACTTGAGTGGGGAGTATAAAATGTTACGAGATAAATTAATATTACTCATTAATGAATTAGATATTAAAGCTGAAATAACCCCTCTTACGGCAGCCGAGCGGGCAGCCAAGAGAGAGGCGGATGATAAGCTGGCTCAATTGCGTCGTGATGAGGAATCGAAATGGGCACAGCGAGCTAAAGTTAAACACATTCAGGAAGGGGGAGTAATACAAGATATTTCACATTATTGCGAATGGAAACATAGGAAAAAGAGAATATTACAATTAGAACAAGAGGAAGGCACGATCGTTGGTCAGGAAAACTTAAAACTTTATTTCGGAGTACTATAAGAAATTATTTGGCGCGCCGGCTACAAATAATTTTTCTTTGGATGAGAGTATGATCCATGATTTGCCACAAATATCTGAGAAGAAAACCAGATTTTGACTCAAGACTTCTCTGCGAAAGAAGTGTTTGAGGCAATCCAACAAATGGAACATAAGCTCCAGGACCGGATGGATTCCCGCGGAGTTCTATCAAAATTTCTGGGAAATTTTAAAAGCTGATTTAATGGCTATGTTTGCGCAACTGCGTGCGGGAAACTTGCCGTTATTTAAGCTAAATTTTGGTATTATCACGTTGCTACCAAAAAAAGAAGATGCGAGTAAAATTGAACAATACCGTCCTATTTGCCTTTTGAATGTGAGCTTCAAGATTTTCACAAAAGTAGGAACAAATCGTGTCACCTCTATTGCGAGTAGAGTTGTACGTCCCACCAAACTGCGTTTATCCCTGGAAGAAATATTCTTGAAGGGGTTGTTGTCCTACATGAGACGATACATGAATTACATAAAAAGAAATGGATGGGTCCTCTTCAAAATTGACTTTGAGAAAGCGTATGACAAAGTGAAATGGTCCTTTTTACAGCAAACGTTACGAATGAAGGGGTTTACGCCGCAATGGTGTGAGTGGGTAGCTCGGTTTGTACAAGGTGGTAGTGTAGGAATCCGAGTTAACGATGATATTGGTCATTACTTTCAAACACTCAAAGGGTTACGACAAGGAGATCCGTTGTCCCCACTGTTATTTAACTTAGTGGTTGATATGTTGGCTATCCTAATCTCTCGTGCGAAGGAGGATGGCCAAGTGGGGGGTTTAGTTCCCCACCTTGTCGAAGGGGGGTCTCAATCCTTCAGTATGCGGATGACACTATATTATTTCTAGAACACGACATTGCGAAGGCCGTGAATATGAAATTAATTCTTGCACTTTTCGAGCAACTCTCGGGGCTGAAAATAAATTTTCACAAGAGTGAATTATATTGTTTCGGGAAGGCTAAAGATGATGAGGACGATACGCCGTATTTTCGGTTGTGAGATCGGTTCATTACCGTTTAGGTATTTGGGTATACCAATACATTATAGAAAATTGCTAAACAAGGAATGGAAAACAGTGGAGGATCGGTTTGAGAAGAAATTGGCAGCTTGGGTGGCAAGAATGTTGTCATACGGTGACCGTCTTGTGCTTATAAATTCAGTTTTAACAAGCTTACCAATGTTCTTACTATCGTTTTTCGAAATCCCAAAGGGGGTTCGAAAACGATTAGATTTTTATCGTTCACGGTTTTTTTGGCAAAGCAATCAACTCAAAAGGAAGTATATACTAACTAAATGGAACTTGGTTTGTAGACCAAAGGATCAAGGTGGATTGGGAATTTCGGTTTTAGAAGTACAGAATAAATGTCTCCTTAGTAAATGGTTGCATAAAATTTTGAATGAAGAGGGTGTTTGGAAAGAGTTATTAGTTAACAAGTACTTAGGAGATAAAACGTTGTCTCAAGTACAAGTTAAACCTATGGATTCACCTTTTTGGAAAGGAATTATGAAGGTAAAAGATGATTTCTTTAAGCGTGGCAATTTTCGATAGGTAATGGGGAGCAGATTCAGTTTTGGGAAGATAGCTGGTTAGGCCCTGTTTCTCTTCAAACTGAATACCCATCCTTATATGCCATTGCTTCCAACAAACACAACACTGTAGCTAATGTTCTTGGGACAGTACCTATTAATCTCCCATTTCGCCGGGTATTGGTAGGAAATAATAGAACACATTGGCTAACCTAGTTGAGAGGCTTATGCGAGTCAACCTTATAGATGAGGAAGATAAATTTAAATGGATGCTTACTTCTAAAACCTTTACGGTTAAGTCATATTATGAGGACTTATTAAATGGACATACTAGATACCTGCGTAAGTATCTATGGAAGTTAAAAATTCCGCTTAAAATAAAAATCTTCCTATGGTTTCTAAATAGAAAAGAAATTTTGACAAAAGACAATTTGATTAAAAGAAGGTGGATTGGATGTAAGAAGTGTGTTTTCTGCGATGAGGATGAGTCCGTTGAACACCTCTTCATTAAGTGTCCGTTTGTTCGCGATATTTGGAGACTAGTGCACTTCACTTTTAATGTCTACCCACCTACGAGCATTGCGAATCTGTTTGGTAGTTGGCTAAATGGCATAGATAAAATCACTAAAGCTCGTATTCGTATTGGTGTTGCGGCCATATTGTGGGCTACTTGGAACTGTAGAAATGACATTGTTTTTAACAAATCGAATTCAACTCATTATTTGCAGGTTATCCACAAGGCGTGCTATTGGATCCACTCATGGTCATTCCTACTATCTGCGGACCAGCGTGGGCTTATGGATGCCGGCTGTACCCGTATGCTGACGATTGTGCGGGCTATTTCAGCCGGGGAGGATGGCTTCAACCTAGACGTCTAGATGTTTAATATTCATTTGTTCGAGTGGCTGATCTTTGTAGCCACCTTAAGTGACCCATGAATTGTGACTTGTACTCTTGGATGTTTAATAATTGCGGGAGGCTGTGTGCATCTTTTGGATGCAGAGGCCGGGGATCCACACCCCCTTATCTAAAAAAAAATACTAAGAAACATCAGATAGGTTTCTTTGTTTCTTTCCAACCGCATACAACTCAGGCCAGTCTACATGAGTGTTAATGGAGTCTTGGTCGATGTACAACTAATTAAGCAGAAGAAAATTTCCCCGTTAATACCTGACTCCATGCTTTACATCCTAATGGGCGTTACTGGAGTCTTGTTGCCTGCCTAGAGCTCATGGCGGCTGACCACTGAGTATGTACACCTATTGTTAGTCTGGGGCGTGTTTGGTTATCTGGGTAGTTTTAGCACATTTGCATCGGCTCTCCAGGGACAGGTCCAGGAAAAACGAGATGATGTGGAGCCCATTTGGTTGCATTTTTTAGTCTTCTGCAAATTTTAGACCCGATGTTTGGTGTGTTGTTTTCATGGTTGAGCGTGTATTAGCGTCAAAACACGCTGTTTGATTACAGTCTTGCATCCAGATATGGTCACCACATACGAAAATGGTGATCTTACCACCTGATCATAGGTACCACAACACAGTTAGACAGTTTAAGCCTAACATACATCACTTAGTTATATACATCATAGGAAAAAGCAGCATCACAACTAACTTAGTAGAGGTTTATGGGTAGCCCATGCCCCTGGATCAAAAACTAAAAGGGGCATCTAAACAGGGGCATCCCATGCCCGTGTGTTCTTACGCAAAATGCATGATCAGAATCTTACCACGCTGGTACTAGCCGTGGTAAAGGCAGTCGTCGTCCCTGGCCATCGAAGTGGCGCTCTTGAAGATGGTCAGATTGAAGCCCCATCCAGTGAGCTTGAAGACGATGACGTCGGTCACCTCCAGGGAGTACTTCTGCACCACCTCCGGCCAGTTGCGGCCCAGAACCATCTACTGTCGTGCATCATCACCTGCACCCACACGCAACGAGGGAGTGGTACCTGGAACCACTCCCTCATCACTGGCTGCATCATCCTCGACAGGACAAGCATGTGGAGATCTTCCCTGTCAAGCTGGGTAGAAGTGAAATGGCACCACCGACAGCATCCTGGGGAAGTGACCAACGGTGGGTTGTCGACCTTTGGTGTGGTTGCCAAGCCTGGTCATATCCTCCTGCCTGTTAGGCAGTTCAGCCCTGAGCAGCCATCAGTTGTGAGGGAGCACGCCCTCCAAGCCAGGTGGCATCTGTGGCATGTTGCCATGGACATCCCATTCAATTTTGGATACCTTGTAAGCAGTAGAGGCGTCAGTTCAGGTGCAAGAGGACATGCAAGCAATGACATGGACAATGAAAGATAGACATGGACAAAATCATGCCAATTTTCCTACATTGGCAAGTCCCAGGATGTAAGTACACATGGAAACATTGCGAACAATGGCAATATCCCACTGGGGTTTCCATAACGACACACGCTGGCATGCCTTGACAACATTGCCAACAATGTCAAAGTCCTAGGCGGACAATGAATCTACACTAGGCAGTTACACAGATCTAGCCGAATCCTACATTACTACAAACCCTAACAGATCTAAAAGCAAGAGGACAAGCATATACATCCTACACAACGATGAATCGAAATAGGAAGGCACATGTGAGGAAAAACCCCAATTGTGCACAAACCCTGACTGAAATCTAAATCGGCACGCACTGTGCAGTCCGATGAACTCGATGAGAGAGGGGAAAGATCTTACTGTGTCCAAAGAGGGCATCGCTCGGGGCGCCGCCGTTGAGGAAGGAGGGCTCGGAGGCTTCGAGGAGGAGGCCACGGCCGCCGATAGCCCGACCAAAGTCACCGATTGCGCCGCCGGCGAGGCCACGGCCGCCGATGAAGCCGTCTCAGTACACGATGCGAGCATCGGAGCATTTCGACGGCCACGCAGACCGGAGAAGGAGCCTTAAGCATCCTTTCTCAATTGGCCGGGGCCTGCCCCATGAGCACCTCCACCCACCTTGAGTGTGGGGAGGCGGTGGATCGATTGCCCGCTACGGCGGGAAGGGGGAGGAGGAGCGACGTCCATGGAAGCGGTGAGGAGAACGTGAGTGACGGAGTGGGCGATGAGAGGACTTGGCGCTGTGAGTTATTCCCGAACCGTCTCGTCTCCCACGCTTCCCAATGCGTACGAGACTGCGGCACACGGAGCTTGCCAGGGCTGACCGCGAAGAAACGGCCGAATCAAGCCTTTCTCGCGGGGCCTGGTTGAGCAACAACACGACCTCAGCCTAGCCCACCAAACGCTCGTCTTTTGCTTCAGCGGGCGTGGCCGGCCTCCTCGCAGGTAACCAAACACGCCCCTGAACATTCCACTGAGGCTTTGTTCGTTTCAGCCCACCCCGGCCAGGATCGGGGCGAAAACCCTGTGGATTGGCTGGGATCACACTTGCGCGGATTAAATCCCGGTCGTATCGTGTGATGCGTTCGGTTAAGCCCGAGAGGGATTAGATCCCGTCCTATTCCAGCCCCATCCCGGTCATTTCGGAGGGGAATTAAACCTCTGCTCTTATCCCGTCGAAAGAATCCACGACTCTGTTGCTCTCGTCTCTCTCTCTCAGACCATCTCGCCCGCGATTCAAGGGGCAGCCGGTGGCGACGGCGGCGGCGCCGGCGCCGGCATAGGGACGGCGGCGGCGCGGCCTATTGCCATGCGAAAGACCGAGACGTGGGGGCAGCGGGAAGCTACCGCGGATGCAGCGCGCGGGCGACAAGGCCGTCGCCGGGCCGAGGAAGATGTGGATGTCGACGTCGATGGTTCCACCCTCGCCGCCGCACCTGAGCGCGGCGTCTTTGTCGTCTCACATGGCGTTGAAGCAGGTACGGGCGCCAGGAAGGTTCTGGTGATGGCGCAGGAGGAGCTCGTAGGCCGCGCCGAGAGCTTCATCCGGAGGCGGCACGAGCACCTCTCGCCCCCGTCGCTTTCTCTCTGACTCTATCTGTCTCCTTGGCCGGTGGAGCAGCTGGTGGCGGCGGCGGTCGAGGGACAGCAGCGGCGAGGGCGGAGGGACCGTGGCGGCGGCGAGGTCAAGAAGAGGATTATTCGAATGGCACATAGTGGCAGGGGGATTTGGGGGAAGGGAATGGTGGGAATCGGGTGCAGACACGGGTTCACCCAATCCACGTGCGGGTTGGATCCCTGTGCGGATTAGATCCCCACAAACCGAACGAAGCCTGATGTGAATTATCCTTTCGGTGCATGACCTTTGTACGAGGATGACGGGCCCTGCATCCAGCAATCCGACATCCACTTCCGCTGAGCCGTCACGGCCATCGGTGCCCTCTTCTCTTGCATTGAGGCAGCTCACTTGCTGTAGTTCTGCCTTCATGGAGGCAACGCCCGAAAACAAAGTGATGTAAAGAAGTTAGACCAACTACTCTACAGAAAGTTTGGCCAACTACTTTACAAAAACAAAAGTTTGGCCAACAACATTTGAAAGAAGATGATATGAACATCTCCCTCGCTTCATCATCCATCGTTTCGTCAGCAGACTTCTCTTGTTGCTACGAGGTCTTCTTGATGCTCCACTTCCTTTCGTCTCCTCGTCAATGAAATTCTAATCTGAACCCTCCGAAAAGGCACGAGTGGTTCTCTTGTAAGAATCTTGCCCAATTCTGATTTAACTCTTACATGCTGACTCGCCCAATTCGAGTACCACAAACGTGTCAATTTTGAATAGATCCAAGCCATCTGGTTTCACTGTCTTTTGTATTTTATTAAAAATCGTATGCAATTCGGAAAGGACGGGGGATGCCGTAGCCTAACCTGACGTTGAGCCACTGACATGTGGGGCCACAAGGCGTTGGACCCATATGTCAGCGACCGATGACATGGATTGGCCACGTCAGAGGATCCATGTCCATTTAGAAAACATTATACACGAAAAAAATTATGTCTATTCAACATTTTTTTCATCGACATATCATTTATTAAATTTTGTTAAGCGGTTTGAAAGTAATTAGCAAAAAACAGTCTGCTCAACATAAAATTTCAGAAAACAAAATTGTTAATTTTTGAAACTGATATTAAACCGTTAGGTTTTTTGCAAATTGACCAGAGATGGCAAAGGTGGGAATTTGTCATATCTTTTCAACGGCGTATCATTTGCATCAATCTGATGAGTGGTTTGAAAATCGCGACCGAAGCACAGCACAAAAACGGAGAAATTCGTGAAAACAGAGTTAAATATATTTCAAATTAATCCCAAACCATAACGAATTTGGAAAACATTTTTATACAAAAATGATACGCCTTGCCCATATCTTTCCAACGCCATATTATTTGTTTCATTTCGATAGACGGTTTGAAAGTAATGCTCAAAAAGCGAGCGCTCGAGATAGACGTTCGAAAAACAGAAGTAGGTACTTTAAAAAGTTAAGAAAATCGGATCTAAAGAACTTACAATACCGTAACTAAAAAAGGTATTTTGCAGAGATCGGTTGAACTGAATCTACTGGTATGACAATGAATAGTTTCGCACTCATCAAAAAGGTATTTTTCAGGAAAACAATGATAATTTCGCACTCATCAAGCCAATTAATTGTGCACTATTACAACTGAATTTCATAGGTTCAAAACAATAACTTCGAAAGTTTACAAGGAAATAGTAGTGCATAGAAATAAGACCCAGCAATTATTGACATCCATGCTTGATCGCATAAATAAGCTCTAAGCTTTGGCTGGTCCAACTGGAACAAGGCTTTCACTGTAACAAATTATGTCAAACCAGGCTACATTTTTCCACACATGCCCCAATGTGTCTTCGCCAGGCCCAAAGTACATTAGGTCCTTGCTCATATCAAATATTTCATCTTCTCTTCTCCCATTAACTTCAAAGTCGTAACGGAAGATAAAATTGCCTCGTCGTAAAAGAATCCCACCATTGCCAAGTGAAGCCATGCAGCCAAGCGAGGCCATGGGATGGCACTTATCTGGAAGATCGATTACGTAGCGGCAAGCCCATTGTGGATCTAGAGCATCTCTTGTCATCCAGATTAGCAGTTGGTGCGAAGACTTGGAAACGTAAGTACAGCATAGCTCCCCATCTAACTCTTTGACACAAATATCATTGTAATCAACCGTAGATTCCATGTTGGAAGGAAACAGAGTGACGCCAAAAGTTTCGTCTTGGAGGCTGAAACGGAGCAGGCCATTTGGGGGTTGTTCCATATTGCTCTTATCGATGAAAAATAAGAGATACCCCTGGCAGTGTATGCCGGTCTGCGCGCACAGGACAGGGTAGGGTGGATCCACCTGGGTTTGTCTCCAAGAAGATCCGTTGACGTCTTCACCGTCACAGGCAGTAATGGTGAACACCTCCATCCCCATAGGGATAATTCCTCCACGTTTAATATAGCGGGAGCGGAAGAAAAAACGTGCGACCTTATATCTGCCGGTGGAAGCATCAAAGCCAAAGCCAGCAGGAAGAGCCATAACATTCTGCACCATGTTGCGCCAGCTCTCCGGCAGCGAAATGGCATCCCCTGTCGCCGGGTTGAAGACGTAGGTTTTGGTGTTGGTGGGAAGCAGCACCAACCCGTCACAATGCGCCAGTTGTGATATTGGTCCGAAGTCACCGTCCAGGAAGTGCTTCCTGTAGATGAGCGAGGTGGTGCTGCTGCTGCAGTCAAACTCTCTTAAATTCCACTGGTAGAAGTGGATGTCGGTGGACATAGCCTTGACAGCATATTCCTCTTCGGTGCAGCCGGGTTCTAGTAAAACCTGGGGGGTGATGAGGAACGAGGACGGGTTTTCCCGCTGTCGTTGCTTGGAGCATTCCAGCTGCGCACGGATGAAGAATGGGTCTGAGATGATGGCCTGCCAGGCCTTGCTGACGGTCTTGAACCTCACCAGCGATTTCACAGGCAGCCGGATTAAGACCTCAAACACAAGGTCGTCAGGGACAGTCTTCTGCTGCAGCCTCTTACTCCTCTTTCTATTCACAGGCGTCTTCTTCTTCAAGCCCATCGTTGGCGCCTAGAACATGCGGCAAAAAATAACTAAATTAGCTAACTATCTAGCGGGGACTCTGTCTAGTGCGATGAACGGTACCGAGGGAGCTGTACGCCTCGACTTATATATGCAATCCGTGCTCGATAGATGGATGATTCAGAAACGATTTCTCGTCTAAATCTGAATCGGTTTCTGTGTATAAGCTGATACGGGCACGGACTGCGTAATACACACATATTTGCTGTGCAGAGCCAAAAAAAAAAGGCAAATTTGCATACGTGAGATCCGAGAACACTCAGATCCGGTAAGAGAAAGAAGGCAAATTTGAATACATGAGCGAAAATCTGGGTGCCTGCCGCCGATAATCTCGAGTAAGTGCGCTAAGATTGGATGCACAGGAAGCTCGGGTCGGGGTAACTTACATCTTTCAGAAGGCCGCTCGCCGTCGTGATTTGCCTCTTCCCCCTTTCTCTCTGTGTCGAATCTCCACCGGCGTACGTCGCAGATGCGCGGTGGCGGCGTCGGCGCCACCCACCAATAGGACCCATAGCTCGCCGAGAAAACTCGACGGCCTGTAAACAGGCAGCCGCCGCAGCAACCTACTGCTTGCAGTGAGGGTGGGATAGAGCGGGGAATGGCGATACATACGGCTGGGCTGGGCTGGGCTGGTGGCGAACCGTCTCTTTTCGGAAATGGATCCTCTGACTTTGGTGCAGTACTTCCCTCTGACTTTGGGTCACTGATGTGTGGGTCCCGCATGTGGTGGGCCCCACACGTCAGTGACCCAAAGTCAGAGGGAAGTACTGCAGAGGATCTCGTTTGCTCTTTTCCGGGTAAAATCCTGAGGCGCGTCGTCTCGTCTCGAACGTGGGCCCCACCACTCTCCTCGAATCTTTATCTTCTTCCCATCGCGTTTCCTTTGTCCAGAAACAAATCGAACCAGGGAGATCGGGAAAGCAGCGGAGGGTGAGCTTGGCCCTTGTGCAATGTGAAAAAATTGGCCCATATATCTATACCTAATCATAAAATCATTAATCTTTCATTTTTTTTCCGATTTTACCTTCCCACTAAATCACATATTTACCCACCACCATCACCCATAAGTTAAAAAACATTTAGTTTTTTCCGTGTCGTTATTTTTCCTCTCTTGAAAGCTCGACATCAGCAGCTCATCCCCACGCGCATCAGGTCTGGGCGCGGACTTCTCCGACGCCGGCCCGTTCCCGGCAAGGCGGCAACCGGGAAGGCGAGGCGCCGCTGGGTAGCGGCGGCCAGCCCACGGACTTAGTGCGGCCTACGAAGGCTTCTGACTTTCATAAAAAGGAAGTTGTCTCACCTCCACCGGACCCCGCCAGCCCCAACGCCAAGCCCCCACCTTCGTCCTCTCCCGCAGCCATCCCAAGCAACTCCATGTCCGGTGCATCCCCGAGCCGGAGGCGGCCTCGCCTCCACCTGCATCGCGCGGATACGGTGGCGCCGCTCCATATCCGGTGCCTCCTCACCGCCGCCAGCTCGGGCTGCAGCTTCTCGTCCAATCTCCAAGATGCAGACAGTGGGGTGTTGGTGGATTCAGGTGGATCCAGCAGAGGTCCTGCGAGCGCGCGTCCACCTGAGAAGAAGACGTGGTGGCATGTGGTGGGCCGGCGGCTCCTCCCAAGCCTCCCACCGGCCGGATTGACTTTTTTAATCTGATCCGATTCACGTTTTTCCCTTCCGATCTGATTTTTGCTTCACTGTTTGGGGAATCATGTCCATCTTTGATTTTTGTATATGTTGTCTTCTCGATTCAGAACCAAATTGTTCTAATACTGTAGGACCCCAATCTTTTATTTTCATGCAGATCCGGTCCTCTCTCTCTCACTTGAATCAGTTTTCTTTAGTGAATGGTGAAGAAATCAAATCACGTTCTTGATAATAAGAGGTGATGATTTTTTTTTTACTTAATGGTAAAAATCACATTTGATTGATCGACAATTTTTTTGCTAGCACGGAGATTCCGCATGGGAGGATACTGAGTTGATAACGGATTTTGAGCCGGGCAAGGTGCACTTTTTTTCTAAGGACGACAACGAAAACAGTTTATTTTAGCTTGTTTCGCCGTCGAATTGGTCACCGGGAGGGAGGTTACGAGCACCGTACCTTTTCTCTGGCAGGTACAATGCACGGCGCCATCCGCGCGCCGTCGGCGGCAGCTTGCCCGGGGACGCGGACTGTAAGGTGTTCGTCGCCGCGCTCCTGGAACCCCTCAACTAGCTCCTGCCCGCATGGCCGCACAGGAGGTGCCGTGCCGTGGCGCCGCGACGGGGAGGCGGACGCGGAGCTTCCAAGCTGCGGTGAAGGGCGCAAGGCCTCCGCCGCCGCTCTCTTGGTCGGTTGCCAGCGGGAAAAAAACGCCAGCCAGATGATGGAGGACGGGTTCGCTGGATCCGGAGTACAACAGCGGGATAGGTGGGAAGCTGATGGTGTCGCAGTTCTCGGACGAGGTGTCCCCGAATTGGCAGGACGGGGTGCTGCAGAGGAGGAGCGGGCTTGGAAGAGTCAAGTTCGTGCTTGTCACCTCCCTGCTTCTCTTTCGTGGCCGAGCGCCTCTGCATGAATTTGATAGAAGATGAGAATGAAGTGGCATCGTCTCTGTTTTTACGGTTCGTCCAGAGGGAACTGTTCCTTTTTATCACGAACAGAGAAAGGCTAAAGGTGCTCGAGCAGCAGAATCCTCGCGCAGCTGTCAGAACAACATGTGACAGTGAATCTGTCATGGAGTAGGCGAGAAGACGGATTATACTACTCTTCATTTTCTCAGGTTTCATGGAAGAGTCTTTAGAATACGAGGTTTCTGCTCATGTGTTCTTGGTGCAGCCGGAGCAGACACTCTTCCATCTTTTTTTTTTTTCATACAAACCTGGAATGTATTAAAAGATCAATCAATTACAAGAAACATCCAGATTAGGACCAGCTGTCCCCAAATTACAGAAGAACCCCTTAACTACATAGAAATTACAACTAGGCCCTTGGGATCTTCTCTGCATCGATGTTTCCGCTACCGCGCTCAGCTCCACCGACGACACGCCGGAATCGAAGACGAAGACGAGCAACAACAGCTGAGTCGCCAGCAGGAACCTGTAGAGGATAATACCTCGTTGAAATCGCCGCAATGACCACCCGACGCGACCACCGGGATTTGGACATTCATAGCAAATCGGCGGGGGCGACGCCCCGATCCCAGCTAGCGGTCGGATCCGCCTCTCCGGCCAAAGCCAGCAGCAAGATCCGCATAAGAGCACCACGAGGAACAGCCAGATGAAGATCCGAACTCCATCCTCCATCACAGCAGCCCATCTTCCACCTCCACGGCGGCCAGATCGAGCACGCACATCAAGAAGAAGAGCTCGAATCTCTTCCTCATCCCCTTTTCTTCCTCCACCATGGATCTCTGAAAAGAAAGGAGAAAGAGAAGCAAAATCCCCCAGATCTTGAGGGCAAATGAGCTTTATTTCTAGAGCAATAGCCACAGATCCTCTATCCTCGTTGAGCTCCAACCACAGGAGCATCATCAGCATGAGGACAAGGCCAACGTCCCAGGCGCCGCTCGGAAGCACCCAGAACGAGCTCAAACACGGCATCACGCCAAACTCCACATGGGTAAACCTAAATCTAAACCTACCACTACTCTGTACAACCCGTGCTACGCATCCTTCTCGCCACCGGCCGGCCGCGCCGTCGGAGAAGAGGAAGGAGCGAGCCGGGAACCCTACATCGACTCTCAACGGTGGCGGAGCTTACGAGCAGAGGAGAGGGAGCGGGAGGAGTTGGAATGTTTGCCCGACACTCTTCCATCTTTGTTTCTCATGTTAGTATCAGCACTCATTTACTACGGTGCTTCTTTGAGTGTCTAAACACAAGGCACACATAGACAGTTCTTTGTTTGTATATTTCTCTATCTCTATCCCGTCTGCCAGTCAATGTATTATTTGTCCTTACCTTTCTTTGGTGTTACATTAAACTTGTTTGTTGCCCGATGCCACTTATTTTCATTTGTAAATCAGATGAAGAGCGATACATATTCAGTCATGATGGCATCAACTGACAACACTATGTCCATTTTTTTCCAAATCCTTGCGTCGCCAACCACCTAAGTTTCCAAATCCTTATGTCGCCAGTCATGATGAAATCAACTGACTCCTCACCCAACGATTTAATTGTCTTCTTCTACTTTCTCTACTCGTCGATCGGACGGAGGCGAAGGCCTTAGCATAGTGGAGTGAGGTGGCGATGACGGTGCCTTGATGCTGCTGTGACCACCAGATAGACTCTAATTCACCCGTTGCAACGCACGTGCACTTTTCCTAGTTTACTATATATATACGCATATGACGTAAATTATTAAAAGTTTACAGCCAATGACATATTCTTTTTCTGAGATGTTTCATAAATAATAGATATAAACAATTAAGCAATGTCATAATACAAGTCTAGACTAGTTGCAAAATATGACAAAAAATATTCCATTCTAATTTGATTACCTCAAATAATGCTTCATTGCTTCACAAAAAATTTGATTACCTCATCTTGTTCATCACCATTACGAGCATCAGGGGAAGGTTGCACATTTTCCTCTCCCATGTTGTCCTCATTACGAGCATCAGCGGACGTACCTGACGGAGGAGGATGATTGTTGTCGCCGAACAGATGCACAACGCTCCGTTTCTGCTTTCCGGTGGTTCGATTTTCTCCAGCGCAGGCGCAGCGAAAGACGAACAGGCGAGGCGCCGAGGCGAGAAAAGCAGAGAACACGAACATGCGAGCAGTGCGAGAAAAGCTAGCCAGAGGGCAGCGGATCGACCGATCCATCGACTGGCCTCGCGTCCGTGCATGCTGCAAACTGTCTTTTCCTCTCCCCTTGATGGGCTGCTGGCCTGCTTCGTTTGGGCCTTAACATTTTATTTTTTTTCAGCTTACTAATACATACACATACATATGTAGGTATGGGCCCCCTCCAGCCATGGGCCCCTCTGCGCTGCACAAGGTCGCCTAGGGCCAGCGCCGAACCTGGCAAAGAGGCGTCGCGGAGGCGTGGAAGAACGATGGGAGCGGTCACTGGAGGTGGTGAAGAAGGGGCAAGGTGTCCTTTCCGGCAGCTAAACGAGAAATCATGGTTGTCCGATTTTTCTTTTTAACCGGGGTCCACCTGAATATATTTTCAAAATTGCCTTGAACTCTGCAGCCTCTACTCACATGAATCAGAGAAAATGGGATTAGAAAAGAGAGAGCTAAAAGAAAACACACAATGGGCGTGGAGTGGGTTACAGTACACTTGGGAAACATGGCGTGCTTGCATGACGACCATCACCAACAAGACATGCAGAACAATGTGTTGAGAGTGTGTCTTTCGCCGTCGGAGGGCATGACTTCGAGACATTGCAGCACCACTACCTGCTTGCACGGTGACTATCCACTAGTCGGAAATTTTCCCGTGGCTACGTCAATGGATCTCAATCCAGCTAACACTAGGCTCGTGTTTGTAGGGGGAATAAACAAGACGTGGCTTGTCTGCTCCCCTGGTTTTGCTCTTAGGCCACGTGCACGTATCTAGAGGCTTGCCTCTTTTTCTGAGATCACCTCCTCAGCTAGACAATGTCCACTCGGCGCGCTTGCCATTAAGCGTCACCACTTAGAGCATCTCCAACCGCACCCCTCAAAATCGGACCACATACTGCGTCCGGACGCATCCAGACGCGTCCGCGGAGGGCGACCAGATAACCTCTAAAAACATGCTTCTATAACTACACACCTCTTTCCTAGTTGCCAAATTACTACAAAGACATGCAACGTCCGCATTTGCTACACTAGAATCGGGACTTGCAGCCGCCTTGCTACTTCCGGTTGTCCTATCTCCCTACTCGTTATCGGAGAGGACGATGACCGTTGCCGCTGCGCCGGCGGAGCCGCCCCATTCCGCACTGGCGGCCGGAGCCGGGCAAGAACCCTGCTCGGAGTCGGAGAAGAGCCCGAATGAAGACGAGGAGGAGGTCCCGGCGTAAGGGTGGCCTTCATGAATCGCCGCCTCCGCCTCGATCTGCTTGTCGAGGAACCCGGAGCGGTTCCTCATCTGCCTCATGAAGAGGTGGTCCGCCGCCTCCGCCTTCAGCTGCGCCTCCGCCGCACGGTGCTCCGCCGCCTCGTCGTTGCGCTGCGCCTCCTCGCGGATCCGGCCCTCTTCCGCCTCCGCTTGAGCTCTCCACCGCTCCGTCGCAGCGCGCACCCGGGCGCGATGCGCTTCGGCCGCCGCCTCCGCCCGGCTGTGAAGCGCTTCGGCCGCCACGGCCGCCGCCTGCGCTTCGACCGCCGCCTCCGCGCGGGCGCGTCGGGCTTCATGCTCCGCCTCAGCGCGGACGCGCATCGGCTCATCCGCATTCCGGATGTACTCCAAGCCGGTGAGCTCGACGATGTCGGCGTCTTCGGAGACCATGATGTATCCGACGCTCGACGACTCTGAAGCCGCCTCCGCCGCCGCATCCGCCTCAGCCTGAGCTCGGATTTGGGCCTACTGCCTCAACTTGTCCGCCGTCATCTTGGCGAAGAGGGTGGGGAGGCGGCGAGGCATGGTGGAGAAAAACTAGGGTTCCGGGCGGCGGATGTGGATGTGGATGAACTGGGTTCCGGCGGCGGATGTGGATGTGGATTAGGGTTCCGGCGTCGCCGGTAGATATAGTGGTGTCCGGACCGCCATGAATGCGGGTGGTTGGGGGTTGACCGCTGTCCGCTGGCCGCTTCGCCATGAATGCCGGCGCCGGTCAAAGGCTAGATCCTCCCTCCGGTAGGCTCCGGTAGGCCGGTCAAGGGAGGGTCCCGCTGTCAGCGAGTGAGGGCGCGGACGCGTCCGGGCGGCCCCAAACCCGCCCCAGTTTTGTGCTGGGTTTGGGGTGTGCCGGACCGTCCGGTCGTTTGGGGCTGCTATAGGGGCCACCTTTGGGTGGAGGTTTTTGGCCCAAACCCCGTCCGGGCTGTCCGCCCGGACGTTTGGGGTGGGTTTGGGGGTTGCGGTTGGAGATGCTCTTACCACCTATGTTTACCGTCTTGACTGGTCGTGCTATAAAAGCAGAATGGTTATGCCACCATTTCACAACCCGTTCGTGTCGTAGCCTACACCGTCAACGACGTCGCTAGGCCCGGCTTGTCACCACATGGGCCACCCTAAGTGTGATGTCTTGTTGAACAATAATTGTGAGGTTTTCAATAAATACGTCCTGGATACTAGAAAAATGCCTATTCTTGCAATGATTCAACCAAACAAAAGTCAAATTACAATCAAAATATATACAAGCAGCTTGAAGCAAAATCCATGACGTACTATTTGCCCAAAAATTTGAAAGAAATTGCATAAGCATGTTGAATGGTTAAATAATTGTGATGCTAAGCCCTCCGGTCAGGGAATATTTGAAATTGAGAAAAGGGATGTTCCATACAGACCTTCAGAAAAGGACTTACAGTTGTAGAAGGTGGGATCTATCTGGCATTCCATGTTGGCATGATGTTTCAGCTATGAGACATGATCAAGTGTCACCAGCAAGTTAGGTGAGTAAATGCTATTTCATTGAGAAATATTTAAAAGCTTATGAGCCCATAATCTAGCCATGTATAGATACAAGGGAGTGGGAAAAGGTTGACGCAAGGACAGTCAAAGCTCCAACAATTGTGGAAAAGGGTCGGCAGGCCACATAATAATAGGAGGCAACAACCTGAAGAGAAAGAAGGAAAGAAAGGGGAGAAGAAAATGAGTAAACATGGAACAATCCAGCACTGCAGCTACTGTGGGAAGACATGCCACAACCACAACAGAGGTGGTTGTACTGATTGTAAGCTAGGATTAGTTCCAGAGAAGAGTAGAAAGAAGGTGAGGGAAGAACCATGATGAAGACACTGTTCTAGAAGATGTGGCACTTGTAACAAAGGTATCTATCTTATTTAGTTTCTCCTTTTTTGTGTAACACTTCTGATTCATATTCTGTTGATTGATATTCTATTGCACAAGACCATAACTTGCAGACAATGGCATTTGTTGGACATGGCACTGATGACGTGAAACACACGTTCGTTGTGAGACCCCAAGAGGAAGGTATGAAGCAGTGCAGCAGCAAGTTTTCCCTCAGTATAAAACCAAGGTTATCGAATCCAGAAGGAGTAGTAGCACTTCAGAAGGTTGTCAGTGGCGGAATATGGCACCGCGCAACACTAGGAATCCGGTAACTGACCTGAAACCTGCACACAACACAATCAAACTATTTTGCCCCAACGAAACATGAAGGTTGTCAATCTTCCTGGCTTGTTGAAAACAAAGGATTAAACGTATGATGTGGAAAGCAGTGTTTAATTGCAGAGAGTAAAGGAGAATACTGATCGCAGTTGGTGGTTTTATCAGTGTAAAAGAATAGACCGGGGTCCACAGTTCACTAGTGGTATCTCTCCATAAACATTGATAACATGTTGGGTAAACAAATTACAGCTGGGCAACTGATAAAATATTGAGCGCATGACAATGCATATATACGACAAGATGAGTACTATGGCATTTATGTTGGGCATTACGACAAAATACATAGACCGTTATCCAACTTCATCAATGACTAATAATCTACCGTCAGGTTAACATCTGTGTCCCCCGTTGGTATTAAGTTGCAAGCAACGGATAATTGCATTAAGTAAAGTGCATAATGTAAGCAATACATATGACCGTAGACATAGTATTGTTGTGTTATCCCTAGTGACAACAGCACATCCACAACCTTGAACGTTAATGTCACTCGCCCAGATTACTGGAGGCATGCAATATCTAGCGTAAATACTCTCTCTTGGAGTTAAAAGCATCTACTTGGCCAAAGTATCTACTAGTAACGGAGAGCATGCAAGATCATAAATAACAATAAAACTAGATTGATAATTAACTTGATCATAGTATTCAATATTCATCTGATCCCATCAAACACAACATATAGCATTGCAATAAGATGATCTAGATCATGTTAGGCAGCTCAGAAGATCTAAACATGATAGCACAAAGTGGAGAAACAACCATCTAGCTACTGCTATCACTACCAAAATTCGGCCATCCGGGACGATTCCATAACGTGGTGATCATGCTCCAAAACATCGGGATGTGCAATCCTCGATGATTCACACGACGTTATGAAAAAGTCAAGGACCGCTAGTCATAGACGATTCTACGACGGTTCGGTGCACATACGAATGTCGTAAGGGATCCTCGACATTTAGATATTCGTCTCGAGTAAGCGGGCTGGCTTGCTACCAGGCCCAACAAGTCGCGACGTTATTTTTCCGTCGCAAGGTATGCCACGTGGCATCACCATTTTGGCGGCCACTGATGACGCAAATTACGTCGTTCATGATGTCATGCTGCCGTGAAGTTTTAGGTACGTCGCCATCCATCCCGTTACCGCGACCGTGCATGACGTCACCTTTTTCGTTTATGACATCACTCCCATGTGACGTTTAGGTTCCGTTGTGGCTGTACGTAATCAGAGATCAACACGTGTACGGTTCAAAAGGTTGCACGTGAGGCATATCCACGACGGATTCGTTTCGTCGTCGTTGATGTTGATGACATCATCTGATTCCACGACGTTCTTATTTCATCGTCAAGTCGCAAATCGGAAGGTGCCACGTGTCGGGCGATTCAATGTGGCATATACCCGTGAGGATTGTATTTTCGTCTCGCGTATGTTAATCAATCACGTATCGCCACGTGTACCATTAATATGTGCCCACGTGGTGTTCTGTTCGTGACCATAATATATCCGTCGTACTGATATTCTGGCGACGTTTTAAGTTTCGTTATGCTTCGAATGTCTAATCTGGAGTACTAGTTTTTACAGCAAAGCTAGCAACACTTTAATACATACATTTATAATATAAGTGGTAGCAGGCTTGGTCACTAGCACATGCATTAAACGCCATCTGGTATAGTTCACTGGCTTGATCACCATCTCTGGCATCTAACTCCATCTGGTATACTTCACAATCTTACATAGGCCACCAGACATAGAGTTACAGCCTCCCGAAGGGGCACGAAAAAGCCTCACATGGGCACTTACCAAAAAGCCACCAAAAAAAACCACAGAAAAAGGGAACCAGTTCCAGATCATTTCGCTTGAGATCCTTCTATCGCTGATACTTTTTTCAGTTGCGTCTGAATAAGGAGAACAGTATTTTCTGGATTCTTCTGTGACGCATTTTGGGTTGCCCGTATCTCCTGGAACTGTCCTTGAAGGTCGATCCTGTCTGCATCGGTTTGTTCCTTCGACTGCTGAAAATCACGAAATAATGACTGCAGTTCACTATTCGCTGCTCTCTCAGCATCAACCTGGCGCTCCAGCTGAGATTTTGTTGCTTTTGAACGGCTTGATATCAAACCTACATTCTTCAGGAATGTAGGTTTCCTTGAGCATTTACTGAGCACTTCAGCGACAGCTTCGGTGGCAGAAAGAGGTTGGGTCGCATGCCATCTTCTAAGGTTGATGCCACCATCTTCTCTTCCATTTCAATCTAAAAAAGCATGTAAAAGCATAAGATGTAACAACATCTGAACTAGCTTGTATGGCACATTGATATGAAATAACACATGACAAGCATGTAACGAACATGGATGAAAAATAGCAGATGACAAGCGTCTACAAAACATAGTTCAAACCATGATGAAATAACACCACGCCCAAGTGCAGCTTTTAACAGTTTTACTTGGTGGTGCTGAAATGACAAGGGATTTGAATGTAAAAGGATAGATGCAACAACTGCTGAACTAGCTTGTAAGGAAAATAGATGAAAAACAACAGATGACAAGCATGTAAGGAACATGGATGAAAAAAGCAAAAGGCAAGGATGTACAGATCATGTAAGCATGATGTGTACATAGACTTGTAGATGATAAGCATATGTGAAATAGCTGACGACAGGAGTTTGCAGCAGAATTCACAAAAGAGAGATTCAAGAGATGAAAAGAATTCAAGGAGACTTACAATTGCTCTTTTCACAGGCGATGTGTATTCCCCCTTCTTATTTTTTGAAAAGATTTGAACAATTCGAGGGCAATAAGAGAACCATTGGTAGAAGTCTCGTAGCTCCGAGAAATGGTGTAACCAGGGAACTCGATCGCAGCTCTGCTATTTTTAGCTTTCATACAAGCCAAGTACAAAAACAAAGTACAGACACATTAGCAACCGTCCAGATTATAGAATTGAAACAGTAGCAAACTTGAGTGAACACAAAGACATGGACCTGTGTAACAGCCCGAATTTTGAAAACCTAAAAACCCGAGTAAAATTTTTGCTTTTGTGTTAATTGCATCATGGCATCCATACTTAAACATGTCTCTTTTGAGTTAACACAACTTTGATATCGAACTGATATGGAGTTGCTAAAACCAAATGCCCGAAGTGCTCTAACAAAACTTCCACACAATGTTGGCACTCAACCTTGCAAAATACAAATACTTGACAACTATAATTGTCAAGGAAGTTCCAAGAGATCCAAGATAATATTTTGCACTTGCTCCAAATTGTTAAAGGAGCAACACTTTTGAAATTAGCAAAATGCCCTATCCAACCTTTCTTAACAAAGTGGTCCAAATTATTTTATTTGGCAACACCCATTTTTGTGGTGCCTCTAAATGGTGTGGGGAGCCTCCCCAAATTTTCTCACAATTTTTGGAAGTGTTCAAATGCCTCAAATAATTCAAATACAGCTGCTGTAATATTTTTCCAGAACTGAAAAGGGCCTCTTTGTAAATAGAGGAGGACCTATCGGTGATGGTCAAAAGTTGTGCAGGGGTTTCTCCAGGAAAACGCCGTCTTCCTCGTCCTGTAGCGACCGGGAGCTCTGCTCGCGCCGAACCCGCACTGCGCCATGGCCGCGCTGCTCCCGTGCCGCACGTCTGCCTCGCGCCGGGCCCCCTCCCCTGCCCTCACCTGCGAGGAGCACGTCCCCGAGCCCCACCTGCTCCATTCCTTCCCCGTTCCTCTCCCCATTCCTCTTCCCCACGGGCCGCCATGGCTGCCGTCCCCGCCGTGCTCGTCGCCGCCATTGGAGAGCTCCCGAAGCAAATCGAGTACCGCCACTAGCTTCGCCGTGGTCCACTCCACCTCCACGCCCGAGGAATCGAGCTGGGGCGATCGGAATCGCCGCCGCCGTCATCCTCTTCTCCGCCCACGGCCGAGCTCCGCCGAGCTACGCGCCGCCACTGTAGGCCTCCCCGAGACGAGTCGAGCCCGCCACGAGATTCGCCGAGTCGTCCTCGTCCTCTCCGCGGAGTTACGCATGCCGGGACACACGGAGCCGCCGGAATCGCGCTCGCTCCTTCCGCCTCCGGTCGCCGTCGTCGCGGACGAGTTCGCCGCCGTCTCTGCGTCCCCGCGCCTCGCCGTCTTCCATTACGATTTCAGGGTGAGCTGCGGTCCGCCTGGACACCCTCCGTTCCTCCCCCTCGCTCTAATCGCGCCGTCGCCGTAGCGTCGCCGTCGCCGTTGCTGCGCGAGCACGCTCGCCACCGTGGAAGTAGCTCTCCATCGCGTTGGATGCTCCCGGTGCAAAAACCGGATTTTTCCGGAATCTAGACCGGGTTAGGAAAATGCTACTGGAACCGACGTTTTTATCCGGTCTATACCCGGATTCAAACCGGAAATAATTCCGGGAAACATTTCAGCCGGTGTAAAACCCAGAATATTCCGGGCTGGCAACCGGATCTTCAACACTGATGTTTAAATTGCTATTCTCTTTTCACCCCTATCTCTAATTGTGTAAGGATTGTATTGTTGCTACCAAAATCATCAAATGGTCAGATCTAAAAGGGGAATTGAGAAAAATTGATAATTTTCATCGGTGTATCCAAAAATGCGTGTAATACACCAAAATGCACAGAAATTTGAGATTAAAACTTTAAAACAAATATCACGCTTATTTGATCACATTCGAAATATGGTGCTTCTATTGTTATTGAAAACATACGTTTAAGAAAGGAGGAACTTATAAAATTAATAACTTTTTACCGGGACCTCCGAAAAATGTGTTCCTTATATCAAAATGCTCAGAAAAACATGAGTGATCCAAAATCATCATCATCATGCATCATTGATCACAATTACAATAATGTGCTCTAGTAGTAGTTATAATCACTAAGTTTAAATATGGGGTTTAATCCAAATAATGCCATAAATATAACGGGGACCCCATTTAACTTGTTGGTCATGTTTAAAGCTTCTAGGGTGCATTTAAAATGTCATATCATCATCCTTGTATGCATTGCACAATTGCCATGTGTTGATTGTTTTTCCGGTGTTGTTTGTGCATCGGTAGATCAAGGAGGTGAAGTGCCACCCCCGTCTTGTGACGATCCGTACTTTCAGCTCTCTGAACAAGGCAAGCGTAATCCCCCCCTCTGAGCATGTCTCCTCCTACATTTCGCAATTATTTTCCCCACTATAATATTGCATTCGGTTCCAAATGTCTTCTGCTTGGACTAGAATATCCTACTAGTTGCATTAGAAATCTATTGCCATTTACCTGTATCCTTCCTACTATCCCTAGGATTGAAGTGTTGGCCAAAGATAAGTATATTTGATTTGTATATGCTTAGCCATGCTTAGTTTAAAGGCTTGCAGGTCCGGTGGATGTTTCAATTGTTGGAACAGGTATGGAATAACCGGATGTGATGGAAAGTGATGGTGGTGGTTAATAAATTGCTTAAAGGTGGGGATGAGAGGCCACATGGGATGTGGTGGGTTGTCTCGTTCTCACCGCCTAGGTGCGAGTTCTCGACCTCTTGAACCAAGTTGAGCGTGCAACCATGTGTGGGCTATATGGAACCCCCATCGACCGACTAACTTGAGCGGGACTAGCCAGGATCCTCTAGTTTGGCTTTCCATTTGCGTGTGCGTGAAGATGGTGGCCAAGACTGAGATGAGGATGGTGGTGTTTAGGAAAATGAGTGGCCACAGGGCGGGGTGTTGTGATCCTGGCAGCCTTGTCCCCACTGATGATCCTGGGTTAGTCCTTAACAAGGTAAAGGTTGTAGCCGTTTCACACTCAGCCGGCTTTCCCCGGAAGAGAGCTAATGTCTGGCAATGAGTCTGGCGGTACGCGTGGTGAAGGAACTGGGGCCCCTCGGGACTCCGGGGACTTCCACTTTGTACACCCCTGCAGGGATAAATCTTTTCGAAAAGCCGTGTCCGCGGTTATGGACGACTTGGGAACGGACGCTGATCATAGAATAATTTTAACGGAATGATTAAAAACTGAGTACTAGAGGTACTACTTCACGAATGCAAGGTTGACTTCCTCGAGGGTGATTCGGGGAGGTGCCTATGATGAACAGGTACAGTGGTTGATGATGAGAAAGGTGATACAAGAAAAGAGTTACTTCTTATCCCTCTTTGAAAATACTCTGAATAGTCGATGCCATGGAGTTGTGTTTTATAAAATAAAATCAGCTTTATGCAAAACAGCCATAAAACCTTTGAAAGCCAATCATGGAGCATATATTAGCTCTTAATCTTGCGAGTTCGTCGAACTCAACGTCGTTTGCTTATTTTCAGGAGAGGACTTCACCGACCTCGAAGGTGGGTTCTTTGTGGACGTCGACGAGTAGTCTGGGGTTCCCAGGTGGCAGCTTGGGACATCCTGGAGCAGCTGGCGCTGTGATGTTTATCTGTAGGCCTCTTAGGCCATATGTTGGATCTTGTTGTTTAGAACAACCTAATTTGCTTCCGCTTGTTGTAATGTTGGGTCTGTGACCTCTGTTTGTCATTTGCTATCTTTCTCTGTATAAGAGTTGAACTATATGATTTTTGTGTCGTAGAGTCTGTGATGTGCCAGTTGTTCCACAAGTCTTGATCTTACTATTATGCTTTGATAGTTGTGCCTGTGTTGAGGCATCAATCGGGGTGTTGCGTTGTCTGGTGTGAGGTGTACCCAGCAACGCCTGCCAAAGGTTTTGGCCGGGGATTGGTAAACCCGTAACCTCCGGTTGTATCGCTTGACCGGTGACACACAGCATCACTGTATAGCAGTCGGGTCAGGGCACCACAAGTTGGTATCAGAGCAGTACTGCCTGTAGGAAACCCTTCTACTGGTCGATGTTGAGTTTAGTGTTTGTGAAAATATTTTAACCTAAAAATGAGTTGTGAAAACCATCTTAGGATTCTTTTTACTCCTTATCTGGTTACCCTCTAATCTCGGAGCAATCTTATCTCGATTTGAGTTTAAAAGTTTTGCTTCTCACCTGTTACTTCAAAATTAGGAGAAACGTGGGTGGGTTCGACCTTGTGTCACGTTGCTCCCGCTGCGTTGCAAATCCCAAATCAACTCAGAAGTTCCTACCGAGTCGAGTCATTTGATCCTTTCTTTGGGTGTTAACCCACGGACTTGAACATAAGGTCCCGGATTGTGCCAACTAGAGTGTGTTAAGTTGTGATTTCTTAACTCTCACTAGTAGCGCATGATGCTGATCTTCAACCCAAGTCTTTTCCGTGGTCTGTGTGGTAAATGGTCGAACTTTAAGCTACCACACCTCAGCTGGCTATGTAACTTCCTCTCTCCCTCAGCCTTGTTTTTAGGTTCTGTCTTGGAACCATCGGGGTTACAGCTAGGATTCTCCTAACGAGTCTCCCAACTATGTTCTTGACTCTGCTGCATCTCTCCTTTTGGGCATGGTTATCACAATTGAGTAATAACTGGTGCATCTTACACATCCTAGGATTCTCCCGAGCATGGTTGTTACCCTTGATCTTCTTCCCATCATGTGTCTTCCGTTTGACCGCCATGTTTTTCCGTGCATTGGTGTGTTCCGATGCAAGTCACCCTCTTGATCCGTCGGGACTTTCCACTCCGTCTTGTTAGAAGAAGTAAAACTCCAGTATCTTGTCCACTTCTCGGACCAGGTCAAGGTATTGTAATCTGCAGAATAAGGGGCTTGTCTAGCTCTTGGTTCTGCTCCACCTTAGAGTGTCACACTCTTTGATATCAGGGTATCGAGCTAAGTATCATGATCCTCTTGATGAAGTGATGCTCTTACAATTCATTACTCTCCGTTTCCCGAGTGACTCGTTACTCGAGAAGGGTAAGTCGTGAGCAATGATGTGGCTATCGGATATTTTTAGCAGTTCTTACTGTGCGGAAATCCAGGGATATCCTTTGCCCTCCTTAGCATGATTGGTTAACCAATCAATAAGTTGAGTTTGACAGTGCTACCAAGTCAGTTGGCTCTGATGCACTCCCTCGGTCAAAGAGCTAGGTTCACGCAGAAGCTCCCTAGACCACCTCGTTGTGCCTTGAAAGGCATGATCCTCTCTCGAAGTCAAAAACATAGCGGTGGATCGTGATATTCTGGAGGTTTTTCCAGAAGTATCGCCAGGTTGTCACCTGACCGTGATGTTGAGCTTCTGAGTAAGCTGGTTCTCTGAACAACTCCCTTCTCCAAGAAAATCGTGCTGAATGTCCTGAATTATTCGGTTGAGCTTAAACAACCTGGAGAGTTAAAAGACCAAAAGCTCTATCTGATATAGTTCCTTCCAAAAAGGATGTCTAGTCTATCCGTGTTGAAGCTAGGTGGTATCTCCTCTGTGGATATGCTATCCTAAAATCTTTGATTTGAATTGGGCTATCGTCAAATCAAACTCAGACCGACCGACCTGAAATGTATTAGTCTGACCAATAATGATGCCTAGTCTGGTGAAATATGAGTCTACCGTCTTGGAGTATCTGGATAAGTTTGTTGTTGAGCCCATCAGCTACATTCTCATTCTCTCCATGCTTGAGGAGGTTTATATTGGATACTGGGCGTTAGCCTTGGAAACTTGTTGGAACTAACCTTGCGTCCTCACAAGGTATGTGTTCTAAGAGTAGGAGTGATTTCCCTGATTCACGTGCAATTGCTGAATGATGTCGCCGTGGATCTGAGTGAATTGTCTAGTTTCCTCGAAATCCTTTCAACTCGATCATGCAGGGTAGAATATTCTCGGAATGGTATGTTGTTACCTCCATCCCTTGGGAATTTCATCTATGCATCCAAGCCACTGCTTGAATTGTTCCAGAAAGAGAGGAATTCTGCGAACTTTCTTGTCTTCTATGGTGTTTCCCATCAAGAATTCGATCGCGTCTCATTGCAAGATATTCAACTAGGGAAGCTGTCTCCTGACAAGTTGCTAATACGCGAGTTCCGCCATCTAGTCCCTCCTTTGGAGTTTGACTTTGTAGTCCAAATCTTGGGGTCCTAGCAATTGTAACCCTTTGGTATGCTTTGCAAAGATTCCCTATTCCGTTATGTGGAGTCTGAACTATCTACACACCTGACCAGATCTGAACCTTAATCAGAAGCGATAGTTGGCGATCCTCAAGAAGCTTGTTCCCGATGTCTGGAGAAATCAAGAAGTGTTCCTGATTCTAACGTTCCCGGAGTTTCTGAAGTTCTCTCGGTCCATCTTCTCGATACTTCTCCTGTGATCCGGAATGCTCCTCCGTGAGGAAAGTTCTACTCAAGCCGTATAGGTGAAGTCGCCTCTTCATCTGTCGGAATCTTGCTTAACCTTCTTCTTCAGAAACTTAAGGCCTTGTGCAAAGTTCATATTTTCAACCTTTTGAAAAATCGTTGTCTGCCAACTGGAAATTCCTTATCAATCTTCCGTCAAATGCATGTGTCCCCTAACTGTCAATCCAAGGGATTCTTAGAGTCTCATCCTAAGTTCTACTAGGAGGTACTCCTTCATTGTAACTTCACCAAGATCCATCTTTCCGGTGAGGTTTCTTTCCTTGCTATGGTGTACTCGGATGTGACCTCGAAATGAAGCCGATGAAGATCTTCATGGTGCCCTCGATCAACCTCTTCCAGAAAGAAGCCTCCTGAAGTGAGAAGATCGTGTAGTACCGTCGTAACCTTCCCTCTTTCCTACTCTTAGAATCTCGGGACGAGATTCCTGTAAGGAGGGTAGAGTTGTAACAGCCCGAATTTTGAAAACCTAAAAACCCGAGTAAAATTTTCGCTTTTGTGTTAATTGCATCATGGCATCCATACTTAAACATGTCTCTTTTGAGTTAACACAACTTTGATATCGAACTGATATGGAGTTGCTAAAACCAAATGCCCGAAGTGCTCTAACAAAACTTCCACACAATGTTGGCACTCAACCTTGCAAAATACAAATACTTGACAACTATAATTGTCAAGGAAGTTCCAAGAGATCCAAGATAATATTTTGCACTTGCTCCAAATTGTTAAAGGAGCAACACTTTTGAAATTAGCAAAATGCCCTATCCAACCTTTCTTAACAAAGTGGTCCAAATTATTTTATTTGGCAACACCCATTTTTGTGGTGCCTCTAAATGGTGTGGGGAGCCTCCCCAAATTTTCTCACAATTTTTGGAAGTGTTCAAATGCCTCAAATAATTCAAATACAGCTGCTGTAATATTTTTCCAGAACTGAAAAGGGCCTCTTTGTAAATAGAGGAGGACCTATCGGTGATGGTCAAAAGTTGTGCAGGGGTTTCTCCAGGAAAACGCCGTCTTCCTCGTCCTGTAGCGACCGGGAGCTCTGCTCGCGCCGAACCCGCACTGCGCCATGGCCGCGCTGCTCCCGTGCCGCACGTCTGCCTCGCGCCGGGCCCCCTCCCCTGCCCTCACCTGCGAGGAGCACGTCCCCGAGCCCCACCTGCTCCATTCCTTCCCCGTTCCTCTCCCCATTCCTCTTCCCCACGGGCCGCCATGGCTGCCGTCCCCGCCGTGCTCGTCGCCGCCATTGGAGAGCTCCCGAAGCAAATCGAGTACCGCCACTAGCTTCGCCGTGGTCCACTCCACCTCCACGCCCGAGGAATCGAGCTGGGGCGATCGGAATCGCCGCCGCCGTCATCCTCTTCTCCGCCCACGGCCGAGCTCCGCCGAGCTACGCGCCGCCACTGTAGGCCTCCCCGAGACGAGTCGAGCCCGCCACGAGATTCGCCGAGTCGTCCTCGTCCTCTCCGCGGAGTTACGCATGCCGGGACACACGGAGCCGCCGGAATCGCGCTCGCTCCTTCCGCCTCCGGTCGCCGTCGTCGCGGACGAGTTCGCCGCCGTCTCTGCGTCCCCGCGCCTCGCCGTCTTCCATTACGATTTCAGGGTGAGCTGCGGTCCGCCTGGACACCCTCCGTTCCTCCCCCTCGCTCTAATCGCGCCGTCGCCGTAGCGTCGCCGTCGCCGTTGCTGCGCGAGCACGCTCGCCACCGTGGAAGTAGCTCTCCATCGCGTTGGATGCTCCCGGTGCAAAAACCGGATTTTTCCGGAATCTAGACCGGGTTAGGAAAATGCTACTGGAACCGACGTTTTTATCCGGTCTATACCCGGATTCAAACCGGAAATAATTCCGGGAAACATTTCAGCCGGTGTAAAACCCAGAATATTCCGGGCTGGCAACCGGATCTTCAACACTGATGTTTAAATTGCTATTCTCTTTTCACCCCTATCTCTAATTGTGTAAGGATTGTATTGTTGCTACCAAAATCATCAAATGGTCAGATCTAAAAGGGGAATTGAGAAAAATTGATAATTTTCATCGGTGTATCCAAAAATGCGTGTAATACACCAAAATGCACAGAAATTTGAGATTAAAACTTTAAAACAAATATCACGCTTATTTGATCACATTCGAAATATGGTGCTTCTATTGTTATTGAAAACATACGTTTAAGAAAGGAGGAACTTATAAAATTAATAACTTTTTACCGGGACCTCCGAAAAATGTGTTCCTTATATCAAAATGCTCAGAAAAACATGAGTGATCCAAAATCATCATCATCATGCATCATTGATCACAATTACAATAATGTGCTCTAGTAGTAGTTATAATCACTAAGTTTAAATATGGGGTTTAATCCAAATAATGCCATAAATATAACGGGGACCCCATTTAACTTGTTGGTCATGTTTAAAGCTTCTAGGGTGCATTTAAAATGTCATATCATCATCCTTGTATGCATTGCACAATTGCCATGTGTTGATTGTTTTTCCGGTGTTGTTTGTGCATCGGTAGATCAAGGAGGTGAAGTGCCACCCCCGTCTTGTGACGATCCGTACTTTCAGCTCTCTGAACAAGGCAAGCGTAATCCCCCCCTCTGAGCATGTCTCCTCCTACATTTCGCAATTATTTTCCCCACTATAATATTGCATTCGGTTCCAAATGTCTTCTGCTTGGACTAGAATATCCTACTAGTTGCATTAGAAATCTATTGCCATTTACCTGTATCCTTCCTACTATCCCTAGGATTGAAGTGTTGGCCAAAGATAAGTATATTTGATTTGTATATGCTTAGCCATGCTTAGTTTAAAGGCTTGCAGGTCCGGTGGATGTTTCAATTGTTGGAACAGGTATGGAATAACCGGATGTGATGGAAAGTGATGGTGGTGGTTAATAAATTGCTTAAAGGTGGGGATGAGAGGCCACATGGGATGTGGTGGGTTGTCTCGTTCTCACCGCCTAGGTGCGAGTTCTCGACCTCTTGAACCAAGTTGAGCGTGCAACCATGTGTGGGCTATATGGAACCCCCATCGACCGACTAACTTGAGCGGGACTAGCCAGGGTCCTCTAGTTTGGCTTTCCATTTGCGTGTGCGTGAAGATGGTGGCCAAGACTGAGATGAGGATGGTGGTGTTTAGGAAAATGAGTGGCCACAGGGCGGGGTGTTGTGATCCTGGCAGCCTTGTCCCCACTGATGATCCTGGGTTAGTCCTTAACAAGGTAAAGGTTGTAGCCGTTTCACACTCAGCCGGCTTTCCCCGGAAGAGAGCTAATGTCTGGCAATGAGTCTGGCGGTACGCGTGGTGAAGGAACTGGGGCCCCTCGGGACTCCGGGGACTTCCACTTTGTACACCCCTGCAGGGATAAATCTTTTCGAAAAGCCGTGTCCGCGGTTATGGACGACTTGGGAACGGACGCTGATCATAGAATAATTTTAACGGAATGATTAAAAACTGAGTACTAGAGGTACTACTTCACGAATGCAAGGTTGACTTCCTCGAGGGTGATTCGGGGAGGTGCCTATGATGAACAGGTACAGTGGTTGATGATGAGAAAGGTGATACAAGAAAAGAGTTACTTCTTATCCCTCTTTGAAAATACTCTGAATAGTCGATGCCATGGAGTTGTGTTTTATAAAATAAAATCAGCTTTATGCAAAACAGCCATAAAACCTTTGAAAGCCAATCATGGAGCATATATTAGCTCTTAATCTTGCGAGTTCGTCGAACTCAACGTCGTTTGCTTATTTTCAGGAGAGGACTTCACCGACCTCGAAGGTGGGTTCTTTGTGGACGTCGACGAGTAGTCTGGGGTTCCCAGGTGGCAGCTTGGGACATCCTGGAGCAGCTGGCGCTGTGATGTTTATCTGTAGGCCTCTTAGGCCATATGTTGGATCTTGTTGTTTAGAACAACCTAATTTGCTTCCGCTTGTTGTAATGTTGGGTCTGTGACCTCTGTTTGTCATTTGCTATCTTTCTCTGTATAAGAGTTGAACTATATGATTTTTGTGTCGTAGAGTCTGTGATGTGCCAGTTGTTCCACAAGTCTTGATCTTACTATTATGCTTTGATAGTTGTGCCTGTGTTGAGGCATCAATCGGGGTGTTGCGTTGTCTGGTGTGAGGTGTACCCAGCAACGCCTGCCAAAGGTTTTGGCCGGGGATTGGTAAACCCGTAACCTCCGGTTGTATCGCTTGACCGGTGACACACAGCATCACTGTATAGCAGTCGGGTCAGGGCGCCACAACCTGTTTCTGTGATGAGCCTCAGGAATCGAGTAACACAGACCATTGACGACATTCATGTTTTGCGAGCCTTCGGGAGGTGTCCATGAAATATTCTTCTTGTCCACAACCTTGTCCCAAAACTTGGCCTTCAGATCATAGCATCTTTGTTTTGTACGGGCCTTGAGATTTTGCATAAGAGATGCTTCTATCCAAGGGTATTCAGTGTTCAAAATAAACCTTGTCTGATATAAAAGAAAGAGCATTATTCAGTTTTATGACCAACAATGGAAAGAACTAGAAACAAGAGTTAAGAACTGGAAGCAAGAGATACAAAACGTACAACAACGTGGCCGGCCAAGAGCTTATATATGTCCTTCCTGCCCTTGTACATTTTGAAATGGGTAAAGAGAGGGACAACCTTCTTGACAGCTATTGAACATGCAGTAGCATACATGCTAGCAAGATTAGGGTCAGATGGCCTTGTCGACCCCGGAGCAATAACAATTCTGAACCTCTATCCGCTGGACTTCCTATCCAGATCCTTTCCCATGTTCATTCCCCTTTCCGCCCCGACAGCTGTAGCCAGCCCTCGCGCAGCTACAAAATCGTGGCCTTGCTAGAGTTAGTGTTCTACATATTGGATTTGATTCCGTAAGTAAATAGTGTAGAGTCAGAACATTCAATCTATGTAACATGTTACCTGCATCTTCATGGAGGCTAGAGTTAGTATGACTATCTCTGAATTGGAGAAGATTCTGGTCGTCAACACCTTGCGACTGGACTTCGAGACCTAGCCCTTAAGGTTGGAGTATCAGCTGGTCCTGGGTAGGTGACGGCTTGTGTTGGGCGGTATCTTCTCGTGGCAGTCAGTTGGCACTATGTGTGGGGTCAGAGTGGCCTCCTCGCAACTGACAGCTCCGTCCTTTTGTGGTCCAGCTGCCTGCTTTTTTGGGGTGGGTGACTCCTCGCAGTCGGCAGTTGCCTCCTTTTGTGGGGCATCTGCCTGCTTGTTTCGGGTGGGTGACTCCTCGCAGTCTGCATCTGCCTCCTTTTGTGGGGCATCTGCCTGCTTGTTTGGGGTGGGTGTCTCCTCGTAGTGGGAAGCTGCCTCTTGGGTAGATTTCAGGTGGGGCAGGGCAGCCTCCTGCTCGCCTTGTGGAGCTGTCAGCCCGCGTGGGGAGCTTGCCTTCTTGTGCTTTTCAGCTGACCCCTTTTTGTTGTCTGATGGCTTCTTGGGCTTGCTAGGTGTCGTACTACTATCAGCATTGCTACTTCTTGTACGCCCTAGTGGTGTAGTTGATTCTTCGGCGTTCAGTTTGGCCCTTTTATTGGGTCTCTTAGCCTCAGGTGTTCTTTTGCTGAACTGTGCATCTGCGGTGACGCGCTTACCGTTACCAGGAGGCATTTGTGCCCTACTAGATGTCAACTTGACTTTCTAGCACCTAAACAGCACAATTCATATGCACCAATCATTTGGGATAGTAGCAGAAAGCCACAAGGTATATGGGACAACAATAATTAAGCTAGCAGTTCTACACAAGATAAGTAATCAGCACCTGCATTGTTGAGCTATCATGCAAGGATGTTGAGCTAGCAGGTAAGGGTTCAGCCTACAGCTCACTGTCAAGTGATTCCATTGGCATGTCTCCTTCATTGTAAAGTTTCTTCTTGATCTTTTTAGGGGAGAGTATGGTGGGCATTGAAACAAGAGATGCTACAGACCTACCCAGTCGTGGATGGTTTCTCATGATATTTTTGAGCCGTGTATCCTCCATGGGTTTTGTTTGTGGTTCTAACATGAATAAAGAGCTCAAAGTAAGCTACAATCATAGCACTTGATAAGAACCTATTAAATTAACCTACTAACTTCCGGGTTTCTTCATGTGGTGTTGTTCTAACATATAGTGCTGGTATTGATTGTTTTGTACTACTAACGATGTAACAGCACAATATGAGTAATTTTATTTGTTAGACTGATAGGATCGCAAGAAAAGTGATCTTAAGCCTAATACAAGTTGGAAAACAAGCAAACTTTGACGATAGGAACTGATCAAACATATAGAAGGCAAAAAATGCAATTAAAAAAGTGTGCATGAAACAAGCATCGAACTGACTAAAATAACTCAGAAAACATTGAATCAGTGATTTAGTGCCATTTTTCTTACTCGTCGCAGCGGAAACCATCTCTCGGGGAATGGAGGTTAGTGACGAGGTGGCAGACCTTCACGACGAAGTTGTCGCGAGGTTAGTGGGGCGGTGTGGCAGAACTAGACGTAGGGCGAGGTTGGTGACGAGCCTTCTGGTCGGAGTCCTGGATGGCGATGCGGCAGATCTTGACGGCGATGTGGCAGATCTTGATGGCGAGGTGGCAGATCTGGACGGCGACCTCGATGGCGAGGTGGAAGACCGGGAAGGCGAGGTGGAAGACTAGGCGGCGAGCTACACGTCGGGTGTCAGACCGGGACGGCGAGCTGCTAGAACGGGGCGGAGCTACAAGGCGAGGTGGGAGACTGGGAGGGCGACATAGGGTTATGAAAAGGGAGGCGAGATTTGGGACGAGAGGAGGGGAAATGTCCATATGGGTAGGGTGTAGAGGAAGGTCCCAAATTTTATGCGGGAAGCGCTAGAGTTTGAACGATAAATTTGGGGGCGACACCAAATTGTCTGCGCGCGCGAGTTTTTGGTAGGTGGGAAGAAAACGTTGCTGGCCGTCAGATGCATGATGGATGGCATAGACAAACTGACCATTTATGAAATTAGTTATTATAAAGGATAATTAATGTGAAGTGGGTCAGAAATAAAAAGTTTATGCTGGTTCTTCATATGTACCAGTACATTATATACTGTAAATACATTAAGGCCCTATATAGTTTTGGCTTGGTGGGACTCCGACGCTTTAGTGCTCCATTTTCATTGAAACCCTAAACAGTTGATCGTCCAACTTATCCACATCAACAGAGGACACGACACATAAAAACACAGAAAACAAAATAAACAACGTAGAACTAAAACAAAATAAACAACTTATCTCCGGACGGGCTCGCTTCACATGAACATCATCTTGAACTTTCTTGCACCTTGGCCGCCTCTTCACCACCATCTTCAACTTCAGTCATCCTCGTAGGGGAGGGAGTGCACATATTGTTTGGGTGGGGGAAGATGCTCTCGAAGCTGGTAAAGACGTTCCAGACGGTGAAGAAGATTGACTCCCAGCCGCACCAAAAAACTTGAGGAGATGCTGCGCGTCAAACGGGTCGGTGAAGGTGACCATGATCATCTTGATGGCAAAGTCGTCCATAGTGATGTCGAGCTTGTACATCACTGGCGAGCCCGGTGGGAAATGGAAAAGCCGGCCTCGAGGAAGTCGCGCGTGAGCATTTGTGACCCCTGAACCTGAACTGCGTCCACACACGAAGCGTGCTCTCAACGCGGACACCCGGCGAGTGGCGCCGCTCTGGCACGGTAGGCGGCCGCTCGAAGGTTGGTCCTTCGAATTGCATCTTGGATGGGAGAGGAAGAGGGTGTTGAGCTCGCTTGGATGAGCGTGGTGTGGCTCTGGCTTGGGTGGGAGAGGAAGATGGGGCGTGTGTTGTGCTTAAATAGGCTAGAACGGTGCTTAAGGTATCCAGCGCGTGTATCCGTTGCTGTTTCACATTGCAACGAGGGGGTGTCGCATCTGAATCAATGCGGTGTCTGAATCAAGCGTGTTTAATGGCTCTGAATCAAGTTGTTCATCTGAATTGGTGTGGCGAGTCAAAGAGGCGAGCATGCATGCAAAAGCTGTCGTTTCTCGCGCATGCATGCCAAAGTGCTCGCATCTCGGGCCCACTCGGAATTGACACATCCAATCAGATTGCAGTATCAGACCACTCGCGGATCGCGCAGATTCCTTCTAGAATGTTGAATCAGACGGCAGCAGTTTCCTTCTAGAAAGCTTGGGTTAGATCGGACGGTGCATGCAGATTCCTTCTAGAAGGTTTTAACAAATTTGAAATGAGCATATAAAATAAAAAAAAATCAAAAAATGAAAAAACAAGCGCACATAGTGTTCACATGACATATACTAAACATTAAAGTTGATAATTAAAGAAGGTCAGCATATATTCAAACAAATAAATGCACATAACCAATGGGATGTCTCATACTTTGTCGTATGAAATCAAGAGTGAGGTGAGGTGGTGAACCAACATATATTCAAACGGATAAATGCAAATAACCAATGTGATATCTCATACTTTGTTGTATGAAATCAAGAGTGTGGTGAGGTGGTGAACCATGTCGTCTGACCATTTGACCAACGTCGAAATAGGGGTGGCCCAGTGGAATTTTATCCTTATTTGTTTGTGTCTGGGTATCTCATCGCAACATTTAAAAATAACATTGAGCCCATGTGATCACATATGATTCCATCTGATGCACCATAAGCAATGAGTTGAGAGATGTGTATATTGTGTGATAATTAGTGTCATATACGAACCGCGAGTCGCACCTAGGAAGTTTTTCGTTGATTCAAAGGATATGGTAGGATTTTTGAAGGATTGGGCTCATTTGATTCACAGGATTTGTGAAGGAAAAGTGTACGAATCATTTTCCTATAGGAAATTTTACTGTAGTTGTGTTTGATTCAAAGGAATAGGCATAGGAAAGTTGAAGGAAATTTTCCTTTGGAAGCTGATTCCTATGTCAAACAAAGGAAATAAAGGTCTTGTTTGATTCAAAGAAATGGTAAAGGATTTTCAAAGGATTGATTCCTATAGGAAAGTTTCCTATAGAAGTTGTTTGATTCATAGGATCACATCCTATAGGAATTTATCCCCTAGGAATCTTGTAGTGGAATTCCTAAAAAACATTAGGTCCAACCTCATGGAAAAATTCCTTTACAGCAATCAAACAATCAAAGGAATCTCACTTCCCATAGTATGCAACTAGACATGCCATTTCAGGCCCTCTTAGATTCAAAGGAAAGTAAAATCAAGGGAATAGGAAGAGGATAGGAATAGCAAAGGGTGGAAAGTGTATTCCTTTCTTGTTCCTTGTGCAAAGGATTGCAAAAATGAGCTGTGACTGGATTTTTATTTCCTGTACGTTCTGCCTTGAAACTGACCTACAAAGGAAATTTTCCTCTACTTTTCCTATGCACCGTTCCTGCGAATCAAATGGATGAATAGTAGCAACTATGGAAATTCCTAATCCTATGTGTTTCCTCCATTTTTCCTTCGAATCAAAGGAGCCCTCAATCTTATAGGTTTCCTATTCCTTTATTTTTCCTATCCTCTAACAAGTCTTGTGTGTTTGATTGTGTTAAGAAAAAATTTCAAGAGTTTTGAGCTCATGTTTTTTTCTTATATGATTTGCACTATTCCGATAGGAATTAATAATTCCTAATTCCTATGGGATTGAATCATATGAATCAAACAAGCTCAATAGGAAAATTTCCCAGAGGAATCAATCCTTAAAAAATCCTACCATATTCCTTTAAATCAAACGGGAAACTCCCTATGTGCGACTCGCGGTTCGTATATGACACTAATTATCACACACTATACACATCTCTCAACTCGCCGCTTATGGTGCATCAGATTGACTCATACGTAATCACATGGGCTCAATGTTAGTTTTAAGGGATAATTGCTTATGTGCCCTACCTACCTCAGTTCTATCTGTTTGTGCCACCCCCGTGTAGTTTCTCTCGTTCGTGCCATGGCTGGCTCGCAAATAGCCCGCGGATGGCAAAGACGGCCATTTCCGCCCTTTGACAGTGATAACATGTGGGCCCAGCAAAGTGCATGCACCACGTCCCACTTAAAACTTACAAGTGGGGCCAGCGGAGGAGTGCTTGCATGCAGTCGTACGTGCGCGATCATGCGACCATGCATGTGCTCGCCGTCCCCAAATTGGCGCCGCGCCTTCAATGGTGTGCCCCCCTGGCCAGCAAAAAGCTGCCTCGCCGCCTACACTGCCAGTCCGGCCACGCATCTGCTCCGCCGTCCTCGCGTCTCTCTTGCCTACTCTGTCCTGCTGCAAGCTGAGCAGTCTGGAGCCGAATCAATGCCCGGTCGCCATTACTGCAGTCTAGACCGCGACGCCGTCCAGACGTTCTCGCCCAGTCCCGGTCGCTGGTGGCTTTAAAAGAAGCCATCTCCTTGCCCATTGCGCTCACAAATCCTCTCTTCCTCTCCTAGACACCCTCGCCCAGTCCCTTATCTCTCCATTGCTCGTGGTGATGGCAGCTCCACTCCAGGTTGAACCGCCGACGCCACGTCCGCTATCCTTGGTTTCTTGAGGCGAGCGAGGGCGGCATCGGGTGTGGGCGTGGACGTGCGCGTACTCCTCCAAGTTTGAGCAGGATCCGTCCAAGTTGGGAGGTTGAACGATCCGGGGAGTCTCAAAGGCGCAGGGGCAGGGGCAGGGCCATTGCTCCCGATCCCATTCCCTTCATCCATCTGTCCGACGAGGACGACGAGGAGGACCCGGGTTTGGACTGGACCATGGCCTGGAAGGACCAGGTCACGGAGGTCCTGGACCCGGGTATGGCCTGGGCCATGGCCGACCATAAAGCCACGGAGCTGGCCAAGCATTCCGCCGCCGTGCAGCAATGACTCGAGGGGAAGAAGAAGGCATGTGGTTGCCGTCGAAGAGCAACGCCCCAATGGAGGTCAATGCCAAGGGCAAGGGCAAGGCCGAGCCGGTGGAGGTTTCTGATGACGAGGACGAGTGGTAGTCCATTTTAGTTATTAGTTGCTTTATTAAGGGCAAGTGTCAATTTAGTTATTAGTTGTTGATCTATTTTATAATTTGTACTACCATGAAATGTTAGCAAGGCCTTGTGCTTGACGTTTCCAATTGTGTGTGTAAATCCTCATTTGGTGTGCCAAAATCCACTTCAGTTTGCAAATTTTGCTTAGAAATGGGGCCGTTTACCCTACCTTTTGAGCTCATTTGAAACACATTTTTCAGCGAGTCCACCATTTTTGCTTACAAATGGAGCCGTTTACCCTACCTTTGGAGCTCATTTGAAACACATTTTTCAGCGAGTCCACCATTTTCGCTTACAAATGGAGTCATTTACCCTACCTTTGGAGCTCGTTTGAAACACATTTTTCAGCGAGTCCACCATTTTTGCTTACAAATGGAGCCGTTTACCCTACCTTTGGAGCTCATTTGAAACACATTTTTTCGAGTCCAAGCTCATTCAAAAATTTATATGGATTCAAGCTAGATTTGACCAAGCTCATGGATTCAAGCTAGATTTAAGTTACGATGATGGGGTTACAGCCAAAATCCCCATTTAAGTCCTACGCTGATGGGTTACAACCAAAATCCCCATTTGGTGTGCCAAAATCCCCATTTTGTGTCACTGAGGCAAATGGGGGTGGGCGAGCCAAAATCCCGATTGGGTCCACTCGTCAGCGTCTAGTCCTACGAGCGCGTCCAATCAGATCGCAGAATAAGCTTCTCGCGGATCGCCGCGTCTGCCTGCAGATTCCTTCTAGAGGATCGGTCGGACGGATGTAGTTCAGCGCCAGGGTCAGTTCGACGGTCCTTGTTCAGGGGTTTGGAGGCCCTCGACATGGTTTGAAGGCACTCAACGTGTTTTTGAAAAGTTTGAAAAAGTGTCCAAGCTTCATTTTGAAGTGACTAAGAAGGATCGAGTCTTCGTTTTTCAAATTTCATGTTTTAAACTCGTTTAAATGTCGGTCAACGTTAAGTTGACTTCAATTTGAAATGAGCTTCAAATATTCCCAAAAATTCAAAAAATGGAAATTCTGCGGACATAGTCATATTATGTCATATACTAACGATTCGAGCTGATAAACAATGTCTATACACATTCAGATGAAAACTGCATGTATCTAAGTGATATCCTCCAACTATATCGTATGAACTCGAGGTTCAAATGAGCCTCAAATATTCAAAAAAATCGAAAAAAGAAAAATCCTACGCACATAGTCGTCTTATGTCATATACTAACGATTCAAGTTGATAAACAAGATATATAAACATTTCATATGAGAAATGTATGTATCTAAGATGATATCTCATACTATGTCCTAAGATTTCTAGGGTGAAGAGAATGGTTTTTGGATTTTTAACATAAAAATTTCAAACAACTCACAAAGTTTCATTTTGGAGTGACTAAGAAGGATCCATGCTTAGTTTTTCATTTTCATGTTTTAAACTTGTTTAATGTAGGTTTTACCGAAATTTGGTCGAATTTTGAAATGAGCCAAAATATTCAAAAAAATCAAAAAAAGGAAAATCCTGCTCACATAGTCGTCTTATGTCATATACTAACGATTCAAGTTGATAAACAAGGTCTACACACGTTCAGATCGGTAACTACACAGAGCGCGCATTGTGGGTGCCGTTCAAGTCCAGTACGTGTCCAGATCGCGCTTGATGTGTTCACACGGATGCGCCGACGCATATTTGCACGTAAATAAAAAGTTAATCGCGTCAGTCCTCGCAAAAAATGCTTTTGCTACGTGTAGATGTCTCACAGCGTCTCCAACTGCATTCAATTTGACCAGAACGACGACGCACATCAACTGTTCGACACTTGTACTCTACACGTCAAGGGGCACCAGATGACGTGGTGAACATTTACAGGCATGTCAGTTCGACGCGACGTGAAGAGCGGTCACACTATGTCATCATGGCGAATATAATCTGCAAATGGTGTTGTCAATTCACACTGCGTTGGCAAGGAAACGAAGCGATCGGCCTGTTTGGTGCACCAGATGGTTATCGATCTCCACGCCGGCGGTAGTGAATTCATATCTACCCCGTCACCATAAAAACCCCAACCCCATTGCATTGCGGTTCCAAAGCAGTTCACTCGGTTCATACCCTTGCCAAAAACCCCAACCACCACCCTTATCTCCAACACTCCAAGTCTCCAATGGCGGATCACTGGTGGCAGAACGAGGACATCCCGAGTGACTCGGACGGCGAGGGGAACCCGATCCCCTGGTGGGAAGAGGGCCACGGTCGCTGGCAAGAAAACATGCCGAGCGACGACGACGACTCCGGCGACGACCAGGGCGAGGACGGCAATGCCGCCGACTCCGACCCGGACGACTCCGACGACGAACCCGAGTCCGAGGAGGAGGACTCTGACCCGGAGTTGGAGCCGGAGGACGGCAGCGGCTACGACAACGACGATGACAAGGAGAAGAAGGAAGAGGAGGACGACGAGGAGGATGATGACCCACAAGTATAGGGGATCGCAACAGTCTTCGAGGGAAGTAAAACCCAATTTATTGATTCGACACAAGGGGAGCCAAAGAATACTTGAGAGCCTTAACAGCGGAGTTGTCAATTCAGCTGCACCTGTGAATAGTCTTGCTCGACACAGATTATCAGTAGCAACAGTTTTATAGCAGTAGTAGCGGTGAAATAATAGCAGCAGTGAAGTAAGACAGCAGTAGTGATTGCAGTAAACAGTAGGATTAAAACACTGTAGGCATAGGGATGGATGAACGGGCGCTGCATGGATAAGATAGCTCATATAATAATCAAGACATAGGCATTGCAGATAATAATGATAAAGCATCCAAGTACTAAGTAAACATAGGCATGTGTTCCGTATATAGTCGTACGTGCTCGCAATGAGAAACTTGTACAACATCTTCTGTCCTACCAGCCGGTGGCAGCCGGGCCTCAAGGGAATCTACTGGTAATTAAGGTACTCCTTTTAATAAAGTACCGGAGCAAAGCATTAACACGCCGTGAACACATGTGATCCTCACATCGCAGCCATTCCCCTCGGCTGTCCCAATTATTGTCACTTTGGGACCGCGGGTTCCGGACAACAATATGTGTATACAACTTGCAGGTATGATCAATAAACAGTGCATATCATTATGAAACAATAACATGTTCAGATCTGAAATCATGGCACTCGGGCCCTAGTGACAAGCATTAAGCTCAACAAGTTGCAACAACATCAATAAGTACTAACAACGGATACTAGGCACCATGCCCTAATGATCTTATAACTTATTACATGAACAATCTCATCCAATCCCTACCATCCCCCTCAGCCTACAGCAGGGAATTACTCACACATGGATGGGGGAAACATGGATGGTCGATGGAGAAGCGTCGGTGATGATGATGGCGATGATCTCCTCCAATTCCCCGTCCCGGCGGAGTGCCAGAACGGAGTTTCTGGTCCCCGAAATAGGTTTCGCGATGGCGGCGGCGTACGGTGATGTTTCTGGATGAAGTGGACGACCCCCTCACGTTTTAGGTCAGAGAGGGTTAAGTAGTCGAAAGGGGGACTCGGGAGGTGCCGAGTCGCCCTCCTCAGGTGGCGGCGCGGTGGCCCGGCCGCGCCACCTGTGGTTTGGGCCACTCGTGGCCCATCTCCGCCTCCCCTTCTGGCTCCGTGAGTCTTCTGGTAAAATAGGAGGTTTGCGATCTTTTCTGGTGTTTTTCCCGAAAGTTGACTTTCTGCACAAAAACAAGACACCAGGGCAATTCTGCTGAAAACAGCGTTAGTCCGCATTAGTTGTATTCAAAACACACAAGTTAGAGGTAAAACAATAGCAAAAGTGTTCGGGAAAGTAGATACGTTTTGGACGTATCAACTCCCCCCAAGCTTAGCTTATTGCTTGTCCTCAAGCAATTCAGTTAACAACTGAGTGCGATAAAAGACTTTCACGAACACATTTGCTTCATATGATGCATATATTCTCACTATATGAACAAATGCTTAGGCAATTCAAGATGAGGCAAATGCAAATAATGTCACTCAATAGGCATGTAAACTATGAAAAGATACCAACATACTAATAGCGACAAACATGAAACATATTAATTCACAAGATTGTAATGCTCATAATAGGATATGATAAGATGGTATCTCGCTTGCCCGTTTTTACAGCAAAACATAAATGCCCAGGCACCTCTGAAGTTCATGGGAAGACTAGAATCAAAGATATCAAAGATAAAAGCATCAAAGTTATATCACAGTTAACCACATTCTGGGACAAGCACATTACACTAAGAATGACAACTATGCTCTCGAGAAAGTGCTCAAAGAAAGGATGGTGACTCAACATGAAAGTAAAAGATTGGCCCTTCGCAGAGGGAAGCAGGGATTATCATGTGCTAGAGCTTTTCATTTTTAAAACAGAAGCAAAATTGTTTTGGGAAGTGTTTGTTGTTGTCAACGAATGGTAGTGGGTACTCTAACCCCCTTGTCAACCAGACTTTCAAGAGCGGCTCCCATGAAGGACGTTATTTCTACCAGCAAGGTAGATCATCCCTCTTCTCTTTTGTTTACACATGTATTTTAGTTTCATTATGGGTGACACTCCCCCCAACCTTTGCTTGCACAAGCCATGGCTAACCGAATCCTCGGGTGCCTTCCAACATTCACATACCATGGAGGAGTGTCTATTTGCAAATTAAGTTGCTTACTGATAAATCAGGGCAAAACATGTGAAGAGAATTATTAATGAAAGTTGTAATTAATTGGGACTGGGCACCCCGTTGCCAGCTCTTTTTGCAAAATTATTGGATAAGCGGATGTATATGCCACTAGTCCATTGGTGAAAGTCTGAATGACAAGATTGAAAGATAAAACACCACATACTTCCTCATGAGCTATAAAACATTGACACAAATTGAGAAGTACTTTGAAGGTTTTAAAGGTAGCACATGAAAATTTACTTGAATGGTTCGAAATGCCATGCATAGGTATTTATGGTGGACACTTTGGAATAACTTGGTTTTCATGGTTTTGGAAGCACGAGCAGCATTCCCGCTCAGTACAAGTGAAGGCTAGCAATAGACTGGGAAGCGACAATCAAGAGAGCAATAACCGTCATAATCATGCTTGCGACAAAATGAAATTAATTGAGGCATAAAAGTGATACAAGAACTCTGAGTCAAAATAAATCATCAAGGCTTAATTGACTTTTGTTTTTCAGTCATATGCATGCATGAGCATGTGCCAAGTCAATTCGAATGAATTATTCAGAGGAGGATACCACAATGTCATACCCTTATGAATAGAACAATGCAAGCAAACATCAACATAACATGCTACCACTATTAATAAATTGGGACCGATCATGAGAGAACAAGAACTACTAAGCATCCACTAAATGACATATACCTCACATGAACCAACTAAGCATGCTCACATAGATGAGTATATGTACAAAAATGAAAACAAATAGAGTTCATACCAGCCTCTCACCCAACTCGAATTGTTGTAGATCATCCTTATTGCTTTTTCACTTGTGTTGCTTCGAATGATATGAATGAAAACCAAGCTCCATCGGAGTCACGGATGGCTGTCCAATTCTGAAAACACTATACAAAACCTACTGGTAATTAAGGTACTCATTTTAATAAAGTACCGGAGCAAAGCATTAACACGCCGTGAACACATGTGATCCTCACATCGCAGCCATTCCCCTCGGCTGTCCCAATTATTGTCACTTTGGGACCACGGGTTCCGGACAACGATATGTGTATACAACTTGCAGGTATGATCAATAAACAGTGCATATCATTATGAAACAATAACATGTTCAGATCTGATGGCACTCGGGCCCTAAGTGACAAGCATTAAGCACAACAAGTTGCAACAACGTCAATAAGTACTAACAACAGATACTAGGCACCATGCCCTAATGATCTTATAACTTATTACATGAACAATCTCATCCAATCCCTACCATCCCCCTCAGCCTACAGCAGGGAATTACTCACACATGGATGGGGGAAACATGGATGGTCGATGGAGAAGCGTCGGTGATGATGATGGCGATGATCTCCTCCAATTCCCCGTCCCGGCGGAGGGCCAGAACGGAGTTTCTGGTCCCCGAAATAGGTTTCGCGATGGTGGCGGCGTACGGTGATGTTTCTAGATGAAGTGGACGACCCCCTCGCGTTTTAGGTCAGAGAGGGTTAAGTAGTCGAAAGGGGGACTCGGGAGGGTGTCCGAGTCACCCTCCTCAGGTGGCGGCGCGGTTGGCCATGGGCCACGCCACCTGGTGGTTTGGGCCACTCCTGGCCCATCTCCGCCTCCCCTTCTGGCTCCGTGAGTCTTCTGGTAAAATAGGAGGTTTGCGATCTTTTCTGGTGTTTTTCCCGAAAGTTGACTTTCTGCACAAAAACGAGACACCAGGGCAATTCTGCTGAAAACAGCGTTAGTCCGCATTAGTTGTATTCAAAACACACAAGTTAGAGGTAAAACAATATCAAAAGTGTTCGGGAAAGTAGATATGTTTTGGACGTATCAGAGGACACCGAGGAGGAGGAGGTGGAGGAGGACGACGGCGGTGACGGCGGCGACGAGGAGGATGATGGCGGCGACGGCCACGAATCCGACTTCGACGACGACGAGCCGCCAGCCCAGAGGCGGCGCCTGTAGATGCCGCCGCCGTAGTAGCAGTAGAAGTGCATTAGTTGCGCTGCTACTGATTAGTAGTATTAGGCCGCCGCCGGCGTAGTAGTAGTATTAGGCCACCGCCGAGCGCCAAGGTGATCAATGATAGCAATGTTGAATATGACGTTGTGCCTATTGAAATAACATGGCGGGGGGGGGGGGGGGGGGAAACAAAGGAGATAATGTTTGTGGTAAATTCTTACTCTTTTAACGCAACTTTAATCTATTCCATAACCTAGAAACTGGTTACCTATTTCAATTTGTGTCAAGGGATGGAGTTCCTGTTTCGTTAACTAAGTCTCGCGTTGTTTGCTTGAGGTCCCATCGTATTCGAGGAGTCAAGGATTTGCTAGGAATTCCAGATCTTAGAGGTTCGGGTAAGCCTTTTTTACCAGATGTCCTGGCTGATCATGGCAAAGTTCCAGGATATCTATACTATCTCCCCACTAACGACTATCTTTTTCAAGCGTAGAGCGAAGTCGATGAATTATATTCTTCTTTTAGCTGAATCATTGACTCTGATCGGAACCTGGCGACTGAAGAATTGAGGACTTGTCCAGATTTACCTGCTGTCCTGAGGCACGACAGTAAAGTTGCAACACATCCTTTACCTACTGAGCACTCTCCCTATTCGTCCTAAGGACCAGATCATGCGAAGAGCTCTTGTCCCTATTGGTTAGGAATCTCGATCACGAGCCACACCCTTCATCACTTTTATGTTTCTTGCACCATGGTCATACTCAAGATTTCTCTATCCCCCAGCAAAAACTTTTACATGTCCTTTTCGTCTACTTCATATCATGTTTGTTTTGTGTGAACTCAAGTGGCATCATGCTCTCAGGCATTTCATCAAGCACCTCCTGTGCATAAGCAGGGATAAACAAACCAGCATACACCTTGTAGATGACTGGGGCAGCCAACCAAGATTCACACAAAATAGCACGAAGAAGAAACCATAATACCCATAGCATCCAAACCAATAATTTCTCAAGCACCTGAGATTACACGTTGTGGTACTGCTGCTGCAGCGAGTGCCCTCGATTCACTGCACATGTGGTCTAGTAAGAGATGAGTACAGAGGGATAGATGAAAAGATATGCCCGAAAGAAAGAAACTCATTTCAATAGAAGCAGAGATGGAATTCTTATGATAAAGGCTAGATTTCAGCCTGCGGAACATGAACAAATGTTGTTTATTCAGTTCCAGAATTATACGAAAGGAAGCCGAACTGTTGATGAGTATACAGAGGAGTTTTTTAGGCTGCAAGTGAGGTGTAATCTTGCTGAAACGGAAGAGCTGAGTAGGGCAATAACAAGTTCCGTATTCCAAACAGTCTAGCCCCATAGTATTTCGTATTGCTTGCTTGAACAATATAGTTTTCTACCCACATGAGCTTTTTCTAACCGAGCAGCATTCGACTTAAAAGGGGGCTAGTCTCGATAGTGCTTTGGAATCTGAAACTTCATCTACATAAACTCATAAATGGACCTTTCTTTCTTTACTTAAAAAGGTAATCAATCCTTTCTTTTCATCTTTTATCAAGTCTTCCTCTTACTGATTGACTCAATCAGGGATAGAAATTCGGATCAAGAAGAAAGCAAGGTCCACAGAAGGGCAGTTCGCTTTCTATCTACCCTTGGCATCATCGGTGGCTTCTCTTTCGTCGGCTAAGGAAATTGCCATAGACACATCGAAGACCAGTGAAACTGGAATCAGGAAGATACTTGACCCCTTATCTCCTTGTTCTCATCATTGGCTTGAATTCACCCAGACGGAGCACCTCTTCTTATTTTGCAAAATCGAAAATAGATGCCAACCGCACATGAATTGCAAGAACGCGGTTAGTGCTTGATTGTGAAAGCAACAATGGAATAGAAAAATAAGTCGAAGGAGCTCTTAGTGAGAAAATGTTGGAATAAACCATTTCGGCAGCAATTGCAGAAAGCCTGTAAAGCACTGCTAATCTTTTGTAATCCCTTGTAATCTGTGTTAATAGTAAGTAATATGAATCGAGTTTCCCTAATCAGTGTTATAAATCGAGTTATGAATGACAGTTTCAAATCGAGTTTCAGTTTCATCGATTTATGAATCGAGTTATGAATCCTGTTATGAATCCTATTATGGAATCCTATTATGAATCGAGTTATAAATCGAGTTTCGGTTTCAAATCGAGTTATGAATCCTATTATAAATCGAGTTATGAATTCGAGTTATAAATCAAGTTTCAGTTTCAGTCTCCACTTAACAAGGACTCGCTTCATGTCCCCACTTCGTAATCAACGAATTGTCACTAAACAATGACGTACTAATCAACGAATAGTCAGTTACTTCAGTTAATTCAGTGTTAATTCAGTTAACGACGTGTTAATTGGGGCCGAGATACCCAGCCTGGGCGTCAGATTCCTCCCTTCCTATCCCCACTTGAGACTCGCTTCCTGTCCCCACTTGAGCGGTCCCACTTGGAGGAGGAGAAGGATGGGATAAGGAGGACCCAGCAATCCGACCCCACCAGTCAGGCCGGTGTCCCAGGCCGACCCCACAAGTCAGGCCAAGTCACGGTCAAACGAGGTTGACCACATGGAAACGGCCGTCTTGGCTGTGCGCGGCCATTTGCGGCCCAGCCAGGGCACGGACGAGAGAAACTACACGGCCATGGCACAGACAGATAAAACTAAGGTAGGTAGGGCACAGAAACAATAAGCCCTAGTTTTAAATGTTGCAATGAGATACCCATACACAAACAAATAAGTATAAATTCCACTGGGCCACCCATATTTCGACGCCGGTCAAAAATGGTCAGACGGCATGGTTCATCACAGGGTCATCTGCTTAATTAACCAGGGTTTTGATGAAAATGGAGCGTCGAAGCATCGGAGTCCCACCAAACCCTTGCCAGGTAAGGACTTAATATATTTATCATATATAGTGTCATGGTACATCCGAACAGCCAACGTAAAACTCATATTTCTGACCCACTTCACATACGACGATATCGACACTTATTCCGCACACACAAGGGTTGCTCAATATATATATATACATTGTTGAACTCTCACTTTGGTGCACCGTATATGGAATCATGTGATAACACATGGGGTCAAGTTATGTACCCATAAAACACTACAAAGGAGAAAAGTCCAGTGGGCTATATATACCCCCTTTTCGACAGCGGTCAGTCAAAGGGGACGCAATCATGTGATTAAGGTTTTGACTCTTGAATGGAGTGATGGAGTGTCCTTAATCCTACCAAACCATGTGTAGGGCCTTAATACATGTATAAGAGGATCGTGATACATTAAAGGCCAACATCAAAGTCATAGGTTTGACCCGGGCTTCAGATACAACACTTTTCTCTCACAGTCTTTATACAGTTTCTACTCCCACTTCTGGTGCACCATATGGAATCATGTGATAACATGTGATCAAATTTGGTTTTAAATGTTCATATGAACACCATGGCACAACAAAAAGGAGCAAAGTCCACCGGGCTCTACCCCCTCTCAATGCCGGTCAAAGGCCGGTGTAGCAAACGACATGCTGATTAACCACGGGGACAACTGCTTAATTAGGGTTTTGATGAAAACGGAGCGTCAGAGCGTCGAAATATCACCAAATTGTAGGTAGGCCCCTAATATATATATGCTCCCTCCGTTCCACAATACATGATGTTTAGGTGGTACACACATGTTGTCTAGATTCAGGCTAAAAAGGTTCACCGATATATACATTGAAATGTGTCTAAATACATATATATACATGTGCATGTAGTATGACTAAAACATCTTATATCGTGGAACGGATGGAGTAGATGCCTAAGAGTGTCCTGGTGCATTAGAAGATCCTTAGGGCACTTCTTTGTTTCAAAGGAATGGTAGAAGGGAAAATCATTGGATTTTTTCCTATGGATCTTGGTTTCCATGCAAACTGTACAGGACAATAAAATCAACTCATACTTCATGCTTGTAATCCTATGCACAAGTAACTAGGAAAGGTTAATTTACACATGACATCCTTTCCTGTTCCTTGCTCTTCCTATATTCCTTTCATTTACCAATCCTGAGAGAATCAAATAATTAAGCCCTAATGGATTAAGATTTAAGATCAGTGGCATTTCTAAGGGAATCCTATGGGAATAGAGGTTGAGTGTTGATTGTGTGAAGGGAAATTTCCAAGAGGTTGGAGCTCATGTTTTTTCCTATTAAAACCTCTATTCCCATCTATAGGATTCCGTTAGAAATGCCACCGATCTTAATCCTGGGCTTATTTGATTCTCAGGATTGGGAAATGAAAGGAATTGGGAAGAGCAAGGAATATGAAAGGATGTCATGTGTAAACCTTGCCTAGTTCCTTCTGCATAGGATTACAAGCATGAAGTCTGAGTGGATTTTATTTTCCTGTATAGTTTGCACGGAAACCAAGATCCATAGGAAAAAATTGACTCGCGGGCTAAATGTGTTATAGGGGTTGACATGTGGCCCCCAGGACCACCCCCTCTCCCACACCAATATTTGGTATAGAGATAGAGGCACGGGCTCCGGCCAAAATCCCCCCCATTGCGCTCCAAGTTCAGAAGATATCATTTCAAGACTACCCACACCAATATTTGGTATAGACATAGAGGCGCGGGCTCCGGCCAAATCGCCCGCCATTGCGCTCCAAGTTCAGAAGATATCATTTCAAGACTAGATCTAGGTCTATCTCCGCCGGCGACGGCGGCGGGCGTCCTCCTTCTCCCTGAGGCCCCCCTCCACTGAGCTCTCCCCTTCCATCCTCTGCCTCCCCACGAGCCCTCCACGAGTTCCCTAGCCGAGGCGGTGCAAGCCATCAGCGGCTCATCCCGCCGGTGCCCCGCTCTGGCCTCAGTCGCCGCATCCGTCATCCACGGCTGACGCGCCGAGCCCCTTTCGACCGCATTCCCTGCGCACGTCTCTGCAAGCCAAGTGTATGAATCTGTCGCAGCAATGGAACACGGGGTTCCCATAGTGCTGCCCAAGTGGGTCTGCCGCCTGTGGGCCCACCGCGAAGATGGACAAGGCCAAGGAGCAATGCAAGGTTGGCAGGCACCTCGCGCCCCAGCCAGGTTTGGCGGGTGAAGGGACCCTGGGTCCCCCGCACCCCGGAAGAGCAAGGCGACCCCGAGACCCCGGCGAGGCCGGACTCTCGGGTACCAGACAAAGCCAGGCTTTCCAGCACCCTCCGAAGATGGTAGAAGATCCCAAAAGACTTGGGAAGCAAGGCGCAGGCAGGGGACACCACCTGCGGTGTGCCAGTCCTTTTCCACCCGCTTTCCTCTAAAGGGCGGGGGATCTCACCAAACCGGCCGGAGATACTTGGAGGAGAAGAGGCCACGTCGTCACCTCAACCACGGAGAGGGGGAACTTCCCGCCAAGACCTCCACACGCTCCTCGCATGACCTCTGTGGCATCCCCTTGTCTATAAAAGGAGGGCCAAGTCATGGCGAGGAGGGACGACGAATCCAAGGCAAGACACCAGCCAGAACACAGCTGGAGATAGCTAGGGCAGAGAGGAGAAGGGAGGTGATCTCCTTAGGGCCAGGATCTGCCCTTTCTTTCTCCTCTCACCAAAACCTTCCCGGGTACCTCGCCGGAGACCACCTTGTAGCCACACATGTTGCCTCCATCTATCCAGACATGCAGGAGTAGGGTTGTTAGCCTACGGGCGGCCTGAACCTGGATAGATCGTTGTGTCCCTTGTTTACTTTCCACACACGCAGAGAGAGAGAGAGTGACGGAGAGCTCGCCGACGATACTTCTCCAGGAGACGTCTTCAAGCCTCCTTCGCGCCCCTACCGAATCTACAAAGGGGATGTCCTTCATCCCCGGTGTCCCTCCTTCATGATAAGACATCTGCGCGCCAGGTAGGGGGCGCAAGCACTGGATTCGTTTGCATCTTGCGCCGTGGCGAACTCTTCGTCAACGTCAAGATCTACATCAAGATCTACGTCAAGGTCTCCTTCGTCAGAGATGCTATATACGTCAAGTTCGTCGTTCGGCACAAGCACTACGTCGAGATCTTCGTCCGTGGCAAGGCCGGCTTCGACTCCATCTCCAGAGCAAGCGACCTCTCCTGGACAAGAAAAGCTTCCCCTTCAGCAGTCGTCGTGCGCCATGTCGGAAGTTGGAGAGGTCCCCGGAGAGCAAGCCCGGCTACCGATCCAGCCAGGCTGGGGACTGAAGGAGGCCCTGGGGGTTGCCCGCGTGCTTCTTTCTTCCCCCGGACCTGTGCAAGAGTGACCCTAGCGTGAAAGCGTGGTTTGCCAGCCTGGAGAGTCTGCTTGATTTCACCTTCCAGTGCCAAGATTCTACAAGCTCCTCTCCAACTGTCAACACCATCAACGCTGAAGCTGAGGCCGGGGCTGCAGATCCAGGTGTCGCCGTCGTCGAGCCAGAACCATCTCTCCCCGTTGAGGATCCGCATGGCAAACGGCCGATGGAGTTGCCTGAGGCGGGAGCTGGCCAAAGCTCCAACCTCAGGCGTTGCTCCTGATACGTCTCCAACCTATCCATAATTTCTGATGTCCCATGCTTATATTATACCAATTGCTACATGTTTTATATACACTTCATATCACTTTTATGCATTTTCTGGGACTAACCTATTAACAAGATGCCACAGTGCCAGTTCCCTGTTTTCTGCTATTTTTGGTTCCAGAAAAGTACTTCTGCGAATATTCTGGGAATTGCACGAAACAAAAGGCCACGTCCCTATTTTTCCAACACGATCACGAGGTCCGAAGGAGAGACAAAGAGGAGCCAGGAGGCGGCCACCTCACCTGACGGCGCGGGGCCACCCCTGCCGCGCCGGGGACTGAGATGGGACCCTCGGGACTCCACCGACGCCGCCCCTTCGCCTATTTATTCCTCCCAACGCGAAAAGACTAAAACACCGAGCATATCATCCAGAATATTTCTGCCGCCGCCGTCGTCAACCCTAACTCGGGAGGGTTCTGAAGCTCTTCCCGGCACCCTGCCGGAGAGGGGAATCATCACCGGAGGGCTCTACACCACCATGCCCGCCTCTGGAGTGATGTGTGAGTAGTTCATCCCTGGACTATGGGTCCATAGCAGTAGCTAGATGGTTGTCTTCTCCACTTGTGTCATCATGTTTAGATCTTGTGAGCTGCCTATCATGATCAAGATCATCTTATTGTAATGCTACATGTTGTGTTTGCTGGGATCCGATGAATATTGATACTATGTCAAGTTGAATATTGAATTATCATGTCTATGTCATTTGTGATCTTGCATGCTCTCCGTTGCTTGTTGAAGCTCTGGCCAAGTGAACACTTGTGACTCCAAGAGGGTGTATTTATGCATGATAGTTGGGTTCAACCTCTATTTAACCTGGGATAGTGACAACAAGTTCTAAGGTTGTAGATGTGTTGTTGCCACTAGGGGTAAAACAACAATGCTTTGTCTAAAGATGAATGTATTGTTTACATTATGCACATTACTTAATGCAATTGTCTGTTGCTTGCAACTTAATACTGGAAGGGGTACGGATGTTAACCTGAAGGTGGACTATTTAGGCATAGATGCATGATGGATAGCGGTCTATGTACTTTGTCGTAATGCCCAAATGAATCTCGTAGTAGACACCACAACTTGCACATGCATGTTTATGCACTTATCAATTGTCAATTGCCCAGCTGTAATTTGTTTACGCAACATGTTAGTTATCTTATTGGAGAGACACCACTAGTGAACTGTGGACACCGGTCCATTCTTTTACATCTGTAATACAACCAACTGCAATCATTGTTCTCTACTGTTTTCTGCAAGCAAACATCGTTTTCCACACTATACGTTTAACCCTTTGTTTTCAGCAAGCCGGTGAGGTTGACACCCTCACTGTCTCGTCGGGGCAAAGTAGTTTGATTGTGTTGTGTGCAGGTTCCACGTTAACTACACACCGCAAGTTTTCTGGCACCATTGTCAGGGAGCACAAGCAACTCGATTTCCCACCAACACAGAAGTTTTCTGACGCCGTTGACACCTTCTTAGCATCGTGATTTCCTACTGGTTTGATATACCTTGGTTTCATAACTGAGCGAAGACTTGCTGCTGTACTCATCAAACCTTACACTTGAGGTATCCTGACGAACGTGCACTTCGCACGCATCAAACAAGTTTTCTGGCGCCGTTGCCGGGGAAGTCATCGCTGCTACAGCAAGGGAGTCTCTCACTTCCAATCATTTTACTTTGTTATTTGTCTTGCTTAGTTTATTTTTATTTAGTCTTGTTTGCTCTCTTTATCAAAAACACAAAAAAATTAGTTACTTGTTTAATTCGGTTTGATTTTGTTTTTCAAAATGAATGCTCCTGAAGTTGAAGTTCGTTCTTTTAGGCAACTAGGAGGTGAAAATTTGAAAGATGCTTGGTATAGAATTAGTGATGCTCATCATAGATGTACTAAGAAACACTCTACCACTATCCTCCTTAGGAACTTTTATGTTGGTATCTCTAGTTGGTATAGGTATGTTCTAGACACTCTTACAGGTGGAAATTTCTTGGGTACTCCTGCTTTAGAAGCCTGTAATATTATTGAAAGTTTGGTAGGAACACCACCCACTAAAGATATTAAAATTGAGATCACCTTGGAGGATGTTATAAATAAGTTAGACTCTATGGAGAATTTTTTCCAAATTTTCTTGATTGTATTGGTAAGACTAATGAATCAATAGCCACCATCAATGAAAGAATCACTGTTCTTGAGGATAATAATATCCATGACACCCAAAATCATAGAATTGATGAGTTAGAGGAAGCTATTGAAACCTTAAGTTCAACCTTTACTTCTCTTAAGTCTAAAAAGGAGAAAGTTTATGTGGGTAGAGAGCAAAAGTTTATGTATGTTCCTAAAGTGCCAAAACCAAAGACTCATTATGAGCTTAAAATTGATAAAACTTTTAGTACGGTTAAAGGTAATGAAACACCTCCAGGAACATCTAAGATACCCATTGTTACAAGCTGTGTGTTGGAAGAAGCTTTTGATGATTTGAATGATTTGCCACTTGACAACACTTGATTTTCACTTTCTGCGCCTAGCTGAAAGGCGTTAAAGAAAAGCGCTTATGGGAGACAACCCATCGTTTTTATTTGCTGTTATTTTTGTTTTCTTTGAGTCAAGGTTTTGTTACTTCTGTAGCAACTCCTTTGTATCTTTATTTTATCGCAATGTTGTGCCAAGTAAAGTTCTATATTGAAAGTTGATGCAAGATTTGGATTTCTGCGCAGTGACAGATTTTTAGCTGTCACGGATTTGAGCTTATCTCCTGTAGAAAATTCAAAAATTCTGAAAAAATCACGCATATTCCTGAGATATGTACGCAACTTTCATTATTTTAGGCCAGATCCATCTGAGCAACTTAAGTGCCTCGAAAAAATTCGTCATTCCAGACTGTTCTGTTTTTGACAGATTCTGCCTTTTGTTTTGCATTCGCTCTTTTACTGTGTTTGTGTGGATTTCTTTGCTCCACAAAGCATTGGTGGCTGTAGCTAATGTCCAGAAGCTTTGGGATTGATTGTATCATTACAGAATATGAGAATTTTTGATTATGCACTAACCCTCTAATGAGAACTGTCTTGAGTTTGGTGTGAAGGAAGTTTTCAAGGATCAAGCGAGAAGGGTGATATTATGTGATCAAGAAGAGTGAAAAGCCTAAGCTTGGGGATGCCCCCGTGGTTCATCCCAACCATATTCAGAGAGACTCAAGCGTCTAAGCTTGGGGATGCCCAAGGCATCCCCTTCTTCATCAACAAACTTATCAGGTCATCTCTAGTGAAACTATATTTTAATTCTTTCACATCTTATGCGCTTTACTTGGAGCGTCTGTGTGTTTTATTTTTGTTTTTGTTTGAATAAATTCGGATCCTAGCAATCCTTGTGTGGGAGAGAGACACGCTCCGCTTTTTCATGTGAATACTCATGTTCTTCACTTATATTTGTTGAGTATTCTTAACTAGCTACTGCAGTGCTTTTAGCTCCTGTTTTTCATGCATCTCTTCGAGCTGTTAGCACTTGTTTATAAATACTCTCTTGCTGCATTATATTATCATTTGGAGAGTTTATGTTTAAATAAATTGATTGGTGTTTGTTTGGAAGAAAGAAAATGCTACATGTAGTAGTTGGTATTGGAAAAGACATATGCATTCTGTCATTGTCTTGTCTTGTTTCGATTTGACTTTGCAATTGTTTTGAGCTCTCAAGTAGATCATGTTTAAGCTCTTGCATCATGTAGTTAAAGCCTAGTAGTGGAGAACTACCGTAGAGCTTGTTGAGACTTGGGATGCATATTTGTTCTCTCTAAGGTCTAGATATTTTCTGGTAAAATGTTTGAGCAACAAGGAAGACAGTGTAGAGTCTTATAATACTTGCAATATGTTTTTATGTGATTCTTGCTGTACCGGTTTATACTTGTGTTTGCTTCAAACAACCTTGCTAGCCTAAACTCTGTACTGAGAGGGAATGCTTCTCGTGCATCCAAAACTTGAGCCAAAACCCATGCCATTTGTGTCCACCATACCTACCTACTATGTGGTATTTCCTGCCATTCCAAGTAAATATTTCATGTGCTACCTTTAAACTATTCAAAACTTTATTACTCCTTATTTGTGTCAATGTTTTATAGCTCATGAGGAAGTATGTGGTGTTTTATCTTTCAATCTTGTCATTTACTGACAGACTTTCACCAATGGACTAGTGGCATATACATCCGCTTATCCAATAATTTGCAAAAAGAGCTGGCAACGGGGTGCCCAGCCCCAATTAATTACAACTTTCATTAATAATTCTCTTCACATGTTTTGCCCTGATTTATCAGTAAGCAACTTAATTTGCAAATAGACACTCCTCCATGGTATGTGAATGTTGGAAGGCACCCGAGGATTCGGTTAGCCATGGCTTGTGTAAGCAAAAGGTTGGGAGGAGTGTCATCTATAAAGAAACTAAAATACATGTGTAAACAAAAGAGAAGAGGGATGATCTACCTTGCTGGTAGAGATAACGTCCTTCATGGGAGCCGCTCTTGAAAGTCTGGTTGACAAGGGGGTTAGAGTGCCCACTACCATTCGTTGACAACAACAAACACCTCTCAAATACTTATTTTGTGCTCTCTATATGCTTTCGAAAACTTAAAAAGCTCTAGCACATGATTTAATCCCTGCTTCCCTCTGCGAAGGGCCTATCTTTTACTTTATGTTGAGTCAGTTTACCTACTCCTTTCTATCTTAGAAGCAAACACTTGTGTCAACTTTGTGTGCATTGATTCTTACATGTTTACTTATTGCACTTGTTATATTGCTTTATGTTGACAACTATCCATGAGATATACATGTTACAAGTTGAAAGCAAATGCTGAAACTTAATCATCCTTTGTGTTGCTTCAATGCCTTTTACTTTGAATCTATTGCTTTATGAGTTACCTCTTATGCAAAACTTTTTGATGCTTGTCTTGAAAGTACTATTCATGAAAAGTTTTTGCTTATATGATTCATTGTTTACTCTTTATCTATTTGTTAGCAAACTATAGACCATTGCTTTGAGTCACTTCATTCATGACATGAGCCTTGCAATATATTGATCAAGATTGTGTGAAAGCATGTCTCCTCAGAAATTATTTGTTGTTATCGTTTTACCTACTCGAGGACGAGTAGAACTAAGCTTGGGGATGCTTGATACGTCTCCAACGTATCCATAATTTCTGCTGTTCCATGCTTATATTATACCATTTGCTACATGTTTTATATACACTTCATATCACTTTTATGCATTTTCTGGGACTAACCTATTAACAAGATGCCACAGTGCCAGTTCCCTGTTTTCTGCTGTTTTTTGTTCCAGAAAAGTACTTCTACGAATTGTCACATCCCAAATTTACAAACTAAGAAAAATTTAGTTTTACAAGACCCAAAATTCAGAACCAACAAAAACTTTTTGAAATGTTTCACAGATGATTGTGTTTTACTTCCCATTGTTGTGTTTGACCTTGTGTGGACTTGGTGGTGATGTTGATCTTGTTGTGTCTGTTGCTTGTGAGGATAATTCCTCAGTTGTGCCTAACACTAAAATAAAACCCACTGGTCACAAATTTGGAATGTGACTTGAAAATAAAACAAGACCTCTATGTTCCCTCACACCCTCAAAATAAAATCTTGATTAAAAGAAATAATTTTATTTGATTTCCCTCTCTACTTATTTTCTCTATTTGTTATAACAACTATTTTATCTTATAAAATCCAGATGAGATGGTAAACATCTCATTATCATATCACTCTCCCCTCAAAATATTTAATCATCCATTACAAAGATATTTCAATTGTCAAATTGGTTATCCAAAAATAAATATATTTAAAAGCCCTATGAACAAATATAGTTCAAAACATTTTATTTGAACACCCCAATTTTTGTGGAGCCTCCACATGTTGTGGGGAGCCTACCCAAATAATTTCAGATTTTTCTAAAATATTTTGATGCCTCAATTAATTCCCCAAAATGCTTTTGTTTTTAAAAGAAGAAAAGTAACTGAGGATTTTAGAATCTTGCAAGGGGCTTTCTGCAAAAATCCCTTCGTGTCCCTGTAGCAGCAGCAGTGGCCGCGCTGCGCCGTGTCGCTCGGCCGTCGCTCGCCGCCCAGGACCCCCCCTACCGCACCTGCCCTCTCGCTCCTCCACGACCTCGCCCCTAGAAGAGCTATGGCGCTAGGCCGCCGTGTCCATCGCTCCTTGCTCGTCGCCAGGCCCCTCCCGCTCCTCCGACCGCGGCCAGCCAAGCACGCACCGCACCGGACCCCCCCCCCTCTCAGCTGCCCTGTGAGGAGGATAAGGAGCCACGAGGCCGCTCCTCTGCTCCCTCCTCCACTCGCTCACTCGCCCCTGCCCCCTCTCCCTCTCCTCTGTTTTTCCTCTGCCACGGTCGAACTCGAGCTCGCCATTGACGCACGCATCACCGCCCTTCTAGGACGCCCCGAGCAAATCCAAGCCCCCCAGAAGATGCGCCTCACCGTCCTCTGCATCCTAGTCCAAGGAATCGAGCTAGGAGTCTGCGAATCGAGCAGGGCGTCGCCGTCTTCTTCATCCCCGGTCGTCGGACTTCGAGCAAGTGCGCGAGCGGTACAGTCCACCATTCGCCACCATTCTTGCACCCCCGTGCTCCCCTCCTCCTTCTCTAACTCGTAGACATCGCCGTTCTTCCCAGGTTCGCCGGAGACGCCGTAGCCGTCCTCGCCTCGCTCCCTGCTCGACCTCGCTTTGCCGTGAGCGTTCTGGAGGAAGGAGATGAGCACGAGCCGTCGATCTCCAGATCGACGGCGGCGTAACCGTTTGCTGCGCTTGGGCCGTGGATGGGCCGGTTGCTGCGCCGCACGACCTGATCTGGCCCGTTTCATTTTTTTCTGTGGAACTAATTGCTGTTTTATTTCCTGTTAAAATTTACAGTGTAGCTTTAAATCTTTTGTAGTAAATCTGTGATAGCTATTGGAGTGATTCAAATTTTGTAGCATTCATATGTGTTTTCTTAACCATGTGGCACTGGCCATTTTCCAAAATGTGTAGCTATGTGTGTGCTAGATTTAATCCTATAAAAAGTATCTATTTCACTAAATATTAAATATCTAGAGTTTTATAACTCCAAAAATTGCAAACTAAATTTCTATGGATAGGTTAAAGTGATACCTTTCCAGATCTGTTAGTCTTGTATCCAAATGAAGTCTAAAACAAAAGTGGTATTCATTCTTGTTAACACACCAGTAGCACTTTGGTGATTTTTGTAGATTTTTGTGAGTCGAATTTTGGAGTAAATCCAATTGGATTGTCTTCTATATGTATAGAAGAACCTATCCCTAATTTGGTTTGAATTTATGAGTCATGGTTTGACTGTGGTGTCAATTATAAACTTTAGGACTTTTCTGCCTATTTTTATTAGGCCCTTATTAATAGTTGTGTTATAACTTTATTGTTATAAATGTGATTCCTAGCATGTGTAGGGTGGTAATCCACTGTGGAGATGTGTTTCCTTATTTTGCTAAGCATGTTAGGAGAGCTGCTTTTGAGTTATGTATTTGTTAGAGTTTTATTCCCTCTATAACTTTCACCTAGTAATTAGGAATTACTATGTTTGTTTATTTTAATGTGAGATTATTGTGTGGGATTAATAGGTATGCCTTGCTGGTTAGTGATTGTTGTGGTACTATTGCTTGCATTTTATTATAGTTTAGCAGGTTATAATATGTTAGTACTGTTAGTGGAATTTGCTAGACAAATTGGTATGAGTAATATAATTGCATGGCTTGATGAACTTGATGGACTTGAGTTGAGTACTAGCTTAAATATCTTGTTAGTGTATCCACCTTAGCTTGGTGAGATATTTTAAATTACCAAGATTAATTGGTAGTTTAACTTTTGTCTGAAGTATTTCCTAATCAGAGGAAAGTGGTTGTCGAGTACCTCTAGTTGAGGATGTCTTTGTGCCCTCTTGTTTTGGCATGTGTATGGTGTTATACTCCTGATTAGTATAATGCCCTCGTAAATGTAGATCTTAGTTTGTTGCTTGATTAAATTAGTACTATGTTTGTTGTTTGATGACTTGTTTGTAGATCACTGGTGGTATGGTTTGCTTATTGTGTGTTGTTTTATTTTCATGTTTGTGACGCTAGATATGAACGCTACCGGAGTGGTATTTGGAGAGGATTTATCGAAGAAGGATGGGAATTTATTTCTTGAGCAGTGAGAAGAAGTCCAAGAACATCCTACTGGAATCAGGCAAGCTATTCTCTGAGCTTGCACCTAAATATATATGCATCTACTTTGATCAAATGTCTTACTTTTAAAGCAAAGATTTATAAAACCTTTTCCAAAAAGTATATGGAAACTATTTTGCCACCCCATGTAGAAATATGAGATAGTTATATAAAATTATAGGATGGGGAAAAATAATCTTGGTTTGTTCAAAACTCCTTTGAAAATACTTATGTGGTTATGGAATACCGAGATGTCGGTGTTGAAGTGGAGAAATGGACTCCTTTGGAAATACGTGTGTGGATGTGAAATACCGAGATGTCGGTATGGAAGTGGAGAACTGGAGAATGGAGGTGTTTATGAAAAATGCACATTGTGTCTTTGTACTATGACGACCAGCCGATAATCTGTGCGACCACATTTACCCCATAGGGGAACGGGGCTTAGTCATATAATTTGCTCTTATTAGTATGGGATACCTCATCGACGGAGATGACTCTGTTATGCATGAGGGGATGGTTGGTGAACTCCCCTGACCTGGGTCCTCGCTCAAACTCTATGGAAAGATAAGGAGGAGGATAGAAGACTTCATTAATGTGGTCACCGGGAAAAACATATGAGTCCTCACACTTAGGGTTGCAGACGGGGACCGGACTGAGTGTCGATGGGAATTATCATATGGGTAGGATCCTATACTAGCATGAGCAAACGAGAGGCTATGGTCGGTGAGTCAACTTCGCATACACCTTGTATGGCGGGACGTGGCAGACACGATGAGTTACCGGATGGATGTGGGAAAAGCGTGCTACCTCTGCAGTGGGTAAAACTATTCGAATAGCCGAGTCCTCGGATATGGACAGTTGGGAGGCTGTCCTCTGACCATGTGCAAGTTTTGGGAAAGTTTTGAGACTTGAAGCTAAAATGGAGATGTGTTGTATCTGCCCCTATACAGACGGGCGGGTATGAGGTTGTTGGAAAAAGGATTTGACCAGGAATGGTTTTGGTCGAAAAAGGAGGAGTTTTGGAGAAATAAACAAGTGGTGATTTTCCGGAAAATGTTTATAAAAGAGACTTCTTACCGTTTTCAACAAAGGGGTATTTTTGGGAAAAAGGTTTTAAAAGAGAATTCTTACAAAGATGGATTTATGGGAAAAAGTTCTAAAAACCTTCTTACCTCTTTTAACAAAGATATAGAGATGTTTTGAAATAAATAAAAGTTTGCAAATTAAAAAGGGTGCTATTGCATGCTCATGTCGGGGGTAGTTTGCGAGTACATAAATGTACTCATGGCTGTGTCCCTGGATATTCCCATGTCCAGAGTTCAAGAAGAAGTATGCTGAAGACCGAGAGATCGATGACGTCAATGCGAACTAGGGCGCTTCCCAGTCAGCTGCCTGTGGGGTTATGGCTAATGACTTGGGCACCACGCTGTCTGATGATTTCCGCTGCAAGTACCTGTTGAAGTTATGACTTCAATCAAGTAAGTAATTTATTCGGTATTTATGGATGTTCTTTCGATACCAGTTTGATTGTGCCCAGCGACAGACTGATCACGGGATCGCTGATGTTGTAGGCACAAGGGTATTTCAGACAGCTAGTCCGGGGTCCCCACAAGACTTGGTATCAGAGCCATCCTGACTGTAACAGACCTTAGTTAGCATGGACGTTAGTTAGGAAAGGAATATTTTGTTAAAAAAAATATATTGTTACCAAAAACATATTTTTATCTAAGGAAGTCCAAAAATAACTTCCACTCTTCTCACCTTCTCAAATATTTCCGAGTCTCATCCCTCTATTTAAAGATTTTCTAAGGATTTCTTTACTCTCTCTTACCGTTCAAAATACTTGACGATGAACCCAACTGAGACTTAGTTAGCTAGCACCTACAAGAGGAAGCTCCCATCTCGAATATTCAACATTCAACCTCAACGCGATCGATCTGCAAATACCAAGATCGTCGGTATTAACCACGCAAGAGACCTCCGAAGACGTCAGCTCAACGTCAACAATTCTACTCGAGTTGTAACCTCGACAGTCTCAATTTTTCCAGCCGAAGACTAAGCCGGCAAAATGAAGACTTCACCAACTGTGTTTAACAAAGACCCATAGGAACAACATAGGATAGGAACCCTGGTTGTACTACCCGACTACCTCGAGTATTAAACGTCCATTGGTACTAGCTGTACCTTGTGTGCTCTTTGCTTGTGTGTACTCTGCTTGTGTATCGTTGTTGGTGAATCCTCTGGTTGTGTGTTGTTCTCCTTGTGTGTTTTACAATCATGCCTTGACGGCAACACAAAGTAACCTCAAAATTTCACTTTTTATAAAGCTCCTTTTTCCATCTGACAAAAATATTTTTGACCTCTTCGCCATAGTTGCACCTTGTTGCAGATGTAAACCTGCCTAGGAAAAATCTTTCTGAAAATATTTTTCCTCTCATCTAAACCATCTCCCGATAAGAACTGACAGTTCCGCAAGATACAAAAGACCCCCGATCTTTAACCAAATGGCCTGAGATTTTGCAACCTAGCCGGCAAATCAGACAATGGACTTCATGCACCATCTGGAGCAAGGGCGTCAAGCTCTCGAAGGGAACTGCAATTTTACGCCAACCTCGTGAAGGCACAAGTTGTGAAATTACAAGAATACCCCACTAACTTATCGTATCTAACTTGACGAACAGTTAATGATACTTTAACCCCTTGCACTAACCTTGCTAGACTTGACCCACCCAAAATTGCCCCGTGAAATAAAACCAGTTTGACTAACTCCTACCTAACCCTGCAAACTTGGGAACACAGATGAGAACCCTAGTCTGCCGCTGGTTTTCTAACGATTATATGAAGCCTCAAGGACAAGACTCATCCAAGGGAGATCGCCACCGACAAGCCGAAGGAAACCAACTTTAAAGATCGTCAACATGGAGTCACCCACCGGAAGGAGGAACTACGACAAGAAGACATTGAAGGAAGATTGCTTAGGTTGGCAAAGAAGTAATATACCAGACTATCATGTAGCATCTCGAAACTCTTATATCAGAATCTATTATTATTAGTCTCTCTAAAAATAATGTGATATTCCAATGTTCGTGTTATATAAAAGTACTTCGGTAACAAGCCTCATGAACTTGTTAACAAATTACTTTTGTATACTCAAACAATTGAGTGTCAAATACAAATAAATGGAACGTCAGACAATCCATTACATCTCAACCTCTGGAATATGAAAAGTGGTAGAAAAGCGATGGACTGAGTGTCGATGGGAATTATCATATGGGTAGGATCCTATACTAGCATGAGCAAACGAGAGGCTATGGTCGGTGAGTCAACTTCGCATACACCTTGTATGGCGGGACGTGGCAGACACGATGAGTTACCGGATGGATGTGGGAAAAGCGTGCTACCTCTGCAGTGGGTAAAACTATTCGAATAGCCGAGTCCTCGGATATGGACAGTTGGGAGGCTGTCCTCTGACCATGTGCAAGTTTTGGGAAAGTTTTGAGACTTGAAGCTAAAATGGAGATGTGTTGTATCTGCCCCTATACAGACGGGCGGGTATGAGGTTGTTGGAAAAAGGATTTGACCAGGAATGGTTTTGGTCGAAAAAGGAGGAGTTTTGGAGAAATAAACAAGTGGTGATTTTCCGGAAAATGTTTATAAAAGAGACTTCTTACCGTTTTCAACAAAGGGGTATTTTTGGGAAAAAGGTTTTAAAAGAGAATTCTTACAAAGATGGATTTATGGGAAAAAGTTCTAAAAACCTTCTTACCTCTTTTAACAAAGATATAGAGATGTTTTGAAATAAATAAAAGTTTGCAAATTAAAAAGGGTGCTATTGCATGCTCATGTCGGGGGTAGTTTGCGAGTACATAAATGTACTCATGGCTGTGTCCCTGGATATTCCCATGTCCAGAGTTCAAGAAGAAGTATGCTGAAGACCGAGAGATCGATGACGTCAATGCGAACTAGGGCGCTTCCCAGTCAGCTGCCTGTGGGGTTATGGCTAATGACTTGGGCACCACGCTGTCTGATGATTTCCGCTGCAAGTACCTGTTGAAGTTATGACTTCAATCAAGTAAGTAATTTATTCGGTATTTATGGATGTTCTTTCGATACCAGTTTGATTGTGCCCAGCGACAGACTGATCACGGGATCGCTGATGTTGTAGGCACAAGGGTATTTCAGACAGCTAGTCCGGGGTCCCCACAAGACTTGGTATCAGAGCCATCCTGACTGTAACAGACCTTAGTTAGCATGGACGTTAGTTAGGAAAGGAATATTTTGTTAAAAAAAATATATTGTTACCAAAAACATATTTTTATCTAAGGAAGTCCAAAAATAACTTCCACTCTTCTCACCTTCTCAAATATTTCCGAGTCTCATCCCTCTATTTAAAGATTTTCTAAGGATTTCTTTACTCTCTCTTACCGTTCAAAATACTTGACGATGAACCCAACTGAGACTTAGTTAGCTAGCACCTACAAGAGGAAGCTCCCATCTCGAATATTCAACATTCAACCTCAACGCGATCGATCTGCAAATACCAAGATCGTCGGTATTAACCACGCAAGAGACCTCCGAAGACGTCAGCTCAACGTCAACAATTCTACTCGAGTTGTAACCTCGACAGTCTCAATTTTTCCAGCCGAAGACTAAGCCGGCAAAATGAAGACTTCACCAACTGTGTTTAACAAAGACCCATAGGAACAACATAGGATAGGAACCCTGGTTGTACTACCCGACTACCTCGAGTATTAAACGTCCATTGGTACTAGCTGTACCTTGTGTGCTCTTTGCTTGTGTGTACTCTGCTTGTGTATCGTTGTTGGTGAATCCTCTGGTTGTGTGTTGTTCTCCTTGTGTGTTTTACAATCATGCCTTGACGGCAACACAAAGTAACCTCAAAATTTCACTTTTTATAAAGCTCCTTTTTCCATCTGACAAAAATATTTTTGACCTCTTCGCCATAGTTGCACCTTGTTGCAGATGTAAACCTGCCTAGGAAAAATCTTTCTGAAAATATTTTTCCTCTCATCTAAACCATCTCCCGATAAGAACTGACAGTTCCGCAAGATACAAAAGACCCCCGATCTTTAACCAAATGGCCTGAGATTTTGCAACCTAGCCGGCAAATCAGACAATGGACTTCATGCACCATCTGGAGCAAGGGCGTCAAGCTCTCGAAGGGAACTGCAATTTTACGCCAACCTCGTGAAGGCACAAGTTGTGAAATTACAAGAATACCCCACTAACTTATCGTATCTAACTTGACGAACAGTTAATGATACTTTAACCCCTTGCACTAACCTTGCTAGACTTGACCCACCCAAAATTGCCCCGTGAAATAAAACCAGTTTGACTAACTCCTACCTAACCCTGCAAACTTGGGAACACAGATGAGAACCCTAGTCTGCCGCTGGTTTTCTAACGATTATATGAAGCCTCAAGGACAAGACTCATCCAAGGGAGATCGCCACCGACAAGCCGAAGGAAACCAACTTTAAAGATCGTCAACATGGAGTCACCCACCGGAAGGAGGAACTACGACAAGAAGACATTGAAGGAAGATTGCTTAGGTTGGCAAAGAAGTAATATACCAGACTATCATGTAGCATCTCGAAACTCTTATATCAGAATCTATTATTATTAGTCTCTCTAAAAATAATGTGATATTCCAATGTTCGTGTTATATAAAAGTACTTCGGTAACAAGCCTCATGAACTTGTTAACAAATTACTTTTGTATACTCAAACAATTGAGTGTCAAATACAAATAAATGGAACGTCAGACAATCCATTACATCTCAACCTCTGGAATATGAAAAGTGGTAGAAAAGCGATGGACTGAGTGTCGATGGGAATTATCATATGGGTAGGATCCTATACTAGCATGAGCAAACGAGAGGCTATGGTCGGTGAGTCAACTTCGCATACACCTTGTATGGCGGGACGTGGCAGACACGATGAGTTACCGGATGGATGTGGGAAAAGCGTGCTACCTCTGCAGTGGGTAAAACTATTCGAATAGCCGAGTCCTCGGATATGGACAGTTGGGAGGCTGTCCTCTGACCATGTGCAAGTTTTGGGAAAGTTTTGAGACTTGAAGCTAAAATGGAGATGTGTTGTATCTGCCCCTATACAGACGGGCGGGTATGAGGTTGTTGGAAAAAGGATTTGACCAGGAATGGTTTTGGTCGAAAAAGGAGGAGTTTTGGAGAAATAAACAAGTGGTGATTTTCCGGAAAATGTTTATAAAAGAGACTTCTTACCGTTTTCAACAAAGGGGTATTTTTGGGAAAAAGGTTTTAAAAGAGAATTCTTACAAAGATGGATTTATGGGAAAAAGTTCTAAAAACCTTCTTACCTCTTTTAACAAAGATATAGAGATGTTTTGAAATAAATAAAAGTTTGCAAATTAAAAAGGGTGCTATTGCATGCTCATGTCGGGGGTAGTTTGCGAGTACATAAATGTACTCATGGCTGTGTCCTGGATATTCCCATGTCCAGAGTTCAAGAAGAAGTATGCTGAAGACCGAGAGATCGATGACGTCAATGCGAACTAGGGCGCTTCCCAGTCAGCTGCCTGTGGGGTTATGGCTAATGACTTGGGCACCACGCTGTCTGATGATTTCCGCTGCAAGTACCTGTTGAAGTTATGACTTCAATCAAGTAAGTAATTTATTCGGTATTTATGGATGTTCTTTCGATACCAGTTTGATTGTGCCCAGCGACAGACTGATCACGGGATCGCTGATGTTGTAGGCACAAGGGTATTTCAGACAGCTAGTCCGGGGTCCCCACAAGACTTGGTATCAGAGCCATCCTGACTGTAACAGACCTTAGTTAGCATGGACGTTAGTTAGGAAAGGAATATTTTGTTAAAAAAAAATATTGTTACCAAAAACATATTTTTATCTAAGGAAGTCCAAAAATAACTTCCACTCTTCTCACCTTCTCAAATATTTCCGAGTCTCATCCCTCTATTTAAAGATTTTCTAAGGATTTCTTTACTCTCTCTTACCGTTCAAAATACTTGACGATGAACCCAACTGAGACTTAGTTAGCTAGCACCTACAAGAGGAAGCTCCCATCTCGAATATTCAACATTCAACCTCAACGCGATCGATCTGCAAATACCAAGATCGTCGGTATTAACCACGCAAGAGACCTCCGAAGACGTCAGCTCAACGTCAACAATTCTACTCGAGTTGTAACCTCGACAGTCTCAATTTTTCCAGCCGAAGACTAAGCCGGCAAAATGAAGACTTCACCAACTGTGTTTAACAAAGACCCATAGGAACAACATAGGATAGGAACCCTGGTTGTACTACCCGACTACCTCGAGTATTAAACGTCCATTGGTACTAGCTGTACCTTGTGTGCTCTTTGCTTGTGTGTACTCTGCTTGTGTATCGTTGTTGGTGAATCCTCTGGTTGTGTGTTGTTCTCCTTGTGTGTTTTACAATCATGCCTTGACGGCAACACAAAGTAACCTCAAAATTTCACTTTTTATAAAGCTCCTTTTTCCATCTGACAAAAATATTTTTGACCTCTTCGCCATAGTTGCACCTTGTTGCAGATGTAAACCTGCCTAGGAAAAATCTTTCTGAAAATATTTTTCCTCTCATCTAAACCATCTCCCGGTAAGAACTGACAGTTCCGCAAGATACAAAAGACCCCCGATCTTTAACCAAATGGCCTGAGATTTTGCAACCTAGCCGGCAAATCAGACAATGGACTTCATGCACCATCTGGAGCAAGGGCGTCAAGCTCTCGAAGGGAACTGCAATTTTACGCCAACCTCGTGAAGGCACAAGTTGTGAAATTACAAGAATACCCCACTAACTTATCGTATCTAACTTGACGAACAGTTAATGATACTTTAACCCCTTGCACTAACCTTGCTAGACTTGACCCACCCAAAATTGCCCCGTGAAATAAAACCAGTTTGACTAACTCCTACCTAACCCTGCAAACTTGGGAACACAGATGAGAACCCTAGTCTGCCGCTGGTTTTCTAACGATTATATGAAGCCTCAAGGACAAGACTCATCCAAGGGAGATCGCCACCGACAAGCCGAAGGAAACCAACTTTAAAGATCGTCAACATGGAGTCACCCACCGGAAGGAGGAACTACGACAAGAAGACATTGAAGGAAGATTGCTTAGGTTGGCAAAGAAGTAATATACCAGACTATCATGTAGCATCTGGAAACTCTTATATCAGAATCTATTATTATTAGTCTCTCTAAAAATAATGTGATATTCCAATGTTCGTGTTATATAAAAGTACTTCGGTAACAAGCCTCATGAACTTGTTAACAAATTACTTTTGTATACTCAAACAATTGAGTGTCAAATACAAATAAATGGAACGTCAGACAATCCATTACATCTCAACCTCTGGAATATGAAAAGTGGTTTGATGACAAGACTAGCTACCTTGTTAACAAATCCTTCTTGTATGACTAATGCGATTCGATGTCATAAAAGACACCCACATTCATACACAACTAACTAATTGGAATCTTGTTCTCCCAAGGATGTGATTTCTGAAAACAAGAAGAGAAAAAGGGTATCCGTTTGGAAAACAGCGGGTATGAAGGTTCTTCACTAACTTTTCTAGGGTCCATTAACAGTTGACAGGCGAAGAATCACCTATTGTTGGTAGTGAAAAGATTGCCATCATCCAAGCCGAAGTCGACCATCATCAAAGACCATCTGCGCGGAATTGAACCTGGAATCAAGCACCATCAACATTACCTGTCAAGCATTCATCCTTTTTAACTTGCCCCGACCAATCACACCGAAGGAGGATTCAAGAAAGCACGAACAGCGACTGCTGACATAAAGCCATTTATCAAGGCTAACTGAGAACGCGACCCTTGCACCCTCGTCAAACGGCCGACTAAACCGCCTACCTTTAGGGTCCTTGAACTAACTTTTAGACTCCTCTGGAAACTCGATACCCTAGACTGTATCTCTTGAGATTCTTACCAAAGCTTCATGAAGATCCAAAACCAAGGGAGTCAACAATGAAGTACCTCCTCTACTCAGCTGAAGAAGGGCTAGAAGAATCAAACGACGGAAGCACCTGCTGTTGGCGACATCAACCACCAAGCAAATCCAGCCGCCCTTAGAAGTTTATAACATCCCTCTTCTAACTAGAGACCAGAGAGAGTCAAGTGCTCAGACTTAACGCATCCTGAGAACAACGCGTCCCCACCTGCGACTCTCGTAAGGAGACAATATCAGGAAGTGATATCTGCACCGACCCAAGCACCGAGGAAGGACACCCAAGACAAAGATCATCATGCTACCTCGGAAGAGTAATGCCTCCAATTCAACTCCAGCTGCAACCTTCAGGATGAACCTTAAGAATCCCTTTTTAAGGGGGGAAGACCTGCAATAGGTATACAAGAACGTAGTAATAATTAGATCCGTGGGCCTTAACCTCGTAGAGTCTGGAAACACCCAACCAAGACTATCCATCAGCATTGATCGTCGAGTCAACCCTATCATCAAGGATCTGAACTCAGCACAGAAGATCATCGACAAAGAAAGCCTCGCAACATCAATTTGTCAAAATCTCACATGGCAACCTCACTGAAGAAGCAACGACCTCAGAAGTATAGCCAACCCAAAAACCGTGCCCCCACACTCCCCTGTTACCACCGGACAAATCTCGAGGACGAGATTTATTTTTAAGGGGGAAGAGCTGTCACATCCCAAATTTACAAACTAAGAAAATTTTAGTTTTACAAGACCCAAAATTCAGAACCAACAAAAACTTTTTGAAATGTTTCACAGATGATTGTGTTTTACTTCCCATTGATGTGTTTGACCTTGTGTGGACTTGGTGGTGATGTTGATCTTGTTGTGTCTGTTGCTTGTGAGGATAATTCCTCAGTTGTGCCTAACACTAAAATAAAACCCACTGGTCACAAATTTGGAATGTGACTTGAAAATAAAACAAGACCTCTATGTTCCCTCACACCCTCAAAATAAAATCTTGATTAAAAGAAATAATTTTATTTTATTTCCCTCTCTACTTATTTTCTCTATTTGTTATAACAACTATTTTATCTTATAAAATCCAGATGAGATGGTAAACATCTCATTATCATATCACTCTCCCCTCAAAATATTTAATCATCCATTACAAAGATATTTCAATTGTCAAATTGGTTATCCAAAAATAAATATATTTAAAAGCCCTATGAACAAATATAGTTCAAAACATTTTATTTGAACACCCCAATTTTTGTGGAGCCTCCACATGTTGTGGGGAGCCTACCCAAATAATTTCAGATTTTCTAAAATATTTTGATGCCTCAATTAATTCCCCAAAATGCTTTTGTTTTTAAAAGAAGAAAAGTAACTGAGGATTTTAGAAACTTGCAAGGGGCTTTCTGCAAAAATCCCTTCGTGTCCCTGTAGCAGCAGCAGTGGCCGCGCTGTGCCGTGTCGCTCGGACATCGCTCGCCGCCCAGGACCGCCCCCCTGCCGCGCCTGCCCTCTCGCTCCTCCACGACCTCGCCCCCAGAAGAGCTATGGCGCTAGGCCGCCGTGTCCATCGCTCCTTGCTCGTCGCCAGACCCCCTCCCGCTCCTCCGACCGCGGCCAGCCAAGCACGCACCGCACCGGACCCCCCCTCTTGTGCCCTGCGAGGACGATAAGGAGCCACGAGGCCGCTCCTCTGCTCCCTCCTCCACTCGCTCACTCGCCCTGCCCCCTCACCCTCTCCTCTGTTTCTCCTCTGCCACGGCCGAACTCAAGCTCGCCATTGACGCACGCATCACCGCCCTTCTAGGACGCCCCGAGCAAATCCAAGCCCCCCAGAAGATGCGCCTCACCGTCCTCTGCATCCTAGTCCAAGGAATCGAGCTAGGAGTCTGCGAATCGAGCAGGGCGTCGCCGTCTTCTTCATCCCTGGCCGTCGGACTTCGAGCAAGTGCGCGAGCGGTACAGTCCACCATTCGCCGCCATTCTTGCACCCCCGTGCTCCCCTCCTCCTTATCTAACTCGTAGACATCGCCGTTCTTCCCAGGTTTGCCGGAGACGCCGTAGCCGTCCTCGCCTCGCTCCCTGCTCGACCTCGCTCTGCCGTGAGCGTTCTGGAGGAAGGAGACGAGCACGAGCCGTCGATCTCCAGATCGACGCCGGCGTACCCGTTCGCTGCGCTTGGGCCGTGGATGGGCCGGTTGCTGCACGCACGACCCGATCTGGCCCGTTTCATTTTTTTTTCTGTGGAACTAATTGCTGTTTTATTTCCTATTAAAATTTGCAGTGTAGCTTTAAATCTTTTGTAGTAAATCTGTGATAGCTATTGGAGTGATTCAAATTTTGTAGAATTCATATGTGTTTTCTTAACCATGTGGCACTGGCCATTTTCCAAAATGTGTAGCTATGTGTGTGCTAGATTTAATCCTATAAAAAGTATCTATTTCACTAAATATTAAATATCTAGAGTTTTATAACTCCAAAAATTGCAAACTAAATTTCTATGGATAGGTTAAAGTGATACCTTTCCAGATCTGTTAGTCTTGTATCCAAATGAAGTCTAAAACAAAAGTGGTATTCATTCTTGTTAACACACCAGTAGCACTTTGGTGATTTTTGTAGATTTTTGTGAGTCGAATTTTGGAGTAAATCCAATTGGATTGTCTTCTATATGTATAGAAGAACCTATCCCTAATTTGGTTTGAATTTATGAGTCATGGTTTGACTGTGGTGTCAATTATAAACTTTAGGACTTTTCTGCCTATTTTTATTAGGCCCTTATTAATAGTTGTGTTATAACTTTATTGTTATAAATGTGATTCCTAGCATGTGTAGGGTGGTAATCCACTGTGGAGATGTGTTTCCTTATTTTGCTAAGCATGTTAGGAGAGCTGCTTTTGAGTTATGTATTTGTTAGAGTTTTATTCCCTCTATAACTTTCACCTAGTAATTAGGAATTACTATGTTTGTTTATTTTAATGTGAGATTATTGTGTGGGATTAATAGGTATGCCTTGCTGGTTAGTGATTGTTGTGGTACTATTGCTTGCATTTTATTATAGTTTAGCAGGTTATAATATGTTAGTACTGTTAGTGGAATTTGCTAGACAAATTGGTATGAGTAATATAATTGCATGGCTTGATGAACTTGATGGAATTGAGTTGAGTACTAGCTTAAATATCTTGTTAGTGTATCCACCTTAGCTTGGTGAGATATTTTAAATTACCAAGATTAATTGGTAGTTTAACTTTTGTCTGAAGTATTTCCTGATCAGAGGAAAGTGGTTGTCGAGTACCTCTAGTTGAGGATGTCTTTGTGCCCTCTTGTTTTGGCATGTGTATGGTGTTATACTCTTGATTAGTATAATGCCCTCGTAAATGTAGATCTTAGTTTGTTGCTTGATTAAATTAGTACTATGTTTGTTGTTTGATGACTTGTTTGTAGATCACTGGTGGTATGGTTTGCTTATTGTGTGTTGTTTTATTTTCATGTTTGCGACGCTAGATATGAACGCTACCGGAGTGGTATTTGGAGAGGATTTATCGAAGAAGGATGGGAATTTATTTCTTGAGCAGTGAGAAGAAGTCCAAGAACATCCTACTGGAATCAGGCAAGCTATTCTCTGAGCTTGCACCTAAATATATATGCATCTACTTTGATCAAATGTCTTACTTTTAAAGCAAAGATTTATAAAACCTTTTCCAAAAAGTATATGGAAACTATTTTGCCACCCCATGTAGAAATATGAGATAGTTATATAAAATTATAGGATGGGGAAAAATAATCTTGGTTTGTTCAAAACTCCTTTGAAAATACTTATGTGGTTATGGAATACCGAGATGTCGGTGTTGAAGTGGAGAAATGGACTCCTTTGGAAATACGTGTGGGGATGTGAAATACCGAGATGTCGGTATGGAAGTGGAGAACTGGAGAATGGAAGTGTTTACGAAAAATGCACATTGTGTCTTTGTACTATGACGACCAGCCGATAATCTGTGCGACCACATTTACCCCATATGGGAACGGAGCTTAGTCATATAATTTGCTCTTATTAGTATGGGATACCTCATCGACGGAGATGACTCTGTTATGCATGAGGGGATGGTTGGTGAACTCCCCTGACCTGGGTCCTCGCTCAAACTCTATGGAAAGATAAGGAGGAGGATAGAAGACTTCATTAATGTGGTCACCGGGAAAAACATATGAGTCCTCACACTTAGGGTTGCCGACGGGGACCGGACTGAGTGTCGATGGGAATTATCATATGGGTAGGATCCTATACTAGCATGAGCAAAGGAGAGGCTATGGTCGGTGACTCAACTTCGCATACACCTTGTATGGCGGGACGTGGCAGACACGATGAGTTACCGGATGGATGTGGGAAAAGCGTGCTACCTCTGCAGAGGGTAAAACTATTCGAATAGCCGAGTCCTCGGATATGGACAGTTGGGAGGCTGTCCTCTGACCATGCGCAAGTTTTGGGAAAGTTTTGAGACTTGAAGCTAAAATGGAGATGTGTTGTATCTGCCCCTATACAGACGGGCGGGTATGAGGTTGTTGGAAAAAGGATTTGACCAGGAATGGTTTTGGTCGAAAAAGGAGGAGTTTTGGAGAAATAAACAAGTGGTGATTTTCTGGAAAATGTTTATAAAAGAGACTTCTTACCGTTTTCAACAAAGGGGTATTTTTGGGAAAAAGGTTTTAAAAGAGAATTCTTACAAAGATGGATTTATGGGAAAAAGTTCTAAAAACCTTCTTACCTCTTTTAACAAAGATATAGAGATGTTTTGAAATAAATAAAAGTTTGCAAATTAAAAAGGGTGCTATTGCATGCTCATGTCGGGAGTAGTTTGCGAGTACATAAATGTACTCATGGCTGTGTCCCTGGATATTCCCATGTCCAGAGTTCAAGAAGAAGTATGCTGAAGACCGAGAGATCGATGACGTCAATGCGAACTAGGGCGCTTCCCAGTCAGCTGCCTGTGGGGTTATGGCTAATGACTTGGGCACCACGATGTCTGATGATTTCCGCTGCAAGTACCTGTTGAAGTTATGACTTCAATCAAGTAAGTAATTTATTCGGTATTTATGGATGTTCTTTCGATACCAGTTTGATTGTGCCCAGCGACAGACTGATCATGGGATCGCTGATGTTGTAGGCACAAGGGTATTTCGGACAGCTAGTCTAGGGTCCCCACACGAATATTCTCGGAATTGCACGAAACAAAAGGCCACGTCCCTATTTTACAACACGATCACGAAGTCCGAAGGAGAGACGAAGAGGAGCCAGGAGGCGGCCACCTCACCTGACGGCGCGGGGCCACCCCCTGCCGCGCCGGGGACTGAGGTGGGCCCCTCGGGACTCCACCGACGCCTCCCCTTCGACTATTTATTCCTCCCGACATGAAAGCCCTAAAAGACCGAGCATATCATCCAGAATATTTCCGCCGCCACCGCCGTCGTCAACCCTAACTCGGGAGGGTTCTGAAGCTCTTCCCGGCACACTGCCGGAGAGGGGAATCATCACCGGAGGGCTCTACACCACCATGCCCGCCTCCGGAGTGACGTGTGAGTAGTTCATCCCTGGACTATGGGTCCATAGCAGTAGCTAGATGGTTGTCTTCTCCACTTGTGCCATCATGTTTAGATCTTGTGAGCTGCCTATCATGATCAAGATCATCTTATTGTAATGCTACATGTTGTGTTTGCTGGGATCCGATGAATATTGATACTATGTCAAGTTGAATATTGAATTATCATGTCTATGTCATTTGTGATCTTGCATGCTCTCCGTTGCTTGTTGAAGCTCTGGCCAAGTGAACACTTGTGACTCCAAGAGGGAGTATTTATGCATGATAGTTGGGTTCAACCTCTATTTAACATGGGATAGTGACAACAAGTTCTAAGGTTGTAGATGTGTTGTTGCCACTAGGGGTAAAACAACAATGCTTTGTCTAAGGATGAATGTATTGTTTACATTATGCACATTACTTAATGCAATTGTCTGTTGCTTGCAACTTAATACTGGAAGGGGTACGGATGTTAACCTGAAGGTGGACTATTTAGGCATAGATGCATGATGGATAGCGGTCTATGTACTTTGTCGTAATGCCCAAATGAATCTCATAGTAGACACCACAACTTGCACATGCATGTTTTATGCACTTATCAATTGTCAATTGCCCAGCTGTAATTTGTTTACCCAACATGTTAGTTATCTTATTGGAGAGACACCACTAGTGAACTGTGGACCCCGGTCCATTCTTTTACATCTGTAATACAACCAACTGCAATCATTGTTCTCTACTGTTTTCTGCAAGCAAACATCATTTTCCACACTATACGTTTAACCCTTTGTTTTCAGCAAGCCGGTGAGGTTGACACCCTCACTATCTCGTCGGGGCAAAGTAGTTTGATTGTGTTGTGTGCAGGTTCCACGTCAACTACACACCGCAAGTTTTCTGGCACCATTGTCAGGGAGCACAAGCAACTCAATTTCCCACCAACACAGAAGTTTTCTGACGCCGTTGACACCTTCTTAGCATTGTGATTTCCTACTGGTTCGATATACCTTGGTTTCATAACTGAGCGAAGACTTGCTGCTGTACTCATCAAACCTTACACTTGAGGTATCCTGACGAACTTGCATTTCGCACGCATCAAGCAAGTTTTCTGGCGCCGTTGCCGGGGAAGTCATCGCTGCTACAGCAAGGGAGTCTCTCACTTCCAATCATTTTACTTTGTTATTTGTCTTGCTTAGTTTATTTTTATTTAGTCTTGTTTGCTCTCTTTATCAAAAACACAAAAAAATTAGTTACTTTTCATTTTTAATTCGGTTTGATTTTGTTTTTCAAAATGAATGCTCCTGAAGTTGAAGTTCGTTCTTTTAGGCAACTAGGAGGTGAAAATTTGAAAGATGCTTGGTAGAATTAGTGATGCTCATCATAGATGTACTAAGAAACACTCTACCACTATCCTCCTTAGGAACTTTTATGTTGGTATCTCTAGTTGGTATAGGTATGTTCTAGACACTCTTACAGGTGGAAATTTCTTGGGTACTCCTGCTTTAGAAGCCTGTAATATTATTGAAAGTTTGGTAGGAACACCACCCACTAAAGATATTAAAATTGAGATCACCTTGGAGGATGTTATAAATAAGTTAGACTCTATGGAGAATTTTTTCCAAATTTTCTTGATTGTATTGGTAAGACTAATGAATCAATAGCCACCATCAATGAAAGAATCACTGTTCTTGAGGATAATAATATCCATGACACCCAAAATCATAGAATTGATGAGTTAGAGGAAGCTATTGAAACCTTAAGTTCAACCTTTACTTCTCTTAAGTCTAAAAAGGAGAAAGTTTATGTGGGTAGAGAGCAAAAGTTTATGTATGTTCCTAAAGTGCCAAAACCAAAGACTCATTATGAGCTTAAAATTGATAAAACTTTTAGTACGGTTAAAGGTAATGAAACACCTCCAGGAACATCTAAGATACCCATTGTTACAAGCTGTGTGTTGGAAGAAGCTTTTGATGATTTGAATGATTTGCCACTTGACAACACTTGATTTTCACTTTCTGCGCCTAGCTGAAAGGCGTTAAAGAAAAGCGCTTATGGGAGACAACCCATCGTTTTTATTTGCTGTTATTTTTGTTTTCTTTGAGTCAAGGAGTTTTGTTACTTCTGTAGCAACTCCTTTGTATCTTTATTTTATCGCAATGTTGTGCCAAGTAAAGTTCTATATTGAAAGTTGATGCAAGATTTGGATTTCTGCGCAGTGACAGATTTTTAGCTGTCACGGATTTGAGCTTATCTCCCTGTAGAAAATTCAAAAATTCTGAAAAAATCACGCATATTCCTGAGATATGTACGCAACTTTCATTATTTTAGGCCAGATCCATCTGAGCAACTTAAGTGCCTCGAAAAAATTCGTCATTCCAGACTGTTCTGTTTTTGACAGATTCTGCCTTTTGTTTTGCATTCGCTCTTTTACTGTGTTTGTGTGGATTTCTTTGCTCCACAAAGCATTGGTGGCTGTAGCTAATGTCCAGAAGCTTTGGGATTGATTGTATCATTACAGAATATGAGAATTTTTGATTATGCACTAACCCTCTAATGAGAACTGTCTTGAGTTTGGTGTGAAGGAAGTTTTCAAGGATCAAGCGAGAAGGGTGATATTATGTGATCAAGAAGAGTGAAAAGCCTAAGCTTGGGGATGCCCCCGTGGTTCATCCCAACCATATTCAGAGAGACTCAAGCGTCTAAGCTTGGGGATGCCCAAGGCATCCCCTTCTTCATCAACAAACTTATCAGGTCATCTCTAGTGAAACTATATTTTAATTCTTTCACATCTTATGCGCTTTACTTGGAGCGTCTGTGTGTTTTATTTTTGTTTTTGTTTGAATAAATTCGGATCCTAGCAATCCTTGTGTGGGAGAGAGACACGCTCCGCTTTTTCATGTGAATACTCATGTTCTTCACTTATATTTGTTGAGTATTCTTAACTAGCTACTGCAGTGCTTTTAGCTCCTGTTTTTCATGCATCTCTTCGAGCTGTTAGCACTTGTTTATAAATACTCTCTTGCTGCATTATATTATCATTTGGAGAGTTTATGTTTAAATAAATTGATTGGTGTTTGTTTGGAAGAAAGAAAATGCTACATGTAGTAGTTGGTATTGGAAAAGACATATGCATTCTTGTAGATCATTGTCTTGTTTTGTTTGATGCTTTGCAATTGTTTTGAGCTCTCAAGTAGATCATGTTTAAGCTCTTGCATCATGTAGTTAAAGCCTAGTAGTGGAGAACTACCGTAGAGCTTGTTGAGACTTGGGATGCATATTTGTTCTCTCTAAGGTCTAGATATTTTCTGGTAAAATGTTTGAGCAACAAGGAAGACAGTGTAGAGTCTTATAATACTTGCAATATGTTTTTATGTGATTCTTGCTGTACCGGTTTATACTTGTGTTTGCTTCAAACAACCTTGCTAGCCTAAACTCTGTACTGAGAGGGAATGCTTCTCGTGCATCCAAAACTTGAGCCAAAACCCATGCCATTTGTGTCCACCATACCTACCTACTATGTGGTATTTCCTGCCATTCCAAGTAAATATTTCATGTGCTACCTTTAAACTATTCAAAACTTTATTACTCCTTATTTGTGTCAATGTTTTATAGCTCATGAGGAAGTATGTGGTGTTTTATCTTTCAATCTTGTCATTTACTTCTGACTTTCACCAATGGACTAGTGGCATATACATCCGCTTATCCAATAATTTGCAAAAAGAGCTGGCAACGGGGTGCCCAGCCCCAATTAATTACAACTTTCATTAATAATTCTCTTCACATGTTTTGCCCTGATTTATCAGTAAGCAACTTAATTTGCAAATAGACACTCCTCCATGGTATGTGAATGTTGGAAGGCACCCGAGGATTCGGTTAGCCATGGCTTGTGTAAGCAAAAGGTTGGGAGGAGTGTCATCTATAAAGAAACTAAAATACATGTGTAAACAAAAGAGAAGAGGGATGATCTACCTTGCTGGTAGAGATAACGTCCTTCATGGGAGCCGCTCTTGAAAGTCTGGTTGACAAGGGGGTTAGAGTGCCCACTACCATTCGTTGACAACAACAAACACCTCTCAAATACTTATTTTGTGCTCTCTATATGCTTTCGAAAACTTAAAAAGCTCTAGCACATGATTTAATCCCTGCTTCCCTCTGCGAAGGGCCTATCTTTTACTTTATGTTGAGTCAGTTTACCTACTCCTTTCTATCTTAGAAGCAAACACTTGTGTCAACTTTGTGTGCATTGATTCTTACATGTTTACTTATTGCACTTGTTATATTGCTTTATGTTGACAACTATCCATGAGATATACATGTTACAAGTTGAAAGCAAATGCTGAAACTTAATCATCCTTTGTGTTGCTTCAATGCCTTTTACTTTGAATCTATTGCTTTATGAGTTACCTCTTATGCAAAACTTTTTGATGCTTGTCTTGAAAGTACTATTCATGAAAAGTTTTTGCTTATATGATTCATTGTTTACTCTTTATCTATTTGTTAGCAAACTATAGATCATTGCTTTGAGTCACTTCATTCATGACATGAGCCTTGCAATATATTGATCAAGATTGTGTGAAAGCATGTCTCCTCAGAAATTATTTGTTGTTATCGTTTTACCTACTCGAGGACGAGTAGAACTAAGCTTGGGGATGCTTGATACGTCTCCAACGTATCCATAATTTCTGCTGTTCCATGCTTATATTATACCATTTGCTACATGTTTTATATACACTTCATATCACTTTTATGCATTTTCTGGGACTAACCTATTAACAAGATGCCACAGTGCCAGTTCCCTGTTTTCTGCTGTTTTTGGTTTCAGAAAGTTACTTCTGGAAATATTCTCGGAATTGCACGAAACAAAAGGCCAGTCCCTATTTTTCCAGCACGTACACGGAGTCCGAAGGAGAGACGAAGAGGAGCCACGAGGTGGCCAAACCACCTGGCGGCGCGGGCCCACCCGCCGCGCCTGTGGGGCCCCTCGGGGGTCCGCCGACATCGCCCCTTCGCCTATTTATTCCCCGAGACGAAAACCCTAAAACACCGAGCCTTTCATCCAGAACATATTCGCGCCGCCGCCGTCGTCAACCCTAACTCGGGGGGTTCTGAAGCTCTTCCCGGCACCCTGCCGGAGAGGGGAATCATCACCGGAGGGCTCTACATCGCCATGCCCGCCTCCGGAGTGATGCGTGAGTAGTTCATCCTTGGACTATGGGTCCATAGCAGTAGCTAGATGGTTGTCTTCTCCACTTGTGCCATCATGTTTAGATCTTGTGAGCTGCCTATCATGATCAAGATCATCTTATTGTAATGCTACATGTTGTGTTTGCTGGGATCTGACTTATATTGATACCTATGTGGAGCTGAATATTATATTATCATGTCTATGTCATTTGTGATCTTGCATGCTCTCCGTTACTTGTTGAAGCCTTGGCCAAGTGAATACTTGTGACTCCAAGAGGGGGTATTTATGCATGATAGTTGGGTTCAACCTCTATTTAACCTGGGATAGTGACAGCAAGTTCTAAGGTTGTAGATGTGTTGTTGCCACTAGGGGTAAAACAGCAATGCTTTATTCAAGGATGAATGTATTGTTTACATTACGCACATTACTTAATGCAATTGTCTGTTGCTTGCAACTTAATACTGGAAGGGGTACGGATGTTAACCGGAAAGTGGACTATTTAGGCATAGATGCATGCTGGATAGCGGTCTATGTACTTTGTCGTAATGCCCAAATGAATCTCATAGTAGACACCACAACTCACACATGCATGTTATATGCACTTATCAATTGTCAATTGCCCAGCTGTAATTTGTTTACCCAGCATGTTAGTTATCTTATTGGAGAGACACCACTAGTGAACTGTGGACCCCGGTCCATTCTTTTACATCTGAAATACAATCTACTGCAATCATTGTTCTCTACTGTTTTCTGCAAACAAACATCATTTTCCACACTATACGTTTAACCCTTTGTTTTCAGCAAGCTGGTGAGGTTGACACCCTCACTGTCTCGTCGGGGCAAATTAGTTTGATTGTGTTGTGTGCAGGTTCCACGTCAACTACACACCGCAAGTTTTCTGGCACCATTGTCCGGGAGCACAAGCAACTCGATTTCCCACCAACACAGAAGTTTTCTGACGCCGTTGACACCTTCTTGGCATCGTGATTTCCTACTGGTTCGATATAACTTGGTTTTACTGAGCGAAGACTTGCTGCTGTACTCATCAAACCTTACACTTGAGGTATCCTGACGAATGTGCACTTCGCACGCATCAGCTCCCGAGAAGACATGGAAGGCCCGGCAAGCCAACACCTCATGACCTGCTGCACCCCGTACCCAGTGTCAATCCTTGACCTGCACCTCCTGATGCAAAACGATGGGAGAAGCTGCGCCACTACGTCTGGAGGTTCCGGGCAAATGCTGACAGGACACCCGCAAGATACGACTAATACATCTCCAACGTATCTATAATTTATGATGTTTCATGCTTGTTTTATATATCAATGTCACATGTTTTATATGCATTATATATCATTATTATACATTTTCTGGGACTAATCTATTAACAAGATGTTGTTGGAGATATGCCCTAGAGACAATAATAATTGAGTTTATTATTATCTCCATGTCTATTATTAAGGTTTATATCTTTATGCTACAACTGTATTGGGTACTTGTATAGCAAATACAACGTATGCAAGAGGAAAACCTCCGATACACGTGTAGAGATATGAACGGTAAAAGAGTTCCTAGTCTTGTCTCCAAGACTAGCCTATCTTGTTGATTGATGATCATGTTTTCCTGATCATGGACTTTGTATAAGTTATTCAACTATAGGAGTGGTTTATCGGAATGATAATCGCACTGAACCGACCCAACCGTATGATCTCGCTATGAGACAAATCGTCAACGATGAAATAACGATTGATCGTCTATTTAGTTATTGTTAGCTAGATCCCTATGCTATGAGAATATCTTGCTACCGCTTATTCGACATTCGGGCCTTATTTCCACCAAACGTCTTGCAGTAACATGGGACTATGATAGGTGGCTTTCGGGTTTGAACTAGGATAATGTATTTTTTTTAGACGGAAAATAGTGGGGAAGACCCCCACTGTTTAATTTTCTATTTTCTCATTAATCATAAATATTTACAAACAGAAGTTCATGAAAGAGGATTTACAAACGGTCAAGCCAGTCCTGCATACCCTCTTTTAGGCTGGGCTTAACCCTATGCCTAATATCCTCTATCGAAGACTTAAAGAAACTTACTCCTCCAGACGATGGAGAGATACATCCTCTTGGCCATCTCAGTATTATTGTTGTCACCCCAATCGTCTGGCCAGACACAAGCGTGATTTATCACGGGACAACAAATATACGGAATGAGAAAAGAGAATGATATTGGTGCGAGAGTTATATGTGTTATGATCAAAGGGTTTGATTACACTAGATCACATTGTCTCAATCCGAGATATCATTGGTATCGTGCACGTAAGGAGATTAAGCGTAATGAGTAACGCACAGGTTCTTTTGTTCATTCACAAAACAAGGGTGCCAGTACGAATGCCTAACCCTCTGCTGGTTATTGTTTGGTAAGCTCCCAAACAATACTTTGTGATTGCTGAACCTTTCGGATCACACACTTAAGCTGAAGGTCGATCTTTGATTGATGAGTAAAGTTGTAGTTTTAATGGGAATGAGATTGTGTCAGAGTAGCTCCGATGTCACGGGGATTTGTTCCGGTGAATTATAAGTTAGAGAGAATGTGAAATCTAATGTCCTGGGATGATAGAATGTTTTCTATCATCAGCGGATTTAATCCGAGTGTTTATAAAGATGGAAATATTGTTCTGATAGTTTTGTCGGCGGATACTAGGTGTTCCGGTTCATATAAATATGAGATATATGATAAGTAATTAATTCAGGGAATTTTGCGTAAAAGGAAATATTTGTTTAGGAATTAATTAGACGAAACAATTAATTATTTATTTAATTAATAAATGTTGGAAAAATATTTATGGAAAGTCACGTCCGAGTCGGGGGGCTCCCCCCTCCCGGCAGCGAGGTCGGCAGCCAGGGTGGGCCCCACATGGGGTCGCGGCCCATGGCGGACCCCACAAGGCAGGAGGCGGGTGGGAGGGGAACCTCCCTTCCCAATCCGAGTTGGGGAGGGGAAGGTTTCCTTCCCCCTCCCTTCCTTTGGATGAGTTGGAGTGGTGGGAGGTTTCCTCCCCCTTCCAAGTGGAGTTGGGCAGGTTTGGAAGATTGGGAGGGAGGAGTCCTCCTCCTCCTCCCAATCCGAGTTGGGGAGGGACTCCCCCTCTTCCTTCCCTTGGCCGGCCGGCCCGAGGGGGAGGGCTTGCCCCTTCCCCAAGCACCTCCACCCCTTGGCCTCCTTTATAAGCAACCCCAAGCCCCTAGGGTTTGACACACAAGTTTGCCTCCGTGAAAGTTCCCTCTCTCTTGTAGATCTCATGTGTTGAGAATTAGACGTCTCTACTTCTTGTATAGATCTAATCTAGTTGATTAGATCTACCACCTAAACTACGCCGCAAGGCTGACTCTCATCACCACGTGCTAGTAGCTAGGCGGTGAACGCACGCGGTGGATCGACAAGGTGTATGTGTGGATACCGCTAGAGCGGGATTCGTGCAAGCGAGTTCCTTGGACAAAGGAGCAACTTCATCAAGGTCTACATCAACGACGACGTTCGGCGACAATCTCACCTCCCGGCGTGGACGTGAGATTCTTCATCAGGCTACACCGACATCTACTTCGACAAACACAAGATCTCCGCAACGGTGTTTGTAAGTATTCTAGATCATCGCATTATGGGGTGCAATGTACCTTCATAGAATAGATCTTGGCGGCAAGGTTACGGATAAATTTTAAAGTTTTCCACGCAACCCAATAGTGGTATCAGAGCCGATCTATGCGTTGGTACGATTTGATCTAGAGCACCAGTTGGTGTGAGCATTGCATGGTTCTTGCATTAAGTTTATTTTAGTTGCTTCCCAAAAAGTTGTGCATTATATTCCATGACAGTATTGGTAAGATCTTCACGAACTTCTGGCTATCCGCGGACTTTCCGGCTGCTCCTAGTATGCTTGTTAGCGCCAACGATGTGCTTCAGTAGCTTCGGGTCTATGCCCTTAGTTGTGGATGTTGATGTATAATGGATTGGGCCTGAGGGTTGGACGCCTCACGGGGTCACGCGCACATGTGATCGTTTAGATTGGGGTTCTGCAACGTTTTCGTAATGTTGGGATCTCAATCACCCCGCAATGTTAATCTAGCAACTAGCCTAAACGTGTTTCAATACGTAGGTAGTGACGGTAATTTCGTAAGCCTACAAAGCCACGTAAAACATGCAAACAAAGCGTTAGATACGTCTAACTTGGTTTTGCAGGATTGTGTGCGTGTGTTTTTGGTATAGCTATTTTGTTACGGTGTCTTGACATGATGGTGGGAGCGAAAACAATTGATCGAGTTCGTCATCGACAATCAAGCGAAGAAGAGTTCATCGTGGAGACCGGAGGAGGCGCCGGCATTGCGTTGGCGATGTGTACTTGGCGAGTTTCGGATATGGTAACTTTCCTTCAGGAATTTGACCATGACCGGGAACAACGAAGATGGAGATCCTCAAGGACGAGCGCCAAGGACTTCCGAGAAATAACAAAGGCTATACCAAAGCACATGAATTATTATTAATTGCCTGTGATGTTTATCCTTTGTTGTTTGCACCTTGATTGCGCAGTAGTCGCTTATTAGGGTGAATCCTCATAACAAAATCAAGGAGATCGTGTTCTTACCAACCGTGGCACCGTCAAACCGGATGCTTGTTGCCGTGCGACCTGTATCAGGAGTAATGTGCACCAATGGTTCAGGAGGCGGGCGCGAACAGTTCCAGCAGCCAGTGTCGGTTGGTTGTCTTGACGTCCTAGCATAACTCACCTTGAGTTCGGAACACACCCGTCGAAAGACGAACATGAGTTGTAGCTACTACAATTAGCATAGTGCTTACCGGTTGGCCGACGAACATGACATGTATCCATGCTTGCTTCGTAGGGCAATCGGGTCCTGAATCACTTAGTGTCAATCAAGAGGATTATTGACTTAGTGGGAGCATATCTTAGATTCATGTTTGATTGAATTAAAGTAGTGCATTAAAATTAGTAATAAACTAGAAGTCTAAAATAACTTGTTTTGTTGTAGAAAATGGACCCCGTTGAAAAGATTATGAAGAAGACTTGTTAGAAAGTTAACTGTGGGAAGCACGATCTTTGCGGATTGGCTTCATGGACTGAGAGAATCGCAGGAGACGCGATTTAGAGCATATTCTGGATACACCTGTTCCAGAAGGAGAAGATGACTATTCTCCTATGGGAGAAGACGAGTATCAAGCTGGATTGGTTATGCTAGACAAAATGAGTGAGAAGCTTAGCGATTTCTATCCGTACTATCGCCCCCTTCCGTCTTATGGAAGAGTTGAAAGCTCATTTCTCACGTCAGATGTGTCTTGGCATATACAAATTCAATGTGGCTCGATGAGGGAGCATAAAGAGAAGTTTTGCAAGATACTAAGGAAGCTTAAGATGTTGGGAAACCAATTCCAGAAAAGCAAGCAGTTGACACACTTCTAAGATCACTACCATCATACTTTTATGCCTTTGTGGCATGCTATGAATTGATGGGAGTAGAGAGACAGTCAGTGAGATCTTTGACATGCTCTTGTCAGCCGAGTTGGATATCTATGTGCATCACCTGATGACAACATCCATCTTGCAAGACAAGTGGAAAATCCACAAAAGGTATAAGAGTTATACAAAGGTTATTGACATACACTAGTAGGAAAAGGCTTACCGCTGGCGGACGGAAACGCCTACCGCTGTCGGGCGGGCGCCCGCCAGCGGTGATTACGCCAGTGGTAACATATTACCACTGGCGGGAGCCCGCCCGCCAGCGTAAGGATCGTTACCGCTGGCAGGCGCACCCTTTGCCCGCCAGCGCTAGATCTGTCACCGCTGGCGTGCAGGCTCGGCCGCCAGCGGTAAGATACCTCGGCCGCCAGCGGTACGCCTCGCTGGCAGGAGTTCTGAGAGCGCTGTCCGCCAGCGGTACATTTTCGTGATTTTTTTTGTTTTTTTAAATAACGTATTACAGCAGTATATAAAATATAAATACAGTCTATTGAGTACATGCGACCAAAATGACAATAACATAGAAATTTCCACATGCAAACGCGTCAAAAGTTATAATACACGAATACATGTCGATGGATTCATACACGAAAGTTTTCCAAATGGATTACTAATAACATCTAAACCACATTCTTATACAAGAGAATGCCAATAATGATGAGTAAGAAGGGGATCACGATGAAGTTGGACTTCATCCGGTTCTTCCTTTCTCCCGCAAGCAGGTGATGCAAATATCTAGCTTATGTCTCCGCTTTACTTTCGTAAATGTTGTGGTTGTTCATGATGATTTGGACTTCATCATCCGTTCGTCTTTTCTTCCTCAAGTAGATGATCGGCATACCTAGCTTCCGCCTCCGCTTTAGTCTTGTAGCTCTTGTGGCTGTTGTCTTTGAACTCGTTCACTTGCTTCTTACAGTCTTCCCACTTTTCATAGACTCATGGAACACGACCTTTGTACACCACATACCACTTCCCCATTTCTCTGTACACAAGATGCATATAAAATTATAAGTCAAATAAGAGTTGTAAGATAAAAGATTTGTGTAGATAAGAGAGAAGAAAGATTAAAGCAAACAAAAAATTAACTAAGCATGCATCTAACGAGTTGTGTACATAAGACTAAATAAAGATTTGTTCCTCAATCACCTTCTCTCCGGTATCTACGGGAACGGTTCAAAACCATTTAACGAGTTGAATGGCCTGTGATCACCCGAATAGCTTAAGCGCCTTTCTACATCGGCATTAGCTGGTGGTTGTAAGCCGTAGTAGAAATGTCCATCTTGATCTAGGACGTCACACCATGATGATTCGCGTGATCATGTTCTGAATGTATCGAACTCCGCTCTCATAACATAATCAGCGGAGTCCTTTAGTCTTGCGACCCATGCGTTGAAATCACGAGAAATAAATTGGCCTCGTCGTTGATACTTTAAAAACCACCTCATTTGATAGAGGAGGTACCATGACTCCATGCAACTACTTGAATCCTGTTTCATGCAGGGAAATACGTTCTGTGCGTGAATCTAAACCTTCCATCTTCTGACTTTCTTGATTTTACAATCGGGCTACCCTTCATGGCGTAGCCGTTGACAGCATTATTCAGAACAATCTTGATATCGGTGTAGTCCCGCTTAGACTCCATCCTGTCTTCATAGCGATCACCGCTATCGAGATACAAGGCAGCTAAGCGTTCCATGTCCAAGTGGATGAGGGTGCCGTGTTTGTTTCTGCGCAAAAAATCACCATTGTAGACGTAAATTCAACGATGGAAATCTGTGGAAGCATGTTATGACAGGTAGGCATGACTTACTCGGGAAAAAGCAAGAGAAATGAGCACGGCGGGCTCGTCGCATTGTCGAGGAAGAGCTTTTGGAGATAACCGGTCACGGATTTCCTACCCTCAGGGTTGTTCACGAACATTTCTTGCATGTAGTAGGGGTCAGCCATCACGATGCCGGGGTATTCTCCATTTTGATTTCATGCGCCATTTGGAGCGCAACAAGACAGACTATGGATGGGTGGAGCGGAAGACTATGGTACATTGCGAAGATATCATCAAATCTCAGAAAGAGCAGGTCTGCGCCATGTTCCCTGACAAAGCCCAACCGGTCTGGTACCTTTGCAATGAAAAGGGGATATGTTGGAGCTTCTTGGTCGAGAAGTTTCCTCTCCACAACAAGAACAACCTCATGTAGGTCGTGCAAATGTCCTCTCAACTGTTTGACACGATCCGCCAGCAGGATCGATCTACCCAAGTGATGCCTCTCATGCCAGGCCTTGATGGGTATCCTGTCCACAAACCGAGAACCAGTCCCCTGCTCCGGTGGATGGTGGAGTCGTCCAATTTTGTTTTCTTGTATCTTTTACGTGCATTCTTAGGCTTGTTCACCGCGCATCTTCTGGCCTCTCGTGATTTGGCAAAATAGGAACTAAATTGGTGATAGCTGTGCCGCACCCGTAGCCGATCATGGGGGGGAGGTCCTACTTGGCCTCCCTTCATCCAAGTCCCAACAAACTCACGACGGTAGGCAACATGGATTTGAAGGTATTTGAGTTCGTTCTCTATGAATGCCTGCATCGGATCCTCATCTTGTATATGAGAACCGCCGGCCTCGTCGTTGTCCGCCATGTTCACACTAACGAGAAAAGTCGAATTTAGTATAACGAGAAAATACTAAGATAGCCATGAGGCTAAGTTTACTGTAATGTTCATCACGGCAAATGCGGGCACTCAAATATGTCCTAATTTTAGAAATAGTCATGCCAAAATTCACGAATTTTTTTGGCATGACCTTTGCTAAAATTACGAGATATGGAGTACCCGAATTTGCCGAAACGGAAGCTAATCAACGTTCCGGCAATCTCAAGGGACTCAAGGGTACCTGCAAACATTTTATATTCATCACAACCACCAAAATTTTGATCGCAACCACCAAAAAATTTGCCGAAACTTTCTGAATCACATCACAACCACCACTGAATCGCATCCGCAACCATATTCACATGCATACTTCATACTGTCACCACTAACAATAGGTCATTTCACAAATAAGGTGCAAAAAATAATAGTAGCATTTCAACAAACACCTTGCGTGCGCGGCGGTTGACGGGTGGGAGGGGAGGGAGGAGGCGGCGGGTGAGCTCACCGGAGGGGCGCGGCAGCGTGGAGGAGTAGGCCGGCGAAGGCGGCGGTCGGGGCGGCGAGTCGGGGCGGCGCGGGGCGGCGAATCGGGGCGGTGCGGGTGGGAGGCGGTCGACGGCGACGGCGAATCGGGGCGGCGCGGGGAGGCGAGTCAGGGCGGCGGGGCCGTCGGAGGCCGGCGCGCCGGGGCGGCGGCGCGGGGTTAGTTAGGGTTAGAGAGGCACTGGCGCTGGAATGGATAGGTGGAAGAAGATGCCCAACCGGCCGGTAAGTGGGCCGGCCACACTTACCGCTGGCAGACAGACTAGGTGTCCGCCAGCGGTATATAGTTACCGCTGGCGTACGGGGCGACTTGTCCGCCAGCGGTATTTTAAATTTTCTGTTTTGTTTTTTTATTCTGTTTTTTTGTAATTATTTAGTATTTTCAAGTATAGTTGTGCATAGCAAAATACGTTTAAAATAGTTGTGTGTATATAAATAAATATTCATACACATCATTGTTCAAAACATCTGATCGAATTAAATTACAACTTTTAACAACAAAAATGCATGTCGTCTCGCGCTTTTAGCGTTTGGCCTTCTTCTTGCCTTTCTTGGTCTTAGTTGCATAACTCAGCCCCAAATTATGACCTCTTCTTTTGAATGGAGGTCCTACTCTCGTGGGTAGCATGGTTCTGCTTCTTTTTAATGTGTATGGCGTGGTATCATCATCTTCATCATCTTCAATGTTAGGGTCACCGTACTGGTTGAAGTCGTCCTCGTTCGCGATTCTATCCATTCCAATGATGTTTCTTTTGCCTCTCCTCACGACTACACGGCTAGGCTTTGACGGGTCGGTTATGAAGAAGCACTGAGACACGTGCTTAGCCAATACCCATGGCTCATTTGTGCGGTGACGTTCGTGATGCTTGATGAAGTGCCGGCTTCAGGTAAAACCATGGTGGTGAAGTATTTGTCTTCCTTTTTCACGGTGGCTAACCTAGCCCATCTCACATGGAACATTGGCACCTTTTCTCCAGAGTAGTTAAGCTCCCAGATGTCCTCTATCCTTTCGTAGTACCTGAACTTTTTGTCACCGACGTAAGATAGCATTGTTACCCCTGAGTTTTGATAGTCAGAAGTTTTGTCCTTTTCCTCTGTGTAGAAAGTGAACCCGTTGATATCATATGCTTGAAATGTCGCGAGGTTGGGGGCGGGGCCACGTGACAAGTCGTATAACAATCTACCTTATGCATCATCCGTTGGCGGAGCAACAAGCTCAGCTTTGAACCAACTCAAGAAAGAGGAGTTATGCTCTCTGATTATTTCTCCTTCGGTCCTTTGGCTGCCCTGGTCAATGTGCTTCTGCTTAATCTCCAGTTTGTGCTTCTGCTTAATCTCCAGTTTGTGCTTCTGCTTAATCTCCAGTTGTGCTCTGCACCCAAATGTCGACCATTTGAAGGTGTTGGAGAGCTACTAAGTTTGCCCTCTTAAAGTCGGTCGTTCTCTTACTGTAGCCCACATGTAAGTCCCGTGCGCCATTTCTGTGACCGGACCCACCTAACATGCCAAAGTGCTTGTTTGGGGGCAAACCAACAGGGTTATCAATTATCTTCAGATGATTCGTGCAGAAAGAGATGCACTCTTCAGTGAGAAAGCCTTGAACAATGCTTCCATCCGGACGGGCCCTGTTACGAACAAATCCTTTTATGACCCCATTCATCCTTTCGAACGCCATCATGTTGTGGAGAAACAACGGTCCAAGATGAATGATATCATCCACGATGTGTACCAACAGATGCACGCAAATATCAAAGAATGCAGGCGGGAAGTACATCTCAAGCTCGCATAGTATCACAACAATCTCTTCCTGCAGCGTTGAGAGTCTCTTTGCGGTGATTGACTTTCGAGAGATCACGTCAAAGAAGTTACAAAGTCCAAAACAGGTCTCACAGACGTGCTTGCGTTATCCCTCGGATCGCACTGGGAATATCTGTGTCATCATCACGTGACAATCATGAGACTTCATACCGCTGAAATTCTTTTTCTGTTAGTCTAAGAATCTGCTTATCAGCCCCGAGTAACCCAAAGGCACTTTGACTTCTAGAAGGCACTTCATCAATTGTTCGACCTCCTTTGGACTAAGAGTGAAGCAAGAGGGGGGCAGTAATAGTCATTCTTCTTAACCCTTTTGGCATTGTGACCGTCCGTCTCCTCATCCAACTGGTCGCTACCACATTTTTGCCCTGCGCATGAAGCTCTTCCCCTGATGTTCATATGTTTAAGGTCAAATCTTGCTTTTGGCCCATCTTTGGTCCTGTCCGCCATGTGGAGCACAGTGCCAAAACTACTCTCGAACACATTCTTTGTGACATGCATTAGATCAAGGCAATTTGGCGTAGTGTAGATGGGCCAGTATGGCAAGTTCCAAAACACAGACCTCGTCTTCCAAACACCACAGAGCGGTTTTGGCGCCTTTCGCTTCTTTCCCGGCTAAGGGCACTGTACCCATTCATTCAGCAACTCGTAAATGTCATCGCTGCTCTTCTTCTGTGGAGGTCCTCGGAGCTCCTCTTTACCGTTGAAGAGGTCTCCACGCCATCTCCATGGGTCTTCATCGTCTAGCCACCTTCGATGGCCTATGTAGATGTTTTCGAAGAAGCGTCTTTATTCAGCTGGTGGTATGTCGGATCATCCAGGCACCTGACACATCCAAAATATTCGTGGCACACCTGGCAGGCAACGTATGCGTAGCCGGGAAAATCGTGTACTGTACACAACAAGGCAGCTCTCATAGGGAAATATTCTTCTGCGATGGCGTCCCAAGTGGGAACCCCTTGGGACGACCATAACGTGTCAAGCTCATCTTTCAGTAGCTTTAGATACAGATTGATGTCGCTGCCAGGTTGTTTCGGCCCTTGAATTAGCATGCTCATTTGTATGTACTTCCTTTTCATACACAACCAGGGAGGTAGGTTGAATATCCATACAAACACGGGCCACGTGCTGTGTGAACTGCTCTGGTTGCCAAACGGATTGAGACCGTCCGTGCTGCAACCCAACCTGATATTCCTTGGCTCGTCTCCAAAGTCTGCATCGAAAGAGTCTAATGCTTTCCACTGGCTTGCATCCGAAGGGTGTGTCAGAATTATCTTTTCACTCCGGTCTAAATCTTGCACCACTGTCGCCTTTCTATCCGCGTGCCAGCGCATAAGCTTTGCTTCCTTACAGTCTGCGAAATATCGCTGCAGACGAGGAATGAGCGGAAACTACCACACAACTTTGTGAGGGCTTTCTTCCCGGTCTTGTATCGATCGGCATTGCACACTGGACATTTGGTCATTCCCTCGTCCTCTTTCCGAAATATGTAGCAATCGAAGATGCACACATGGTACCTCTCGTGCAGTAAATCAAAGGGGCACACTACTTTCTTGGCTTCGTCTCAACTTTTAGGACACGTGTTGCCCTTCGGAAGGATACCGTACAAGTATCCAGGTTAGCGTTGACGCTTATATCGCTCAATTTGTGTCTTGTCTTCATCTGCAGAAAATCAAGCGATACTTTCAAGCAGGAAGTTTCTGGTCGCAGCCTGGATACAATGGAGTATTTGAATCTTTCTGCAACTGCGCCCACTTAGATTCCATTTTAGCCGTCTTCTGAAGAAACAATTCTGTTAGATGAGGGTCCCGCATGACTGAAGTTAGCGGTGTCCGTGTGTCCTCCTCTTCTAGTACCACATCATCATCATCGTCTTCTTCTACTTGATCATGTTGCAAGGGATCCGGATCAGGTTCTGGCCCCTCGTTGTTATTGTCTTGCTGCCCTTGATCCTCATTATTTCCTTCCGGCGCACCATCATTTCCATCATGTTCATCATCTGTTAACCAACGAGTGTGGCCATCCATGAAACCACGGAAGAGCAGGTGTTCCAGCAAAGTTCCGGTAAATGGACTGATGCCGACCTCGAGTTTGCATGCGCGACACGGACACTGTATTTCTGTGCGCTTATTCTGCAGCATGTCTTCCGTCGCGTGTCTCAAGTATGTATTCACGGTACGTTCACCCATAATAACCATTATCACCTGCACGTGTATAATCAAGACAATAATTAAGCATCATTTAATATTTTATCGGGTTTCACGAAAAAATTCGCCATGACCTTCCTACAAATAGAACCCAAGGAGAGTGCCAAAAGTTGCCGAAACAGAAAATGAATCAACATTCCGGTATGATATTGGCACCCTCATTAATTTTCACACATCACAATACAAATTTATTCATCACAACTCAATTTCACACATTCCAAGCCATTTTTCATCCAGCATTTCGCATGGTTACGACGGGCGCATTTATTCGACCAAATTAATTTTAATTAAGAATGTGCTTTAACTTATATCGCTATTTACGGCGGGCGCATTTATCCGACCAAATTAATTTAAGAACTAGCTGGGTGGCCCGCGCAATTGCGCGGCTAGACGTTCTATGGACGTTATACACTTTATTGTTGTTATATGTTGCTATCAAAGTTTAAAGTTCAAAAATTATTATCTGATATTTATATATATGTACCTGATCATTTTTAAAATATTTATGTTATGTAACCCCTTATTGCATGGTTAGATTTAGAGGAACCTTGGACATTTTTCCTCACATTGATCGGATTTGAATAAGGCTTAAAAATTCATTTCATTTTTATTTAGTTTTACTGGCGTCCAACAAACATTTGTGATTATTCATTTATTTTTTTCCTATATTCGTGCTTGTTTCTCTTCCATGTCCTCGTCTTACATTCACAAATTAGAAGTGTCACATTTTGACTATTCTTTTATTCACTGGATGTTGTTTTCCTCTAGCCCCGTTATTTCTATTAACATTTTTTTACATTCATCTATGAACCAAATTTTCTTAGCTCACTATGATTTTTCCAAAGAATATTCATAAATATATTTTATTAAACATTTTGTCTCTCACTTCTTTATTCAGTATACATGTTCTTGGTCCACCTGGTAAAATACCTTTGTCTATAGTCCGACCACTGTAAGACACATGCCAGCCGCACTCATCTCTACATCTCTCTATCTTGTGAATAGCAGTAAAAAAAATCCCCTTTCTATTCTTGCCTGAAAAAAGTTACGTATTAAAATCCCCTTTCTATTCTCTACCATTGAATCCATTGGTTTTCTTGTCCATTCCCAAAGCTCGCCAGGCCATTCTCTTGTAGGCGATGCTTGATCCAGGCGTTGATGGCCACTTGACCCTCGCATATGGGGTTTTCCTCCGGCGAAGCTGCATGTCGCCATAGATGATTTGGGAATGTAGGAGAGGCGAGGCCCTTGCAGTTCTGGTCGCCACTGCGTAGGTGCACGGTGGCCCGCAGCTCGGCCAGCGACGCCTGGATCTGCAGAGGGCACAGCTATTTCAAACCAAGCTGGGCGGATCTAATTTCAGCATGAATGGTAGTGTAATTCTCCTCCTCTTTGGTGCAATTTCCTCATTTTTACATTGGACAATTCTAAATTATTTTGCCGTACAATTAGTTTTATTTATCCAGCCATATTATTCTCCTCACTACACATTTGAAGATAAATCACGGTCGACAATCTATTTATTGTGAAAAGTAGTAAAATACCTGTTCTCTTCTCTTTGACTTCTGTCGACTGTGTCCACTCCATTGTCTGTACTCAGTAAAAATCCCATCTCTCCAAGAAATAGAACCGACTTTATCTGGAGCACTAAAAATAAAACTGAGACATCTTATAATTCCACAATTTGACAATCAGATGGGACCTAATTCCAATATTTCACGTCTTATAGCATCAGGACATCAGACCAGTAAAAAAAATACTACAAAAGCATTCCTTCTGAGTAACTACTAACCTGCAAATATCAAACTGCATAGTGAGCTTAACAGCCATGAATGCAACAAAAAAGTTGCAGACTTGCACTGTCCATGAATTCTGTAAATTACGTTTTGTCAATGGATTGATGACCAGGAATTGCAGGCTGCAGCTTAAAATAAGAGCGAGGCGAAAGCAAAAGAATGCAAGCTTCTCCCTACAAAATTAACTCGTTATTGAAATGCTGAAGACTATGAGGCTTAAGTGAGGACGTGCACCAGAGAACAGAGATTGGCCTGATTCTTGTAGCCCCCAGCGCGCAGTCATCCTATGTAAATCCAATTTAAAAAAAATCACCAAGGGAGAGAAAACATCACTGCTTTGTGTGCGTGCTACTTGCTGCGCTTTTTGGCATCCAAGTGTTGATCATATTAACAACTCACGATGAAGTCATAGTCTACTCTTTAAACTTGGGATATCCAAGTATTTAAAACTTCCTCCTACTCTCTATATTTTACCTTTCGGTTTTTTATTGTATTTGATTTTCATTTGTTTGTGTTATGGTGTGCGTGCATCTGTGATGTACTAATTTGGTTTTCTAAAAAAAATAGTATTATTATATAAAACTTTCAAAATTTATATAACCCATTGCCACTTGACATGTAACAGTATGCATTTTTTCATTCCATCACATAATCGAAAACCAATTTGTATATTTTAGGACTGACATGATTTGTTTCAACGGTATCCCACTGCCAGAGTCAGGCAACTCAAACAACATTGCGTCAAGTTAAGTGTAGCACTAAAATATATTCATGGGTATCCAGATGTGCACTAAGTGACATCAGAGATTTCTGCCCTAAGAGAATATGATTATATATATTTCTGGGATATTCTTTAGGATGCAACCTTTAAATCAAAACTTAATATATTAGTTCTACTGGAATGTCAATATTACTGGACATGCCATTGAATACTACACTCGTGCTGAGCTAACAATAAGAACTATGCGATTGATCATTATATCTTCACCCAAATGATATGAAGTTTTTGCTGCGACCGAAATATTTAATTCTAGAACATATATAAGTTTGAATGTGGTTTTATATTGCATAAGCTACATGCAAAATTAATGCACAACTTATAGTAAAATACCCGAACAACTTATGGAGCAAATCGTAGGATAGTGAGAAGTGCATATTAAGTAACAGTGTACACATAGGTTTGTGCATAGTGAATGGTGTAGCCATGTATTGTTCCTAGCAGAGGCCTAGGAATGAAGTAACAACCTCACGTGCTTTGTTTGATGGCCTTTTTTTTCTTTCAAATAAATATAAAGCTATATTTTTGAAAAGGATGGTACTGAACTAATCAGAGGTAAAACTACTATCTAATCAAGCATGCAATAAAATAAAGTTTTCAAATTTCGGAAGCAATGACCCTTGATGAAGCAAACTTGGATAACTGAAATTTATTACCTTATTTTTCCGTGGGAATCCGTGGGAAAAAATATTAGAATCATACACTATGAATTTTTAAGTTAGCAAGTCTTAAACATCAAATGTGTTGGAAAAAATTCGAAGTACAGGGATCAGTTCTTTTCTTAATCTTGGAAGATGAAATCATTTCATATACAATGCAGATGGCCAGATATTTACCTTTTATTCGAGAGAATAGACATACGCCATGCGAATCCTCACCATGGGAAACATCAATTAATTCACTTGGCCAACATAGAGTGTCACCGTGACATGGAAAAACATTTGCAAAGCTTGCTATAAGCAAACATCAAAATTAATTGTTTTTAAGTGGCCAACCTAGATGTACAAAACACATAGTTACTGCAGGGTACAAACTAATGTGATTAGCACCAGCATAGCCGATTCTCTTCAGCACCATAGAACGCATAATCTTATGAAGGGCAGTATTTAAAGATAGACATGTACAAAACATAATTTTCATGAGCTGACACTACATATCACATTCGATTATTGGGGTTCTGTGATTAATTAGACATGCTAGAAAACCGAGCAGGATTTAAAAAAATGGAGCTACATATATACCTGTAGATTCGGTGCATAAGCCGTAGAGTTCATCTAGTCAGCAGCCTCAACGATGGTTGCTGCCTGTTGATGCGTCCTTTTTCTTCAAACTGTCATTTGTGTATCTGCTATATATTGCAGATTTTGGAACGGAGATGATTCCAAGGTTGGAGATGAAGAGCGCAAGACGCTTTCTTGATTGAATGGTCTGGTTGTGTTATTAGATATCTTGTCAAGCATGGAGGGATGCGAAAAGTCAGGAGAAATTCTTTTTGGTGGCATGCGGGAGACTTCACTAATGTACCTGGGAAAGATGATGCCGGTCGGACTCGATTGCAATGCTGGATGCCCGTAGGCAAAATCCATGGAGTCAATACTCACGTGGAGCCTGATCACTCCTAGTAGAAAATACCAATGATCAATCAAAGATAGCTAAAGAAAAATTAAAGTTTGTGCTGCTCGTAGTAAAGTAGATGAAATCTGCTGATCAACTCCGTAGTTTGTGCATACCGTAGATGAAATCTGATGATTCTGCCAGCTAATTAGAGGCATCCATCTAAGTGATTCGTTCTGGAAGTGAAAATCGAAATTATTGGCGGACACTTAAACCCTCCGTCCCTCTAGCAACAGCGAGATCTCCGGTGGCCGGCGGCGGCGTAGTTTAACTCGTGATGCTTCCACGGATGTGAGCAGCCATCCGACAGCTCCAGTTTGAGAAATTGGAATTGGAAAAGATCTGGCTGCATCTTGCATGGATTATATCAGCGCCATGGCTAAGAGCAGCATGCCCAGGCTAATATGTGGAGATCGAGACAGAAGCGGGCGTACGGAGCTTTCACTGCCGCCCGCGGCGACCATGGCGTGCATCTCCGCGCGATCGTGGCAAACCAAGCGAGCCCTAAGGTTGTATTTTGCCAATTGATAGTCCTGTTGCCAATTGATAGTCCTGTTGTATCTGCACGTCGATCGATTGCAAAGAGTCCATGATCCAGTACGATGTTGACTCCTCGCTGTATACGTTATCTTCTTAGTTTCCTGTGTAGGCAAACCTGATCGTTCCGAGGTAGACGTGCTTAATGATGGCTGGTGCGGTCGTTTTAATCTTTGCACACACGAATCGTTATGTATTAATCTGAGTCGTTCGTTTTGTAATGTTCGATGCTTAATTAATCCAAGCCATTAATTGTCCCGTGTTTTAATTATATAATAGATGTGCTTTAACTTATATCGCTAAAAGATCACCTTAAGAATGTTAAAACCCGCGTCAAAATAACCGCGGAAGTCGGCCGAAGATGAAGTCTAGATCTTGAGATATGAGTGACTTGAGTGGATTTCTTTTGGTCAAAGTGGGATGTGGGAGAGAGCTCTAGTAGGATCTATCAACTAAATCACTTTTGTTGGCTAAAAGTGATTAATTTCATGGGGGAAAGGAGCCACAAATGGGGAAAACTCGAGCTAAGAGAGAGAAGAGTGAAGTGCAATAAGTGGGGAAGGGTGGTAGGTGCGGCCGCACTTATGTCACTTTCCCAGGTTATCGCTGGCGGACGCTACAGGCTGCCCGCCAAGTACCGCTGGCGTACCATTCGGACCACCCGCTAGCGGTACAGTCACTATTTTTTCCCAGATGACCTCAGCCGCTGCCACTACTACTGCGGGCGCTTCCTACCGTCCGCCAACGCTGCGTTAAGTACCACTGGCGGGCTTGTTTGTTGCCCGCCAGCGGTAGTTTGCCCCGCCTCCTCCCAGATTCCTGATCCTACCGCTGGCGGGTAGTTTATGTGTCCGCCAGCGATACGGCCAGAACCAGTGGCGGACTTGAAAACCGCCCGCCAGCGGTCGTAGCGCTGACGGACGAATTTGTTGTCCGCCAGCGGTACGCTGGTGGCTATAAACCTTTTCCTACTAGTGATAATCTCGACTCGAATGTATTTTGGTATTTATACTGAAATTTTTTGTATTGCATGATTGCAGTGTGGAAAGGAAAAGAGCCAAGAGATCAAGAAGAATTGGAGGAAGTGGGCAAAGAAAGCACTCCAGAAGTGATGATTACCACTATGTCTTCAATCCATGTTAATGAAGAAGATTTACACTAGAACTCTAAATAAGAGTTATTTTGAGTTTTGATCATTGTTGTGGTGGTGTCCACGGCAGATGCCATAGGTATGGCTTAGTTGGGGCTCGCTTAGGACGCTGGGGGATCCGGGAGGATGTACGCGCTAAGAAGCACACAAGAAGAACAAGCAAGAACACACAAGATGCAAACCTCACCAAGAACCGCAAAGAACACAGCGATGTACCCTGCTCGGGCCCTCATGGTGAGGTAACACCCTACTGCAAGCACTACCTAGTCGTTATATATCTCTTGGTCACAAGTACAGAGCGCTCCTCGAGCTGTATGATGCAACAAAGCTAGAACTCGAGGTAGAAGATGAAGCTACCAAGGGGAAAATGAACTAGGGTTTACGCGCTCCTCGTCTCTGGAGGTGATGGTTCTGCATATATATCTAGGCCGAGGTACGTTCTACCCCTGCCTTTAACTGACAATGCATGGCCAAGAGGTAGAAGACAAGCCTCTGCCCTGTCAGTCCAACGGCTGTACTGTCAGCCTCGAACAGTGCCCTCTTTCCTCTTCGGGTTATACTTCAGTAGCCCACCGGGGTCTAGCCTGTAGCCCTTTCCCGAAATAGCCGAGTCAGCTCCTAGACCCCCGAGCTTCCGGGAAACCCGTGGACGGACCTCGCCGTCCTTTGACGTTTGGGGCTACGGGCTCTGCGGCGCCCGTGACCCCTCTGACATGCCTCGGTACTGCTGCTAACCTCGGCTGGTTTGTCACTTATACGTCGGGCCAAGCTTCTCCACGACCCGGATGATACTCCGGATCCTATACTCGGTAGAGAACACCTTATCCTGTGGTGGCTAGCTGACTGCCCCGAGGTTGATACCTCGGAGGCCATACCTCGGAACGATTCCTCCGACATACACCTTACGTCGGATGACGCCTCCTGCGTCTTTGCTTAATCGCTACCTCAGACGGCTTATAGCTTTATCCTCACATGTCTTTACCTCATCTTTAGCCTACCCGGGGGTAGCCCCCCGACAGTAGTCCCCGAAGCTGAGGTGGTCTTGCAGCCTCAGATGAAAGGCCGCATCAGGTTCAACCCGAAACCACATGCACTACAATATTTTGCAGATCACCGAACCACACTCCGAAAAATCCATCGGTCCGTTCCTCGGGCCATACGCGCTTTCCGAAGTATCCGCCGAGATCTCGGACGTCATCTCTCCTCGATTTCTGCATTCTTACTGACTTCGGTCAGAGAACATTGTTCACGTGTCCCATCAGTCATTTCCTGGTCCACAATAGTCAAAGCACTCGAGTGCTTTCCACCACGCCGCCCACGTCCGCGGCAGTTTCCCGCTCGCGCCGCTTCGTGCTCCAGTAACTGCTCCGCCCGACGATTTGCCTCCTGCACCGATCCTGTGGCATGTTCGCCCACCACCATCTTCGCGCCACGTGGGCCATCGTGCACAAACGATCCCACTCGCCTTTTGGGAACCGCAAGCGCCGCACTGCAAACCGTCGCTCGACCGCGGCTATAAAGCATGACCAAGGGCGTTCCCCTCTTCTTTCTACTCTTACTGCCCATTGCCTCCTCTTTCCGCGAGAAGCAGCGCCGCTCCCCGCTCGAGAAGAAGGAAAGTCTCGCCGCCGACGAGCAGCTCCTCCGTCGCCGCTGCGAACGCGTCGCCAGCGCCGCCCTTCAGCACCTCATTTCACGGTATGTATCTCCTTTCTTGATACCCTAGGCATTGCTCTAGGTTTCTTCCTCTTCGTGCTTTGGTTCTTCATATGTTCTTGAATAAAACTCTATTTATCTCCTCCGGTAGATCTTACTTGCATACTCTTTTGGGTAGAAATAGTTTCGTGCCTCGGATAGATAATTCACATAACGTAGATACGCCTCTATGTACATAAGATAGCCACCAAATTCCTCCTGAGTTAGCCAGATATAGCCTTAGATTCCAGATTTACTTTCTCCTTTACGAAACTTCTGTGCATTCTCTGCTGATTGATTCTGCCGAGATGTCCCTCCTGAGACTTCGGAACAAACCGAGGTTCCAGACCTCGAACTAGAGGTCGGAGAGCGCGCCGGCTGGAAGGTTCGGATGTAACCCCGAACGAAAATCCAGTTGCTCAGGGTCACTCGGCAGATCCCCGCTGGGGTAGAGTGTCGCCTGTCAGAGGGCGCACTCGAGCCTCAAGTCAAAGAAGGGGAACGGGTGGTCTTCGTCGCGCATTTCCAGCGCGGCTTCGGATTGCCCGTCAGCGATTTCTTCCGGAGCTTCCTCGACAAGTTCGGGCTCCAGGTTCATCACCTCCCCGCCAACGCCATCACCACTCTCTCCTGCTCGTTTCCTTCTCTGAGGGATACCTCGGCCTCAAAGCCATGGTAGACCTCTTTTCTCGCTACTTCCAACTCAAGCGCCAAGTGATCCCTGATCCGAAGAACAAGGATCTCCCCAAACAACTAACTGCCTGCGGAGCAGCCACCATAGCTCCTCGCCGAGGCTCGCTTTCCACGCATCACCACTCCTGACACTGTCCGCAAGTGGCTCCGGACGTGGTTTTATGTGAAGAACTCCGGCGCAGAGGATTTCCTCAACCTGCCGGCGTTCAAGTTGAGCCCTCCTATAGAACAGCTCAACTGGGACTACGTTCCCCCCCCCCCCCACACCGGCGAACTCAACTCCATCCACGGGTATATCGTGAAGTGGCAGAGACCGGACGATCCCGAGAACGACGGGAAAGTTCTGACGGCCGACGACCTGACCTGCACCTTCATGAAGCGCAGGGTCTCCCCTCTCCAGTCGAGGCCTCACAAGATCTGCCACATGAGCGGTCTTTATGACCCCACCAGGGCCAGCCACATTGCCCTGGACAATGCCGCAGTAGCTCGCTGAGTTCGAGCTATCACCAAGTACAAGATCACCGACGATTGGACGTGGGGAATGGAGCCCCACCACCGAAACAAGCCCCTGAAACAGGTATGTGACTCCGATGTTTTCTCCGATACTTCTTTACCACCGAGGTCTCGCTACCATTGTTCATCTTCTTCATTCACCCTTTTTCCATACAGCGTTTCGCCCGCCAGACCACCGAGGATGGAGTCCATCCTGCGGAGCACTTCGCCGATGATCTTCCGGTCGAGGTCCCACCATCTGACGTGGATCCTGACCCGGAGGATTTTATGCCGATTACCTCGGCCCGCACTTCCACCGCAGGTAAGCCTCAAGCACAAGCTTCGGTTCAAGAAATCTCGGATGATGAGGAGGGGTTCCTCATCATGGAACCGATAAACGCGGTACCTCTCTCCTGCCTTCCTCACCTTCTAAACTTTACTCCAGCGACGACCCGGAAACGCATCGTTGCCCCAACTTCGGCTGCCGGACCATCCGCTGCCGGAGCCTCCGGATCCACCGAGGCTTCGACCAAGAAGCGTCGGCTGAAGAAGTCCGGACACCCTCCGACGGGCAAGAGGTTTCCTACCTCCGATGGGTAAGGCTCTGCTCTTATACTTAACAACTTTACTTCTTAACCGAATTATTTTCGTGCCAACACTTGACCATCTTCTTTTTGCCGCAGCGCCGCCATGGACGTGCATCAGGAGGTTTCCTCCATGACCACGCCCGTTGGCGCCTCCGGAGCCACGACCGCCCCGACGAACTCTCACCCCGGATCTCCTACACCGAGGTCTGGCCCGGTATTGGGGAAAACTGTCCTCAACCGAGGTCAGACTTCTCCGCGCCAGACTCCGGCTGGCGCCGTTCCAGATTCTCGCCTCTCCCCCCTGAATCAAACTGCCCGCAAAGCTCCGCCGCGGCAGCAGCCCGCCAACAAGGACAGGCGCCCCCGCAGCAGCCCCGAAAACAACTTCGCCAAACCACTTTGCCTTTGGAGAAGGGAAAAGAGAAAGAGCCAGAGACGGTGAAGGCCAAGCCCACCGCCAAGCCAACATCTGGGTCCGGTACCCTGATTATCTCTTCTCCCACAAGGAACCAGCCGAGGTCCCCTACCCCAGTGGCAGGTCGAACTCCTCGAGCCGAAGCATCCATTGACGAGACTGCTCCTCCAGCTGAAGAATATGCACGGAGGGCATCTCTTATATTGGCGAAGCGCCCGCCTTCGAGCGCCGAGGCTACTTTGGCCTTGGAGGCCTCGGTTAACGCCATCGAGCAGGGCGGTCCCTGGGATTTCCCCCTCTGCGCACTGATGGTGGCCAGAGCCTCGGCTCCTTTGAGCACTACAACGCAGACTGGAATTCTGCAGACATGGCCGAGGTCTCCTCTGCCTCCTCGGCTGCTCAGGGGGACGCGCATCCTGCAGGAGACAGCGCCTGCGCCCGAAGCATGCTTGAGATGCAAACCTCTGCTTTGCGTGCTGCCCAAACTATCAACGTAAGTTCTATCTTCTTTACTTTTATGCAGTAGCTCATTTAATATCCTTCATCCCCAGTCCCTGAGATTCGAGGCAAACTATTGACACTCCGCCGGAGTTAAAATTGTTTGGCTTGAATCTTCCAACTTAAACTTCCATCTTAAACTTTCCATTTTCATCCGATGTATTTTGTCCATTTTATCTCAACTTAGCATGTATCTTGGGTACGAGTCCCCGAGACTCATGTCGAGGCATGCCCGGCCACACTTTTCAAGTGAGTAGACTCTGAGTCCCCGAGACTCTTGTCGAGGTATAACTCTTCTAACCGAGCTATCTTTATCTTCCTTGCAGAAGAGCATGAACCTCCGCATGGATATCTTTCATACTCTCTTGTTTGACCACAAGAAACTCCACGGCGAGCACAAGGCTGTCCTTGCAGAGAAGAAATCTTTGGAAGACAAGCTACAGCAAGAGAAAGCCGAAGTAGCTCGTCTGGTAAAGGAACTCAAGCGCATTGATGGGCTCCGGAAAACCGAAACGGAGAAGCTAAAGGATGAGAAGGATAAGGCGTCGAGGCAGAGAAGAAACTTCGGGAGGATACTGCTAAGGACCACCAAGAAGCTCTCCAGTAGCCGAGGTTCGCGCCAACTCGGCCACAGAGGCTTTGGAAGCCCTGCAGGCTTCGGTGAACCAGTTCCTCCCGACGCTGCAAACTATCAACCGCGAGATGGACAGTAAGTTTCTTGCCTCACTTAGCTTTTCTTTGTCCTCCACACATTGGTTCTCTGCCGAACCATCTCTCACATCGTTAACAGACTTTCCTACTGTAGAACATTTCACCTACACCCAAGTCTCGGGCCGCAACGTCACTGCTCGTCACAGGGAGAGGCGGAACGAACAGAACCCCGATTGGACCGTTGAGGACCATACGTGGCCATCAAATCTCGGATCAACCCCTTGAAAACCATCGGCTCGGAACTCCTCGACGCAGGTGTGTCTGCTTTCCGAGCCTTATGGCCTCTTGTTGCTCCCAAGACCACCGAGGTCTTGCCTCCAAGCTTCGTGAAGCCGAACAAAGACTCCGGAGTGGCGTTCATCTTCAGCTCGCGCTGGAGCTGATGCCGCTCTCAAATTCATCATGACTTGGTGCGAGAAGATCGACCTCGAAAAGATGGACACTCTTCGCCGAGGCTCGCCCTGGTCCTCGGACCCAACTCTCATCAAGCGCCGCGAAAAGATGGCTGCCTTCTTCGCTGGATATGCCAACACAAAGAACTTGAGCGAAGGAGACACCTACTCCGACGCCGAGGATTATGCGCCAGGAGAAGAAGAAGATGGTGAATATGAAACAGCCTCCAATGCCGAGGAAGAAACCGAGGATCCGCCCCAAACTGATGCCGAGGTTACTGCCGATTGCCAGCACTTCTCAGGCTACCTCTACTCCGGAACCACTCCTGATGCATCGGCTGCTGCCGACGTTTAACCAAATCCTCGACCTGAACTTATGCACCGGAAAACTTCATTAAATCCCCGGTATGCCGGGACGCAGATGTAATCAAACTTAAGTAGTTCCTTTGCTACCTCTATTACTATCATGCTTATTCGAACCATGCTTTTCTAAGCTTTATGTCGAATCCTTTTGAATGATTGCTCGAGTTTACTTTCGTGTTTACTATATTTGGCATTCTTTGCTCTTGTCTGCCATTCTGGCGTTCGACAGTCGAGTCACAAGATTGTTGTTCATAGCATACAGTACTTGGTAAATTCCGAGGTATGTTTCAAAGTCATCCGACATAAAAAAGAAGTAAAAACAGGGGTTAGTAAACGACATATGCCGAACTGTCTTTTTGGACCGAGTCCCCGAGTTCATTTTCATGTTTCCCATGTTCTTTCGTCTTTGCTCTTGACTGCCATGCTGGCGTTCGTCAGTCGAGTCACAAGATTAGTTACATAGCATACAGTACTTGAAGTTTGAGACGAGGTTCAAAATAGTCGGCATACGAACGAAAAAGAGTACAAACAAAAGAAACATGCAATCATAAGAGCGAGGCAGTCCCCGAGCTCACTCTCGAGGTGCCGAAGTTTTTATTAAAGATCAGCCGAGGTACATACATTACTTCCTTCAACAGTAGAAGGGTCGGAGTAGAGCTACATTCCATGGACGCTGAAGCTCCGCATCGGGTCTATCCAGCCCATCTCCCCTTGGCTCCTGTGCATCTATAAGATAGTATGAATCATTGTGCAAAGCTCGGCTCACAATGTATGGTCCCTCCCATGGAGGTGACAACTTGTGCCGACCTTTGCTGCGCTGACAAGCCTCAGCACTAGATCTCCTTCATTAAACTTTCGGGGTTTTACATGCCGGCTTTGATAGCGTCGGAGACCCTGCTGATATATTGCTGACCGAGATAAGGCCAATTCTCTTGCTTCCTCAGCAGATCTACAGCATCTTCCCGAGCTTCTTTAGCCTCGGCTTCTGTGTACATTGCCACTCTGGGCGCATCATATTCAATGTCGGTTGGCAGCATTGCCTCGGCCCCATAGACCATGAAAAATGGCGTATAGCCAGTTGATCTGTTCGGTGTGGTCCTTAGACCCCACAGAACTGCTGGTATCTCATCGATCCAACACCCCGGTGTTTTCAACAGTGGTTCTACAGCCGAGCTTTGATTCCGGCCAATACCAATGCATTTGACCTTTCTACTTGCCCATTAGCCTGTGGGTGAGCCACCGAGGCTACATCAAGTCGAATTCCCTTACTCATGCAGAACCGAGCAAACTCTCCGACAGCAAAGTTCGTGCCGTTGTCTGTAATGATACTATGAGGATATCCATATCTCAGGATTATTTCCTTCAAAAAGGTCACGCCGTATGACCATCCACTTTCGGATTGGCTTCACCTCGATCCACTTAGTGAATTTGTCCACCATCACCAGTATGTGAGTCATATTGCCTCGGGCTGGCTTGAATTCTCCCACCATGTCCAGACACCAAACTGCAAAGGGCCACGTGATAGGAATGGTCTTGAGCGCCGAAGCTGGCATGTGCTGCTGCTTGGCGAACCTTTGGCACCCTTCACATTTCCGAACTATATCTTCTGCATCGGCATTGGCGGTGGGCCAATAGAACCCGTGCCGGAACACCTTGGCCACCAGAGCTCTTGTGCTGCAATGATGTCCACATTCTCCTTGGTGGATTTCTAAAAGCATCTCCTTGCCTTCAGCTGGTTCGACACACCTGCAACACCTCGGTCACACTTCTCTTGTATAGCTCCTTGTTGATGATGGTGTATCCCTTAGCTCTCCTCTGGATTCTCCTTGCCTCGGTTGTATCACTTGGCAAACTTCCATCGGCTATGAAGTTCATGATCTGCTCCGCCCATTCCGGCACTGGATGCAGAGGAAAAAGCCTCTCATCTATCTCCATTGGTTCGGTCGCCATGATCTCCTTCATGATTTCCTCCACCATTGCTCGGCCAGTCCCCGAGTGTTGGTGCGAAGTCCCCGGGTCAGACCCGAAGTTCCCATCATCACTCCATAGGAAAAGCTCCATCAGTCCTCGGATACTGCGAAGCAGTCCCCGAGTCCGGCCAAACGCATCCGACGTCTACCTCCATAGGAATAGGCTCAGACTCCGAACTTGGCGGTAAGAAAATTGACTCGGAGTCAGGAGAGGCTTGATTGAAGGAGTTCTCAAATGGTTCAGTGCTATCCCCGGTGGCACCGGTTCTTTGGATGAACCGAGCTTGACAATACGTCGGCGGCTTCATTCTCCCCCGAGGTATGTGCTTGTACTCACATCCTTCGAAGAACCCAGACACCTTTTGCACATGAAACCGATACAACTCCATGTTCGCATCCAATGCATCCCAAGTGCCGGTGGATTGATGCACCACCAAAGCTGAATCGCCGAAGCATTCTATACGCCGGACACCTATCTCCTTTGCCACCTTGAGCCCATGGATCAGGGCCTCATACTCCGCCACGTTGTTCGACGCCGAGAAATGGATTTGCAGCACATACTTCAACTGGTCTTGCTTCGGCGAGGTTAGGACTATGCCGGCACCTAATCCGACCTTGGTCTTGGACCCATCAAAGTGCATCTTCCAATAATTATAGTCCGGCAAGGGCGGCTCATATTGCATCTCGGCCCAATCGCATAAAAAGTCCGGCAGCGCCTGCGACTTGATTGCATCTCGCCTTTCATAATGCGGAGTGTATGGAGATACCTCGATCGCCCATTTGGCAACTCGCCCAGTTGCGTCCTTGCATCCGATGATCTCCGAGATTGGAGCATCACATACCACCGTCATGGGATGCTCTTGGAAGTAATGCTTCAGTTTCTTAACCGCCAGGTATACTCCGTACGTCATCTTCTGGTAGTGGGGGTAGTTTTGCTTCGACGTGGATATCACCTCGCTCAGGTAGTAGATTGGTCTCTGCACCGATTTGCCTCCTTCGTCTCGCTCCACCACCACTGCAACACTTACGACCCGGTTTGTAGCCGCAATGTATATCAACATCGGTTCATTCTGCAAAGGGGATGCCAACACCGGAGCAGTGGACAACATCTTCTTCAGCTCATTGAACGCCGCGTCCGCCTGCGGGGTCCAAGTGAAACTGGTACTTTTCTTCATAAGTTGATACAATGGTAAGGCTTTTTCTCCTAGCCGACTTACAAACCGACTTAAAGATGCAAGGCATCCCGTGAACTTCTGCACATCTTTTAAACAGTTCGGCAACTTCATTCTTTCGATAGCTCGGATCTTAGCCGGGTTAACTTCTATACCTCGGCTCGATACGAGGAAACCGAGCAATTTTCCAGCCGGGACACCAAAGGTGCACTTGTCCGGGTTAAGTTTCAACCGATACTTTCTTAAATTTGCAAATGTCTCTTCGAGGTCTTCGATGAGAGTATGCTTCTTTTTAGTTTTGATAACAATGTCATCGACATACACTTGCACATTCTTGCCCATTTGAGAATGTAAGCACTTCTGCATACACCTTTGATAAGTTGCCCCGGCATTTCTCAAACCGAAACACATGACACGATAGCAATACGCCCCGTACGGGGTAATAAAGGCAGTCTTTATTTGATCATCAGTGTTCAGTGGGATCTGGTGAAAACCAGAATATGCATCAATAAAAGACAACAGCTCACATCCAGCCGTAGAATCGATCACTTGATCAATCCGAGGTAAAGGAAAGGGATCCTTCGGGCACGCCTTGTTCAGGTTGGTGAAGTCAATGCACATGCGCCACACCTTGACTACCGCCGGTTCGTCCTTCTTTTTCTCCACGAGGACTGGATTAGATATCCAGTCCGGATGCAGCACTCCATGATGAAGCCTGCAGCCAGTAACTTCGCCAGTTCTTCGAGTACCACCTTTCTTCGGTCATCTGAGAGCCGCCGCGTCGGTTGACGCACTGGTTTCACCTCTGGCCGAACAAACAAAGAGTGCTCTGCCAACTCCCTCGGAACACCTGGCAGGTCTTTAGCCGACCATGCAAAAATGTCCCGATTCTCACGGAGGAAGTGACAGAGCGCGCTTTCCTATTTCTCGTCCATGCCAGACCAATGATGGCGAAACGCTCCGGGTTCTCCGAGTCCAGCGGGATTTTCTTGGTCTCCTTGGGCACCTCGAATGAAGCGCTCATGTCCGGAGTAATTAGTCCGGACATGCCGAGCTGAGTAGACTGCGCCATTGCCACCACCTTCTGAAGTTGCTTCTTCTCCGCCGCGATCACCAAGGACTCGGCTAAACTAGATCCCGCCGAGGCACATTGCATAGCCTTCTTGTAGTCACCAGAAATGGTTATTATTCCCTTGGGCCCCGGCATTTTCATCTTTAGGTAGGCCACATGAGTGGAGATCATGAACTTGGCCAAGGCTGGCCTTCCCAGCAAGGCATGGTAAGGGCTCTGCAAGTCCACAACCTCGAACTCAAGACTTTCAACTCGGCTGTTATCTCGGGTACCAAAACCCACGTCGACCCAAATCTTTCCCATAGGTGCACAAGAGACCCCGGGCACAATACCGTGAAATGTACAGCTGCTAGGCTGCAACTGGTTCGGTGAGTATCCCAGCTTGACCATTGTGTCTCGGTACATGATATTTATGGCACTCCCATTGTCCACCAAGACTCGGGTGAATCTCACATTGTTGGTCGGCCCACAAAACGTCGGATCCACCACCAGTGCATAGTTTCCAGGGCTCGGCATGATCCGAGGTGTATCTTGCCTGCTCCAAGTGATCTCTTGCTCGGACCAGTTCATGTATTTCACCACCGCCGGAGTGACTGCATTCACCTCCTTGGCACGCCTCAGCATACTCTTCTTATCAGTTGACTCAGTCACAAACACCACGTAGCTCTGATGTACTTCCCTATAATCATTACCGGGGTTCTCATACCTCTGATTCTCAAAGGACCACGTTTGGCTTTGGCCGGCACCACCGTTGTTGTTGTTGCCCTGGGCACTCACTGCATTCACCGGTTTCGCCTGCGCCGCTTCTGGTTTTGGGCCGCATGCACCGGGGTTGAATTTGCTCCGGTTAAGCTCTGATTCTGCGCCGCTATGGTCGGCTTATGCTGCTGCTGCGTGATATTGAGGTCTACGCCATTGGTTCGGTGGCCCACTCCGGTTTGCTCCAGCTTTCGCCCCTTCTGCAGCGGTTCGGTGATGAAAACTACACTGCAGAGTGGTATGGTTGGGTGTTCTGCCATTCCTGCCATGATAGATACATGGTCCATTCACCAATGACTCAAAGTCACAGGTGGTCCGGCCTCCTGCCACTGCTTCGCACCACCTCCTTGATTCTGGTTCTGGTTCGGAGTCCACGCCTGACCCTCAGTTTCGGCCTCTGGGCGCCTCCAGGTCCGGACTGACTTGGGTTTACAGCATTGACTTGGAAATCTGGTTCTCTCCTCTTCTGCCCGAACTCTTGACGGTTATCAAACCTCGGTCCGTTGTTGCGGTTGTTCATCGGATTCCTCCTGTTCCGAGCATTCCCATCTACCAGAGGCTGCATCGGATCGCCAAGGGCATAGGAATCAGCTATCCGAATCGTCTCGGCCAGAGTCTTTGGCATATCTCTCTGGAGCCTCTGCCACAACATACTACCATACCGACATCCATCGCGAACCACGCTATGGCTTGCGCTTCGATAACTCCCTCACAGGAGTTCCGAACATTGCTCCACCGAGTCAAGAATTCTCGGTCAGTCTCATTGTCATCCTGCTTGCACGCCTGCAAAAGCTGAGGTCGGTTTGGCCTCCTGTAAGTGCTGGCGAAGTTGCTATTGAATGCCTCCTCTAAATCCAGCCAGCAATCGATACTATCCTTCGGCAAATTGTTCAGCCAGATCCGAGCAGGATCTTCCAACATGTGCGGGAGATACCGGACCGCCCATCGGCGATTGCCCCCCGCAATATATACCACTGAAACATAATCAGCTAGCCAATCTTGCGGCTTGGTGCTCCCATTGTACGGCCTGGTACTCCGACCCAACTGAAACTGAGACACCGGTGGAGGTGGTTCCTTCATGATCCGAGGTCCAAAACACGCCGGACCAGGAGGGCCTTCCTCTTCCAACTTTTCGGACAGGTAAATCCAGTCCAACTTGTTACGCGCATCACCCGTAGACAACATCCGAGCTCCGACATGGTCTCCCAATGCACTATCCACTCTATAGAATCCAGCCCGCTCCATGGCTGAATTTCCGTCATCATATCGGTCGCCACCTCGACCGACATTCTTCGGCTGCTGAGACAACTCTGGCTCTGGCTGATACTGCTCTTGCGTCCGGGGTTGCTGCTGCCTCGGGGGCTGAGGTGGTCTACCTCGGCCAGCCGACACCGCTTGCCCACCACGCTGATTGCCTTGAGCAGACTTTCCCTTGGCTCGGCTTGCATTGCCTTCGCCGACCTGCTGCTTCCCTGCTACAACTGGATCATACACTTGCATCTGCATCTCCTTGTTCCGACCTGAATTCACACTCTTGGCATGCTCGGCTCCTCCTCCTGGAGACGAGGCTTGCCCCTTAGACCCCTGGCTAACTGGCCTAATCGAGTGAACTGCCTGCGAACCACCAAGCCTGGCCTTGCGGAGGGCTTCATTCTGCTTGTTGGCCACATGCACCAACTCATTGAGCCGCTTCTGCTGCTCACGCCACGCATCTCCGGTCAACTCTGATAGCCCGGCCCTTACTGCTTCGGCTGCCCTAAGGTTCTTAGCTGGTGAACTATACACCGGCCTACCCGTAGCCGACCTACTACTAGTTGCCTTGCTCGAGCCTGAAACTGCAGCCCTAGCCATCTCCTCATTGAGGTCCTTGCCCCGGTTAAGCAGAGCAGCTTTCTTACGCCGCACAACCGGAGTAAAACCATCCTCTATACCATGGGCTGCATTGTACTCCTTCTGCTCCATATCAAACTGTTGCCTAGCCTCGGCCAACAACCGAGCCTCTCTCAGCACCTTCTGGCGCTCTGCCTCTAACCCGGCCACAGTATGCTCCAAACTTGCCTCGGCTACGATTGGCCGAGCTAGCCTACCAACTATGCCCTCTAAGGGAACTTCTTCCCTTGGCATGCCCAACTGCTCATTCTGATCAGTTGGAGAGGAGTTTCATCCTCCACGAGCACCTGCGCCGGGTACTCGCGGACGAACTCGGTGACAACATAGGTGCTAAAGCTACCAAACCAAAGGAAACTGCCATTGCATGGGAGTGGCCTCCCACCGAAACAACCAGCGTTGTCACTAATGAAAGTGTACCCGCCGTAGTTGCAAACAAGTCCAGACAAAACACGCACGCCGGAACTCGCCATGGAACCCGTCCGGATGGAAACCCCACGCAACGCCACTGCTTGCCTCACGGTGGGCGCCAACTGTCGTGGTGGTGTCACGGCAGATGCCATAGGTATGGCTTAGTTGGGGCTCGCTTAGGACGCTGGGGATCCGGGGAGGGTGTACGCGCTAAGAAGCACGCAAGAAGAACAAGCAAGAACACACAAGATGCAAACCTCACCAAGAACCGCAAAGAACATAGCGATGTACCCTGCTTCGTGGCCCTCGTGGTGAGGTAACACCCCTACTACAGCACTACCCTAGTCGTTATATATCTCTTGGTCAAAAGTACAGAGCGCTCCTCGAGTTGTATGATGCAGCAAAGCTGAGAACTCGAGGTAGAAGATGAAGCTACCAAGGGGAAAATGAACTAGGGTTTACGCGCTCCTCGTCTCTGGAGGTGATGGTGCTGCATATATATCTAGGCCGAGGTACGGTTCTACCCCTGCCTTTAACTGACAATGGCATGGCCAAGAGGTAGAAGACAAGCCTCTGCCCCTATCAGTCCAACGGTTGTACTGTCAGCCTCGAACAGTGCCCTTTTTCCTCTTCGGGTTATACTTCAGTAGCCCACCGGGGTCTAGCCTGTAGCCCTTTCCCGAAATAGCTGAGTCAGCTCCTAGGCCCCCGAGCTTCCGGGAAACCCGTGGACGGACCTCGCTGTCCTCTGACGTTTGGGGCTACAGGCTCTGCGGCGCCTGTGACCCCTCTGACATGCCTCGGTACTTGCTGCTAACCTCAGCTGGTTTGTCACTTATACGTCGGGCCAAGCTTCTCCACGACCCGGATGATACTCCGGATCCTATACCTCGGTAGAGAACACCTTATTCCTGTGGTGGCTAGCTGACTGCCCCGAGGTTGATACCTCGGAGGCCATACCTCGGACGATTCCTTCGACATACACCTTACGTCGAATGACGCCTCCTGCGTCTTTGCTTAATCGCTACCTCGGACGGCTTATAGCTTTATCCTCACATGTCTTTACCTCATCTTTACCCTACCCGGGGTAGCCCCCCGACAATCATTTTGTAATGAATATTTTGTATTCTGGATCAAGTCATTGTTCGAATTATAAAGTATGTGAGGGAATTCCAAGTTTTGGAAATTCAAAGTTTATATCTTCTTTATTGTGATAGGTCATTAATTATTTGTTTGTTAAGTCTTTATTGTTTTGATTCAAGTTATTACTTAAAGTTTTGAGTAATAATTAAAATTAGTTTAATCTTTAATTTGGAGTTATACTTTTTGTTGGTTCTCTTTTGAGACTCTTAAAGTTATCTCTAAATTAAATGGATAAAACTTAAATCACAAAGTGTTATACACTTAGAGAAATTCGAAGTTCATAAAGTGCTAGGCATTTGATGAAATCGAAATCCCCAAAATGCTAGGCATTTAGTAAACTCGAAATTGACAAAGTGCTAGGCACTAGTAAATTTTAAAATTTACATGAAGGAGTGGAATCTACCCATTAATTCAATTCTATTGAAGATTTAATATGAAGTTGCATATTAATGAAATAGAGTTAATGAAATTATTGAAATCTCAATGTTTCATAAAATTCAGTGGGAGAGTGTGACAATCAAAATAAAGGAATCAAAAGGAATTTGATTAAAGTTAAAGAAAAGGACTTAATAAAATATTGTAACATTGTTTTGACAAAGGAAAGTTTTTCCTTAGTCAAATTACTTGTGATGGATTTTGGTAACTCGAAATCATCATGATAATAAAATCTTTTGCAAGATAAAGATTAAAAGGAAATGTTGCAAAGTCTTGCTAAATGTGTTGTGAAATTAGAATTCCAAATTACCCACTAAAGTATATAGATTATTTTGTTTGTATTAGAGGGACCTATATCAATTATAACTTAGAGTTATTTTGATAGTAAGTTCCACATTTTTCAATTGAGGATTTAATGTTTTAAGTTCGAATTGAAAAAGGTGTTTTGCGGAAAAGTGATACGTCCAAAACGTATCTACTTTCCCGAACACTTTTGCTATTGTTTTACCTCTAACTTGTGTGTTTTGAATACAACTAATGCGGACTAACGCTGTTTTCAGCAGAATTGCCCTGGTGTCTTGTTTTTGTGCAGAAAGTCAACTTTCGGGAAAAACACCAGAAAAGATCGCAAACCTCCTATTTTACCAGAAGACTCACGGAGCCAGAAGGGGAGGCGAGATGGGCCACGAGTGGCCCAAACCACAGGTGGCGCGGCCAAGGGGCCCACCGCGCCGCCTGAGGAGGGTGACTCGGACACCCCCCAGTCCCCCTTTCGACTACTTAACCCTCTCTGACCTAAAACGAGGGGGTCCACTTCATCCAGAAACATCACCGTACGCCGCCGCCATCGCGAAACCTATTTCGGGGACCAGAAACTCCGTTCTGGCACTCCGCCGGGACGGGGAATTGGAGGAGATCATCGCCATCATCATCACCGACGCTTCTCCATCGACCATCCATGTTTCCCCCATCCATGTGTGAGTAATTCCCTGCTGTAGGCTGAGGGGGATGGTAGGGATTGGATGAGATTGTTCATGTAATAAGTTATAAGATCATTAGGGCATGGTGCCTAGTATCCGTTGTTAGTACTTATTGATGTTGTTGCAACTTGTTGAGCTTAATGCTTGTCACTAGGGCCCGAGTGCCATGATTTCAGATCTGAACATGTTATTGTTTCATAATGATATGCACTGTTTATTGATCATACCTGCAAGTTGTATACACATATTGTTGTCCGGAACCCGAGGTCCCAAAGTGACAATAATTGGGACAGCCGAGGGGAATGGCTGCGATGTGAGGATCACATGTGTTCACGGCGTGTTAATGCTTTGCTCCGGTACTTTATTAAAAGGAGTACCTTAATTACCAGTAGATTCCCTTGAGGCCCGGCTGCCACCGGCTGGTAGGACAGAAGATGTTGTACAAGTTTCTCATTGCGAGCACGTACGACTATATACGGAACACATGCCTATGTTTACTTAGTACTTGGATGCTTTATCATTATTATCTGCAATGCCTATGTCTTGATTATTATATGAGCTATCTTATCCATGCAGCGCCCGTTCATCCATCCCTATGCCTACAGTGTTTTAATCCTACTGTTTACTGCAATCACTACTGCTGTCATTACTTCACTGCTGCTATTATTTCACCGCTACTACTGCTATAAAACTGTTGCTACTGATAATCTGTGTCGAGCAAGACTATTCACAGGTGCAGCTGAATTGACAACTCCGCTGTTAAGGCTCTCAAGTATTCTTTGGCTCCCCTTGTGTCGAATCAATAAATTGGGTTTTACTTCCCTCGAAGACTGTTGCGATCCCCTATACTTGTGGGTCATCAAGACTATTTTCTGGCGCCGTTGCCGGGGAGCATAGCTTTATTTGTGAGTTCACTTGTGATCTATATTGCTCGCTGAAATTTATTCATCATGGGTAAAGCTCGTGATGAGAGGGTCCGTGTATTGCCATCCACTACAAGAAAAGGTACGACACTTAGTACCTCTGCTGCTCTTGACTCACCATCTGTATTGAGTCAACTTGTTACACCACCACAATCTTCACGTGTTACTACTGCTGAATCTGAAATTGCCTCTGATAATATTGATGATGCTTCTACTGTGATTGATGAGAGTATTTCATTAGGTCCACTTTTAGATGCTGCTATTGCTAGGTCTAAACAACTTGAAAATACTAGAACACCTAATGGAAGTCCTACTACTCCTGTTTATTCACCTGAGTTAAGGGATTATACTTGTGATGATGATCCTGATGAAACTTATGTGGAACTTGATGATGATTTTATTGATAAATGTAATGCTACTACTGGTGCAAGTAATATTAGAAATTTTCTTGCACAACATGCTGTTAAATACAAGTTGTCACCTGATCCTAAGTTTGCCACTTCTCCTATAAACATTAAAGATAAGGATTATGATTTTTCTCTTGATTTATCTCATATATCTATTGTTGAGAAAACTCCTTTTTGTGGCACTAAGAGTGAAAGTGCTGTAGAGCACATGAATGAGCTCTCTACTTTGAGTGGCTTATTTTCTGATGATATCAAGAAGCGTAGCTATTTGTTGCTAAGATTTTTCCTTTCTCATTAAAAGATGATGCTAAAGCTTGGTATAACAACTTGTCTCCTGGTTCTATTACTAGTCCTACTGGTTTGCTTAATGTTTTCTTTCAGAAATATTTCCCTGCTAGTGCTCAACATGATGCTTTGCAGAGAATTTATAACTTTGACCAGGAAGATGAAGAGAAACTTCCAGAGGCATGGACAAGGTTTTGCTCTCTTATCAGAGCTCGGCCTGGACATGATTTGGAAAAGCATGATCTACTTGATATATTTTACAGTGGACTAACTATTGAATCTAGAGCATATCTGGATAGTTGTGCTAGTTGTGTTTTCAGGAAAAGAACCCCTGAAGAAGCTGAAGAATTATTGGCTAAAATCAGCCAGAATTATGATGATTGGACTCTACCTGCGCCGACCCCCACACCTACACCGACACCAATATCAAAGAAGAGGGGAGGTATGATTGAATTGAATGATGAAACAATGAGGGAGCCAAGAAGACTCTCATTGAGAAGGGTATTAAATCTGAAGATGTGAAGAACCTTCCACCTATTGAAGATTTGTGTAAGCCAATTCCTCATCCATCCATAATTGAGGTTCACTCTCTCCACAGGTTCGATGAAGGAGATATTCCCTACTCTAAACCACCTGATCAATGCTTAGATGAATTTGATAATTATGTTATTAAGCAAGATAATTTTAATATGAGAGTAGAGAATCATTTGCATGAAAACTCTCAAGCTATTAGTAAGTTGCATGATATTGTGGAGAGAACCTCCAATGATGTTAAGATGCTTATTAAACATTTCCATATGGTTCAAACTCAAATTGATCAACTCACTAAAGTGCAACAAGACATGTTAGCCAATGCTTCTAAAGAAAAATTAAAACCTGTCTATGTTAGCACTAGAAGTGGAGCTCATACTCAGGATCCTTTATATCCTGAGGGACATCCTAAAAGAATTGAACAAGATTCTCAACTAGCTGAAAATCCAGTTTCTCCTTCTAAGAAAAAGAAGAAGAAGAAACATAAAAATGTTGTAGAATCCTCTGAAACTGTTAATGATCCTAATAGTATATCTATCTCTGATGCTGAAACTGAAAGTGGTAATGAACTTGATAGTGATAAGGATAAAAATGATGCTCTTGATAAAGAAGTTAGTGAAAAGGAACCTGAAAAGCATACTAAAAACACAAAGTACACTAAGGAAGACTTCATTGCTAAGAAACATGGTAATGAAAGGGAACCTTGGGTTCAAAAGCAAATGCCTTTTCCAACTAAGAAACTAAAATCAAAGGAAGAAGAACATTATAATAAATTTTGTGAATGGATGAAACCCTTGTTCTTGCAAATTCCTTTGACTGATGCTATTAAATTGCCTCCTTACTCAAAGTATATGAAAGATATTGTTTCTAACAAGAGGAAAATTCCTAATGAGGAAATTTCTACTATGCTTGCTAATTATTCTTTCAATGGCAAGGTTCCTAAGAAGCTTGGAGATCCAGGTATACCAACCATCCCTTGCTCCATCAAGAATAATTATGTTAGAACTGCTTTATGTGATTTGGGAGCAGGAGTTAGTGTTATGCCTTTTTCTCTTATAAGAGACTCTATCTTGATAAATTGATACCTACTGATATATCTTTGCAAATGGCTGATAAATCTACTGCTGTTCCTGTTGGCATTTGTGAGGATGTCCCTGTTCAAGTGGCTAACAATTGTTTAATTTTGACTGATTTTGTTGTTCTTGAAATGCCTGAAGATGATAATATGTCTATTATTCTTGGAAGACCTTTTCTAAATACTGCAGGTGCTGTTATTGATTGCAATAAAGGAAAAGTAACTTTCAATGTTAATGATAAAGAACATACTGTTTATTTCCCCAAGAAAGTTGACAAGATTTATGGAGTCAATACCATCTCCAATTTTAAAACTATCAAAGTGGGAAGTATTGATTGCCCTATATATGATCATCAAGAAGGATATCAAAACATTATGATTGGATCCATATCAATACAATACAAGGTAACATGAGTGTTTCATGATGTTTAAATCATTTGTGTCATGTAAATTTATTTGGTGCCAAGACTTGATCAACCTTGTTATCAAATGTATTTGCATACATGAAAGAGCTAAACAACATTTCTTTCTTCAACTTTGTTTTACCTCCTGTAGTGATAATTAGGTTGCAAAAGTTTAGTTGTTTTGAATTTTAAAAATAATTTTTCTGCCCAAGTTTTATTAATTTAAATATCCAGATTTCGTGCAAATTGAAAGTTTTCAAAATCTGTAAAAATTATACCATTGGTCCTATTTTTCAAAAGCATCGTGGGAGTGCCTGGTGCTGACCAAGGGGACCCACCATGGGGTCAAACCACATGGTGGCGCGGCTGCCCCTTGGCCGCGCCAGCCACTGAGGTGGGGCCCCTTGGCCCTCCAACAGTTCCCCCACCTACCACTTCTTCCTCTTGCATCACTCAGCTCGTTTTTCTCTCTCACACCCGAGTTTTTGCTGTTCTTCCTCGCGATTTCGATCTCTTTGTTCAGCCCATCTCAGCTGCTGAGATTTGGGGCAATTGCTCTCAGGTATGTGACTCCTCCATGTATCCAAGTAGAATTTTGTTTAGTAAAGTATACCTTGAGTATTTTGCTGCTGTAGGTGACTTGTTAAGTGAGTATGCATGCTTGTTCTATGTTGATATAATCAGTTTTGATGCATGTTTAGTCCTCTAGCAAGTCATATAGTAGTTCCCCTCATTTGTATGCTTCAAAAATCAATTTTTATGATATGTGTTGAAAATTTCAGAAAAGGAAAATGCATAACCACAACTTTGGAGAGGTGTTTGAGAGTGACTCTCAGAGGGTAAGAAGACCCTTGAGGGCATCCACTCGAGTTAGGCGCTCCTATGATGAAGATGTCATTGCACCAAACATTGGAGATGGAGGGGATGATCAAATCCCAAATGCTTCATCCTTTCCATGCATTGAGTTTCTAACTAATGCAGGTTTGCTTGATGACTTCATGTTTCTCATCCAGAGGGTTGGTTTAACTACTTATATGCAGGATGAGGGTGTCCAACATTATTGGCTCACCAAAACTTTTGTTGAGAGTTTTAAATTCACAAACTCATCTTATGGACCTGTTGTTAAATTTAAGATCTATGATATGCCTGTTACCATGAGTTTGAATGACTTTTGTGCTGCCATAGATATTGCTCCTATAGGTACAGCGAAGAAGATTGAAGGAAACACCCGCGACTTGGTGGAACTTTATCGAGCAGTGACCATGACGATAGCCGCGACGCTCATCGCGGCAAGATAAGGAATATCCAATACCCTGCCATCAAGTATTTTGTTTTCTACCTTGCTACTAGCATTCTTGGTAGGGAAACACCAGCAACATTTCTAATTATCATCTTGCTTTTCTTGCTGCTGCACTTAATGGTAACACTTACAACCTTGGTGCTCTTATTGCTCGCCGCTTAGCCGCTAAAGGACCCATCTATGGTGGGATTGTTGCAAAGCGTGTTGCTGCTAGTTTTGGTCTTTCTGCACACCTACTGAATGTGCTAGCCCCTGTTAGGCTTGATCTTGCTACTATGATAGCATCATTTTGCTACACCTGGCTCTCGCATGGGAACATTGTTTATAAAGTGTTTTATACTAACGGGGAGCCAACCGAGGTCCCTTTGCCCCAGGCCGATTTGTTTCCTATTCACAGGAGACCGTGGTCATACTCCAGGGAGGCATTGGAGGAGCAGCTTCGACTGCAGGTTTTCACCAGCAGCATCAGGAGGAGGAAGAGGCACCTGGTGATCACTACACCGTCACTTATCCTGGTGCGTCGTCAGGCTCGTACCAGGATGAGTACCCTCTTCATACACGACAGCGGCACATCATGGGGACAGTGGATTGACCTCCACTTAGGCCAAAAGCCTAAGCTTGGGGGAGGTATATCGACATCTCACTCATTTACATATCATATCTTGTCGATACTTTGTATATCCATGTTGCAGTTTTCTTTCTTTTTCTTTTTTTTGCTTTTATTGCTGCATTCCAAAACACAAAAAGACCAAAAATATTTCTGTTGTTTCTCTTCATTTGTTTCTTTAAGTTTCAGTATTAGTTTGCTTAGTTTTAAAATTCGGTTTTTATTCAAAAATCCAAAAATATTTTGCTTTATTGTTTGTTTCTTTTTGCTCTTGTTTCAAAAACTCGAAAACCCAAAAATATTTGTTGTTTCTTTTTGGTTTTGTATAGTGTTTTCAGAGTTGGACAGCCATCCGTGACTCCGATGGAGCTTGGTTTTCATTCTTATCATTCGAAGCAACACAAGTGAAAAAGCAATAAGGATGATCTACAACAACTCGAGTTGGGTGAGAGGCTGGTATGAACTCTATTTGTTTTCATTTTTGTACATATACTCATCTATGTGAGCATGCTTAGTTGGTTCATGTGAGGTATATGTCATTTAGTGGATGCTTAGTAGTTCTTGTTCTCTCATGATCGGTCCCAATTTATTAATAGTGGTAGCATGTTATGTTGATGTTTGCTTGCATTGTTCTATTCATAAGGGTATGACATTGTGGTATCCTCCTCTGAATAATTCATTCGAATTGACTTGGCACATGCTCATGCATGCATATGACTGAAAAACAAAAGTCAATTAAGCCTTGATGATTTATTTTGACTCAGAGTTCTTGTATCACTTTTATGCCTCAATTAATTTCATTTTGTCGCAAGCATGATTATGACGGTTATTGCTCTCTTGATTGTCGCTTCCCAGTCTATTGCTAGCCTTCACTTGTACTGAGCGGGAATGCTGCTCGTGCTTCCAAAACCATGAAAACCAAGTTATTCCAAAGTGTCCACCATAAATACCTATGCATGGCATTTCGAACCATTCAAGTAAATTTTCATGTGCTACCTTTAAAACCTTCAAAGTACTTCTCAATTTGTGTCAATGTTTTATAGCTCATGAGGAAGTATGTGGTGTTTTATCTTTCAATCTTGTCATTCAGACTTTCACCAATGGACTAGTGGCATATACATCCGCTTATCCAATAATTTTGCAAAAAGAGCTGGCAACGGGGTGCCCAGTCCCAATTAATTATAACTTTCATCAATAATTCTCTTCACATGTTTTGCCCTGATTTATCAGTAAGCAACTTAATTTGCAAATAGACACTCCTCCATGGTATGTGAATGTTGGAAGGCACCCGAGGATTCGGTTAGCCATGGCTTGTGCAAGCAAAGGTTGGGGGAGTGTCACCCATAATGAAACTAAAATACATGTGTAAACAAAAGAGAAGAGGGATGATCTACCTTGCTGGTAGAAATAACATCCTTCATGGGAGCCGCTCTTGAAAGTCTGGTTGACAAGGGGGTTAGAGTACCCACTACCATTCGTTGACAACAACAAACACTTCCCAAAACAATTTTGCTTCTGTTTTAAAAATAAAAAGCTCTAGCACATGATAATCCCTGCTTCCCTCTGCGAAGGGTCAATCTTTTACTTTCATGTTGAGTCACCATCCTTTCTTTGAGCACTTTCTCGAGAGCATAGTTGTCGTTCTTAGTGTAATGTGCTTGTCCCAGAATGTGGTTAACTGTGATATAACTTTGATGCTTTTATCTTTGATATCTTTGATTCTAGTCTTCCCATGAACTTCAGAGGTGCCTGGGCATTTATGTTTTGCTGTACAAAATCGGGCAAGCGAGATACCATCTTATCATATCCTATTATGAGCATTACAATCTTGTGAATTAATATGTTTCATGTTTGTCGCTATTAGTATGTTGGTATCTTTTCATAGTTTACATGCCTATTGAGTGACATTATTTGCATTTGCCTCATCTTGAATTGCCTAAGCATTTGTTCATATAGTGAGAATATATGCATCATATGAAGCAAATGTGTTCGTGAAAGTCTTTTATCGCACTCAGTTGTTAACTGAATTGCTTGAGGACAAGCAATAAGCTAAGCTTGGGGGGAGTTGATACGTCCAAAACGTATCTACTTTCCCGAACACTTTTGCTATTGTTTTACCTCTAACTTGTGTGTTTTGAATACAACTAATGCGGACTAACGCTGTTTTCAGCAGAATTGCCCTGGTGTCTCGTTTTTGTGCAGAAAGTGTGGGGACCCCAGACTAGCTGTCTGAAATACCCGATTATGCTTACCACAACTATCCCGTGATCAGTCTGTCGTTGCACATAATCCGAAATGAATACCATAGTTATCATCCATTACAATACCGAATAAAAGTCTTACATAAATGGTCATACAGACCAAGTTCTTACATAGGTGCCTTCATGGGCCAAATCAACATCACACAGCGGAAGCTAAGGCGTAGTAAACCACCACTTCTAATGACGACTACCCGACAGGCAGCTGACTGATGGAGATCCTTAGTTCGCATAGACGTCGCCATACTCCTCCTCGGCGTAGTGCTCTTCGTAATCTGCCATCGCAATAATGCCAGGGACGAAACCATTATGATTACATTGGAATGTACTCGCAAACTACCCCAACATGAGTATGCACTAGTTTTATTTTAATTTCCAACTTTTATTTCCTTAAAACATCTCTATATCTTTGTTGAAGAAGGTAAGAAGGATAATATAACTATCTTAAGAGAGTTCATCATTTTTATTAGTTTTCTCCAAACTCCTCCGTTGTCCGACCATAGTCCGTCATGGTCCACTTTCTTCCATCAACCTCATACCGATCCGTTGGTATAGGTGATTGGAACTTTCTCCACTTCACTTTTCTTTCAAAACTCAACACTTTTATAAAACTTGCACATAGGTCAAAGTAGGGCCTCCCAACTGTCCATATCCGACGACTCGGCTATTCGAATAGTTTTAACCCTCTGCAGAGGTAGCACGCTTTTCCCACATCCATCCGGTAACTCATCGTGTCTACCACGTCCCGCCATACAAGGTGTATGCGAAGTTGAGCCACCGACCATAGCCTCTCCTTTGCTCATGCTAGTATAGGGTCCTTCCCATATGATAATTCCCACCAACACTCAGTCAGGTCCCCGTCGGCAACCCTAAGTGTGAGGACTCATATGTTTTTCTCCGGCGGTCTATTAAACCTTCTATCCTCCTCCTTATCTTTTGAGCGAGGACCCGGGTCAGGGGAGTTCACCAACCATCCGCTCATGCATAACGGAGTCATCTCCGTCGATGAGGTACCCCATACTAATAAGAGCAAATTATATGACTAAGCCCCGTTCCCATATGGGGTAAACATGGTCACACCGGGTATCGGCTGGTTGACGTAAGTACAAAGACACACTGTGCATTTTTCTCCAACAACCCCAATTATCCACTTCTCCAGTTCAACACCGACACCTCGGCACATCATAATCCACCAAGTACTTCCAAAGGAGTTTTTGATAACCAACATTGTTTCCCATCCTAAAGTTTTATATAAACTACTACATAGGGTGGCAAAATAATATCTATATACTTTTGAAAAGGTTTGTAAACCATTGCCTTTAAGAGTAAATGTATGTGATAAAAGTAGATGCATATGTATTTAGGTGCAAGCTCGGAGATTAGCTTGCCTTGCTCGGCAAAGTTCTCGGGTTCTTGTTCTTCAAGTTCAACAAATCCTTCCTCCTCGGTGGTTCCGGCAACGTTCTCGTCTAATCGATAATCAAATGAATACAAGCAATCACCAAACCACTCAAGTAATACTCACAACATAACAATCATAAACATCACAACTAGCTACTGCACATAACAAACAATACAATTTGGTTTCAAGTTTGAATATATTTGTAATTGTTATTTTTATTACAAATAGGCAGAATCTAGTGTAACATGCTTAATTGCACAACTTGAGTTCTGTTTGTCCTAAAAATACAAACTAAATTTCTATGGATAGCTACTGATGTGTAGAAGACAACACAATTGGATTTGAATTCAATTGAGCTATCAATTTTCCTACACATTGAATTTAATCCAGTACCTTAATTATCAAGTTTTGGCTACCAAATAAGTTATGTAAATCCTAAAATTAAATCCTTTTAGGGATGACTAACCAAGTCTAAATGTGAACTAACAAAATTGGTTTCAAGTCATTTGGGTTAACTATTAAGCATGTTTAATTGCTATAGTCCAGAGGGGTTTAATTTAAACTCAACAATTAATATTGCTTAATTAAATCTACCAAAATTGGGAAGCTAGTAGATCACAATACAAAGCTAACAAAGTTGGTTTGGAATTAATTGGACTAACAGAGTATCAGAAACAAACAAGTTTAGATTTTACACCTTCTGTAGTATTTTTGATAGTGTATTTTTATTACTTAATTAAATGGAGTGAGACCAATTGGGTTGGTTAGACAATTTCATAAGCTACTCAGAACAATTGTGTTTGATTTATTTGGATTCCCAAATCTCGAGATATTAAAGTTTAAAGTTGAGTACAGTACCTAGTTTAATAGTTCAAATTTAAACTGAGAAATTCGGGTTTCTGGATAATGTTGAAATCCCTGACGGATGGGTCCTACCCGTCAGTGACTCAGCGAAACGGTACGCGCGCGAGGGAAATGTTTAAAGTTATGACAGTGGGACCCACATGGCAGTCTAACTAAACGCAAAGCGGTACGTGGCCGTAGATCTTCGATCCAACGGCACACGGAGGTCGCCATCGGCGACGACCTAAAACAGGCGGCGCTGCCGCGCCGCGGCACAGGAGGGCTCGATTGGCTCACCTGAGAGGGTTAGGGACGGCGGAGACGGCGGCGATCGATGACGGAGAGCTTTGGAAAGCCTTGGGGACAAGCGGATCATGCTGCGGGGACTACAGCGTCGGGCTCGTGCTCGAGTTCTTCTGCGGACGTGCTCCAGCTCCGGCGACGTCCTGGGGTCGTTCCTGTGCGAACCAGAGGGGGAAAAGACGCGCGTGAGTGCGGTGAGGGGGAGAACAAGGTGCAGGGCAGAGAGGGGAACAATGGCGGTGTGTGGCATTGCGGCCGTGGTCTACCTCGATGCGGCAGTGGCGGTGGCCGTGCACGCCCTCCGGCGGTGCATACACAGATCGAGAGGGAGTAGAGAGGGAGTAGGACGGTGTGGAGTGAGCAGAGGGGTGCGGGGGTGGTTTTATAGGGTAGGGGACGGTCCATGGTGGTCGCGGTGCACACGGCGGCGTCCATGGCGCACGGGCCGGTGATCGCCTGCTCGAAATTGCGCGGCTGTGGTGCAGGAGACGTGGCTACGGGGTGTCCACCGGGTTCACGGCTCGTTCTAGAAGGGGCTGGCCGAGTCGTGCGTGTCGAGGTGCAGCAGGGGGGCCAATTTCGCCGGCATTGCCGCGGCTAGCCACAGCGATGCAGAGGGGACAACGGCGGCGACGGTCAAGCACGAGCTCGAGTGTCTGCGGCGGATGCAGAGGGGACGATCGTGGACGACTGCAGGCCTAGGGCGAGGCCGGGGGGCCAGGGACACGCGGGACGGCGGTGGCGACAGGTGTTCGACGATTTTCACGTCGGGGCAAGGGAGAAAGGTTGGCGAAGGCAGTTTTTACACAAACCCCCTGCACTTTCCTGTTTCTTCTATTTCTGTTTTAAATACAGTAGCACTTCTCGATTTTATTTGGGGTATTAAAACATTTTAGAAAAATCCAAGAAAATTTGGGAGCCTTCCCATAGAATGTGGAAGCTCCACAAGAATTGGCATTTCAAAATAAAATGTTTTGAATCAATTTCTTTCATAGGGTTTTAATTATGGCATTTTGTTTTCTTTCTTTTCTTTTTACTTTTGAATTTTAAAATAGGTGTAAAATATTAATTTGAAAGAGGTAAGTAGTAGGAATTAAATGGGAGGGTTTATATTACCACTCCTCTCTAGTTTGTTTGAAAATTGTATGACACACATGTCACTTTTAATTTCTTGTTGCAACTTTTGCTTTTGCATTTCAAATTTTCAATTCAAGCAAACACATTACAAGCAACAAGAATTATTCACCACTAGCACAATGCACAAGCAACACATAATTCACACATATAACTTAACAAAATTTTTGTTGGCCCACATTTTTGGAATACATTTCTGTTTATGAATTTGGGGTGTTACAGATCCTTCCCCCCTTAAAATAAATCTCGTCCCGAGATTTGCTAAGCCCGGGTATTAAAGAGGTCTGGGAATTCGCTTCTAAGATAGTCTTCGCGTTCCCAGGTTGCTTCATCTTCAGAATGATTAGCCCACTGGACTTTGTAGAACTTGATTACACGCCTTCGGGTAACACGAACATCCTCCTCGAGAATTCTGACAGGTCTCTCACGATAGGTCAGGTCTTGGTTCAGGTCGATGGAGGTGTGGTCGATGTTCTTGAAAACATCGGGCTAGTCTGGAACTTCAAGACACTTCCGGAGCATGGAAATGTGGAAGACATCATGATACTCCGACAACTCCTGGGGCAACTCCAGTTGATACGAGACTTCTCCTCAACGGGCAAGGATCTTGAAGGGTCCAATATATCTTGGCGCTAACTTTCCCTTGACATGAAAACGCTGCATTCTTTTAAGGGGTGTCACTCGAGATAGACAAAATCTCCGACACCGAAAGTGACATCACGACGCTTGGGATCTGCGTAACTCTTCTGACGGGACGGGCAGCTTTGAGACGCTGGCGAATGAGTTGAACTTGTTCTTCAGCTTCACGGAGGGTATCTGGTCCGAACAATTTGCTTTCTCCGGTGTCAGACCAGTTCAGGGTGTACGACACTTCTTGCCGTAAAGGGCTTCAAAGGGCCATTTGCAGACTAGCCTGATAACTGTTGTTGTAAGAGAACTCTGCAAATGGAAGGCAATCTTCCCATTTGGATCCATAGGACAGAACACATGCGCGGAGCATGTCCTCCAATATCTGGTTCACTCGCTCTGTTTGGCCTCCGGTCTGGGGATGATAAGCTGTGCTAAAAGATAACTGGGTTCCGAGGGCTTCATGAAGGGATTTCCAGAATCTTGAGGTGAAACTGCGTGCCTCTATCAGACACGATCCTCTTGGGCACGCCATGCAGGCTCACTATCCTGGAAATATACAAGTCTGCTAACTGATGTCCGCAATAAGTGGTACTGACAGGAATAAAATGGGCAACCTTGGTCACTCGATCAACGATGACCCAGATTGAATCATGGCCTCAGTTAGATCTTGGAAGTCCGGTAATGAAATCCATCCCGATCTCATCCCACTTCCACTCAGGAATTTTCAAGGGTTGCAGCAATCTAGCGGGTCTCTGATGTTCAGCCTTGACTCGCTGACAGATATCACACTTGGCTACAAAAGAACCAATCTCTCGCTTCATTCCATGCCACCAAAATCTTTCTCTGAGGTCTTGATACATTTTGGTCCCGCCGGGGTGGATTGAATAAGGGGTCTCATGGGCTTCTTTCAGATTAACTCCTTAAGTTCTGGGACATTGGGCAGACATATATGGTCATTGAATTTCAGCACTCCTTCAATATCTTCGGTAAAACCAGGTGCTTTACGAGAGAAATTTTCTTCTTAATTCCCTCAATGCTTTCTTGACCTTTCTGGGCTTTCCTTTATCTGGTCCATCAGGGTTGGGGTTACTTCTAAATTGGCGAGATATCCTTGGCTAACAATCTTAAGTCCGAACTCTTCGAACTCCTTAAACAAGGCTGGCTGTTCGGCTTGGATCAAGGCATTCAGGGTGCATGGTTTACGACTAAGGGCATCGGCAACTACATTGGCCTTTCCGGGTGATAGTGAATTCCAATATCATAGTCACTGACTAACTCCATCCATCTCCTGTGCCTCAGGTTCAATTCTTTCTGGGTGAATATATATTTCAAGCTCTTATGGTCCGTATTGACCTCGCAACGATGTCCCGCAAGATAGGGACGCCATGCTTGTCGGGGGAATACTTTCTGGATTAACCCGCAGCCCATATGAACAAGTGCGACTTTTGTTTACTCGCACGGATGAAGGCCCACATGGGAACAAGCCCAATATCGCACCGCCATAAGGAGAAGCATCTAGAAGATACATCCTGGAGGCGTAAGGAGGAGTTAGTCTCCGAATAGGTCTCTGTTGATACTTTCCTTGTACAGGAAGTTTCCTTTGTAACCTAGCGGGTCTCTGTGTATATAAAGAGAACCCGCAGGACTTAGAGAAGGTCGAATCCCTTAAACCCTAGGTCATACGGCGAGTACCAGATCGGATCGCCTCCATTGTAACACCACATATATCATATCAATACCAATCTAGGTAGGCAGGAAGTAGGTCTTTTACCTCACATTGAGGGGGCCGAACCTGGGTAAATCTGTGTTGATCTTTGTTCCTGCGATCCCAAGCTCGGAGATGCTTGTCTCGCACAATCCCACACCTACGAAGTCATCCATGACACCTGACGTGACAAACCCACGACAGTTGGCGCCCACCGTGGGGCCTGCGGTCAAGAGCGTCACGTTCCGCGCAGGATCGAAATCAGGATTCAAGGACATCGCCGTCGGCCAAGTTGAAGATATCAATGGTGTTCCCTTCATCGACGATTCAGAGTGGGGACCCGAGGCGGATCATGTTGAGTTCGGGTACATTATTCCCGTGGGGACAGTGAAAATCTTCGTCAGGTCCGTCAGTCGCGGTTCCATGGGCGCGACTCAAGGAAGCGAATCAGGAGGAGAACTGCGGCCGGTCAGGGTCCGCGTTTTGGAAGAACTACGTCAAGCTACAACAGGAGTATCTAACCCCGTTCCATCAACACCTGTTTGGGAACCTCTAGCAACTTAGGAGAGAGGCCTCAAGGCTGAAGAAATTGAAGATATCAGAATGGAGCTTCGTAAAGAAGCGCAGAGGCTCGCGACCGAGCGCGAGAAACTCCAAGAAGAAGGCCGGCAATTGCGGATTCAACAGCAAAAGCAGCAAGCGATCTGGACCAAGGGGAGTGAAGGGGAGCGAGAGATAAGACAGAAGATCCACAACAATCCTGAGAGCAACGTGCACGCCGCGATCGAGATATTGTCAAGAATAGCACCGGTCGGGGATACGCAAGCCGATAAGGAGGCTCGCTATGCGATCGGCTTACTACAAACTGCCACCCTCCAGCAGGCAAACATGTATGGGGTCACACCAAACGAGCCGCAACAAGAGACATCATGGGGCGGAGGAGGATACGGCGTGGAAGAAGTAGTCAGCCAACTAGCAGGCCTTCAAATAGCGTTAGACAAAGAAGAAAAAGCGGACGACGAGCCGCGGGCGCTCCGCGCGACACAACCAACTCAGATAGAAACTGACTCAGATGAGGACACAGCACCAGTAAGCTCCTATTCTTTATTGAAGGGACCAGCATGTTTCGGGGAGGGAATACGGCTCACTCGTTTCCCCCCGAGTTTTGGCGAGTCGCCGCGAGTCACAACCTACCATAGCGACCAAGATCCCGCCTTGTGGGTAGAGGATTATGAGGCAAGCATGAGAGGACCCGATGTGACCCAAGAAGTGCGTGCAAAATATTTCCACCTAGCGATACAGGAAGGAGCCAGGGATTGGTTACTGAAACTGCCACCAAGATCTATAGATACGTGGGAAGACCTGAAGGATAAGTTCATCGAAAAATTTCAAACTGAAGACATGAAAAATCTTAGGCAATGCGTCCAGAAAGAGGGCGAGTTATGCGGCGACTGGGTAAAAAGAGTTGCGGAAATCCTTGGCGCCGCTAAAAGCATAACAATAAAATCTGCAGTGCGAGTCATGAAGAAGAACTGTAGATTCGAGCCGCTGGTTGAAAAGTTAAGTCGCGCTGGGCACAAGATTGACAGTTTCGATCAGCTATTAGCGACAGCCAATAAGTACGCGAAGACAGACAAGATTCGTGGCGACCAACAAAAGATCCCGACGGAACAACCGACTGAACGCCGTGACTATCAAATAAAGGAGCAGAAGAAAGATAAGGAGCCACTTCTCAACAGCGTCAAAAATGCCTTTGATAGTCCTTGCGACTTACATCGTCGAAGGGATGGGAGACCCGTGAGCCACACAAAGGCGCAGTGCCATTATTACAAGAGTTGGAGAGAAAGCGACACGCGAGACGCGATTCACAACAGGCCCGACACTATATAAGGGCACAGCGGGCTCCTACCCAAAGCTTGATGCCTCCAATGGGAGAAACATAGGGTAATTTCACAATGTGGAGCTATAAGCAACGGACAGCCACAGGAACCATAGACGCGACCAGGTCAGGGGATCAGAAAGACGCCGACATTGGACAGAGCAACCGATAATTTGGAGCCGCGACGATCATCCCCCTGAAGTAAAAGACCCAGGACAGTCGGCTCTTGTAGTCACAGCGCAAGTCGCGGGATACAGGCTAAACAAAGTCCTAATGGACGGAGGAGGAAGAGTAAACATTATATACCAAGATACGCTTCGGCGAATGAACATACCCGAGTGGCGACTAAAGCCCACCAGGAAGGAAATACAAGGCATAATTCCAGGAGCAGTTACGCGGCCTATAGGAAAGATAACCTTTGAAGTCAGCTTTGGGACAGAACGAAACTTCCGTATAGAACTCCTGGACTTCGAGGTTGTAGCAATCAGAAGCTCGTACCACGCGCTCTTCGGAAGAGAAGCCTACGTCAAATTCACTGCTCGCCCCTGCTACGTCTACCTGCAGCTTAAAATACCAGGACCAAACGGCATGATCACGGTACATGGAGATAGGCAAAGGGCGCTTGAATGCGAAGAGGCAGGCTCCGTAATCGCAGAAGAAACCTGCATCGCCAACTCCTCACACCGCTATAAGCCACAGATGAGCCTCCGCAGCCCAAAACGAATTGCATTGGGAAGGCCACGAAGGAAAACAACAGGGTGCACACACCGAATGATAAATTTCAATCAAGCAGTCGCAAACCAGGCGGACAATGATCCGGCAGTCGCTTTGATGAAAAAAGAAGACAAGGGATGGTGCATGTGCATAGATCCCAACTCGATCAACAACCCCAATCAAGGAGGTCCAACGGCACGGACGCGACTCATACTAATTCCCTCAATGCTTTCTTGACCTTTCTGGGCTTCCTTTATCTGGTCCATCAGGGTTGGGGTTACTTCTAAATTGGCGAGATATCCTTGGCTAACAATCTTAAGTCCGAACTCTTCGAACTCCTTAAACAAGGCTGGCTGTTCGGCTTGGATCAAGGCATTCAGGGTGCATGGTTTACGACTAAGGGCATCGGCAACTACATTGGCCTTTCCGGGTGATAGTGAATTCCAATATCATAGTCACTGACTAACTCCATCCATCTCCTGTGCCTCAGGTTCAATTCTTTCTGGTGAATATATATTTCAAGCTCTTATGGTCCGTATTGACCTCGCAACGATGTCCCGCAAGATAGGGACGCCATGCTTGTCGGGGGAATACTTTCTGGATTAACCCGCAGCCCATATGAACAAGTGCGACTTTTGTTTACTCGCACGGATGAAGGCCCACATGGGAACAAGCCCAATATCGCACCGCCATAAGGAGAAGCATCTAGAAGATACATCCTGGAGGCGTAAGGAGGAGTTAGTCTCCGAATAGGTCTCTGTTGATACTTTCCTTGTACAGGAAGTTTCCTTTGTAACCTAGCGGGTCTCTGTGTATATAAAGAGAACCCGCAGGACTTAGAGAAGGTCGAATCCCTTAAACCCTAGGTCATACGGCGAGTACCAGATTGGATCGCCTCCATTGTAACACCACATATATCATATCAATACCAATCTAGGGTAGGCAGGAAGTAGGTCTTTTACCTCACATTGAGGGGGCCGAACCTGGGTAAATCTGTGTTGATCTTTGTTCCTGCGATCCCAAGCTCGGAGATGCTTGTCTCGCACAATCCCACACCTACGAAGTCATCCATGACACCTGACGTGACAAACCCACGACAGTTGGCGCCCACCGTGGGGCCTGCGGTCAAGAGCGTCACGTTCCGCGCAGGATCGAAATCAGGATTCAAGGACATCGCCGTCGGCCAAGTTGAAGATATCAATGGTGTTCCCTTCATCGACGATTCAGAGTGGGGACCCGAGGCGGATCATGTTGAGTTCGGGTACATTATTCCCGTGGGGACAGTGAAAATCTTCGTCGGGTCCGTCAGTCGCGGTTCCATGAGCGCGACTCAAGGAAGCGAATCAGGAGGAGAACTGCGGCCGGTCAGGGTCCGCGTTTTGGAAGAACTACGTCAAGCTACAACAGGAGTATCTAACCCCGTTCCATCAACACCTGTTTGGGAACCTCTAGCAACTTAGGAGAGAGGCCTCAAGGCTGAAGAAATTGAAGATATCAGAATGGAGCTTCGTAAAGAAGCGCAGAGGCTCGCGACCGAGCGCGAGAAACTCCAAGAAGAAGGCCGGCAATTGCGGATTCAACAGCAAAAGCAGCAAGCGATCTGGACCAAGGGGAGTGAAGGGGAGCGAGAGATAAGACAGAAGCTCCACAACAACCCTGAGAGCAACGTGCACGCCGCGATCGAGATATTGTCAAGAATAGCACCGGTCGGGATACGCAAGCCGATAAGGAGGCTCGCTATGCGATCGGCTTACTACAAACTGCCACCCTCCAGCAGGCAAACATGTATGGGGTCACACCAAACGAGCCGCAACAAGAGACATCATGGGGCGGAGGAGGATACGGCGTGGAAGAAGTAGTCAGCCAACTAGCAGGCCTTCAAATAGCGTTAGACAAAGAAGAAAAAGCGGACGACGAGCCGCGGGCGCTCCGCGCGACACAACCAACTCAGATAGAAACTGACTCAGATGAGGACACAGCACCAGTAAGCTCCTATTCTTTATTGAAGGGACCAGCATGTTTCGGGGAGGGAATACGGCTCACTCGTTTCCCCCCGAGTTTTGGCGAGTCGCCGCGAGTCACAACCTACCATAGCGACCAAGATCCCGCCTTGTGGGTAGAGGATTATGAGGCAAGCATGAGAGGACCCGATGTGACCCAAGAAGTGCGTGCAAAATATTTCCACCTAGCGATACAGGAAGGAGCCAGGGATTGGTTACTGAAACTGCCACCAAGATCTATAGATACGTGGGAAGACCTGAAGGATAAGTTCATCGAAAAATTTCAAACTGAAGACATGAAAAATCTTAGGCAATGCGTCCAGAAAGAGGGCGAGTTATGCGGCGACTGGGTAAAAAGAGTTGCGGAAATCCTTGGCGCCGCTAAAAGCATAACAATAAAATCTGCAGTGCGAGTCATGAAGAAGAACTGTAGATTCGAGCCGCTGGTTGAAAAGTTAAGTCGCGCTGGGCACAAGATTGACAGTTTCGATCAGCTATTAGCGACAGCCAATAAGTACGCGAAGACAGACAAGATTCGTGGCGACCAACAAAAGATCCCGACGGAACAACCGACTGAACGCCGTGACTATCAAATAAAGGAGCAGAAGAAAGATAAGGAGCCACTTCTCAACAGCGTCAAAAATGCCTTTGATAGTCCTTGCGACTTACATCGTCGAAGGGATGGAGACCCGCGAGCCACACAAAGGCGCAGTGCCATTATTACAAGAGTTGGAGAGAAAGCGACACGCGAGACGCGATTCACAACAGGCCGACACTATATAAGGGCACAGCGGGCTCCTACCCAAAGCTTGATGCCTCCAATGGGAGAAACATAGGGTAATTTCACAATGTGGAGCTATAAGCAACGGACAGCCACAGGAACCATAGACGCGACCAGGTCAGGGGATCAGAAAGACGCCGACATTGGACAGAGCAACCGATAATTTGGAGCCGCGACGATCATCCCCCTGAAGTAAAAGACCCAGGACAGTCGGCTCTTGTAGTCACAGCGCAAGTCGCGGGATACAGGCTAAACAAAGTCCTAATGGACGGAGGAGGAAGAGTAAACATTATATACCAAGATACGCTTCGGCGAATGAACATACCCGAGTGGCGACTAAAGCCCACCAGGAAGGAAATACAAGGCATAATTCCAGGAGCAGTTACGCGGCCTATAGGAAAGATAACCTTTGAAGTCAGCTTTGGGACAGAACGAAACTTCCGTATAGAACTCCTGGACTTCGAGGTTGTAGCAATCAGAAGCTCGTACCACGCGCTCTTCGGAAGAGAAGCCTACGTCAAATTCACTGCTCGCCCCTGCTACGTCTACCTGCAGCTTAAAATACCAGGACCAAACGGCATGATCACGGTACATGGAGATAGGCAAAGGGCGCTTGAATGCGAAGAGGCAGGCTCCGTAATCGCAGAAGAAACCTGCATCGCCAACTCCTCACACCGCTATAAGCCACAGATGAGCCTCCGCAGCCCAAAACGAATTGCATTGGGAAGGCCACGAAGGAAAACAACAGGGTGCACACACCGAATGATAAATTTCAATCAAGCAGTCGCAAACCAGGCGGACAATGATCCGGCAGTCGCTTTGATGAAAAAAGAAGACAAGGGATGGTGCATGTGCATAGATCCCAACTCGATCAACAACCCCAATCAAGGAGGTCCAACGGCACGGACGCGACTCATACTAAGTCGCAAGCCAGCGCGACTAATTGTTCAGAGGATCTGCTCCTCACTTTAACATGAAACACACATCGGAGCTATCATGCTCGACCCGAGTCGCTACCAGCGACTCAAACTGGACCAACGAGGTGTTCAACCCACTCCGTCAGGAGTATGTGAGGACCCCGGATTAGGTATCCGAGATACTCGTTATGTTTCCTGCAACAATCCCATGATCAGTCTGTTGTTGCACATAACTCGAATTGGTATCACAGAACACCCATAAATACCGAATAAATTTACTTACGTGATTGAGGTCATAACTTCAACAGGTACTTGCAGCGGAAATCACCAAACAGCGTGGAGCCCAAGTCATTTGCCTTAACCCCACGGGCAGCTGACTAGGAAGCGCCCTAGTTCGCATTGACGTCATCGATCTCTCGGTCTTCAGCATACTTCTTCTTGAACTCTGGACATGGGAATATCCAGGGACACAGCCATGAGTACATTTAAGTACTCGCAAACTACCACCGAAATGAGCAGGCACTACTCTTTTATTGTTTAAATAAAACTTCGTTTGCTTTGAAAACTCTATATCCTTGTTGAAAAGAGAAGGATATACTTTTGTTTATTAAAACCTTGTTTTGAAATCTCTATATCTTCCTTGAAAAAGAAAAGAAGGCTTTTAGAACTTTTCCCCATAAATCTATCTTTGTAAGAATTCTCTCTTAAAACTGTTTCCCGAAAATACATCTTTGTTGAAAAAGGTAAGAAGTCTCTTTTATAAATATTTTTCCCGGAAAATCACCATTTGTTTATTTCTCCAAAAACTCCTCCTTTTCTGGCCATAACCCTTCATGGTCACTCAACCCCAACAACCTCATGCCGGCCCGTTGGCATAGTTGCATAAAACATTTTCCACTTTCAAATCACAAAACTCTTCACTTCCCGACCATAGCCTGTCATGGTCAATCATTCTCCAGCAACCTCATACCAGCCCGTCGGTAGAGTTGCAGATACAACACATCTCCATTTTATTTTCAAATCTTAAAACATTTCCAAAGCTTGCACATGGTCAGAGGACAGTCTCCCAATTGTCCATATCCGAGGACTCGGCTATTCGAATAGTTTTAACCCTCTGCAGAGGTAGCACGCTTTTCCCACACCCATCCGGTAACTCATCGTGTCAGCCACGTCCCGCCATACCAGGTGTATGCGAAGTTGAGCCACCGACCATAGCCTCTCATTTGCTCATGCTAGTACAGGATCCTTCCCATATGACACTTTCCATCGACACCCAGTCCAGTTTCCCGTCAGAAACCCTAAGTGTGAGGACTCATAGTTTTGTCCGGCGGTTTATGGTGGAACCTTCTATCCTCCCCACCAACTTGTGTGAGGACCCGGGTCAGGGGGTAGGTCCTCGGACCATCCCCTCATGCATAACGGAGTCATCTCCGTCGATGAGGTATCCCATACTAATAAGAGCAAACTACATGACTACGCCTTTTCCCATATGTGGTAAATGTGGTCGCACAGGGTAAGATTGGTCGTCATAGTACAAAGACACAATGTGCATTTTTCATAAACATCACCATTCCCCACTTCTCCATTTCCACACCGACATCTCGGTATTCCACAACCTCACGAGTATTTTCAAAGGAGCTTTGAGTAAACAATATTTTTCCCATCCTATAGTTTGAAAAAGAATTTCCATCTAATATCTCCATAGAGGGTGTCAAAATAATATACTTATAATTTGGAAAAGGGTTTTCAAAATCATAGCTTTTGTGGCAAACACCATATAAATAACTTTTGCTCTTTATAAGTAAAACATGTGAACCAAAATAGATGTATATAAATGCAAGCTCAGAGGATAGCTTGCCTTGCTCGGCAAAGTGATCTCGGTCTTGATCTTCAGGTTCAACAAATTTCCCTTCCTCAATAACTCCATTCCAAAGACCACTCCGGTAGTGTTTATGTCTAGCGTCGCAAACATGAGAATAACACCACAATCAATAAGCAAACCAAACCACAAGTGGCACACCGACAAGTAACCAACCATAAGCGTCAATCTAATCGTTCGAGCAACAACTAGGATTTACACTTACGAGGGCCTCATATTGATCAGTAGTCTATCGCCTATACGCAAGCTAGGTACATCGATCACAAAACTATCTGAGGCGAAGGTTAACAACAAGCACCTCCCGTTGAACGGGAAATACTTCAGACAAAAGTTAGGTCACTATATATTTTCTGTGAGTTAAAATATTATACCAAGTTAGGATATGATAAAGTGAAACACTAGGAACCTAGCAAAATTGGGTTTGCTCCAGAAATCATTACAGATTAATTTATAAAGCCCTTTTTAATTTTGCCCTTTTTATTAATTTATTTTAAACAACACTACAAAATAATTATCCATGTTTGGAGACAAGCTGGAATATGAAGGTTATCACTTGCTAACCATTTTAATAGATCAAACTTAATTTTTGGATCATTAGTTTTAAAGATATGAATTTTTCCAATTTATTTTATATTCTGCCATTTTCTTTATTTTAATAAAACATTAAATAACTAATTTATTTGGATAGGTGAATTACACCAAAAGACAGGTTTTACTTTTCTGAACATTTTGGTATATCATTTGTAATTTTTGGAGCAGTAATTAAAAAGATATGCATTTTATAAACTTAACCTATTTTCTGTCTTTTCTTTTAATTCCCAGAGAAACGTGGTATACTTTTGGTACCGAGCCCGTGGCTAGCCAGAGCCACTGCCAGGCGGGCCCGGGTGCTGCGCTGGCGCTGACTGGGCTGGGTGTGGTTGCGCTGGCCACCGCGGTCGCTGACCGGTGGGGCCAGGCTGTCAGCGTGGATTAAAACAGAAAAAGGTGGGGATTGCATCCGCGAGGTTTCGAACCCGCGACGCGGCACAGTGCGGCGCGGATCGGTGGTGCTGACCACTGGGCCAGTGCGGTGCTGTTGTTAGTATACGGGCGCGCGTAAATAAGAGGAGTAGACGGTGACGGCGACGACGCGCGTGGACACGGCGATCACCGGCGGTGAGGTGCAAGGGTTCGACGTTCTACGGCGTTTGGAGGCCAACTAGTACTCGCACCCGACACGCACGAGTACGGGTTACCTAGTGGCGGCGTTGTGGACCTAATGGTCGCCGGCAAAAGCTCCGGCGACGAGGTCGTGCGGCGGCGAGCTGCGGACGACGACGGATTCTACGGCTACGCGGCGAACTACGGCGAACTGGGTTAAACGGAGATGTCCAGGAGGTGCGCCTGCTCACCCTCGATGCGTGGGTGCGATTCGTTGGTGCTGAGGTGGACGGGAACGGCGGCGAGCTTGCTCGAAGCGCGGCGGCCGGAGTTGGGGAAGACGCGGACGGGCTGCTCGATGCACGGCTCCCTTCTTCGATTCCTTGCACGGAGATGAAGAGGACGAAGAGGCGGAGAGGATAGCGGTCTCGGATTTGTTCGGGGCGCCCTAGAACGGCGGCGATACGTGCGGCAACGGCGAGCTCGAGCTCGGCCGAGGCTCGGTCATGGCAGAGGAAAATATCGAGGGAGGGGGCAGGGGAATGGACGAGTGGATGAGGGAGGAGAGGTGCGGCTCGGCGTTCTTATCCTCCTCACCGAAGCGGCAGAGGAGCGGAGGGGGGGGGGCCTGGGCGGCGTGCGACGCGCGGGAGGACGACACCGCGGCGTCGACCACGGGCTGCTACAGAGAAGACGCCACTTTTGCCGATAACCCCCTGGATTTCTTTTCCCTTTTACATCTAAGTCCTTTTACTGTTTCTTTTTATTTCTTTTAAAACCAGTAGTGTTTTAGGGATTTATTTGAGGTACTAAAACATTTTAGAAAAATTTGAAAATATTCCTGTGGCCTCCCCATTACATGTAGAGGCTACACAAAATTTGGTTTTTGAAAATAAAATGTTTTGAACAATACTTGTTCATAAGATTTGAATATATTATTTTTGGATAAAACCAATTTGACAAATGGAAATATCTTTGTAATTGGAGATTAGATATTTTGGGGAGAGAGTAACATGATGATGAGATGGTTATCATCTCATTCCTGGATTTTATAAGATAAAGTAATTGTTATACCAAACTAGAGAATTAGGTAGAGAGGGAATCTAAATAAGATCATTTCTTTTAATCAAGAATTTTAATTTGAGGGTGTAAGTAATCATAGGGGTCTTGTTTTGTTCTCAAGTCACACTCCACCATTGTGGTCAGTGTGTTTTACTTTAGTGCTAGGCATAGCTGAGGAATTATCCTCACAAGCAACAAACACCACAAGATCCACAACACAAACATGACCACACAAATAAAACCACAAGATTCAATCATACCACCATTTCCACAATTAACAATGCTATCTTGTAGAAATGATCACCCTCAATTATGACAAGATGATGTTTTAAGGAGTATCTCAACTCATAACTTAGTAGTTTTCAGAAGATTTGATGAAGAGAAATATGTGGGGTAATATATTTCCCACTAGTGTTATTTTCAAATGGAGTAAAAATAAGAGTTTATAAAATGGGAGTTGTATACACTTGAAAATCTCAAGTTTAAAAGACAGATAGGAGATAGCATATAGATCTCCACATTTGTGGGAACACATAGTTTTGGAAATACTTTTACTTTCCCAAATAATGGGTATTAGTTTTGGTTGTTGCTAAACCAATTATCATTGAAATGGAGTTGGCCAAAATAAGAAGGGAAAAGATACATGGAATATTTTTCTTGTCATGACATGATCACCAAGTTAAATATATTTTTATATTGGTTGCGTCTTACTTTTACTAGTCAAACAATTTAAACAACAAGTCACACTAGGTTCAACATAGCAATGGGAAGGAAAACACAATCATCAGTGAAACATTTCAAAAAGTTTTTGTTGGTTCTGAATTTTGGGTCTTGTGAAACTAAGTTTTTCTTAGTTTCTAAATTTGGGATGTGACAGCTCTTCCCCCCTTAAAAATAAATCTCGTCCTCGAGATTTGGCCGGGGGTAACAGGGGAGTACGAGGGCACGGGTTTTTGGGTTGGCTATCCTTCTGAGGTTGTGGCTTCTTTAGTAAGGTCGCCACGTGAGATCTTGACAAATTGATGTTGCGAGGCTTTCTTTGTCGATGATCTTCTGTGCTGAGTTCAGATCCTCGACGATGGGGTTGACTTAACGATCGACGCTGAGGGAGAGTCCTGGTTGGCTGTTTCCAGACACTACAAGACTGAGGCGTAAGGGACTAATTATTAACATTTTCTGGTATACGTACTGCAGGTCTTCCCCCCTTAAAAAGGGATTTTAAACGGTCCTGCAGAAGGTTGCATCTGGGGTTGACTTGAAGGCATCGTCCTTCTTGGGTAGCTTGACGACCTTCGTCTTGGGTGTCATTCCTCGGTGATTGGGGTCGGTGCGGATATCACTTCCTGATATTTTCTTCTTACGAGGGTCACAGATGAGGACGAGTAGTTTTCAGGATGCGTCAAGTCTGAGCACTCGACTCTCTCCGGTTTCTAGTTAGTAGAGGGATGTTATAACTTCTAAGGGCGTCTGAACTTGCTTGGTGGTTGACGTTGCCAACAGCAGGTGCTTCCGTTGTTTGATTCTTCTTAGTGACTTCTGGTAGATCTTCTTCACTCTTTTCTTCCTTCGGCTTGGCGAGAAAAAGGCTGTCCTGAAAGACTTCTTTGGTTCGGGTTCTTCAGGAAGTTTCGCAGGTGTCTTCACAAGTAGGTTAGAGTGTACCAGATTAGTTAGGTTTTCCGGGAAAACTTTCTGGTTGAGAGGCTTAAGTTAGTTTCCAAGGGAGTTGGGTGTTATACTCAGAACATCAGACTTATGGTACCTAAGATCCAAAACATCCAACTTTACACAGGCCTCTAATTCTCGAGTCTCCAAAATACCATTCCAACATCTCTGGTAAGGCCAATACTATCAACTAGTTACTTGAATCACGGCCTTTTGCCCGAGCTAAAGTTATTAATCCACCATCATCTCCTTCGGGCATAAATTCTTTATCATACTATAGTTCAATCTATCGGATACCCATCAAACCTTTAAGGCATAATCTTCCCATTACCTTCTATCACAAAATCGTAGGGGTCCACCAATTATTTCTTGATTAATTTTATTCCCTAGATAGGCATATCTCAAACTATCTGACTCCTTCAGGTTGCCATCTTCCCACGATCATATCATCAAAGCTAAATAAAGCATCCAACAATCATGTGATCATACCATCAAGGATTTGACCCACTTTCTAACCAAATTCAGATTTCATCTCAACACTTTCGGGCCTTGATCTCTTAATCAAAGATGAACAATCTTTCTACGAATAATCCAAACAGAGCGTGACAAGCTCTGAAAACTACTGCCACCTAGAATGTCTTGCTACTAGACCAAGTCACATCTATTCCTAGAATCCGATAAACATTCACTTGTCCTCCACCAATTATTTCTTGCATACAACGATCTACTTATTTGCTAACTCATCCTTGACCACTACCTATAATTCCATAGGAATTTAGTACAAGGTCACTTGCGCTAGGAATCACCCTAAACATTCCAACACCGGAGTATTCTTCTTAATTTACTTGGTTCTAACCAATCCAAACATCATTTTATCAGCAAGTGCTTCCTAAAAAAAAAATCCAATGACCTTCACCTTTATTTCTAAACCTTAAATCAAGGGTCACGTCTTCTAGCTCCAGATAACCACCAATGGTTGGGGACCACAACTGGTTAGCCCCAGAGTATTAATCAAATATATCATCTGTCCAAACCCAATTGATTTATCGACCCACTCCAAGCTTTCACTTTTATTCAAAACCCCAAATTTTTGATATTACCAACCTTATCCACCGAATTCTGATCTCATCACTAGATTCTCAAGGGGTCCTGCTGACTAATAATCTTATAGTCCAACACTCTTATATCTTCCTAAAGTCTCCTGTCTACCAACTAGTTTTGAGTCGCCCACTGGCACCTCTTTCTTTTCTTGTTTTCGGAAATCATATCCTTGGGGAAACACTATAAATCTTCATATGATTTTCTTACTTAGAACTTGAGTAACTCCTAAGGTATACACTTGACTTAAGAAAATTACTATTGTCCTTGATTTGAGTTCTAACATCATTCGCTTCACCCCTGTGGTGAAGGCATCCACTTAGTCCGGGCAAGCTTTTCATTAGTTAGTTGTATAAAAATTGTGGAGGTCTTTTATAACATCAATTGCCTTAGTCTTACGAGAAGAATTTGTTAACAAGGTAGCTAGTCTTGTCATCAAACTACTTTTCATATTCCAGAGGCTGAGGTGGACTGGATTATCTGAGGTTTCGTTTATTTGTATATGACACTCAATTGTTTGAGCATACAAAAGCGATTTGTTAACAAGTTCATGAGGCTTGTTACCAAACTACTTCTATATAACACGAACATTAAAATATCACACTATTTCTAGAGAGATTTAAAGTTAGGTAAATTATGTTAGTTATGTTAGTTTTTCATATTCTTTTGTTAGTCCGACGGGATACGACCAGTGTCATCTACCGTCGGGTCTTGAATCTTCATCTTTCTCGATGGCTTGATGTGGTTACACAAAACAACGTATGGAGACTGCTATCAGTCTTGCAGAAGGTCGCAGAGTCTTGGGGTAGCGAGTATTCCATACCTTGCTTCTCTTACTAGGAGAAAATCTTCCGAAGAGTTTTCTAAGTCGGGCTTTTGAGAGGGTACAAAGAGTACATCTATGGCCAACAAGGCAAAAAGGTTTTGTTGCTAACAGTCAAAATAAAAGCAACAGATAAAAGTGCGGTTACTTTGGGGTTTTCGACAAGGCGGATTTTGTAAAACCCACAAGGAAAACAACACACAATAAATGCAACACACAAGCAAAGATCAATCAAGGCACTTTTAGCACCAACAGTCGTTTAATACCGTGGAAGATGGGTTTGCTCCAGTAAAACGAGCTTATCCTATTGATCCTATGGGTCTTTGTATCTCGAGGATTTTCTTCACCTTGTCCAAGTGGGAAACTTTGGCGGTGAAATTACTGCGATTTCGGAAGGTTGCACGGATCCTCGGTCTTCGCATATAAATTGCCTTGCTGTTGAAGTTTTCGGGTTGCTAAGTACCCAGGTCTGGTTTGGGGTGTCGTCAAGTATGTAAGTTTGAATGGAGGTAAGACAACAGATGGAAACTTTTGATAAACCTTTAGACAAGAGATAAGGTTTAGAATAATTCGAGAAGGTGAAAAGAGTGGAAGCTACACTTAGGCTTCCTTGGGTACAAGTAATTTTAGGTAGTAATATTTTTCTTTCCAAAATAATTCTCTCGTAAAGGCCTTGGTGAAACAGGGCTGTTGAAGTCTTCCTTTTATAGCCTTAGTCTTCAGCTGGAATACTTGGGATTGTCGAGGCAGTAACTGAGTGGAATTGTCGATATTGAGTTGAGGTCTTCGAGGTTTCTTGCTTTATTGATACTGACGATCTTGGTATTTGCAGATCAATCACCTTGATGCTGAATGTTGAATATTTGAGATGGAAGCTCTTTCTTGTAGGTGCTAGCTAATCAGGTCTCACTTGGGTTCATCGTCAAGTATTTTGAACGGGTAAGAGAGAGTAGAGAAATCCTTGGAAAATCTTAAAAATAGAGGGATGAGACTCAGAATATTTGAGAAGATACGAAGAGTGGAAGTCATTTTTGGACTTCCTTGGAAAAATATATTTTTGGTATTAATAGATTTTTAATCAAATATTTCCTTACTAACTAACGTCCATGCTAACTAAGGTCTGTTACAGTCAGGATGGCTCTGATACCAAGTCTGTGAGGACCCCGGATTAGGTATCCGAGATACTCGTTATGTTTCCTGCAACAATCCCATGATCAGTCTGTTGTTGCACATAACTCGAATTGGTATCACAGAACACCCATAAATACCGAATAAATTTACTTACGTGATTGAGGTCATAACTTCAACAGGTACTTGCAGCGGAAATCACCAAACAGCGTGGAGCCCAAGTCATTTGCCTTAACCCCACGGGCAGCTGACTAGGAAGCGCCCTAGTTCGCATTGACGTCATCGATCTCTCGGTCTTCAGCATACTTCTTCTTGAACTCTGGACATGGGAATATCCAGGGACACAGCCATGAGTACATTTAAGTACTCGCAAACTACCACCGAAATGAGCAGGCACTACTCTTTTATTGTTTAAATAAAACTTCGTTTGCTTTGAAAACTCTATATCCTTGTTGAAAAGAGAAGGATATACTTTTGTTTATTAAAACCTTGTTTTGAAATCTCTATATCTTCCTTGAAAAAGAAAAGAAGGCTTTTAGAACTTTTCCCCATAAATCTATCTTTGTAAGAATTCTCTCTTAAAACTGTTTCCCGAAAATACATCTTTGTTGAAAAAGGTAAGAAGTCTCTTTTATAAATATTTTTCCCGGAAAATCACCATTTGTTTATTTCTCCAAAAACTCCTCCTTTTCTGGCCATAACCCTTCATGGTCACTCAACCCCAACAACCTCATGCCGGCCCGTTGGCATAGTTGCATAAAACATTTTCCACTTTCAAATCACAAAACTCTTCACTTCCCGACCATAGCCTGTCATGGTCAATCATTCTCCAGCAACCTCATACCAGCCCGTCGGTAGAGTTGCAGATACAACACATCTCCATTTTATTTTCAAATCTTAAAACATTTCCAAAGCTTGCACATGGTCAGAGGACAGTCTCCCAATTGTCCATATCCGAGGACTCGGCTATTCGAATAGTTTTAACCCTCTGCAGAGGTAGCACGCTTTTCCCACACCCATCCGGTAACTCATCGTGTCAGCCACGTCCCGCCATACCAGGTGTATGCGAAGTTGAGCCACCGACCATAGCCTCTCATTTGCTCATGCTAGTACAGGATCCTTCCCATATGACACTTTCCATCGACACCCAGTCCAGTTTCCCGTCAGAAACCCTAAGTGTGAGGACTCATAGTTTTGTCCGGCGGTTTATGGTGGAACCTTCTATCCTCCCCACCAACTTGTGTGAGGACCCGGGTCAGGGGGTAGGTCCTCGGACCATCCCCTCATGCATAACGGAGTCATCTCCGTCGATGAGGTATCCCATACTAATAAGAGCAAACTACATGACTACGCCTTTTCCCATATGTGGTAAATGTGGTCGCACAGGGTAAGATTGGTCGTCATAGTACAAAGACACAATGTGCATTTTTCATAAACATCACCATTCCCCACTTCTCCATTTCCACACCGACATCTCGGTATTCCACAACCTCACGAGTATTTTCAAAGGAGCTTTGAGTAAACAATATTTTTCCCATCCTATAGTTTGAAAAAGAATTTCCATCTAATATCTCCATAGAGGGTGTCAAAATAATATACTTATAATTTGGAAAAGGGTTTTCAAAATCATAGCTTTTGTGGCAAACACCATATAAATAACTTTTGCTCTTTATAAGTAAAACATGTGAACCAAAATAGATGTATATAAATGCAAGCTCAGAGGATAGCTTGCCTTGCTCGGCAAAGTGATCTCGGTCTTGATCTTCAGGTTCAACAAATTTCCCTTCCTCAATAACTCCATTCCAAAGACCACTCCGGTAGTGTTTATGTCTAGCGTCGCAAACATGAGAATAACACCACAATCAATAAGCAAACCAAACCACAAGTGGCACACCGACAAGTAACCAACCATAAGCGTCAATCTAATCGTTCGAGCAACAACTAGGATTTACACTTACGAGGGCCTCATATTGATCAGTAGTCTATCGCCTATACGCAAGCTAGGTACATCGATCACAAAACTATCTGAGGCGAAGGTTAACAACAAGCACCTCCCGTTGAACGGGAAATACTTCAGACAAAAGTTAGGTCACTATATATTTTCTGTGAGTTAAAATATTATACCAAGTTAGGATATGATAAAGTGAAACACTAGGAACCTAGCAAAATTGGGTTTGCTCCAGAAATCATTACAGATTAATTTATAAAGCCCTTTTTAATTTTGCCCTTTTTATTAATTTATTTTAAACAACACTACAAAATAATTATCCATGTTTGGAGACAAGCTGGAATATGAAGGTTATCACTTGCTAACCATTTTAATAGATCAAACTTAATTTTTGGATCATTAGTTTTAAAGATATGAATTTTTCCAATTTATTTTATATTCTGCCATTTTCTTTATTTTAATAAAACATTAAATAACTAATTTATTTGGATAGGTGAATTACACCAAAAGACAGGTTTTACTTTTCTGAACATTTTGGTATATCATTTGTAATTTTTGGAGCAGTAATTAAAAAGATATGCATTTTATAAACTTAACCTATTTTCTGTCTTTTCTTTTAATTCCCAGAGAAACGTGGTATACTTTTGGTACCGAGCCCGTGGCTAGCCAGAGCCACTGCCAGGCGGGCCCGGGTGCTGCGCTGGCGCTGACTGGGCTGGGTGTGGTTGCGCTGGCCACCGCGGTCGCTGACCGGTGGGGCCAGGCTGTCAGCGTGGATTAAAACAGAAAAAGGTGGGGATTGCATCCGCGAGGTTTCGAACCCGCGACGCGGCACAGTGCGGCGCGGATCGGTGGTGCTGACCACTGGGCCAGTGCGGTGCTGTTGTTAGTATACGGGCGCGCGTAAATAAGAGGAGTAGACGGTGACGGCGACGACGCGCGTGGACACGGCGATCACCGGCGGTGAGGTGCAAGGGTTCGACGTTCTACGGCGTTTGGAGGCCAACTAGTACTCGCACCCGACACGCACGAGTACGGGTTACCTAGTGGCGGCGTTGTGGACCTAATGGTCGCCGGCAAAAGCTCCGGCGACGAGGTCGTGCGGCGGCGAGCTGCGGACGACGACGGATTCTACGGCTACGCGGCGAACTACGGCGAACTGGGTTAAACGGAGATGTCCAGGAGGTGCGCCTGCTCACCCTCGATGCGTGGGTGCGATTCGTTGGTGCTGAGGTGGACGGGAACGGCGGCGAGCTTGCTCGAAGCGCGGCGGCCGGAGTTGGGGAAGACGCGGACGGGCTGCTCGATGCACGGCTCCCTTCTTCGATTCCTTGCACGGAGATGAAGAGGACGAAGAGGCGGAGAGGATAGCGGTCTCGGATTTGTTCGGGGCGCCCTAGAACGGCGGCGATACGTGCGGCAACGGCGAGCTCGAGCTCGGCCGAGGCTCGGTCATGGCAGAGGAAAATATCGAGGGAGGGGGCAGGGGAATGGACGAGTGGATGAGGGAGGAGAGGTGCGGCTCGGCGTTCTTATCCTCCTCACCGAAGCGGCAGAGGAGCGGAGGGGGGGGGCCTGGGCGGCGTGCGACGCGCGGGAGGACGACACCGCGGCGTCGACCACGGGCTGCTACAGAGAAGACGCCACTTTTGCCGATAACCCCCTGGATTTCTTTTCCCTTTTACATCTAAGTCCTTTTACTGTTTCTTTTTATTTCTTTTAAAACCAGTAGTGTTTTAGGGATTTATTTGAGGTACTAAAACATTTTAGAAAAATTTGAAAATATTCCTGTGGCCTCCCCATTACATGTAGAGGCTACACAAAATTTGGTTTTTGAAAATAAAATGTTTTGAACAATACTTGTTCATAAGATTTGAATATATTATTTTTGGATAAAACCAATTTGACAAATGGAAATATCTTTGTAATTGGAGATTAGATATTTTGGGGAGAGAGTAACATGATGATGAGATGGTTATCATCTCATTCCTGGATTTTATAAGATAAAGTAATTGTTATACCAAACTAGAGAATTAGGTAGAGAGGGAATCTAAATAAGATCATTTCTTTTAATCAAGAATTTTAATTTGAGGGTGTAAGTAATCATAGGGGTCTTGTTTTGTTCTCAAGTCACACTCCACCATTGTGGTCAGTGTGTTTTACTTTAGTGCTAGGCATAGCTGAGGAATTATCCTCACAAGCAACAAACACCACAAGATCCACAACACAAACATGACCACACAAATAAAACCACAAGATTCAATCATACCACCATTTCCACAATTAACAATGCTATCTTGTAGAAATGATCACCCTCAATTATGACAAGATGATGTTTTAAGGAGTATCTCAACTCATAACTTAGTAGTTTTCAGAAGATTTGATGAAGAGAAATATGTGGGGTAATATATTTCCCACTAGTGTTATTTTCAAATGGAGTAAAAATAAGAGTTTATAAAATGGGAGTTGTATACACTTGAAAATCTCAAGTTTAAAAGACAGATAGGAGATAGCATATAGATCTCCACATTTGTGGGAACACATAGTTTTGGAAATACTTTTACTTTCCCAAATAATGGGTATTAGTTTTGGTTGTTGCTAAACCAATTATCATTGAAATGGAGTTGGCCAAAATAAGAAGGGAAAAGATACATGGAATATTTTTCTTGTCATGACATGATCACCAAGTTAAATATATTTTTATATTGGTTGCGTCTTACTTTTACTAGTCAAACAATTTAAACAACAAGTCACACTAGGTTCAACATAGCAATGGGAAGGAAAACACAATCATCAGTGAAACATTTCAAAAAGTTTTTGTTGGTTCTGAATTTTGGGTCTTGTGAAACTAAGTTTTTCTTAGTTTCTAAATTTGGGATGTGACAGAGTATTAACTCGCAAACAAGTGCGATGAGTATCAAGTATGCGTGGCCTACGAGGAACAGAAAACTTGCATTAAAGGGCCCGCATCGTCTTTGTCATACCCTGAAAGAATTGAGTGATTATGAAATAAAGCCGGCGTCCTTGACATTCAAGGGTTCGTCGTTTCGCCTCAACTATCATTGAGTCGCTGAGTCTTTTGAATTTCATATATCACCAACCCTTGAGGGCTCCTTACGAGCATCGCGAGCGCAGCTCGCACCTCAATTTCTGCCAAACGAGTGGCAATCCTTAAGCTAGAAGCGTCTTGCATTATGCGGCCAAAGTACTGGGTGTGGCGTCAATCGAGCCTAATTGCCTATCATGGCCTTTCTCGACCCTGAACACACATATTCCTGGGAAATACTGAGCCGCGCGAGCGTCTACTTAATGGAAAGTATCATAAAAGAACCTGCTTATAGGTCACAAAAGTACTGATCATATTACATCAATATTTTACACTAACGGGTATATCCCATACTATTACTCATTTCTGTTTCCGAGTTACAGGAGCAGGAGCTGGTGCGACTTGCCCCGCGGCTGAAGCCGCAGGTGTCCTAATAACCAGGGCACCACTAGATGAAGCAGAAGGGCCGCCAGGTCTCGATGATGAATCCGAGGCCCGGGATGAATCAGCCCCAGCAGACTTTTCTTTTGCGACCTTGCTGCCATCATGGTTAAACTTCCCAAGATAAGTGCCCAAATCCAAGTTTTCAGTAAACGTCGTGGCGTATCCATGCATCCCCTTCCAGATATCAAAATATTCACTCATCGGAAGGTCCGTATCATCTGCTCGTTTGGCTCGGCCATGGCTAGCAATTTTGCCAACATCTATTTCTGGATAATATGCCCGGAGCAACGTCAAGGCATGAGCAGCTCCGGTGCGAGCAGAGGACCGTTTCCAATCAGAGACATAATGGGGAACCTTGAACAACCTGTCTAGCCAGTACTCGCACGAGGTGGACGTATCAGTCGCAGGGGAGATCTTTGTCACCACTTCCTTGGCAACCTTCAAGAGGCGCTGGCCAAAATCCTGAAGATATTCCAATTGGTCCTTCAGACTGGAGCGAGATACTGCAGCATCAGACCCTGCATCAAAAAGTAAGACAGAAGTCAGCAATTAATGGCGGTGACCCACAAATATGCATAATCAAGGGAAACAGGCTAGCGACGAACCAGCAAGCTGCAAGGTGGCTGACTTAACAGCAGATCCAAAACCTTCAAAGGCTTTCAACAACGAGTTATATTTTCATCCCGCACAGCAAGTTCCCTTACATGGTCCCCCTTCAGTCGGTCCAGTAATTCAGATTTGATAGCCAACCCGTCTCGCAAAGATTTTATAACCTCATCTTTCTCCATGAGTCGCTGTTTGGAATCTGCCTCAAGCTCTTTAAATTGCTCTTCACAAGAGTCAAGATGGCCTTTGAGCACCTTTATTTCTTGTGCCTGGCCTTGGATACTCTCATCACGCCGCTCAAAGATAGATCGTATGACTCTAGGTTGATCTAAGGATATACCTTTGCCTTTCGTCGAGACAGAGGCATCAAGCAAGGAAAGCTCAAGCTGCAAAACAAACAGAGGGAAAGTATGAGTAGTTATCACAATAACTTGGGGGCTCATAAATTCAGATACAAGCAAAGAATCAACACCCCGTTAAACTGACACGAAGTATTGATCCTTGGGGGCTACGGCTTGTGTACCTGGCGACTTAAAGATAGTTGTTCAACCAAGTCGCGCAGCAAGGCAGCGTGTTTATCTCCAGCTGCGATGATGGCATCCGCAATTGATTTTGAACTACTAGCATCAGGATGATCGGCTACCTCAGGAGTTGGAACTCTAATCTCAGCAGTCACTTTTCCCATAACAGGGGTCGCAGATGGAGTCGCAACCAGATCCATGGCAGGAGTTTCACCAGCAATACCCTCCTCCAAGGAAGGCTTCAGAGAAGTCGCGTCATCGTTGGTCCCCATATTTTCATCAGCAATATCATCTTCACTCATGGTTGGCTGAGAAAGAGCATTGGAAGAACCAGACTTGATGTCCCCTTCAATCATGGCCCTACAAGATGTTAATGGATTAATATGCTATGTGCTAAGACAGTAATGCCACTGTCTTAAAAAGAAGATAGATCATACCCAGAAGCAGTGCGGATACTTTTCATCAGGCAACCAGAAGAAGAAGAGGATAAATCTTGCAAGTCAGAGCCTACAATACAAGAAAACCCAAGATGTGCTACATAACTAACGATCCTCCAAGAAGTCGCATGAGTAAAAGTAAAGAAAGAAGTCGCAAGCAAATACCCGAGCTTATCGAGAGGCAGTCCTCTGCAATATGTTCAGAAGCAGGGATAGCACTGGCAGGATTACAAAACCTCAAAGATTTGGTAGTTCTTGTTTCTACAAGCAGCGCCAGAAGCAGGGATAGCGACTTAACCACAATGTCATCCACGTAGGCATGAACGTTGTGACCTATCTGCTCATGTAAGCAACTCTGAATGCACCGTATTTCATGGTTTATGGGGCTGAAGCAGTCATGCCCAGCGATATCATACATGATTCACCAAGAGTCGCGGCTTACATCGAAGCAGACAACGAAGCAGCTCGGCAAGATTCGGTGGACACATTGGAAGAGGTCAGAGACTTGGCAGCATCAAGGTCAGCGGTGTATCAACAAGACTTGCGACGCTATCATGCCAGACGCATCAAAACCCGCACCTTTCAAGAAGGAGACATAGTATTGCGACTCAAGCAAGACCACAAGGGAATGCATAAGCTATCCCCTCCATGGGAAGGACCCTACATCATCAGCAAGAACCTAAACAATGGGTCATACTATTTGCTGGATATAAGGGAAGAGGACAGCGGTCGCCATGATTTGAAGATCGTTTAGAGGCGCCTCGCCCTTGGAACGTCGCGCACCTGTGGCCATATTACACATAAGGAAAAAGCATCATCTTTCCAGCTGCATAAAGCTGAGTATCATAACAGCCAATCAGGGCTAGAGCTTCAACATCGGTCGCCACCAAGGCGCAACCGTGCAACATGTATCATCTCTGGTCGCCACTAAGGCGCGACCGACCCATGTATCAGAAACCGGCCGCCACCTAGGCGCGGCCGTAAACCATGTCTCACCTCTGGTCGCCACCTAGGCACGACCGACCCCCTGTATCACCATGGATCGCCGCCTACGTGCGATCCAACCCTATGTATAACACTCGGTTGCCACCAAGGCGCGACCTTATGTGTCATCATAATCAAAGCTTATCATAGCTATATATCATCATTGTTTCTTGGGGGCTTTGTTACCCTGAAACAGCCAACTTACTGGCAATTATCAAATTTACCTTAAGTCGGACTGCTACTTGCATTATGCGTCCAAAGTACTGGGGTGTGGCGTCAATCGAGCTTGATTGCCTATCATGGCCGCTCTCGACCCTGAACACACATGTTCCTGGGAAATACTGAGTCGCGCGAGTGCCCACCTACAGGATTCAGAAAGACCTAACGAGAGGTCGAAAGTACTGCTTATAGTACGGCAATACCAATTGCAATTGCTTATATCTTAACAATCGTTTTGCTTTATAACATCAAGTTACAGGTGACGATCCTTGACAATAAGACTTCTTAGATGAATTGAGATGATTATCAAGTCGCATCAGCTCAATCCTTGGGGGCTACAACATATTACCATCAAAAATTTGAAGATTGATCGTCACCAAGTACTGAAGCTATCAGGATATTTTGACAGAAGTTCATAAGGCTAGATGATCTTCCAGGCGCGAGTTAAAGCCAGTCCAACCTGATCATAAGTCGCAAAGACAGGACGCGCGAAGCAGGAAAGGTAAAAGTGCAGCCTAAACATTCAAGAAACCTTTCAAGATCAATGAAATATATCAAGATATCTTTGAAGTTCAGGCTACACTTGGGGGCAAATGTCGGGGGAATACTTTCTGGATTAACCCGCGGCCCATATGAACAAGTGCGACTTTTGTTTACTCGCACGGATGAAGGCCCACATGGGAACAAGCCCAATATCGCACCACCATAAGGAGAAGCATCTAGAAGATACATCCTGGAGGCGTAAGGAGGAGTTAGTCTCCGAATAGGTCTTTGTTGATACTTTCCTTGTACAGGAAGTTTCCTTTGTAACCTAGCGGGTCTCTGTGTATATAAAGAGAACCCGCAGGACTTAGAGAAGGTCGAATCCCTTAAACCCTAGGTCATACGGCGAGTACCAGATCGGATCGCCTCCATTGTAACACCACATATATCATATCAATACCAATCTAGGGTAGGCAGGAAGTAGGTCTTTTACCTCACATTGAGGGGGCCGGACCTGGGTAAATCTGTGTTGATCTTTGTTCCTGCGATCCCAAGCTCGGAGATGCTTGTCTCGCACAATCCCACACCTACGAAGTCATCCATGACACCTGACGTGACAAACCCACGACAATGCTTTAAGAGCAAGAACAACAGCAGCTAACTCCAGGTCATGGGTTGGATAATTCTCTTCATGCGGTCGCAACTGTCGGGACAGGTACGACACGACTTTGCCTTCTTGCATCAGAACGCAACCAAGTCCGAGGCGTGATGCATCGCAATACACGTCGAAACTTTTGGTGACATCTGGCGTAATCAAGACTGGGGCTGAAGTCAGCCTTTTCTTCAATTCTTGGAAGCTCTCTTCACACTTCTGAGTCCATTCAAACTTCTGGCCCTTCTTCAACAGGTTGGTCATGGGTTTGGCTATACTGGAGAAGCCTTCAACGAACTTGCGGTAATAACCCGCTAGTCCAAGAAAACTCCGGATTTCAAACACACTGGTTGGGGACGCCCAATCTAAAATGGTTCGGATCTTCTCTGGGTCCACAGCAATTCCTCCGGCAGATATAACATGTCCAAGAAAGGCTACTTCACTAAGCCAGAACTCACACTTGCTACGCTTGGCATACAACTGGTGATTGCGGAGGGTCTCCAGAATTAGACGCAGGTGTTCAGCATGCTCTTCTTCGGTCTTGGAGTAAATAAGGATGTCATCGAGAAAAACTACCACGAACTTGTCGAGGTACTCCATGAAAACTTTATTCATCAGATTCATGAAATAGGCTAGGGCATTGGTCAGACCAAAGGACATCACGGTGTATTCAAACAAACCGCAACGAGTGGTGAAGGCGGTCTTGGGAATGTCTGTTTCTCTGATCTTCAATTGATGATATCCTGTCCGAAGGTCAATCTTGAAAAAGACTCGGGCTCCGTTCATCTGATCGAACAGATCCTCGATCTTGGGAAGGGGATACTTGTTTTTAATGGTTACGTCATTCAGCTTGCGATAGTCCACACACAGGCGTGTGGTACCGTCTCTCTTGTCCACAAAAATGATGGGTGATCCCCAAGGTGAAGCGCTTGGGCGAATAAGACCTTTGCTGAGCATATCAGCCAACTGCTTCTTCAACTCAATTAGTTCTTCCGGATTCATCCGATAAGGTCTTTGGGATATAGGGGCTGTTCCTGGGATAAGCTCTATTATGAACTCAATATCCCGGTCTGGCGGCATACCAGGCAATTCTTCAGGAAAAACATCTCGGAACAGGTGAACAACACAGATCTCATCTAGGGTGGGTCGATCTATGCACTCATGGCAGCCTGGTTGGGAGTGGTTGGATTCAGACACATACTCCACTTCTACTTCTTTATCGGTGGTAATGGATACTGCTCTTCTGGCACAGTCTATTCGACCATGGTACTTGGCTAGCTAATTCATTCCAAGTATCACATCTATGCCTTGGGTTCCTAGAATAATTAGGTCGGCTGCAAATTTTTCGCCTGAAATCTCAATGGCAGTGCTTGGACAGAATCTTCTGGTTTCCACAGTGGAGCCAGGGATTTGTATACTCAGGGTTTTAGTTAGGAAGTCTTCTACTAATCCTCCCTTAGCAACAAACTCTTCGGTAACAAATGAATGCGTTGCACCAGAATCAAACAAAACAGTTGCAGGTACTGAGTTCACAAGGAACGTACCCAGCACAACATCTGGCGCATCCTGAGCTTCTTCAGCATTGATGTGGTACAGACGGCCCTTGGCTACAGCAGCATTTCCGTGGGGTGCGGCATTCTTGCCACCTCCATTGCGGCATTGACTATTGTTCGGTGCATTGAGGCGCTGAACATTCCTCTTAGGATTGGGACATTCTCGGGAGTAGTGAGCCTTGTTGCCGCATTCAAAGCAGACAACGTTGGCGTTGAAGTTGTTGAAGTTTCCTCTGGGGCGATTGTTGTCATTGGGGCGGGTGTAGTTGTTTAGGCGGTTAGGGTAATTGGGGCGTGGAACTTGGGGTGGCCGATAAGTAGGCTTGGGGTTCTGTTGAAAGACACGAGGCTTCTGGCTGCTCGAACCTTCCTGCGGATTCATCCTCCTTTTGCGACCCTCAAACATAGACTTGCGCTTGGTTTCCAGCTGGATAGCTTTGTTCACAAGTGACTCCAGGTCACGGAAGTCATGGATAACCAGAGCACACTGCAACTCATCATGGAGTCCATTCATGAAACGCTCCATCTTTTTCTCCTCCTTGTCGACATCATCTGGAGCATACCGAGATAAATCGGTAAACTCATCAAGATATCCGACGACATCTTTACTTCCCTGCCTCAGCCTGCGGAACTCATCCTTCTTCCTATCGATAAGTCCGCTGGAAATATGCTTCTTGCGAAACTTTTCCTGGAACTCTTCCCAGTTGATAACATGGTCTGCCTGCTGGAGAGTCTTGGTAGTTTCCCACCAAGCTCGTGCAGGTCCAGCAAGGTAGTGAGTTGCATACATCGCCTTATCATTGTCTCCTACAGCAGCAACTTCCAGATCATTCGCGATGGTGCGAAGCCAATCATCGGCTTCCAGTGGGTGAATTCCCTTGGAGAAGGTAGGTGGGTTGGTCTTCTGGAAATCCCTCAAAGTGGATCGCTGATTTCCCTCGCCATTGCCATCATTGTTGTTGTTGTTGTTATTGTTGTTGTTGTTATTATAAGCAGCTGCGAGTTGTGGTAGGGCCACGAGATGAGCTTGACGCTCCTCCCGGGCAGCTTGGCATTCCTCCATAATGAGGGTAAGAAGTTGGGCGGGGGTTGGGTCCGGTGGTGGTCCAGGCTCACGACGGGGCGGCATCCTGAAGCATACCGGGTATAAGAGGCAAGGCAAAAAGGTTCAACTCAGGGAAAGGTGATTTCACGAAGTAGTTGATTTATTACTGCTTATGAAAAATATCTTACACAGATCAAACAAAGCAAACATTCTTATATATCACATAAGCATTACATCAAGAAGCTCACAACATCAAGCTTACAAAAGCGCTCTACCATATCTAAGGCGCAGAATACATAGTCTCCAAAAGAAACCACTACACTACTCGACTAGCGGTTAGTGGTCAACCTAATCCTACGAAGGTACTCAAGTCACTCCTCTACTCAAGTGGAATCTTCGGCACTATGGCATCAGTGTCAGAGTGGTAGGGTGGCTCCTCGGGGTCTTCCTCCTCCTCGATCACTGGCTCAAGTAGGTCCTCGTCCTCATCGACTAACTCCTCCTCGTCGTCCTCCTCCTCGTCCACTAACTCCTCCTCATCGTCTTCCTCCTCATAATCCATCTCCTCCTCGTAGTCATCATCGTCGCTAATGAAAGCGGCGTTCTCCTTGCGGAGATCATCGCCCTCCTCCTCCATCTCATCGGCCTGACGCTCCATGTCCTCTATCATCTCGTCCTGATCCTTCACTCTCCTGCGGAGCTTGGCGACAGTCCTGCTCAGGTGGATCCTCTTCCTCTGAAGAGTGGCCATCCCCTTCTTCAGCTCCGTCTCACGCTCGCGACCTCAACAAGAGAGGCGCGGTCGAGGTGAGACCACATCCTAGTGCGCATCAGATCCTCCTGGGTGCGCTGAAGTAAGAGCTCCATGTTCATGACGTGGTCCTTGAGCATCGGGTGGCAAGGTGAAGGTGTAGGGTGTCCGTCGCTGTTGCGTCTCCCGTAGTACCGGAAACGGGATTCTGCCAACTCCGCCTTGTGCTCCTCACAAAGTCGGGCCAGCAGCTCCTGAGTGGCATTGCATAGACCATCGATCCAGGTGGAGTCCTTGGTGGTGTAGACGATCGTCCTGGAACTGGGAGACTTGAGGTTCCTGCGAACCGATGACTCGATGATCCAACTCAGTCTTTCGACACCGTGAGAGTCAACCTGAGCTCCTCTGAACTCTGGAGCGACCTAACATCTTGCTTAACTCGAACAAGTCCCTCTCGAACATCATCTTGTTGTCCCTCTCAAGCTGAACGAACTCGGTCCAATGGAGTGACATCTACAAATTTTAGGCAGATTTTAAGTTAGTGAGGTGATAAGTGTATCAAAAAAATTAGATGTAGTAAGGTAACAAGTAAGCGGAATTTTAAGTTTAATGAGATGACAAGTGCGCAAAATTTTAAGGGTACAAGGAAAAGATAATATTTAATGAGGGTAAAATTTTGCATAAGTAAGAGGATTGGAGATAAGCAATTTTCAAAAATACTTCACTCTTTTCTTTTAGAAAATTAATCTTTTGTAACATCTGTCTAACGACCATGCTAACTAAGGTTTCCTAAAGTTAGGATGGCTCTGATACCAGCTCTGTGGGGACCCCAGACTAGCTGTCTGAAATACCCGATTATGCTTACCACAACGATCCCGTGATCAGTCTGTCGTTGCACATAATCCGAACTGAATACCATAGTTATCATCCATTACAATACCGAATAAAAGTCTTACATAAATGGTCATACAGACCAAGTTCTTACATAGGTGCCTTCATGGGCCAAATCAACATCACACAGCGGAAGCTAAGGCGTAGTAAACCACCACTTCTAACGACGACTACCCGATAGGCAGCTGACTGATGGAGATCCTTAGTTTGCATAGACGTTGCCATACTCCTCCTCGGCGTAGTGCTCTTCGTAATCTGGCATCGCAATAATGCCAGGGACGAAACCATTATGAGTACATTGGAATGTACTCGCAAACTACCCCAACATGAGTATGTACTAGTTTTATTTTAATTTCCAACTTTTATTTCCTTAAAACATCTCCATATCTTTGTTGAAGAAGGTAAGAAGGATAATATAACTATCTTAAGAGAGTTCATCATTTTTATTAGTTTTCTCCAAACTCCTCCGTTGTCCGACCATAGTCCGTCATGGTCCACTTTCTTCCATCAACCTCATACCAATCCGTAGGTATAGGTGATTGGAACTTTCTCCACTTCACTTTTCTTTCAAAACTCAACACTTTTATAAAACTTGCACATAGGTCAAAGTAGGGCCTCCCAACTATCCATATCCAAGGACTCGGCTATTCGAATAGTTTTAACCCTCTGCAGAGGTAGCCCGCTTTTCCCACATCCATCCGGTAACTCATCGTGTCTGCCACGTCCCGCCATACAAGGTGTATGCGAAGTTGAGCCACCGACCATAGCCTCTCCTTTGCTCATGCTAGTATAGGGTCCTTCCCATATGATAATTCCCACCAACACTCAGTCAGGTCCCCGTCGGCAACCCTAAGTGTGAGGACTCATATGTTTTCTCCGGCGGTATATTAAACCTTCTATCCTCCTCCTTATCTTTTGAGCGAGGACCCGGGTCAGGGGAGTTCACCAACCATCCGCTCATGCATAACGGAGTCATCTCCGTCGATGAGGTACCCCATACTAATAAGAGTAAATTATATGACTAAGCCCCGTTCCCATATGGGGGTAAACGTGGTCGCACCGGGTATCGGCTGGTTGACGTAAGTACAAAGACACACTGTGCATTTTTCTCCAACAACCCCAATTATCCACTTCTCCAGTTCAACACCGACACCACAGCACATCATAATCCACCAAGTACTTCCAAAAGAGTTTTTGATAACCAACATTGTTTCCCATCCTAAAGTTTTATATAAACTACTACATAGGGTGGCAAAATAATATCTATATACTTTTGAAAAGGTTTGTAAACCATTGCCTTTAAGAGTAAATGTATGTGATAAAAGTAGATGCATATGTATTTAGGTGCAAGCTCAGAGAGTAGCTTGCCTTGCTCGGCAAAGTTCTCGGGTTCTTGTTCTTCAAGTTCAGCAAATCCTTCCTCCTCGGTGGTTCCGGCAACGTTCTCGTCTAATCGATAATCAAACGAATACAAGCAATCACCAAACCACTCAAGTAATACTCACAACATAACAATCATAAACATCACAACTAGCTACTGCACATAACAAACAATACAATTTGGTTTCAAGTTTGAATATATTTGTAATTGTTATTTTTATTACAAATAGGGCAGAATCTAGTGTAACATGCTTAATTACACAACTTGAGTTCTGTTTGTCCTAAAAATACAAACTAAATTTCTATGGATAGCTACTGATGTCTAGAAGACAACACAATTGGATTTGAATTCAATTGAGCTATCAATTTTCCTACACATTGAATTTAATCCAGTAGCTTAATTATCAAGTTTTGGATACCAAATAAGTTCTGTAAATCCTAAAATTAAATCCTTTTAGGGATGAGTAACCAAGTCTAAATGTGAACTAACAAAATTGGTTTCAAGTCATTTGGGTTAACTATTAAGCATGTTTAATTGCTATAGTCCAGAGGGGTTTAATTTAAACTCAACAATTAATATTGCTTAATTAAATCTACCAAAATTTGGGAAGCTAGTAGATCACAATACAAAGCTAACAAAGTTGGTTTGGAATTATTGGACTAACAGAGTATCAGAAACAAACAAGTTTAGATTTTAAACCTTCTGTAGTATTTTTGATAGTGTATTTTTATTACTTAATTAAATGGAGTGAGACCAATTGGGTTGGTTAGACAATTTCATAAGCTACTCATAACAATTGAGTTTGATTTATTTGGATTCCTAAATCTCGAGATATTAAAGTTTAAAGTTGAGTACAGTACCTAGTTTAATATTTCAAATTTAAACTGAAAAATTCGGGTTTGTGGATAATGTTGAAATCCCTGACGGGTGGGTCCTACCCGTCAGTGACTCAGCGAAACGGTACGCGCGCGAGGGAAATGTTTAAAGTTATGACAGTGGGACCCACATGGCAGTGTAACTAAACGCGAAGCTGTAACAGCCCAAAGTTGAAAACCTAAAAACCCGAATAAAATTTCCACTTTTATGTTGCATTGCATCATGGCATTCATTTTAAGTTGATAAACAACACATTAAGTGGGTTGGCATCATTTTAAAAACAAAATGCCAAACTTGTTTAACAACTTTCCAAAACCATGGAGGCACTCAAGCTTGCAAAACAAAACGTCTTGACATCTGATATTTGTCAAGGAAGTTCCAAAAGTACCAACTAAAAATATTTGCAAACTATTTGGTTTTGTAGAATAAAATAAGTTGAGAGAAACTGAAATTGCCTGTGAGCAATTCCTATTTTAATTACCTACCAAATGATTTTCAAATATTCTGGAAAAATTAGGGGAGCTTCATATTAATATAAAGAGGCTACCCAGAAATTTACATAATTTTTGGAAGTGTCTAATTTGCCAAATTAATTCAAATACAACTGCTGGTTTTAAAAGGTTTAAAAGAAAACCCCAGGAGGACCTATCCGTGATGATTCTAAAGATTCCAGGGACTTGTTTGCAATTTCTTCTTCTCCTTCCTGTAGCGACCCAGAAGAACTCGACCGCACCCGCAGCTCGCTGCCGCCGTGCCGAGCGACGCCGCGCCAGGGCCCCCTCTGCCCACTCCTCTGCGAGGTGAGCGAGCTCCACGAGGCCACCACGTGCGGCTCCCCTTTTCCCCACTCCGCTCCTCTACCCACGCTCTCGTTTCTCTCCGTCATGGATGCGACCCAGCCGAGGTCGTCGCCGCCGCGTAGCCGCCGTTGGAGAGCTCCCGAAGTAGATCGACGGCTACCACCGGTTCCGCCGTGCCGTGCTTTTCCTCCACGCCGAAGGAATCGAGCTGGAGAGCCCGCATTCGATGCCGACGCCCTCTTCTTCCTCGTGCTGTCCGAGCGCCGCCGCGGTCGATTGCCGCCGTTTCCGGCCGCCCCAAGCAGCGTGAAGGCCGCCGAACGCCCCGCCGTGAGCTCCTCTACCTCCCTGCTGAAGGAATCATGTCGAGTCGCAGCGAATCGACGCCGCCATCCTCAACTCCGCCGCTACCGCCCGAGCTCCGCCGCGAGCTATTCCGGCCGCCCCGTCTACCTCCGACCTCGCCGTCCCCTTCAATGAGTGCAGGGTGAGCTATGGGTCCTCTCCATGCCCTCCGTTCCCTCCCCTCTCCCTTCCCCTCGTGCTCGTGCTGCCGGCGTTCGGTCGGGCGTGCTCACGCGCGTCGCGCGCGTTCGTCACAGTGCGTGGCCGTGCTCTACTTCCTGTCGGATTTTCCGAACTAAAAACCAACCGGATAATCCGGTTAGAGCCAGTACCGTTCCGTTTTCTTTCTTAGTCGTTTTCTCACCTGGTGAGTGTCCATCGGATATTCCGATTTGTGCAACCATCGGATTATCCGAATACTATCAGTACTGCTTCCTCTCAGTCCTTAGCCATTTCTTCTTCAGCCTCTGTTTCAATCGGATGTTCCGAGTTCGAAATAATTCGGAATTTCTGAATTTGTTCAGTACATAATCAATCCCAAATTCTTTCTTTTCCAAATTAGACAACTAAGTTCACTTGTTGTTTAACATAAATTGTAAACGACATAAATTGAAAGAGGAAAGAAAAGAAATAAAAGAACCTATTTACAATAGTAAATTATAAAATTAATAACTTTTTACCCGGACATCAGAAAAATGTGTTCGAGGTACCAAAATGCTCAGGAAATTGTGAACTATCTAGAATCATCGTCATCATGCATATTTGATCACAATTACAATACTGTGCTTCTAGTAGGATTAGAATCACTAAGATAAATATGAGGGTAGTCCAAATAATACCAAATTATTTGGGACGCTCATTTAAATTGATGACCATGTCTAGGATCTCATAGTTGCATTAAAATGTCATATCATCATTTTTGTATGCATTGCACAATTGCCATGTGTTGATTGTTGTTTCCTTTCCGGTGTTGTTGTGCTTCGGTAGATCAAGGAGCTGAAGTGCCACCACCGTATCGTGACGACCCGTATTACCAGCCGTATCAACAAGGCAAGCGTAATCCCCCTCTGAGCATGTCTCCTCCTATATTCTGCAATTATTTTCCCCAATATAATATTGCATTCGGTTCCAAATGTCTTTCGCTTGGACTAGAGTATCCTACTAGTTGCATTAGAAATCTATTGCCATTTACCTGTAACTTTCCTAATATCCATAGGGTTGGAGTGTTGGCCAAAGATAAGTATATTTGCTATGTATATGCTTAGCCATGCTTAGTTTAAAGGTTTGCAGGTCCGGTGGATGTTTCAATGGTTGGAACAGGTATGGAATAACCGGATGTGATGGAAAGTGATGGTGGTGGTTAATAAATTGCTTAAAGGTGGGGATGAGAGGCCACATGGGATGTGGTGGGTTGTCTCGTTCTCGCCGCCTAGGTGCGAGTTCTTTACCTCTTGAACCAAGATGAGCGTACTACCATGCGTGGGCTATATGGAACCCCCATCGACCAACTAACTTGAGCGGGGCTAGCCAGGGTCCTCTAGTTTGGTTTTCCATTTGCGCGTGCGTTGAGATGGTTACCAATACTGAGATGAGGATGGTGGTGTTTAGGAAAAATAAGTGTCCGTGGGGCGGGGTGTTGTGATCCTGGCAGTCCTACCGGCACTGATGATCCTGGAAAGCCCTTAACAAGGTAAAGGTTGTAGCCGTTTCACACTCAGCCGGCTTTCCCCGGAAGAGAGCTAAGCGTAGGCAATGAGTCTGGCGGTACGCATGGATAAGAAGCTGGGAGGTCCCTCGGGAACCTGGCGACTTTCACATTGTACACCCCTGCAGGGTTAAATCTTTTCGAAAAGCCGTGTCCGCGGTTATGGACGACTTGGGAAGTGAAGGTAGGATCATAGAATAACTTTAACGGAATGATTAAAAACTGAGTACTAGAGGTACTACTTCACGATTGCAAGGTTGACTTCCTCGAGGGTGATTCGGGGAGGTGCCTTTGATAAACAGGTACTGTGGTTGGAAATGGTGATGAATGGTGAGAAATGTGATTCAAGAGAAAAGAGTTACTTCTTACCCCTCTTTTAAAAGTATTCTGATTAGACGATGCCATGGAGTTATGTCTTTTTAAAATAAAATCAGCTTTATGCAAAACAGCCATAAAACCTTGAAAGCCAAACATCGAGCATATATTAGCTCTTAATCTTGCGAGTTCGTCGAACTCAACGTCGTTTGTTTTGTTTCAGAGGAGGACTTCACCGACCTCGAAGGTGGGTTCTTTGTGGACGTCGACGAGTAGTCTGGGGTTCCCAGGTGGCAGCTTGGGACATCCTGGAACAGCTGGCGTTGTGATGTTTATCTGTAGGCCTCTTAGGGCATATTTGGTTCTTGTTGTTTAGAACAACCTATCTTGCTTCCGCTTGGTGTAATGTTGGGTCAGTGACCTCTGGTTGTCGTTTGCTATCTTTCTCTATTATAAGAGCTTGAACTATATGATTTGTGTCGTAGAGTCTGTGAAGTGCCAGTTGTTCCACAAGTCTTGATCTTACTATTATGCCTTGAGGGTTGCGCCCGTGTTAAGGCATCAATCGGGGTGTTGTGTTGTTGGGAGCGGTGTGCCCAGCAACGCCTGCCAAAGGTTTTGGCCGGGGATTGGTAAACCCTAACCTCCGCTTGTATCGCTTAACCGGTGACACGCTGCATCACTGTATACTAGTCGGGTCGGGGCGCCACAGAAGCGGTACGTGGCCGTAGATCTTCGATCCAACGGCACACGGAGGTCGCCATCGGCGACGACCTAAAACAGGCGGCGCTGCCGCGCCGGCGGCACGGGAGGGCTCGATTGGCTCACCTGAGAGGGTTAGGGACGGCGGAGACGGTGGCAATCGACGGCGGAGAGCTTGGGAAAGCCTTGGGGACAAGCGGCTCGTGCTGCGGGGGACTACAACGTCGGGCTCGTGCTCGAGTTCTTCCGCGGACGTGCTCCAGCTCCGGCGACGTCCTGGGGTCGTTCCTGTGTGAACCAGAGGGGGAAAAGACGCGCGTGAGTGCGGTGAGGGTGGAGAACAAGGTGCAGGGCAGAGAGGGGAACAATGGCGGTGTGTGGCATTACGGCCGTGGTCTACCTCGATGCGGTAGTGGCGGTGGCCGTGCACGCCCTCGGCGGTGCACAGACAGATCGAGAGGGAGTAGAGAGGGAGTGGGATGGAGTGTAGTGAGCAGAGGGGTGCGGGGGTGGTTTTATAGGGTAGGGGCGGTCCATGGTGGTCGCGGTGCACACGGCGGCGTCCATGGCGCATGGGCCGGTGATCGCCTGCTCGAAATTGCGCGGCTGTGGTGCAGGAGACGTGGCTACGGGGTGTCCACCGGTTCGCGGCTTGTTCTAGAAGGGGCTGGCCGAGCCGTGCATGTCGAGGTGCAGTAGGGGGGGACAATTTCGCCGGCATTGCCGCGGCTAGCCACGGCGATGCAGAGGGGACAACGGCGGCGACGGCCAAGCGCGAGCTCGAGTGTCTGCGGCGGATGCAGAGGGGACGATCGTGGACGACTGCAGGCCAAGGGCGAGGCCGGGGGGCCCAGGGACGCGCGGGGACGGCGGTGGCGATAGGTGTTCGACGATTTTCACGTCGGGGCGAGGGAGAGAGGTAGGCGAAGGCAGTTTTACACAAAACCCCCTGCACTTTCCTGTTTCTTCTATTTCTGTTTTAAATACAATAGCACTTCTCGATTTTATTTGGGGTATTAAAACATTTTAGAAAAATCCAAGAAAATTTGGGGAGCCTTCCCATAGAATGTGGAAGCTCCACAAAAATTGGCATTTCAAAATAAAATGTTTTGAATCAATTTCTTTCATAGGGTTTTAATTATGGCATTTTGTTTTCTTTCTTTTCTTTTTACTTTTGAATTTTAAAATAGGTGTAAAATATTGATTTGAAAGAGGTAAGTAGTAGGAATTAAATGGGAGGGTTTATATTACCACTCCTCTCTAGTTTGTTTGAAAATTGTGTGACACACATGTCACTTTTAATTTCTTGTTGCAACTTTTGCTTTTGCATTTCAAATTTTCAATTCAAGCAAACACATTACAAGCAACAAGAATTATTCACCACTAGCACAATGCACAAGCAACACATAATTCACACATATAACTTAACAAAAGTTTTTGTTGGCCCACATTTTTGGAATACATTTCTGTTTATGAATTTCGGGTGTTATAGAAAGTCAACTTTCGGGAAAAACACCAGAAAAGATCGCAAACCTCTTATTTTACCAGAAGACTCACGGAGCTAGAAGGGGAGGCGGAGATGGGCCACGAGTGGCCCAAACCACCAGGTGGCGCGGCCAAGGGGCCCACCGCGCCGGCACCTGAGGAGGGTGACTCGGACACCCCCCCGAGTCCCCCTTTCGACTACTTAACCCTCTCTGACCTAAAACGCGAGGGAGCGGTCCACTTCATCCAGAAACATCACCGTACGCTGCCGCCATCGCGAAACCTATTTCGGGGACCAGAAACTCCGTTCTGGCACTTCGCCGGGACGGGGAATTGGAGGAGATCATCGCCATCATCATCACCGACGCTTCTCCATCGACCATCCATGTTTCCCCCATCCATGTGTGAGTAATTCCCTGCTGTAGGCTGAGGGGGATGGTAGGGATTGGATGAGATTGTTCATGTAATAAGTTATAAGATCATTAGGGCATGGTGCCTAGTATCCGTTGTTAGTACTTATTGATGTTGTTGCAACTTGTTGTGCTTAATGCTTGTCACTTAGGGCCCGAGTGCCATGATTTCAGATCTGAACATGTTATTGTGTCATAATGATATGCACTGTTTATTGATCATACTTGCAAGTTGTATACACATATCGTTGTCCGGAACCCGCGGTCCCAAAGTGACAATAATTGGGACAGCCGAGGGGAATGGCTGTGATGTGAGGATCACATGTTTTCACGGCGTGTTAATGCTTTGCTCCGGTACTTTATTAAAAGGAGTACCTTAATTACCAGTAGATTCCCTTGAGGCCCGGCTGCCACCGGCTGGTAGGACAGAAGATGTTGTACAAGTTTCTCATTGCGAGCACGTACGACTATATACGGAACACATGCCTATGTTTACTTAGTACTTGGATGCTTTATCATTATTATCTGCAATGCCTATGTCTTGATTATTATATGAACTATCTTATCCATGCAGCGCCCGTTCATCCATCCCTATGCCTATAGTGTTTTAATCCTATTGTTTACTGAAATCACTACTGCTGTCATTACTTCACTGCTGCTATTATTTCACCGCTACTACTGTTATAAAATTGTTGCTACTGATAATCTATGTCGAGCAAGACTATTCACAGGTGCAGCTGAATTGACAACTCCGCTGTTAAGGCTCACAAGTATTCTTTCGCTCCCCTTGTGTCGAATCAATAAATTGGGTTTTACTTCCATCGAAGACTGTTGCGATCCCCTATACTTGTGGGTCATCAAAAAGTCTAAAAGGTTAATTTTGGCAAGTGACTTCCACACATAATTCTAAATGCTTGTTGACTTTAGAATTGGAGAAAAGTGTCTTCTCATGAAGAGAGAGTGGAAATCATAATACTAAATTGAGACTGGGAGTCTTTGGACAAATGTTAGGATGAGAAAGAAAACATGCAAATGTTTCCTTATCATTAGTTTGTCCAGGAATACATGTAAGGCATACATGATTCGAATTAAGTATTAAAAGTTCATGTGAGGAATTTGATGATTAAACCCAAAAGTGGTTGAAATCATGTAAATGTCCAGGAACATGAAATAAGCAAAACAAGTTACAAACAAGAATAGTGAACATTCATTAATGACGGCATTTGTCATAAAAGGAAAGTTCAAGAAAAATTCACGAGACTTCAAGATTTAATCTTGAGAGTTAATTGGACGTGATGTAAAAGTCATGCGCATGAATATTTCATAAAGAAAGGACAGATATGAATATCTAATATTCATAGAGCTAGTCTTGATTAAAATTGATTTTATCAAGGACGAATAACTGATAGTGAAAAGTTGCAAAACTTTTCGTATCAATTGCTTGAAGCTGTTATTGAACTAAAATAGCAATATTATTGCTAAGGATAATTAATTTGGATTATGAAAATAATTTAGTTAATTATATTATGAATGTTTGAAGTCAGTCGTATTAATGAGTAAGAATTTTATTCTTTTCGTTATATAAATCGAAGGGACTTAAAAGACAGTGGGAGCTGATATTATATTTATTGAATAAGGCTAGGCCGAATTGATAAATATATAAATCTCGTGATTTAAAGAGTTTAAATAAAAGGATCAGAAAATGTCTTATTAAAGTTTTGTCTCTAAGATAGAATTTAATAAACATAAGTACGAATGTACTAAAGTGCAATTTTGAAAGGTAATTTCAAATTGTGTCTTGAATCAAAGAAATTTGATCAAGAATTCATAGCGTGATATTTGCGAGATTACTTGACCTTCGCAGTCACGGATGAGCGAATAGAGAGGAATAAGATCAAATCGCATTTATTGTGATTTTGCTTATGATATTGCTATATATAGTACATAGAACCGGAAAGTTTCCAAAGTGCTAAAACTTTTATAAAGTTTTGCCGCCGGCGTTTAATTAGAAATTCTTTAAAAGGAAAATTCTCAAAAGAGCAGTTAATTAAGATTGTAATTGATCATACAAAAGGTTTGGTAAAAGAACCTGGTGGTGAGATTACAAAAGGAATAGACCAACAAGGTAGATTTTGTAAAGCTTCAAATAGTGTGTATAGAGAAGTTTCTCATATACATATTTGTGGTGGAATTATGAAATCAAATTTATTCTGATAAATGTTTTTCAAATGATAAATACTAAGTGTTTTGATTTTATCAAAATCACATGTATCTTATGAGTGGATTCTACAACAAAGATAGTTTATCTATCGAGGGTAGTTGCGTCATTGATGTGAGACGTCATGATAAGCAAGTTATTGGATGAGTCATTACTCGAGGTGAGGTTTCAACAGATGGTATGATAATGCCAACCGGGTATTATTAATGCTACTACGGAACTGGAAAGCCCATATCCAATTCCTAATATATCCGACTTACATAGCCAAGTTTGGCATGTGAGGTGATAAGCAAGATGATGAACTTGGTTGGACCAAGTTAAGGACACAGTTTCAGATCCGCATGCGTAAGCGTGAGTGGCACCTTAGTTCCATTTGGTGTCATGTCATTGTGCTAACTAGAATCATTATTGTTTCTAGTGCAAGTGGGAGACTGTTGGAGATATGCCCTAGAGACAATAATAATTGAGTTTATTATTTATCTCCATGTTTATTATTAAGGTTTATATCTTTATGCTACAACTGTATTGGGTACTTGTATAGCAAATACAACGTATGCAAGAGGAAAACCTCCGATACACGTGTAGAGATATGAACGGTAAAAGAGTTCCTAGTCTTGTCTCTAAGACTAGCCTATCTTGTTGATTGATGATCATGTTTTCCTGATCATGGACTTTGTATAAGTTATTCAACTATAGGAGTGGTTTATCGGAATGATAATCGCACTGAACCGACCCAACCGTATGATCTCGCTATGAGACAAATCGTCAACGATGAAATAGCGATTGATCATTTATTTAGTTATCGTTAGCTAGATCCCTATGCTATGAGAATATCTTGCTACCGCTTATTCGACATTCGGGCCTTATTTCGCCAAACGTCTTGCAGTAACATGGGACTATGATAGGTGGCTTTCGGGTTTGAACTAGGATAATGTATTTTTTTTAGACGGAAAACAGTGGGGAAGACCCCCACTGTTTAATTTTCTATTTTCTCATTAATCATAAATGTTTACAAACAGAAGTTCATGAAAGAGGATTTACAAACGGTCAAGCCAGTCCTGCATACCCTCTTTTTGGCTGGGCTTAACCCTATGCCTAATATCCTCTATCGAAGACTTAAAGAAACTATAGCAAACATTCAAATCTCTAGGCTGATTATCAAAAATAAATTTATTACGGTGGTTCCATAAGCTCCAGCATCCAGCAATCATAGCCACCTTGAAGAAGTTATTTGTCGATCGGCTCTTTGCATCAATAATCATACTATAAAGGTCCAAGTTGTTGTTCCATGATTCGCCAATCCTACTCCAAAAATCAATACTGAAACTGCAGGAGAAAAATAAATGTGGCATTGTTTCCTGGACAGAATTATCACAAAGCACACATTCTGAACAGTCCACATGAAAAAATTTCCTCCTTAAAAGATCTCTAGTGTTAACTCGATCTTGTATCATCAACCAAAAGAAAAATTTATGCTTCGGAAGGCATGGAGATTTCCAAATCCATTGAAAGATATCATGAGCTTTAGGATATTTATTCAGTTCAAGGTATACTTTCCTTGTGGAGTAACCAGTTGCTGCCCAGGGAAATTTCCAAATATCAATATCTTCCCCATTAAGAAGCATTCCCAACATATTTTGTAATTGATTGCTCTGTTCAAATGCTGTCATAGACAAAGGCAGACTAAAAAGAAGCTGTAACCAATCATCCTCAGATGTGTTTCTTACTTCCTGTAGGGTGATTGCCTTATTGTTAGCAAATGAAAAAAGTTCAGGGAATTGATTCTTCAGTGGTTCACCGTGCCACTTATCCTGCCAGAGCGTTATACTGTTACCTTTAGCTGGAATACAGGTGGTTATATTCTTGAACTCTTCCAAGAACGTGAGACAACTTTTCCACCAAAAGGATCCTTTCCTGCCGTGATTAACAGGAACTGTATTGTTACCATAGTATGCTCTCCAAAGTAAGTTAACCCAAGGAATATCCAGCTTTTATAGAATTTATAGAGGTTTTTCATCAGTAAGGCCTTATTATGATCTCTTAGGTTCAGAACACCAAGTCCTCTAGCTTCCTTCGGCTTGCATACCTTTTCCCACTTAATCAAACAGCTTCCTTTTCTGTCAATATCTTTGCCATGCCAAAGAAATACTCTCATAGATTTTTTCCATATGGTCTGTGTGTGTATAATGCACCTTTAGTGCACACATAATATGATTCGGCATAGCAGATATAATTGATTTGATAACCACCAGTCTAGAGCAGTAAGATAAAAGGTTTGAAATTCCTGATAGTCTTTTGTCCATTTTACAAATAACTGGAGTGAGATCCTCAATTCTTGGTCTAGACGTTCCCACTGGTAATCCAAGGTAGGTGAAAGGCATGGCTTCAATTTTGCAACCTAGCAAATGTGCAAGCTCCTCTGTTTTTCATTTGGTGTATTGATAGGCACCAATGACGTCTTGTGATAATTAATTTTTAGTCTAGTGGAGTTTGTAAACGACTGTAAAATGACCTTCAGTCTAGCCACTTGTGTATAATCAGAAGGCATGATAATAAGTGTATCATCTGCATATTGCAGTATTGGATATTTCTGACCAAAACTGTTGTCTAAAGGGAGACTGATAATACCTTGCTGCCAGGCCTCATTGATAATGATTTGAAGTAATTCAGCAGTTGTCACAAAAAGAAGAGGAGATAAAGGATCACCTTGCCTTACTCCACTCCTGCATTTTATGGTTTTACCAGGCACACCATTTAATATTACTGAAGTAGTGGTTGTTTGGAGAATATTTCGAACCCACTGAATAAATATTTCCCCAAATCCAAGGTGTTTTAGCATATCCAGAATAGCACTGTGCTCCACCATATCAAAAGCCTTCTCAAAATCTATTTTAATGATCACAATTTCTTTCTTTGAATGATGGCAAAGATGCAGATATTCAAAGGCCCGGGAGATACAGTCATGAATTGATTAGTCTTGATGAAACCATATTGGTTCTGATGGAGAATGGGTATGATTACTTTCTGCACTCTGTTTGCCAGTAGCTTGGTTAGTATTTTCAGCCCCATGCTTACTAAGGATATCGGCCTAAAATCAGCAGCAGTTTCTGGATTCTGTATTTTTGGTATTAGGGCAATGAAAGTTGTGTTAATGCTACTTAAATCCAGATTTCCAGAATGAAAACTATTGCACAGACTGTAGAACTGCTCTTTGATATGATACCAGAATTTTTTCATGAATAAGCCATTAAAGCCGTCTGGCCCTGGTGACTTATCTAAGGGCATATGATTGATCACTTCATCTATTTCCTCTCTAGTAAAAGGTACCTCAAGCTCACTTAGGTTATGAGGTGTGATCAAGCTACTCAGGTCATATTCCATAGTTGTGCTGTCTGTTTTGCCTAATCTGTTCTGAAAAGCAGTCCACAGGATATTTGCTTTGTCCTCATGTTCAGTTACAACAATGTTGCCTTCACTGTGTAATGATGCAATTTTATTTTGCCTGTAATTTCTAGTTGCAATAGCATGAAAAAACTTGGTGTTCTCGTCACCTAGCTTTGCCCATCTTATATTGGCTCTTTTCCTCCAGTACAAACGTTTAGCTTCTAGTAACTTGTAAAGATGTGTTTTCAGTGCAGCTCTGAAATTGGTTTCAGGAATAGATAGTGGTCTCTGATCTTCTAGCCCATCAATCATGGCCATAACATAACTGCAATTATCAATGGTAACTGATAAGCTGGATAGTTTTTTGCACCAGGTTTTAATTCCATATCTTAGTGACTTGAACCTTGCAGTGATATCTTGGGCAGGATTTTTATATACTCCAGTGTGCTGCCAAATTTTTTCCACTATTTCCTTGAAATCTGGAAAATCCAACAATATTCCTCAAACCTGAAAATATGTGTGACGAGGTGTGGACTCGGCAAATCCTTGGATTGTGCACCCCGGGTTGATTGAGGGGGAGAGAGATGAGCGCTGGTGATCACGACGGCTGACAAGCGAGGCATTTTGCCCAGGTTCAGGCTCCCGGAGGATAACACCCTACTTCCTGCTTGTCTGGTTATTGATGGTGAGCTGTGGCTACAATGGCGAGATGGCAATCTCGCTAGGGTTTGTGTGGCGGCTATGAGCATACCCTAGACGAAGGACCCTCCTAGCCTTTATATGGTAGGCTAGGTCTCAGGTGAACGGTGCCGATGGCGCTTACAAGCATGGCGGGGTCGCATGACCTAGCGTCGACTATCTTGGGCCGCACGTCGTCCTCCTTGGGCCTTCCTTGGGCCCTTGTTATAAGGCTGACGGGCTTGGCGTGACCCAGGTATCCCCACCGTGGGGTAGTCAAAGAGTGACCCCACGACAGGAGCCCCCGAGTGCTTAGTCGAATCGTAGAGTCGGGTAAAGGACTCCATCCTCCTGGGCTCACCTTCGAGTTCCTGAAAGGGACAAGTAAAATTGGTCGACTCCGGCCGTTCAGGGCTTATGGAGGATTACTTTAGTCGAACTATCACTTCCAGGGCAAAGTACCGTTAGTACAGCCTTAGCCGGTGATTTTCGACTGCTATTGCTCTAATTCACTCGGGAGCGCGAACAGCGCTCCCAATGGGAGTAGCCCCCGAGATTAAGCTGAATTGCTTGCAATTGAGGTTAAACTCAATTTTTCCTTCAGTCGAAAAGCTTGCTCCCGATGGGAGTAAAGAAGGGACTCTACTTGGAGTCGCGACTGGCTTTGTGTGACTTACTGTGTATTCGGCCAGTTTGGCTTACTGCAGGAGTTTGTTCGGCACTTGGAGCTTACTGGATGTTCTTGCACTCAAATGAAATGTTCGAGTTCTCAATCAGCTCATTGGCTTACTGTACGAACTTATTCAGCTCTGAGCTTACTGAATTTTCTTGCACTCGAATGAAACGTTCGAGTTCTCAATCAGCTCGTTGGTTACTATACGAACTTATTCAGCTCTGAGCTTACTGAATTTTTTTGCACTCGAATGAAATGTTCGAGTTCTCAATCAGCTCGTTGGCTTACTTCCTACGCCTTCGCGGTTGACGTCAGTGCTGACGTTTTTGACGCACTCTGTTTCTGATGGGACGTGACAGTGCTGTCCCACTATCAGTATTGGCTGGAGACAGCGGTTACCGCTTTTTTCTCTGACCGTTGGGCGCGAAAATTTCGCGGTGTGATGATGGCGCCTTGATTCCGCGCGTAGTGGGCGGCGTGGCCGTCGACGGTTGCTATCTCCGCGCGACACGTGGACGGCCAGATGATGTTGCGGAGAGCAGTTTCCGCAGGGATGGCCAGGATTAACTGACCGCGCGGTATATATTTTTTACCGCAGTGGTGAACAGTTCATTCCATCCCCATTCCGTCGTCTCCGCTACTCTCTCCGCCATTGTGCTCCTCTGCTAGTTCCTTTCTTCCACCCTCCATGAGCAAGGCCGTGATGAAGAGGGGGAAGGCTGCTGCTGGCACCGGCGCCGCCGCCGAGGCGAGCGTGATGAAGAAGCCCGACGGCGATTGGGTCAAATCGTCGGTGAAGAAGGCCGACCTCGAGGCCCTCCGCGCGCAGGGGCTGCTGCCGCCAGTAGACCAGGCGACGGTGCGCGCTCCGGGGAAAGAGGTATTTCCCGCTCCTCGCGATGGGGAACGCGTTTGCTTCGTGGATTTCCTTCCGCGGGGTTTTGGGTTCCCCCTCCACGATTTTGTCCGTGGTCTCCTGTATGCTTATGGATTCAGATCCACGATCTGACTCCCAATAGCGTCTTGAGTATCGCGAGTTATATCGTGCTCTGCGAGTGCTTCCTGGGAATCGCACCTAATTGGTTGCTGTGGAAGTCCCTATTCCTCGTGAAGAGGAACGTGGGGAAGAACAAGCAGGTGTATCCAGTCGGCGGCTTCGGCATCCAGGTGCGTGGCGATACCACCTACTTTCAGATGAAGAAGTCCGACTCCATCCAGGGCTGGCGGAAGAAGTGGTTCTACATCAGGTGCGACCAGGAGGGGCTTCCCAACTTCGCTGCTGATCGCGAGTTGCGGAAGTCGAACGCGTGGGCGCACCCGCTGTCGAAGGAAGACAGGGAGGCGACCCAGCCCTTGCTGACACTTCTTCGTGGCTTGCTGAAGAGTCTTGGGCGCGAGACAGGTGGAGTTCACCTTATTGCCACCTTCTTCAGACTTCGGGTGCAGCCGCTTCGCGCTTGCACCCACCGATGTGGGCGCGTGAGGATGCTGGCTATGAGCTCGATGATGACGAAGTCGCGTCGAAGGTGAGGAGCATCACTAGCCTCCGAGCCGCTGACCCGTGCAATGTCAAGTGTCCAGTCGAGCCGTATGGGCCTAATAACCCTGTGCCTGAGGTGAGCTTTGTTTGCTTTGTTCGCCTTGTATCTTCTTGTGTCGAATCTTTTTGCTTGACTCGAATGCTTCATCGCTGACAGGGCCGCTCGAACTATGTCAGTCTTCCTCGTTGATGGAGAATGGCCCTCATGAAGAGGCAGAGTTCCCTGAGGACGAGGTTGATGACGATGAAGTTCCCTCCGCCACCTCTCCGAGTGAAGAGCTGGAGGAGGATGAAGATGAGGAGCCGCTGCGGAAGCGGCAGAGGCAAAAGGGTGTCGACTCTGGTTCTGCCTCGTCGCCTGTGAAGGAGGCAGGTGTGATCGAGGAAGAGACGAGCGAGTCCTCTTCGGGTACTAAGCACCCGAGTGACCTGGCGGAACCGTTGGTCGTGCCTCCCCTCGGCTCTGCACCACCGATCGAGTTCGCGAGGATGGCCTCCGTTTCCTTGGGGAGTGAAGATGATGATGTAGTCAGGTTAGTCGCGTAACCTTTGCTTTGTATTTGTCGAGTATGCTGTTTCACTTGCGGGTCCTTGAATTGAGAGTTCTTGTAACAGCGACCGTACTGGCGCTGCTGTTTCTTCCCCTCGTGAGATGGAGCACACTTCGGCTCCCTTGATCGAGCAAACTGCTAGGATGCCCGGAGAGGAGGCTCTGGCGGGTGACGTTTTGGCCTTGAAGGCTTCCACCTCCGCCATGCCTGAGAGGTCTGCTGATGCGACTCCAGTTGACTCTGGGCTGCTTGAGCATGTAAGTGTTCTTCGATTCCTTCTGCAAGATCTGTATCGGGTGCGCGTACAGTGCTCCCGATGGGAGTAGCCCCCGAAGATGCGCGTGACTGGAATAGTCGGGCGCAGATTGATGTCTTGTGTTTTCTGCAGCCATTTATCGCCAGCAAATGGAAGGAGCCGCGGCCTTCGTTCGTATGGAGCAGGAGAGGGATCAGCTCCGCGCTGCTCTGGAGCAGGCGAATAGTAAGTATGAAACCTTGTGTTCGAGGAGTGCTTCAACTGCCTTTATTGCTAACTGCTCCGTTGACCCGCAGGCGAGAAGGAGAGCATGAAGGCGCGAGTCGCGAAGCTGGAGAAGTCACTGGGTGAAGCCCAAGAGCGGGAACAAGCTCGGGATGCTCTGGAGAAGACCCAGGTCGACCGTTTGCTCGCACTCGCAGATGTTGTTGGAAGTAAGTTTTTCGGCCGTAGGCCTACTTTGTCTTTTGTCGACTTCTGGCGCCTTATGGGTGTGGATTTCCTTTGGGCAGAGAATTGCGGAGGTGCTCCTCCGGAAGGGACTTCTAGCGAGAGTGTCGGTTTGGCGCAGGCTGTTGGCTTCGTCGACCGCGTCTGCGCATATGCATCGGCAGCGATGCAGCAGTCGGCGGCGGCCCTGCAGAAGTCGACGGAGGCCTTAGCGACTGTGCACCGGAGCATCTTTCCGAACCAGCCACCACCAGCTGCTATTGACGCACTCGCGGCTCCATTCGAAGGCAATTCGAATGTCCTGGCGGACTTCACGCGCGCGCAGACGGTACGCGGCTCAGAGCTCACTTTCCAGCTGCTTCTTGGTCACCAAGTCGTAGGTGATTTTGAGAAGGTTGTCAGCGACTTCCCTCGGAAGCCTGATGGCAGAACCGCGTCCCTTAGCAGTGTGAAGGTGCAGGCGAGCCAGCTAGCTGCGAAGTTGGTCGCCACCTTCGAGAGGAGAATTGCCAAAGCTGCAGAGTTGGCTGCTAGGAAGAGCCGTTCCCAGTCTGAGTCTGTAGTGTAGACTTTTTCCTTTTAGAACTGCGCTTCTGCTGTTGGGCTTGAGTCTGTAATGCACTATATATTGTGCGAGTGAACATGTTGATGATGAAATGTGAATTCACTCCCCGGGGTGCAGTCGCTGTGTATTTTTTTTGTATCTGGCTTGAATGAGTTATGTTTATTCTTTTCCTGGCCTGACGCTGTCGATTCATGGCAGTCTGATATGGGCAAAGCTCCTGACGTTGCTGGAACGACTGGCGCGGGCGATGAGGAAGATACCACTTCGGCTGCGCCTACTCGTCGCCGCCGTCAAACTCCTCCAGCTCCTGTGCGAAGCGTAAACGACCAGAGAGTGCTCACCTTCATGAGGAACAAGGTGGTTGAGCTCGAGTCGAAGTTGAAGAATGCTGAGTTGGAGCTGGAGCGACTGAGGTCGCGGCCCGTCGCGCCGTTCTCCAGCGTGAAGAGTTTCTGCTTGGGGAGATGGACTTGATCGGTCGACAGCTGCAAGGTTGGACTTTTAGCGTTTTTCCCTTCAGCTTCTGTGTCTACTTGCTATGCTCAATGCTTGGCCTTGATGCAGATGTCAACTCTGATTTGACGGCGGAGCAGCTTCGAGTGGACGAGCGGGTAGAGAAAGAGGCGCCGGCGACTCACCCGAAGCGCGCCAGTTTTGGTCAAACAAGTCCAGAGGAAATATACTGGCACGAATGCTGGATCGCACCTGGCGGGCTGCTGTACTATTAGAAGGTTGCAGAAAAACCCTCTAGCAGATCAACAAGGTGTACTTTCCTCACAACGAGCAGCCAAATGGACTAACTGCGCTTCTGGAGAGGTTCCATGAAGGCGGTGCGTTGAAGGAAGTCGTGCACGCTCAACTTGTTGCCGGGGCGAACGTGGCGTTGGCGTATGTTCGAATGCACCGGCCTAATCATCCATTGCACAAGGTGCTTGACGGCTTGCCTGGAGAGGGTGACTATGCCGATACTCTTGCGGCTGCGCGCCAGATGATTCAGCAGGTTCAGAAATTCAGCGTGCACCTTGTAGGGCCACTTGATGCGCCAAAGGGCGAGCCTGTAGAATAAGAGCAGTAGAGTGCTGTTGCATAGCGTTAGCTTGTAAAAGAAATTTTTCCAAGTGGAAGTATGAGTGTATGTATGTCGAGGTGGGGGTAGCCCCGAGTTAGTAAATTGTATCTTGTAGACGTCTGTGAACCTGTATGGCGCAACCCCGAGCAGATCGGGTGCGGCCTAGGGTTTTGTGAGTTTAGACGTGTGCGGCGCGGCCCCGAGTGCGTCGGGTGCGGCCTAGGCTGGACTTGGACCTGTATGGCGCAGCCCTGAGCACTTCGGGTGACGACCAAGGTTTTCGACTTGGGCCGTATGGCGCAGCCCCCGAGTGCTTCGGATGCGGCCTAGGTGCGGTTTGGACCTGTGTGGCGCAGCCCCCGAGTGCTTCGGGTGCGGCCGAGGATTTTTCGAGTTGAACCTGTATGGCGCAGCCCCCGAGTGCGTCGGGTGCGGCCGAGGATTTTTCGAGTTGAACCTGTATGGCGCAGCCCCGAGTGCGTCGGGTGCGGCCTAGGTTTTTGTGAGTTGAACCTGTATGGCGCAGCCCCGAGTGCGTCGGGTGCGGCCTAGGTTGGACTTGGACCTGTGTGGCGCAGCCCCGAGTGCTTCGGGTGCGGCCTGGGTTGGATTTAAACCTGTGTGGCGCAGCCCCCGAGTGCTTCGGGTGGCGGGCGAGGATTTTTCGAGTTGAACCTGTATGGCGTAGCCCCGAGTGCGTCGGGTGCGGCCTAGGTTGGACTTGGACCTGTGTGGCGCAGCCCCCGAGTGCTTCGGGTGGCGGCCGAGGATTTTGCGAGTTGAACCTATGTGGCGCAGCCCCCGAGTGCGTCGGGTGCGGCCTAGGTTTTTTCGAGTTGAACCTGTATGGCGCAGCCCCGAGTGCGTCGGGTGTGGCCTAGGTTGGACTTGGACCTGTGTGGCGCAGCCCCCGAGTGCTTCGGGTGGCGGCCGAGGATTTTTCGAGTTGAACCTGTATGGCGCAGCCCCGAGCAGATCGGGTGCGGCCTAGGGTTTTGTGAGTTTAGACGTGTGCGGCGCAGCCCCCGAGTGCGTCGGGTGCGGCCTAGGCTGGACTTGGACCTGTATGGCGCAGCCCCTGAGCACTTCGGGTGACGACCAAGGTTTTCGACTTGGGCCCGTATGGCGCAGCCCCCGAGTGCTTCGGATGCGGCCTAGGTGCGGTTTGGACCTGTGTGGCGCAGCCCCCGAGTGCTTCGGGTGCGGCCGAGGATTTTTCGAGTTGAACCTGTATGGCGCAGCCCCCGAGTGCGTCGGGTGCGGCCGAGGATTTTTCGAGTTGACCTGTATGGCGCAGCCCCCGAGTGCGTCGGGTGCGGCCTAGGTTTTTGTGAGTTGAACCTGTATGGCGCAGCCCCGAGTGCGTCGGGTGCGGCCTAGGTTGGACTTGGACCTGTGTGGCGCAGCCCCCGAGTGCTTCGGGTGCGGCCTGGGTTGGATTTAGACCTGTGTGGCGCAGCCCCCGAGTGCTTCGGGTGGCGGCGAGGATTTTTCGAGTTGAACCTGTATGGCGCAGCCCCGAGTGCGTCGGGTGCGGCCTAGGTTGGACTTGACCTGTGTGGCGCAGCCCCGAGTGCTTCGGGTGGCGGCCTAGGATTTTGCGAGTTGAACCTGTGGCGCAGCCCCCGAGTGCTTCGGGTGCGGCCTAGGTTTTTTCGAGTTGAACCTGTATGGCGCAGCCCCGAGTGCGTCGGGTGCGGCCTAGGTTGGACTTAGACCTGTGTGGCGCAGCCCCCGAGTGCTTCGGGTGGCGGCCGAGGATTTTTCGAGTTGAACCTGTATGGCGCAGCCCCCGAGTGCGTCGGGTGCGGCCTAGGTTTATGTTGCTTTTTGACTGAAAAAGTAAAGTGGAGAGCTTGTTCCATAAATCACTTCATTGATTTTTGCGAGCAGGCCGCCTCATTAAAACCCTTCCAGTCCCCTCAGGTACCCTGGTAAGGGAAAGAGTGCGTCTGAAACCTGCCGCCTTGACATGTATGCTTTGTTACAACAGGGGAGTCGACTAGGCATAGAAGCGTCGCAGCTGCGCGACATTCCATGGGTTGTGGCAGACTGTTCCTGTCTTCGAGTCCTTCAGGCGGTAAGCTCCTCCGCCGATTGCTTCTGTCACAATGTATGGGCCCTCCCATGGGGAGGCGAGCTTGTGCACCTTCTTCTGTTTGAGGCGAAGGACCAGGTCGCCTGGAACGAAAGCTCTTGGCCGCAGTCGCCGTCCGTGGTAGTTGCGCAGGTCCTGCTGGTACACAGCTGAGCGAGTGAGGGCGATGTCGCGTGCTTCGTCCAGGGTGTCCATGTCGTCCTCGAGTGCTTCTTCTGCGTCAGACTCGTCGTAGGCCACCACTCGAGGTGCATCGAACTTGATGTCGCAGGGCATGACCGCCTCTGCGCCATAAACCATGAAGAATGGCGTGTACTGGGTTGATCTGTTCGGTGTTGTGCGTAGACTCCAAGCACAGAAGGCAGCTCTTCGACCCAGGCGCCTGCAGCGCGCCTCAATGGTACTCGCAGGCGCTTCTTGATGCCTTTGCAGACTAGGCCGTTGGCCTTTTCGACTTGCCCATTGGATTGCGGGTGCGAGACTGATGCGTAGTTGAGCTTGATGCCTTGTTCGGAGCAGAAGTCCTTGAATTCTTCGGCTGTGAAGTTCGTGCCGTTGTCGGTGATGATGCTGTTCGGCACCCCGAACCTGAAGATGATGGACCTGATGAAGTTAACTGCTGAGGATGCAGTCGAACTTGTGATGGGCACGGCTTCGATCCATTTGTGAACTTGTCGACTGCTACCAGGAGGTGAGTGTGCCCCCTGGCGAGATTTCTTGAGTGGACCCACCATGTCGAGCCCCACTGAGCGAAGGGCCAGGCGAGTGGTATGGTCTTCAGTGCCGATGCTGGCGCGTGCGGCTTGTTGGCGAACTCCTGGCAGCCGAGACATTTCTTCACGATTTCTTCGGCATCTTGCATTGCGGTGGGCCAGTAGAACCCGGCTCGCAGGGCTTTGGCTACCAAGGCACGACTGCTGGCGTGGTGCCCGCAGGTGCCTGTATGATTTCGAGCAGGATGGCTTGACCGTCGACTGGATCAACGCACCTTTGCAGGACTCCTGAGATGCTTCGCTTGTATAGTTCCCCCTTGATGATGGTGAAGCCTTTCGAACGGCGAATAATGCGCTTGGCTTCGACTGAGTTGACTGGCAGTCTCTGGTGCAGCATGTACGCCAGATATGGGCTCGTCCAGGTGGGCTCGATGAGCAGAACCTCCATTGGCTCCTTCTCTTTGCCTGGCGGGTCGGCGGTGCTCGTTGATGGTGTGGAGGATCCGGGCGCGGGTCGAAGTTTGACAGACCGCTGCGTGATGCGCTCAAGGAAGACGCCGGGTGGCACCTGCGCCTTGTCTGAGCCCAGGTTGGCGAGGGCGTCGGCTTCCTCGTTGCTTTCGCGGCCGATGTGCCGCAACTCGCAGCCGTCGAAGGTGCCCTCCAGCTGGTTGTACAGGTCTCTGTAGGCGATCATGTTGTCGGCGATGGCGTCACAGGCTTTCATGGTTTGCTGCACGACGAGGTAGGAGTCGCCGTAGATCATGAGGTGAGTGGCGCCGCAGTTCTTGGCCATTCGCATGCCATGGATTAGGGCTTCGTACTCAGCCTCGTTGTTGGAGGGTGTTGGGAAGTCCATCTGTAGCACGTACTTCAGCTTGTCGCCTTTGGGGGAGATGAGGATGACTCCTGCCCCGGCTGATCTGAACTTTTTGGAGCCGTCGAAGTACATTGTCCATGCGTTGGACAGGTCGGGGACATCTGGCAGCTGGGCTTCTATCCACTCGGTGGTGAATTCTGGGAGCACTTGGGCCTTGATTGACTTCGGGTGAGCGTATTTCAGCCCCCAGGGTCCTAGCTCGACGACCCACTTAGCGACTCGTCCTGTCGCGCATTGGTTGGTCAGGATGTCGGAGAGCCCGGAGGAGCTTACCACCGTGATCGGGTGCTCGGAGAAGTAATGGATTACTTTCCTTGAAGTCATGAAAACTCCGTAGGCCAGCTTCTGGTAGTGCGGGTAGCGCTGCTTGGACAGGGTCAACACCTCGCTAAGGTAGTAGACGGGTCGCTGAACAGGGTGCTGTGTCCTTCTTCTTCTCGTTCGACTACGAGTACCGTGCTGACCACCCTGTTTGTGGCTGACACGTAGAGGTATAGCGGCTCGTTTCCAGTGGAGCCACCAGTACTGGGGAAGTCGTGAGTGTTTTCTTGAGTTGGTCGAACGCGACTTGCGCTTCTTCTGTCCACTCGAACTTGTCTGTCTTTTTCATCAGTTGGTAGAAAGGCAGGGCCTTTTCTCCCAACTTACTTATGAACCGGCTGAGAGCTGCGACTCGGCCGGCTAGGCTGCACCTCGTGAAGCTTGGTCGGTGCTGGCATTGCGAGTATGTTTTGCACCTTCTCAGGGTTGGCTTCGATTCCTCTTGCAGAGACGAGGTACCCAAGCAGTTCTCCGGCTGGCACGCCGAAGACACACTTGTCTGGGTTCAGCTTGATCTGATACTCGTCGAGGGCGGCGAAGACCTTGCGGAGGTCGGCGATGAGGGTGTCCTCCTTGCGGGTGGTGACGACGATGTCGTCGACGTAGACTTGGACGATCTGCCCGATGAGCCCTTTGAGGCATGCTTGCATTGTGCGCTGGTACGTGGCACCAGCGTTCTTCAACCCGAAGGGCATCGTCTGGTAGCAGAAAACGCCGTCGGGTGTGATGAATGCTGTCTTCTCCTCATCTTCGACGTTCAGTCTGATCTGCTGGTAACCTGAGTAGGCGTCCAGGAAGGACAGGCGTTCGCAGCCTGCAGTCGAGTCGATGATCTGATCTATCCGCGGGAGCGGGAAATGGTCCTTGGGGCAGCATTTGTTGAGGGCGGTGAAGTCGACGCACATGCGGAGTTTCTTCGTCTTCTTCTTCTCCACCAGGACTGGGTTGGCGACCCAGTCCGAGTCTTTGATCTCTCGAATGAACTTGGCATTCAGCAGTCGATCGATTTCTCTGCTGATTTCGTCTCGCTTGGGCCCGGAAAAGCGTCGCATGGCCTGTTTGACGGGTCTGGCGTCCTTGTGGACTTTTAAGGAGTGCTCGGCGAGGTTCCTGGGTATTCCTGGCATGTCAGAGGGTTGCCATGCGAAGATTCTCCAGTTCTCACGTAGAAACTCGACGAGCGCGCCTTCCTATGCGGGAGTCAGACTCGACGATACTTTGACCGTCTTGCTGGCGTCAGTCGGGTGGACCTGATGGGTCGTTGTGTCGTCAGCCGCGTTGAAGGCAGCGTCCTTGGCTGGTTTCTTGCGGGCTGGGAAGATGGTCTTGTCGTTGTCGACTGCCATTGCCTCGAAGTGCTCTTCGACTCCGAAGAATTCGGAGATCTTGCTGAACTCGCGGTCGCAGCTGTTGGAGCGGTCGAAGTCGCCGTGCACCGTGATGACGCCCTTGGGTCCAGGCATCTTGAGCATGAGGTAGGCGTAGTGAGGTACCGCCATGAATCTGGCGAAGGTTGGGCGCCCGAGTATCGCGTGGTACTGCGACTTCCAGTCGACTACCTCGAAGTCGATCGACTCCCTCTTGAAGTTTTCGGGTGTGCCGAAGATGACATCGAGTGTGATCGTTCCCATGGGCGTGACTGCTTGCCCTGGTACTATGCCATGGAATGTAGTCTCTGATGCTGCCAAGTCCGTCGTTGGCCTGTTTATCCTTCTGAGGGTGTCGGCAAAGATGATGTTAATGCCACTGCCTCCGTCCATGAACACCTTTTTCAGGGTGTAATCTCCGATCAGAGCTTCGACTACCAGGGCGGCGTGCCCGGGTCGTGGTACTGCAGGCGGGTGATCTGCTCTGGAGAAGGTGATTGGTGTCTCTGACCCTCTCAGGTAGTCTGGTACCGCGGTGGACAGGTGATGGCTTGGAAGACTTGGGGGTGATGAGCTTCTGAGCCCTGTTTGAGGGGCGCCCCTTCTGTATCATGTTGAGTTGTCCGCGTGCCGCTGGATATGCGTCTGGACCACCGGTGGGGCTTCTTGCTGCGGCTGCTGCTGCTGCAGGAAGGCTCCCGCAGCCTGTGCTGGATTAGCGACTGCGTGTGGGGGTGCTGCCTGGATGGCCAGCTGCGCGGTGGCTGCGCTGCGGGTGCTGGGGTGACTATCTTCTGCATGGCTTCGTATATTTTGCGTGCCTTTCGACAGTCCTTCAACAGGTGGTTGGATCCCCACTTGCCCGTTTCCGGGTTCCTGAACATGTGGTGCCTGCAGGGTTGTTCCAGCTCTTCCGCTGGGCTTAGAGTGCGTTTCTGCCACTCGCGTTTATGGCCTCCGTCGCTGCGGTAGCTGCTGCCGCCGCTTCGGTTGTACTGCCCCTGGCTGTATTGGCGACTCTGGTCCCGCCGCTTCGACTGTACTGTGCATGGCTGTATTGGCGACTGCTGTCGCGCGTTTCATCCTCACGGGGGGTTTGGAATCCCGCCGCTACTACTCGATTGAGTCGTTGCCGTTGTAACGCGGCTTCTTTTTGTGGCGCCCTTCTCGCCAGTTGCTTGGTCCGGCTTCGTCCTTCGGGGAGTAGTGTGAACTATTGCGGACCGAGTCCTCTCCGTCTGCCCACTGGTTTGCTATCTTCATGACCTCGATCATGTTTTTCGGCCGGAGCCTACCAAATTCCTCGCGGAGGTCGCGGCGGGAGACGCCGTGCATGAAGGCATCCATCACTCGGTCCTCCGAGGCGGTCTCCATGGTGTTGCGGAGCAGGGTCCAACGCTGGATGTATGACCGGAGCGGCTCGTCTCGTCCTTGCTTGCATGCTAGTTCGACGAACGTCGTTGGTCTCGAGTACGTTCCCAGAAGGATTTAACGAAGGCTTCCGCGAACTCGTCCCACGTCCTGAAGGCGTTCTTGGGTTGAGTGTTGAGCCACCCGCGCGCAGAGCCCGTGAGCATCAGCTGGATGTACTGCATGGCCGTAGTCGAAGTACCGCCCTGGCAGCTGCAGGCTATGAGGTAGTCTTCTAGCCAGAGTCTTGGGTCCTGCTTCCCGTCGTACTTGACTGCTTCTGCCGTGAGCTTGAAGCCCTTGGGCATTCTTGTGTCACGTATGTTGAAGCTGAAGCATGCGGCGCCGCACGGCTCGTAGTCGCCGTCGTTGCGGTCGTAGTCGAAGTTGGGCGTGCTAACCGGGCGCTGGGTGCGGCTGCGGTCTACCGTCCTTTGCGTGATGACGTTGCGGAGGTCTTCACCTGGCTGCGGTTGTCGCAATTGTCTTGTCGCCGGGGCTGCGAGTGCGGGCTCGTGGTCGCGGCGATCCGATCCTCGCGCGTTTTTTCTGTCGGCGCCTTGTTTGCCAGTGCTTCTTCGAGTGCTTTGATAGACATGATCTGCTGCTTGTGGAGGAGAGCGCGCGAGTCGCCCTCTGGCGGCTGTGTCAGCCGCAAGTAAGTTTCGACTGCCATGAGTGCAGCTCCGGGTGTCTTGGGGACGGGTATTCCGTCTGCGTCTTCTATGTATGATGACTCGAGGTTGCGGGTGACTCTAGCGCGGTCGACCTCCGTCATCAGGGGCACGCGGGCTCTGTGGCGCCTTGCTCCTTGCGAGACCTCTGTTGAGGCAGTGAACGAGTAAGCGGCCCTCCTGGCGCTTGACGCGTCGGCCTCCTCCTTGCGTCGGAGGAGCTCGGCCTTCTCTGCGCGGAGTCGTTCGCCTTCTTTCCGCAGCAGGTATTGGACCGCCATAAGGTCCTCCCGGGGTGCATCCGGTGGAGGGTACGTGCCTTCCTCGACGTGCTTCAGGGCTTTGATTGCCATGTCGCGGGTGATGGTGAGTCGCGTCACCTGGTCCGGCATGACCACCTCCAATGGATATGCGGGTTCGTCGTCGTTGTCCTGCGGCCTCTGGCCGATCATGAAGACTTGCGCGGGGTAGATCTGGGCAGCGGGATGGACGCTGCCACTGCTGCTTCCTTCGTCCGAGCCATGCTCGGAATCGAAAATGGCCGCAACGTGGTGGGTACCACAGTCGCTGCCGCGGTTTTTCCCTGGAGTTTCGCGATCTTTGCCGCGGTCGTGAGAAGTGATGCCGCTGTTGTCGACGTGGGCGCGATTGGCTTGTTGACGATCTTGCGTGTCGACGGAGACGCGAGTGGCGTGGATGAGAGCGACGCGGTTCGTTGCGCGCAAAGGCGTGGTCGACGTAGTCGAAGTTGATGCAGGTCTTGGCCTTGCCAGCGACGCGATCGAGGTAGTCGAAGTGACTCGATCCGCGCGGTGGTCGACGAGGTAGTCGACGTAGTCGTAGCAGATGCGATCTCCGTGGCCGGAGACGCTAATGGCGCAGCCGCATTGGGCGCGATCTCCATCGCGGCGGAGGTGGTCGGAGTAGTCGAGGCGGACGCGATCTTCTCAGCAGTCGAAGATGCTGTCACCGCGGTCGCAGCAGATGCGATCTCCGCAGCAGGTGGGGACGTGGTTGACGCAGCCGCGGCAGATGCGAGTGCCATCGCCGCGGGCGGTGCGATCGCCGTAGATCTGAGCACTCCACAGCTGTCTACGAAGTAGTGCATGGTACCGAAGGTGAGGCACATACCTACGTGCAGATCGGCGTACACCGAGCGGTGGGCCGGCGGGTGGAAGGTGTACTCGAAGGAGCCGAAGCAGATTGGCTCCTTGGTGATGCAGACGTCGGTCTTCAAGGTTGATGGAGCCGGTGCGACCATGATTCCAGCGCTCGTTCTTTCCCACAGACGGCGCCAATTGACGAGGTGTGGACTCGGCAAATCCCTGGATTGTGCACCCCGGGTTGATTGAGGGGGAGAGAGATGAGCGCTGGTGATCACGACGGCTGACAAGCGAGGCGTTTTACCCAGGTTCAGGCTCCCGGAGGATAACACCCTACTTCCTGCTTGTCTGGTTATTGATGGTGAGCTGTGGCTACAATGGCGAGATGGCAATCTCGCTAGGGTTTGTGTGGCGGCTATGAGCGTACCCTAGACGAAGGACCCTCCTAGCCTTTATATGGTAGGCTAGGTCTCAGGTGAACGGTGCCGATGGCGCTTACAAGCATGGCGGGGTCGCATGACCTAGCGTCGACTATCTTGGGCCGCACGTCGTCCTCCTTGGGCCTTCCTTGGGCCCTTGTTATAAGGCTGACGGGCTTGGCGTGACCCAGGTATCCCCACCGTGGGGTAGTCAGAGTGACCCCACGACAATGTGCTTTAGGGATATTTGAAGATATCTGAATGATAATAGGTGTATGATAAGAGCCAAGCCTGGCCATTGGAACAGCTACAGTATTTGGAAAGGCATTTGTCCATGAGTGAGAGGTGAATATCCAGTCAAGCTTTTCCAGTAATGGGGTGTTTTGCATATTGCTCCATGTATATGATCTGCCTTTTAAAGAAATTTCTTCAAGATCTTGTGCCTGGATCATTGAATTAAACAGCACATGTTATTCACATTTCCCCCATCTCGGTTTCTGTCTTCAGTACTTCTGATCATATTAAAATCTCCCATAATGATCCAGTGTTCATATGATGAAGCATCCAGGTTAGTGAACCAATTAGCAAACTCTTGTCTGCCTTCATTAGTGCATGGAGCATAAATATTTGTCACATAAATCTCTCTGGCCGAAGATGTACATGTCAGCTTCACAGTTATTTCAAAAACAGATTTGCTGATCACAGTACCAGTGAAATGATTCCCATTCCATATGGTAATCAGACCTCCAGATCTGCCGATTGAAGGTTGATATGCAAATTGATTCATTCTTCTAGGACAGAATTTCTTAATATAAGCACTGCCAAAGAATTCTTTTTTAGTCTCTTGTAAGCAGATTGACATTACAGTTGATTTGTGCTACTTTATTAGAGATATCATCACACTTCTCTTGTGAATTTACTCCTCTCGAGTTCCAGTTAAAAAAATTCCAGTCTCTACTCATTGGGAAAACTCATTAAATGTTTTAAAGTTGAGTCAGGTACTGAGCTCACAATCGTATGCAAGTGTGTATCCTCATTACATGTGGTTGTTGGGTATAAATAAGCAGTGCTAAAAGAGGGGAACTAATAAATGATGTTATTGAGCTGACTGATATACTGATAAGCATAATGAACACTGCATAATGTGTAACAGGCACCACATGAGTGAGAAATACACCATATAGTCTGATTACATTGATAAGACTGATATAACTGACATAAGCGGCAGCAACAATACTTTTCTGAACCTCTGAACTATTTCTGCCAACAAATACTCTGGATACACAGAAGCAAATCAAGCCGACAAACACTTTGGATACACTGTAGCAAATCATGCAGTACACACTGGAACTGAATAAACTAAAAATGCAATACGACAGACTGGAAATAATCACACTGAAGTTCAAAACAAAGAGATCTAAAGATACCATAACAATAATAGGCTCTGTTCTTAGCCATGGGAACATTGAGTTCACTCGCTATCATCAGAACTGATGTAGTTTAGGGCATCCTTGGACAGCATCGTAGATGGCATCCTGCATGGCAGATGTGGTGGTGGTGCTACATCATCATCAACTACAGCAGCTGTAAACTTGGACTCCAGATTTGCTGCAGACGTGGAGCATTCTCCTGCTTCCTTGGCACTTTTCTCATCCTTGAATCCACCTTTCAGCTCTGCAATTCTATCACTGCGCCTAACTGTCTGAACTGTCTTTGGCACTTCCTTTTTCTGTCTCTTGGTTTCTGCAGGGGGTGGCATCTGTACTACACTATCAGCACTGATATCAGCAAGCTCTACTACAGATGCATTGGCTCTAGCATGGTTGTCAGGTGGGCTTAGTGTGCTAATCTGTAAAGTACAAGTTCTAACAGTTCCTGCAGCTCCAACAGATTCAGTAATACTACACCTAGCACCTGAAATTTTACTGTTTCCTAACATGGGAATGATCTCATCAGCATTAATCACAAGTGAAGCAATCAGATCTTTGAGTACATTAATTGGTTCATTAATTTCAGGTTGTGGTGCTTCCTGCTGCTGGACAGGTGTGTTGGGCATCACCTCATCCTCCTCCATAGCTGCTGGAGCAGCATCACCAGGTGCAGCCTGTTGATTTGCAGCATCATTCTGTTCTGCCCCTGTTCCTCCTGCATTTGCTGATCATGCCAGAAGCCTTCATGATGGAACTGAGGCATGGGGTGCGGATTGCCTCCATTAGGCGGCAGTGGATCTTCATCACCTGCCATCCCACCCAACAGTCTACGAGACAAAATAACAAGTGGGCAAGTCCAAGAATCTGTATGTCCATCCGCAGCTATATTTTTCAGAACCACTAGACTCATAGGCAGAGTGTCAATGTTGTAAACCCTATCTTTAACCATGATTCTAGCACGATTTGTTCTGTCCTCATTCCAGACTAGACGACCATAGGGTACAAAAGCTTTAACAATGCAGCCTAGATCCCAGAATTCTATTGGCAGGTTTAACAACATAATCCAAGCATCATGTGTCATAACAGTTGATCTACGATTAATTCCTTGATCTTGTGCAACAAACCTAAGGACTGTATCCCCTATGAACATAGGACTGAGTTCTATAGCAGTATCTCTATCAGTCACAGTACTGAAACGGACCATAGCAGTACCCATAGCACATCGCGATGTAGTTCTCACCTCAAGACCTTCTTCCAGAAGTCGAGCAAGGATGGTGTCGATGTCGATCTGGTGGTGTCCTGCCTCGTTATCTGGGTTGAGGGTAGAAATGGCCCAGTCATCGCTGAATAGAGGGCCATCACCTCCAAGCACCACATAGCCTCGCTGGGTGCGAAGAGGACCGGAGGCAGCGCTAACATACCAGCAGGAACATGCGGCAGCACGTCACAGGGGTAGTTCGCCATGGCCAGCGAGCTCAGCGAGTTGATCTGCGGCGAGGACCAAGATCGATCTGATGGTGTTTCTGAGACGTGGGAAAGGCTGTATGAGGGAGACGATGGTGCAATCGACGTTTCTCTGGTTGAGTTTATATAGTCCTTTTTGGCAACCGCCCTCCAATAAGATCTCTGATTGATGTTTCTGTTTTGACAGCTAGCCCTGATATGTCCAGATTCTTTGCAAGATATGCACCTAATTGGATTGGTACAAGAAGATCTTCGGTGTCCAGAAGATAAGCAACGTCCGCAAGTAACCGGCCTGTATTCAAATCTAATTCCAGGATTCTTGCCAAGACGGTTGTGATGGCCACCACGATTCATCGGATCAGGTTGCCGCTCATTCTCCAAGTTCAAATTTGAATTTAAAACAGCTTGTTCCGTAAAATGCTCAGATGCATCTGGAGTCCGTAGAACACGATCTTGGACAGGGTTCTGTAGATCGATCTATATCACAGCTCGATCACCCAAAGGAGTAGTGTTTGCACCCGAAAGAAAGGTTGAACGATGATGATCAATACCAGAAACTGCTTGCAAATAAGATCTGTCTTGCTGATGAAAATGTGCATTGAAAGGCTGAACAACCAAATGCAAGCGGCTTTTTTTCAGATGTGCTACAGTCCACTCGCTGTCTTGTTCTTGATACCAATTCAGTTCCTCACGTTTCCAATTTGGGCTGCCAGATCCCCAAAGATCAAAATAACAAACAAAAACCTTGGAGATGTGAGATCTCATTTTCAGAATCATGAATCCCACGGCTTTAGAACAGACATCAAACATGAAAACCCTATCTTTGATCAAAGAGACTCTGAACTCATCAAAAGCACCTCCAAGGCAGGCAGAAAGCGCAAGGCTGACATTGTGTGGATTCAGATCGAACGATGATCGGCCAAACGAGACAACCAAGGTAAACCCAGAGGCGGCCGAGATCGGATTAACCGGAGTCGCAAAAGTATCACGAACTTTGATCCGAAAAACATGGCCAGGAGAGAAATCCAAACGATGCACGATGGAGAAGGGGTCGGAGAAAGGATCACGAGTACCCATACCTTGATCCAGCTAGTGAAGATCAATGGAGATCTAGGAAGAGGATCCATCGCCATTGGAGTCGCCCGAGAGAGGAGGTGGGAGGGTGGGAGCCATTATGTGTTTTTTGCAGATTTTTAAGTGCAGAAACTCACTACAGAGAAGGTGAAGTCGGTGAATGTGATCACATCCCGGTGTAGGATACTAGGATAATGTATTGGAACATAGATCGTTCAAGAATAGCACTTACTCCTCCAGACGATGGAGAGATACATTCTCTTGGCCATCTCAGTATTATTGTTGTCACCCAATCGTCTGGCCAGACACAAGTGTGATTTATCACGGGACAACAAATATACGGAATGAGAAAAGAGAATGATATTGGTACGAGAGTTATATGTGTTATGATCAAAGGGTTTGATTACACTAGATCACATTATCTCAATCTCGAGATATCATTGGTATCGTGCACGTAAGGGGATTAAGCGTAATGAGTAACCACAGGTTCTTTTGTTCATTCACAACACAAGGGTGCCAGTACGAATGCCTAACCCTCTGCTGGTTATTGTTTGGTAAGCTCCCAAACAATACTTTGTGATTGCTGAACCTTTCGGGTCACACACTTAAGCTGAAGGTTGATCTTTGATTGATGAGTAAAGTTGTTATTTTAATGGGAATGAGATTATGTCGGAGTAGCTCCGATGTCACTGGGATTTGTTCCGGTGAATTATAAGTTAGAGAGAATGCGGACATCTAATGTCCCGGGATGATAGAATGTTTTCTATCATCAGCGGATTTAATCTGAGTGTTTATAAAGATGGAAATATTGTTCCGATAGTTTTGTCGGCGGATACTAGGTGTCCCGGTTCATATAAATATGAGTTATATGATAAGTAATTAATTCCGGGAATTTTCCCTAAAAGGAAATATTCGTTTAGGAATTAATTGGACGAAACAATTAATTATTTATTTAATTAATAAATGTTGGAAAAATATTTATGGAAAGTCACGTCCGAGTCGGGGGGGGGCTCCCCCCTCCCGGCAGCGAGGTCGGCAGCCAGGGCGGGCCCCACATGGGGTCGGCGGCCCATGGCGGACCCCACAAGGCAGGAGGCGGGTGGGAGGGCCAATCCGAGTTGGGGAGTTGAAGGTTTCCTTCCCCCCTCCCTTCCTTCCTTTGGATGAGTTGGAGTGGTGGGAGGTTTCCTCCCCCTTCCAAGTGGAGTTGGGCAGGTTTGGAAGATTGGGAGGGAGGAGTCCTCCTCCTCCCAATCCGAGTTGGGGGAGGGGGAGGGACTCCCCCTCTTCCCTTCCTTGGTCGGCCGGCCCAAGGGGGAGGGCTTGCCCCTTCCCCAAGCACCTCCACCCCTTGGCCTCCTTTATAAGCAACCCTAGGCCCCTAGGGTTTGACACACAAGTTTGCCTCCGTGCAAGTTCCCTCTCTCTCTTGTAGATCTCATGTGTTGAGAATTAGACGTCTCTACTTCTCATATAGATCTAATCTATTTGATTAGATCTACCACCTAAACTACGCCGCAAGGCTGACTCTCTTCACCACGTGCTAGTAGCTAGGCGGTGAACGCACGCGGTGGATCGACAAGGTGTATGTGTGGATACCGCTAGAACGGGATTTGTGCAAGCGAGTTCCTTGGACAAAGGAGCAACTTCATCAAGGTCTACATCAACGATGACGTTCGGCGACAATCTCACCTCCCGGCGTGGACGTGAGATTCTTCATCAGGCTACACCGACATCTACTTCGACAAACACAAGATCTTCCGCAATGGTGTTTGTAAGTATTCTAGATCATCGCATTATGGGGTGCAATGTACCTTCATAGAATAGATCTTGGCGGCAAGGTTACAGATAAATTTTAAAGTTTTTCCACGCAACCCAATAGATGCCACAGTGCCAGTTCCTGTTTTCTGCTGTTTTTGGTTTCAGAAAAGTTGTTCTGGAAATATTCTCGGAATTGGACGAAACAAAAGCCCAAACTCCTATTTTTTCGACACGTCAACGGAGTCCAAAGCAGAGAAGGAGGGGAGCCACGAGCCAACCACACCATGTGGTGGCGCGGCCCCACCCCCTGGCGCGCCGCCATGTAGTGAGGGTCCCTCGAAGCGCCTCTGACCATCGTACTTCGGCCTATATATTGCCCCTGAAAACCCTAAAAGCATCCATCATATTCCAGAAAGGTTTCCGCAGCGCCGCCGCCATCGAAGACAAGTTTCGGGGGTCTGCCGGGACGGGGATTGACCCTCGGATCCTTCTCCATCGACTCCACCGCCTCCACTTCGACTCCATGATGGTTTGTGAGTAGTTCCCCCATGGACTACGGGTTCTAGCTGTAGCTAGTTGGTACTCTCTCTCCCATGTACTTCAATACAATGATCTCATGAGCTGCCTTACATGATTGAGATCCATCTGATGTAATCGGTGTTGTGTTTGTTCGGATCCGATGAATTGTTACATTATGATCAGTCTATCTATAAGTTTGTGAAGTTATTGTTGCTGCAATCTTGTTGTGTTTAATGCTTGTCACTAGTGCACGAGTGGCATGATCTTAGATTTAAGCTCTATAATTATTGCTTAGATTATATCTACAAGTTGTTTGCACATGTCTCTGTCCGGAACCCGAGGCCCCGGAGTGACAGCAACTGGGATAACCGGAGGGGATGGTTTAGACATGAGGATCACATGTTTTCACCAAGTGTTAATGCTTTGTTCCGGTGCTCTATTAAAAGGAGTACCTTAATTACCAGTAGATTCCCTTGAGGCCCCGCTGCAAACGGGCTGGTAGGACAAAAGATGTTGTGCAAGTTTCTCATTGCGAGGACGTATGAATATATATGGAAAACATGCCTACGTATGATTAATAGACTAGATGTTCTGTCTTAATGCTATTTCAATTCTATCAACTGACAAACTGTAATTTGTTCACCCAACAATTGTCATTGGAGAGTTACCACTAGTGTAGATAGCTGGGAACCCTGGTCCATCTTTCATCATAAAATACTCATTCGGTCCTATATGCCATTAGAAGTAGTATCAACTATTTTCTGGTGCCATTGCCTCTGTGTTACATGTTACTATTGCTCTCATATTACTACTGCTTTCACATCACCCTGTTACTAGTGCTTTTCCAGGTGCAGCTGAATTGACAACTCAGTTGTTAAGGCTTATAAGTATTCTTTGTCTCCCCTTGTGTCGAATCAATAAATTTTGGTTTTACTTCCCTCGAAGACTGTTGTGGTAATATCCCACAGTTTAGAGAGTCGGAAGGGTAGAAATAGAATATGTGCATATGCGTAGCATGCATCTGAAAATACGGGAAATTTTGGTGCGTTAAATCAAACAATGAAAAGTGATCAATGTTTCTCTCGACTCGATAAATTAGGGTTTAGATCATCATGTTGAGTGCTAGGAATTTCGACATGATCTTTATAGAAACTAGGAGCATCTGTCGAGTCACACGAGAATTGGACATGACCTTTCCTAATTCTCGACACATTTGAACACAATTGGATAAAATGACAAGTTATAATCAAATCAATTGAACATTTCATCATACAACATCATTATACATCTCTTATCATCACAATACATCATTCAAGCACATATCATCACATAAGAACCAAGATCTCATCTCATTCCCACAATACCTCATCTCAAATCATCATCTTTTACACATATTATCATCTCCTCATTACACTCATCTCAATTACAAACTTCAAAGTTCAAATGTCCAAGTACAAATAGATACATAAATCACAAATGTGTTACTTCACAAATTCTTGGAAATGAAATTGAAAGGGTAACTCATATTACATCATTTATAGAATATGTACATATCCCATCCAAATGAAAATATCATTACAAGTGATTAAAAATGATCCTAAAGCTAAATCTTGATCTTCTCATCATTACCTTGATCATCTTGATCTTCTTATCTCTCAATCTTCTCAAATATATTCCTGCAAGACAAAGAGGACAAAAGAGAAAGAAAGAAATGCCACCAAATAGATTTGGAGAAGGATTCACATATCAAGTATATGTTCTTATTAACAAATTTGTCTTTGCGTTAATAAAGCAATTGAATATCATCTAAATAAAAATAAGAACAAAAGAAAGGTTTCTTATAATAAAAATGTATGCTTTCACCACAAGGGTGAGGCAACTTTGTGTTGGAACTCAACTACTGGATACTAGGAACTTGTCCTAATACCCAAGTGGTGACTAGAGGGATTTTATCTATGGCAACAATGGATCATGGGTCATTTTTTGATCAATTAGAGGCAAATAGGCAACCAGGACAAGAAGGCGACATTTATCCATTCGATCAAACAACAAAGGCAACTTGGGGCAAAGGCTATTAGTATTGATCCAACTATCATTAGCAAATAAGTCAACATAATTGTTTCCCTCTAATCTAGTCAAGTTCCTAATCAAGAAAGCCCACATAAAAATATTTCTCCAATGATATCATGTATCAAGGAAGAAATTAAATAGTAAAGCATCATTGTCGAATTGGCAAGCCACTTGATCATCACCACCCATAAATGGTCTTAAAGCCCACAAATATGAAATTATAAAGCCACATGAGCACCATCCATATATTTGCAAAGCCCACATTAGAGAGAAGCTAAACAAGCCCATCTAGCAACAAAAACCACTTGTCTTGCTCAAGAATAAATCCTACAAGAGGATAAGACCAATGACCAAGCATTCTTATCCACAAGCAAAATATGTAAATTTACTTGAACCCTAAGTAATGAAAAGCTTTTGTGGATGAGCATGCCACACATGAGAGTTATCCACAAGCCAAAATATCTAGCTCAACTTGCACCCCAAGTAATGCCCCTGTATGAGAGCTTGACACCAAGTACCTTACTCATCCATGCATTTGAGGAGTCACCTAGTTGGGTGTCACCTCCACAACAAACAGCCACCATTATATATTTACCTTAGCACCCAACTACAACACATTTTCCTCACATCCATGTCTCCAAATAGCAAGTTATAAGCATCCAGCCGCACCATATGTTCTCTACATTAGCACATATAGACCAGCACCGATCTAGCAAACAAATCATCTCCCATAAATGTTAGAACAACTCAAACATCTCAAGAACAACCACAAGCACATCATGGAGATTACTTAAACCCATCCACCACAAGCCATTTCAGCTAGCAAAATACAATCTAGGAATTTCAAGCAGCAAGGAGGAGACAGTAGAACCATAAGAAGCATCGAGGAGGAGATGGTTGAACCTTGGAGCAAGATCAGAGCTCTTCCGTAGCTCTAGCTGCTCTACAACAGAGGTTGATTCATAAGTGCTAGTAAGAGGCTAAGCAGGTTCTGTAAATGACAGAACCATGCTAGAGAGTTTATTATCAGCATCTGTTCTTAACAGAGCCTTGCATAGCAAGGTATGGTGCTATAGAAAAGTGAATAGCACAACAGAGAACTTTTGTTTTGTGCAAGAAATAGGAAAGAGAGAAGGGAATGAAGTTGATTGCTGTAGCAATTGTTTGAGCATATGCGGCAAGGGAAAATAGCATTAGTGTAGTATCTGTTCTTATTTCATTCTTATCCAAGCACTACACAAGGCAGTGAACCAGCAGATCTGGATTAGCTGTGCTATGCACATCCTAACACATGGAAGAAGCACAAGAAAACATAAAAGACATATCTAAAGCAAGTTAGCTATTGTGTAACTCTCAAGAAGGCATCACAACAAGCCACACAAGTCTAAATTCCATTTAAATCTTCAAATCATTCCAACTACTCTTCAACTAGATCTCAACTAAGAGGATAGAAAGAGGTATTTCTCTCAGATTTGCATAGAGTTGCTATGCTAAATCATCACAGAAAAATTAAAACACACACTAGTATCTGTTCTTATAAAAACAAGGCCTCAGCCTTCGCATCATAGGCTCGGCTAAGAAAACATGTACAAAATATGTTTATATCAGTTTAACAGCCAAATTTTTCCAGGAATACATTTCATAAATCATTTTGGCAACATTAGAATCACCAGATCATGCTTGGCATGGATCTGAGCACAGGGCACACTCCCAAGAGGCACCACAGGAGTAACTCATGATCAACAAATCAGCACATGGGCACAAAATCATCCAATAATACATCTTAACAAAATAGGCAATACATCATATTTAATCCTGCTATACCAGGGCATCAGATCATCCAAATATTCGTGGGAAACATCGACAACATCATCTGGATAAGTAAATCATCAAGATTTCTTCCCTGAAATTAATTGACAGAAACAACAAGTGACTAAACTGAATATTTCTTCAGTTAAACCACAGTCCGAGACCAACCAGAGACCATAAGTTCGATTTCATGCACAAGTTCATCACTTGGATGAACTAGAGCAGTACCACGATCACTAGAATGGCTAGGAACAAATCCTAAACTTGTTCTACACCGAGAGCAAGCGGAATTCAGAGAGCGGAGAGGAAGAGAGGGAGTGGTGGACCATACCTGACACTCGGGCACAAACACCATGGCGTGGCGAGGCAGTGCTCACGCTACCACGGCGGAAGCTACCGCGAGGACGACGTCCGATGAACACCACGGCAATGGCGGCACAAGGAGCACCACGGTAGCGGCACATCGACCTGCGCCGAGCCACACCAGCAGCATCAGTGTGTCGAGGAAGCTTTCGAGCACCAGACGGAAACACCACGCACACCGGGGGTGGCAGTGGAGAACCAGCGGGAAACATAGAGGTGACGCCGAGGTTGCTATCACGGTACGGCCGTCCCATTGGCGTCGTATGTGAGGCGAGGTGGTGAAGGATCTCGTAGTAGTCGCGGAGGAGAAGACGCAAGGGAGGCGCCGGAGGCGCGAGAGCACCAGAGGCGTCGGCGACCCCAGTCCTGTCGGCTAGGGTTAGGGTTCGCTAGCGAGCTCAAGTTGGGGCGGAGAGGAACGAGTCGAAGGAGGGGAATCAGGAGAGAAGGCGGCGGAGCAGCGCTAGGTCGTGGCGTGTAATACCCCGCAGTTATAGGACTCGAGAGGGTAGATATAGGAATTGCATTTGTGCATTCATGCATCTTTTGGTAAAATCGGGATAATTTTCGCGCTTTTGTGTTAAAAAGAGTCGGGAGTCGATACCAGACGAGTGTCGAGGGTCTGGGAGTCAGGCATCGACAGATAGTCTAGAGGTGTCGATACTACTCATTTTCAAAACCTCACTAATTTGGTTATGTCAAAATTTTGACATGATTCATTTATAAGTTCTTTAGTTGAACACATTTCAACATCTTATCCAATCTTTATACACACACATTATAATTCAACAACACAAGTTATAATGATAATAAAAAGGAATGAATCATTCCATATGATTTAACACAAGACATACACACATATTATCACAATATTCAAATAAGAATCATTATTTCATCCACAAGTTCAAATACAAATCAAACACATGTTTGAATCCATTTCTTTACAAGAGTTCATCCACCCAAACATAAGTAAATAAATTGTTACAATCTGTCTAATACAAACAGAATTACATCTCTATAATTACATCAAGTGTGATCTATTACAAAATGAAGTGAAACAAAATCCTAAACTAAATCTTCACTTCTGGATGCTTGGAGTCTTCAACCTGCAAACAAAAACATCAAAAACAAAAGAAAAATTGGTGAAGATTAAAATGTTGCCAACACCATTTGATGCTGGCATATTAATGTTTGAAATCTGATTTAAGCCTAACCAAAACCATGGTTTGGTTAGACTAAAGTGGAGAATGCAAATAAAAATCCTGAGGCAACATAAGGGACTGATCTGTGATCATGCTCATTTAAATCCGAAGGCAACATGAGGGGCAAAGGCTTAGCACTTAATAGAATCAATTTCAGGCAACAATAGGCAGCAAGTGCTTTCAAGCAGTTTGATCCCAAGACCATTAAGAAAGGCAACATAATTCACAAACTCCACTTTATAAACCAGAAAATCAAATGCAAGTAAAAGCAGCAATGATTTGGTATCACACTTGCCATTAATTGACAAATGGATCCATAAACCCACTTATTAAGCTAATTGCTAGCTTAATTGTCCACACACTTGAGTTAAGCATTTCCAAACCGACATTCCCTAATCACAAACTTCACAGCCAAGTAAACTAGCAAAATATCTAGATCAAGATAGGATCAATGACTCGGCTGTGACTCAAATTTATCCACAAGGGGAGATGAACTGAGTAGCAGCATGCTGAAGTCTATCTTCAGTGTTAAAAGGAGTGCATAAAGAAGTCCACAGAGGCAGCTCGAGGTGAGCAGGGCCACTGCAAGCAGGTGAATCACCACCAGCAAGTTATCCTGGTGTCACAAGCACAAGAACATCTCAATTCAGTATAAATCTGAACCTGATCGAGGTCCTAGTTCACAAAAACTCCAGCAAACATAAATCACACGTTTACACAAGCACAACACATCCAGCAGCACCATTTCCACTTGTTCTTCACCAAGAACACACACCAGCCACTAGCCAATCATGGAGATTACCTAAAATCATCCACCACAAGCCACTAAGCCCTAGAAGGAGGCCAGTAGCAAGAAGAGATAGGAGAACCACAAGAAGCAGGCCTGGAGGTTGAACCTTGGAGCAAGATTCAGACTCTACCGTAGCTTGATCTGCTCTAGACCCAAGGTTGTTAAACATTTGAGCTAGAGAGTGATTAGCAGGTTCTGTAAATGATAGAACCATGCATGAGTGATTATTTGAGCATCTGTTCTTAACAGAGCCTTGCTCAGCAAGGTGTGGTGCTTTGGAAAGATGGATTTGCAAGCAGAGTACATCTGTGTGTGCAAGGAATAGGACAGAGTGAGACAGGGAGTGAAGTTGTGTGCAAAAGCATTTTGATTGAGCATATACAGAAGCACAGGGTGGATTTAGTGTAGTATCTATTCTTATTTTGTCTTGCACAACACATTACCACATGACAGTGAACCAGCAGAGCTGGATTAGCTGATCATATAAAAGTATACACTTGGAAGAAGCGCAGGAAAACATAAAAAGCATCTCTAATCAAGATAGCTACTGTGTAACTCTACAAGGAGGCATCACAGTGAGCCACACATGACTAAATCATGTCCTTAACCATCAAATCATCATAGCTAGTACCACTACTAGCTCAGTTATAATTTTTCTTATCACATTATCACATATGTGAGCATTTTAAGCCACAAATCATCCATAGAGCTAATGGAGGGATCTAAACATGAAGATCTACACCATTTCTCTCACATTTGGGCATACAGAAGTATTGCCAAGGCACAGATACACGCATCGGGTAGCAGAGCATCATCTGCTCGTCGATTCCTAAGCCAAGGAGGCGTATGAGTAGGTGTAGCAGCTACTGGAGCAATAGGAAGAGAGTATAGGGGATGCAAACGACGCTTACCAGGCGTCCATGGCCGTAGCTCCACGGCGGCGAGGCAGGCCTCGCGCAACCGGTGGAGGGGGCGAATGGGAGTAGGGGTACCACACCACCACACCATGGTGGCACAGGGGGCAAGCCCTGCGCCCAGCCACGGCGAGCACGACGGAGAAGGAGAAGACACGGCGGCGGCGGGCGAACCCTAACCCTAGGGCAAAGGGGATGCGCACGGCCGCGAGAGGAAGCGAAGCTCGAATCTCTCCGGTGGGATTGGAGAGCGGAGCGAGAGGAACATTTTGCCCCACGCCGCGGCGGCGGAGATGGCCGGAGTCGGCCGGGGCAAGGCGGCGACGGCGCTGGCGACATGAGCGCCAGGGCGAGGTCGGGCTCGGGCTCGAGAGAGAAGAGAGAGAGAGGAGAACCGACCCGAGCCAGGTCGAGGTTGACTTGGTTCAACCAAGTGGAGCCAGGGGTATTTTAGTAATTTCACACAAGAAAAATTCAAATCTTTCAAAAGCTTTTAAAAATTCAAATAAAATCCTAAAAATACAAATAAAATATGTAAACATATCAGCAGAAAATAATCTATCCAAATAAAATGTTACTTTGAATTTTTGAAAAATATTTCTTGTAGCAAAAATTCAAAGGATCCTTAAGTGGAAATGACTCTGAAATATTTCAAAATATTTTCAAAAGAAAATAATATGGGAAAATTATGTATCAAGTTCAATATATAATTGAACTACACTAAGACTATCATGTTACTCATCCTACCTAAAATTCAAATCAAATCATCAAAAGAAATTTTTAACAAAACTCTCGGGAATTTTTGGGAAAGAATAAAAATTATCTCATTATATGCATATTGGCATGTATTTGGTTTTTCAACATTGTCTGATACCGACAGTGTTATTGATTTTCAGAACACGCGAGTCCCAATTCGTCGGAAGCTTTAGACTGCACTACCTATCAGTCTCAAGGCAAGTTCCACCTTGCATGTCCTCGATTGATTATTTTTATCAAAGTATTCGCAAAGTACTATGGTTTATCATTGCATGAAGAAGAAAAACTATTTTCGAATGATGTGAATTGCTATAAGTATACGTTGGCTGGCAGTGGAACCACGGATTGATGTTGTGGTGGAGGTTCCACTGTACGGGAAAGTATATACCTAGGATTAATAACCCATGGCCCAGTGATCCTAGCGCCGTATCGAAGCATCAGCCAACAGATTCACTATGGATGGGCAAGTTAGAGGTTTCTTCCTTCGTTCGCATATCCTCGGCAGACTATTACCTGGTTGAGTCCGTTGCGACGGCCAACAGCGTGGGAGCGCATACCGTCCCCACCCGACGGGGTGATTTGGAATAGGAGCTCGGGAGTGGTGACGAGTCTTGGTCTTTGTACCAGACTGGGTCATAAGGGGTGGATATGCGTTGTGCCGGGAAGCGACTCCACATGACTTGTTGCCCTGAGTTCTGGCTATAGCACATATGGTGTGTTGAGAAAGCATAAAGAGCCAGGCTGCTGTTGGGTAAAGTGGTGCAGCTCTGCAGAGTTAAAACAAAAAAATTGTGACTGTCACATCCTTGTTCCAGGAGGGGACTACAGACCACAGCGGGAAAGGCATCCCAAGTGATGACTATAAACCCGTGGAGGCTGGGGGCATAGTTTTCCAAAATAAAATGGACCTTTTACTAAAAATGTTTTCCAAAACCTGCATATACATCCATGACTTTTTGGTCAGGATGGTAGATAGAGCATCATACACTTATTATCTATTATATGAACTTGCTGAGTAACGCTAGAGTTGCTCACCCTTTCCTCTTTTGACCCCCTGCTTAGACTCTGAGGAGGTAATAACGGAGGACTTTGGAGCATACCATTCCGACGAGGTGTACTTTGAGGCACCTGACCTGTCCGGAGGAGTAGAAGGCGTCGACTACATCATCGCCTACGGAGCCGACGACGCCGACGAAGAGGAGGTGGAGACTTAGAGTTGCCATAATAGGAACCTGGCCGAGCAAGCCTAGACTAGTACTACTTAGCTGCTGAGCCAATATGGTTCTTAGTTTATTGCTTTCTATCGCTAGTAGGTTGACACCTGTCAACACCGCAATAATAGACGGTCCTCCCTTGTCGGAGGAAGACGTTGAAGTTTTTAAGCATTTCTGGCTTGTAATATTCAGCAGTATGTAATAAAGTGGACCCGCAATGTTTCTGTTGTACTACTCTGAGGGATGTAATATTTACGGATAAGTCCTTCCGTGGGTGTTATGTCAACGACTTGTACACTACAATATGCAGTGGTGTGCGGGGTCACCGCATGGCGGCAGCGGAGCCGGCCGGCAATGGCCGGAGCAGAGGGTGCCGATCGTGGCGCCTCGCCACAGGAGAGAGAGGAGATCGAGAGAGCAAGAGAGGTGAGGATGGAGTGGGCCGGTCGGTGTTGACCGACCGAGCCAGACCTTGACTGGGTTGGGTCCAACCTAGTAGACACAGGGGTAATTTGGTAATTTTACCACTTAAAATTAACCAAACTTCAATGAATTTTAACAACATTATAAAGATCACAAAAATCAACTAAAAATATGAAACACACTCTACAAAATATGAGGAATTTTAATGTTAATTTTATTTGAATTTTTTAAAAGTATTTTGTTGATAATTGTTTTTGAAAGCTCCTTAAGTGGAAATGATTTGAAACTATTTTTTTTCAAAAACAATTTTATTAAATGAAAATAATATGTGGATATAAAGTATTGAAGTTCAATTATATTGAACTATTTGAATTTAATCACTTTAAAATTATTCCTCATGAAAATTGTTGTGAAACTCTTTAAATAATTTAAAAATCTCAAAAACTTGAAAAATCTTATAATCCACAACTTGGGAATTTTGGGGTGACGATGCATTTCATGATTATGCATAATAGCATGTTGCTAGAGTTTTCGTAGTCCTTATTGGGATTACTTTGCTATTTTCAGATTCGGGGTTTTATCGTAAACCCTAGAAACCCGAAGAGTTGAACGACCATTTCTACCACAGGCAAGTTCATTCTTGCATATCCTTATTGAACTATTTTATAAAAACTATTTTCAAAAATATATTATTATCATTGCATTGAAAAAGAAAAACTATTTTCGAATGATGTGAATTGCTATATATATATTGTTTGGCGGGCAGTGGAACCACGGTTTGATGTTGTGGTGGAGATTCCAATGTACGGGAAAGTATATACCTAGGATTAAGAACCCATGGCCCAGTGATCCTTGCGCCGTATTGACGTGTTTACCATGAGATCTGCTATGGACGGTAAAGTCAGCTGGATCTTCTCTCGTTCACATATCCTCGGCAGGCTATTATCTGGTTGTGTCCGTTGCCACTACAAGAAATGTGTTGATATATGACCCTCAATTTTCGTCACTAAATCGTCACTATTCTTTATTTATGACGATTTTATGACGAAAAACAAAACGTCGTCAATCTACCGTCAGAAATCAAAAATTACGACCTTTTTTTGAAATCGTCATAATTTTCTGTGACGATTTTGGACCGTCATTGGATTATGACGATCTACTTTCGTCACTAGCATTCTACCCACTCCACGTCAGATCCCACGTGGCCTGTCTACGTGGCAAGATTATGACGAAACCAAAAACGTTGTAAATTGAAATCAGCCCGGTCCATTTAGGTGTCCCATTTGGGCCGAGCCCATTAATTCTGGCCTTCTTTTCTGGACGTCGGCCATTTCTGTCCATTTTCTTTTTGGGCTATTTTCATAATTGGGCCTTTACTTTTTTGTGATCGATTTCTGTAATTTCCAGATTTAGATCCAAAGAATTCTACTTATAAATTTTGGGCCACGGCCTTTTTAGAGCTCATTCATTTTTAGTCAAGTCCAGTATTAAGCCATTTTCGACCAAGAAACTTCCAGGCCGAGACCACTGAAGGTACAGAATACAGTCCATATTTTGTTGCCTCTCTTTTTTGACCATGTATTCACTTCAAGCAAATATATACAGGACACTGAATTACCAGAAAATTACAAAGGAACTCGAATTTTAGCATTTTAATCATCAACAAACTTCGACAGTTCACCAGAAACATTACATTCAAAATTTACATAAATAGACAGCAGTTCACCAAGTTGACCCCTCCGAGCTATTTCACCAAGTTCCAACTTCCGAGAGAAGGACGCACCACTGCCGTTTTCTGTGAATATACAATGAGAATAAGTTGAGCACCATGACTACATTAGGACTACAAGATGCAGTTCATTAGTGATGAATTTATGGAGAACAGAAACTGGTTCACCATAAAAGAGCATAGAAGAAAACTAATTAACGCATGTTCTAGCTCAGAACAATCCAGAAAATACAAAATATGACAAAATAATTTAAGGTTCATGCAAGTTTGAGAATCTGTAGAGTATTTAAGTGCAAGTTGATAAATGAACAAATAATTGATCAAGCAATATGCAAGCTAGCAGGAATGTTTACGTTTCATACATCTGTCATGCTAAACATATTCTACTACATCTCTCCATTAATAAAGATGAACAAACTTTATCATTTCTCCTTAAACTTGTGCACGCATTGCTCGTATAGAATTTGCATCTTAATAACATAGAAGCACTTGGCTAGGGAAATTATATTTCATATATGTTTTGTGAGATCGGTGTGTCATTACAGCAGACATGCTAAATATATTTTTAAATGATATTGGGCAAACATCCAAAACAGGTACAGGTCAAGCTAGAGACACGAACCTTAATGATGTTGCCAACGAGGTAGGGCAGCTGGTTTGCTGCAACTCGTCTTACACAACTCCTTAAACTTGGTTTGCTAAATATATTCTACTGGTTCTCCCTGGTCCTTAAAGCTCCCCAGCTCTAGATAACTCTGCTGCAACTCGGCCTACACAACACACCCAAAAACAAACAACTCAGATCGTCATTTAAATTTAAATTGAACTAAGGAACAACATGATTAAACAGTCAAAGCACACATTATCCCAGGTCAATATCATCAGGCAGTGAGGGCAGAAGTTAGCAGGAAGTTCTTAAAATCGAATATTCTGCCTCAACAAGTGCAATGTAGACGCCCAGCAGTCTTTGCGCTTTGGCTGAATATGTTATCCAGTTTTCTATCCAGAACATCAAACTTATTTCAGTTTGTCATCTATTTGATTAACTCAAAAATAGATTCAATATTTACAAGATTAACTAGTTATTTAGACAAGTGTGTGTTGCTATGCTGTGACACACAAACCATTTTTCATAGGATTGATTAGTCAGTTAGCAGTTAAGTTCTCATGAGCTAATTAGATAGCAATTCAAAATCACTAGTATCCAGGTCAAACACACCAAGACCTACCAAAAATTGAGCGCACCAGCCACCACAAATCCAGGTTAACGAGCACGTCCACCCAATCTAGCAATCGCGACTCTCAACAAACACGATAGGATACAACTAGTAAATCAGCAGAGGAACGTGTAGGCACTCACAACGAGCGCGAGCGGAGGCAGCAGCCTCTGTGCCACCACGGCCACAAGCGCACCCACCGTCATCACCTCTCGGCCCCCCTAACCGCCGTAGCCGCCATCTCTACACGGAAACAGGCCTATAAGCGCGGATTCCGGAAGCAGAAACGGCCAAATCTGAGCTCGGCCGGAACCCTAGAAGGAGGAAGAAGGCCGTACCTCTAATGGAGCGCCGAAGGGAAGGAGGAGGAGCGGGTAGAGGAGATGTGGTCGACCGGAACCATGTGCGAGGATCACGTCGATGATGTCGCCATCCTGGTTGCAGAGCAGTGGCCGGCGTGGGGCAAAGCCACCGGAAACCCCTAGGTCCGCGTTGCGGCTATCTCGACGGAGTGGCGCGCATCAAAGCACGCGCAAGCCAGCGAGCCAGCCGGCCGCGACGCCGTGACTTCTTGGTGGCGGTGTATCTGTCGCCTGGGCGGCGCGCTCGATCTGCTGCAGGACCACGAAACGGAGCGACTTTGAGAGGTGGGGGTGGCGGAAGGGAGGATGGCCGGGGCTGGGGAGGAGTGGACGGCGGTGGAGGGACCTGCCGGCGAGGTGAGAGAGACGGCGGTGGAGGGACCTGCCGGCGAGGTGAGAGAAGCGGCGGTGGAGGGATCTGGATCGGGGCGAGGATCTGGGAGATGAGGCGGCTGGGAGGAAAAGAGGATGGGGTTGGGGATTAGGGTTTGGGTAGTGTTCAATGTGACGCCCGCTGATGTGGTTGGTGGCTCGATGCGTGAGTGATGGACGGTTAAGATCGCGTGCAACAGAGTGATCCGCGTCGAGATGGTTTCTCGCGTCTCATTGGCCAGCTTTCTCGCGCTTAAATATTCTTAATTTGAACTAAAAGTGATATATATTTTGCTCGTCATTTTTTAGGATTTTCGTTTTTAGATTCATAACTAGTCATTTCATCGTAGATACACATAAATATTTGCATGATTCAATCAGTACACACGAACGGTCATGACCGAGACTTCGACTAGATTTTCAAACAAGCATGTTAAATTCAAAAAAACAAATACATGGAAAACATTCGCGTAGCGTCATGACATGTGACCTAGTTGCCATAAAAATATAAACTTGCAATACAAAAGTTTATTGAAAACATGTTCCAAAAATTTGTTATCATTAATAGATATTCACAGCTTTCAAGACTAACAAGCAGTGTTTTGGCCACATTCATAACATAGTTGTCGAAATGTGCCTGAATTTGTCACATATATGCATTGTGGCATGACAAACAATGTTGCCGACCAATGATTTCGACATGTTTCATAAAAAATCCACATTTCAATTTTTAAGTGCTAATAGCCCGACTTTTTGTGAAACGGCTACCGAGAGTGTCATCCTAAATAGAACCGATACAAATTTTTCACATAGTATATATTATTTTATGTACAATCGCCAAAAAATATTCATTTATGAGCTGCCTACCATTTTTCGGTAAATTAAACGGCTTTTGCCGATTCTACTGGAAATTGCTAAAATTTTAACTACAAGTGCTATGTATCTTGCCCTTTATTTTTCAGGATTTTCATTTTTAGGTTCACAACTAGTCATTTCATCATAGATACACAAAAATATTTATCTGATTCAATCACTACACACGAAAGGTCATGACCAACACTTCGACTAGATTTTCAAACACGCATACGAAATTAAAAAAGAAACAAATAAATGGAAAACATTCGCGTAGCGTCATGACATGTGACTTAGTTGCCATAAAAAAATATAAACCTGCAATACAAAAGTTTATTCAAAACGTGTTCCCATAAACTTGCTATCATTAATAGGCATTCATAACTTTCAAGACTAACAAGCAGTGTTTTGACCACATTCATAACATAGTTTGTCGAAATGTGCCCAAATTTGTCACATGTATGCATTGTGGCATGACAAACAATGTTGCCGACCAACGATTTCCACATGTTTCCCAAAGAAATCCACTTTTCAATTTTTAAGTGCTTATAGCCCGACTTTTTGTGAAACGGCTACCGACAGTGTCGTCCTAAATGTAACCGATACAAATTGTTCACATAGTATATATTATTTTATGTACAATCACCAAAAAGTATTCATTTCTGAGCTTTCTACCATTTTCCGGTCAATTATACGGTTTCCTGCCAATTCAGCTAGAAATGGCTAAACTTTGAACTACAAGTGATATATCTCTTGCCCGTTATTTTTCAGGAATTTCACTTCTAGGTTCACAACTAGTCATTTCATCATAGATACACAAAAATATTTGCATGATTCAATCACTACACACGAACGGTCATGACCGAGACTTCGACAAGATTTTCAAACAAGCATACAAAATTAAAATAAAATAAAATAATGTAAAGCCTTCATGTAGCGTCATGGCATGTGTTCTTAGAAATATGTTGAATTTAAAATAATAATCCAAAAACCTTATGTAAAGTAATATATAAGGTTAGTGGTATTTTCTTATTTTACTTTAAATAAAAACAATCTCTAATATTATGTAATCACAGAGTGCATCTTTACAAAGAATGCAAAATTTATTTGGTTTAAATTGGATTTCAAAATCAGAAGTAATAAAAGAAAAATAAAAAGGAACAAAAAAAGAAATCGCCCAGACAGCCCATTACTCTACCGCACCAGTCAAGGCCTATTTCCGAACCTAGACAGGATTATATCCTAAATATAGGCCTGCTTCTCGATTTGGACAGAACCTCCATGCTAGCTCAGCGGTTCGGTGTCGTTCTAGTTAGCGAGCGGTCTCGGGCTCGAGTTCCGCTCGCGCACTATTTTTGCGATTATATTACACGGGCTCGGGCTACATTGGTGTGGGGACGTGTGCGGCACCCTCTTGTCAGAATCTGGTTGCTGGACCCACATGTCAGGCGCGGAGTTGTATCCACATGGACCTATTGTACGTGCACGTGCGGCCCATATGTCAGGGCGTCCTCATGTCATTGGCGGGGGCGGCGCCCACATACCTGGTAGGTTGGTGTGTGTCCCCATGTGAGTCAAGATTGGGTAGGGCCCACATGTGACTGGTGGGGCCGCATATTAGGTAGAGCTAGCGCGGGATCCACATGTCATTGAGGTGGGACCCACATGTCTGGTAGGGCTGACGTAGGATCAAGATGACACGTAACCAAAATGTGTCATGTCAGCATGACACATAGGCACACTGGATGACGTGGCAACAATAATTATAATTGTAAATGCTTACGAGGACGATTTTAATTGGTCATAGCTGGTCATAGTTGACCGAAAATAAGGCCACAAACTTGGTGGCAAAAATTATGACGATTTAAGCAGTGACCTTCTTGACTAAATCGTCGTAATTTTAGAGTGTTTTGCCCCTCCAAGTGGCCTGTGACCATCTCGTCTAAAATCGTCATAATTTTATGAACAATTTTTTCACCGTCATTATTAAAAGGTCATACATCAGCACATTTCTTGTAGTGTGCGGCGGCCAATAGCGTGGAAGCGCGTGACCTTCCCACCTGACGGGGTGATTGGAATAGAAGCTCGGGAGGGGTGGCGGGATATATAGCGGTCTTTGTTACCGGCCGCGCCACAAATGGGCGGATATGTGTTGTGCGGAGAAGGGCAGTGATTGGCTAGGACTCATACCTGGCCCCATACCATGGAAGTATGGACGGGAAAGATCGCCCGGAAAGGTAACAAGGTTGGGTTTCTCTCATGGGTAAAGTTACGCAGCTCTGCAGAGTTAACAAAAACAAATTGTGGCTATCACATCCTTGTTCCAGGAGGGAACTACAGAACGTTGCGGGAAAGGCATCCCAAGTGATGACTAAAGACCCGTGGAGACTGGGGGCATAGCTTTCTGAAAATAAAATGGACCTTTTCCTAAAAATATTTTACAAAGATATGCATATTCATCCATGACTTTTTGGTCATGATGGTAGATAGTGCATAAAACACCTTATCGCCTATTACCTGAACTTGCTGAGTAACGCTCGTGTTGCTCACCCTTTCCTCCATTGACCCCCTGCTTAGACTTTTGGAGCCATTCAAGGAGATGATAGCTATCCATGACGACGACAAGGAGGTCTTCAACAAGGAGTCCAAACCTACCTGGTGGATCTTGAAGGAGTCAACTGCTACTTCACCAACAGAAGGATGACGACAACCTTGCCCAGTGTCGTGGGGTCACTCTTCGACTACCCCACGGTGGGGATACCTGGGTCACGCCAAGCCTATCAGCCTTATGACGAGGGCCCAAGGAAGGCCCAAGGAGGACGACGTGCGGCCCAAGATAGTCGACTAGGTTATGCGACTCATACCTAATTTGTAAGCGCCATCGGCACCGTTCACCCAAGACCTAGCCTACCATATAAAGGCTAGGAGGGTCCCTCGTTCTAGGGTACGCTCATAGCCGCCACCACAAACCCTAGCGAGATTGCCATCTCGCCATTGTAGCCACAACTCGCCATCAATACCAGACAAGCAGGAAGTAGGGTGTTATCCTCCGGGAGCCTGAACCTGGGTAAACGCCTCGCTTGTCAGCCGTCGTGATCACCAGCGCTCACCTCTCTCCCCCTCAATCAACCCGGGGTGCATAACCCTGGGATTTATCGAGTTAACACCTCTTCATTTGGCGCCGTCTGTGGGAAAGAACGAGCGCTGGAACCATGGTCGCACCGGCTCCATCGACTTTGAAGACCAACGTCTGCATCACCAGGGAGCCAGTCTGCTTCGGCTCCTTCGAGTACACCTTCCACCCGCCGGCCCACCGCTTGGTGTACGCCGATCTGCATGTAGGTATGTGCTTCACCTTCGGTACCATGCATTACTTCGTAGACAGCTGTGGAGTACTCAGATCCACGGCGATCGCACCACGCGCGGTGGCGGCACCCGCATCTACCGCGACTGCGCCATCCGCGCCGCCATCTGCTGCGGAGATCGCGCCCGCTGCGACTGTGGAGATCGCATCTTCGACTGCTGAGAAGACCGCATCTGCGTCGACTACATCGTCCACTTCGGCGACCACCGCGCAGATCGAGTCTACTCCGACTACCTCGATCGCGTCGCTAGCAAGGCCAAGATCTGCATCAGCTTCGACTGCGTCGACCACACCTTCGGGGGCTACTGTCGCACCAATGGAATACGGGGTTCCCATAGTGTTGCCCAAGTAGGTCCACCGCCTGTGGGTCCACCGTGAAGATGGACAAGGCCAAGGAGCAATGCAAGACTCACGAGCACCTCGCGCCCCAGCCAGGTTTGCCGGGTGCAAGGGACCCCGGGTCCCCTGCACCCCGGAAGAGCAAGGTGACCCCGAGAGCCCGAGACCCCGATGATAACCCCCAAGAGCAGGGGATCACTGTAGCACTATTTGATAAGTATTTGAGTGTCGAACCCACGAGGAGCTGAAGGTAAACTATCTATTCTCTAAAGCCCTATAACCCTCTTATATGGCCTTTACGCAAAGCAATAAATGTGAAAGGATCTAACTAATGGAAGCAAGTGATGTGGAATGGGTTTATCTAGTAGCAAATTTCTTAGAGCAAGTTTCTCGCAACAGTTTTCTCAAGCAAGTCTCTCAAAGTAGCAAGTAGCAAAGATCTCAAGTAGCAACTATCTCAAGGGATCAAATGTTCTGGCAATTTTTATTTCATTCATGTGGTTGTCACAATTAGTGAAGCACATGTTTCAGTCTTAATTGTTTCTTTTAGGAGGGAGCCATAAATATGTGCAACATAAGAATTATTAAGACATAATTGTCCCACCATAGCCTTAAGTTATAGGGTCCCCCATATATATCCCCCATAAAGTAACTTCAAGTCTCAGACATCAGTTTCTCTCTACTCCGACATGTCCTACTCAATCCATTACACTATGGTGATCACCTTACATGCATTCCCCAACATATACGTGCACTCATATATTGTACATCAAGACAATCATAAAAGATAACAAAACTTGTATGCAACCAATCAATGAATTATTTCACTATTGCCATGAACAAATCACTTCTCAAACATAGACGGGGAGACATAATAGATCAAGGAAAAGTATATTGTATCGTACATCATATTTGCCAAGAGTTTACAATGGGGAGATGGAGATGATCTTGCTGTAGATGTTGATGATGAACACGCCGAAGGGGGGTAGAGCCCTCCAGAGGTGATTCCGGCGGCGTTTCCCCCCTCCGATCTTCTCCGGCGGCAGCCTTCTAACTCTCTGTTTTTGTGTTTCTGTGTTTCGGCGGGGCTCCCTGATTCGTCTCCAACGTATCTATAATTTCTGATGTTCCATGCTTATATTATACCAATTGCTACATGTTTTATATACACTTTGTACCACTTTTATGCATTTTCTTCTCCACTTGTGCCATCATGTTTAGATCTTGTGAGATGTCTATCATGATCAAGATCATCTTATTGTAATGCTACATGTTGTGTTTGCTGGGATCCGATGAATTTTGATACTATGTCAAGTTGAATATTGTATTATCATGTCTATGTCTTTTATGATCTTGCATGCTCTCCGTTACTTGTTAAAGCTTTGGCCAAGTGAATGCTTGTGACTACAAGAGCGAGTATTTATGCTAGATAGTTGGGTTCAGCCTCAATTTAACCTGGGATAGTGACAGAAAGTTCTAAGGTTGTAGATGTGCTGTTGCCACTAGGGGTAAAACAGCAATGCTTTGTCTAAGGATGAATGTTTTGTTTACATTATGCACTTTACTTAATGCAATTGTCTGTTGCTTGCAACTTAATTCAGGAAGGGGTACGGATGTTACCTGAAGGTGGACTATTTAGGCACAGATGTATGCTGGATAGTGATCTATGTACTTTGTCGTAATGCCCAAATGAATCTCATAGTAGACACTACAATTTGCACATGCATACTATGCACTTATCAATATTGTCAATTGCCCAGCTGTAATTTGTTTACCCAGCATGTTAATTATCTTCATGGAGAGACACCACCAGTGAACTATGGACCCCTGTTCATTATTTTACATCTGAAATACAACCTACTGCAATCATTGTTCTCTTTCATTTTCTGCAAGCAAACATCATTTTCCACACTATACATTTAATCCTTTGTTTTCACCAAGCCGGTGAGATTGACACCCTCACTGACTCGTCGAGGCAAATTAGTTTGATTGTCTTGTGTGCAGGTTCCAAGTCAACAGCCAGGATCTCCCCTTCGACACAAGCTTTCTGGCGCCGTTGACACCTTCAGAGCATCGCGATTTCCTACTGGTTCGATAAACCTTGGTTTCATACTGAGGGAAGACTTGCCACTACACTCATCAAACCTTACACTTGAGGTCTCCTAACGAACGTGTGCTTCACACGCATCAAGCAAAGTTTTCTGGCGCCGTTGCCGGGGATCTCGAGTTGCTCTTGCAAGGGGAGTCTCTCACTTCCAATCTCTTTACTTTGTTATTTGTCTTGCTTAGTTTTTTTTATTTAGTCTTGTTTGCTCTCTTTATCAGAAACAAAAAAAATTAGTTACTTGTTTTTTTCAATTCGGCATGTTTTTGTTTTTGCAAAAATGAGTACTCATGAGAACACCAAGTTGTGTGACTTCACTAGCACAAATAATAATGATTTCATCTGCACTACTATTGCTCCACCTGCTTCTAAAGCTGACTTTTATGAAATTAAACCTGCTCTATTAAATCTTGTTATGAAAGAGCAATTTTTTGGTGTTAGTACTGATGATGCTGCTGCCCATCTTAAAAAAATTGTTGAACTTTGTGAGATGCAAAAGTATAAGGATATGGATGGGGATATTATAAAACTAAAATTATTTCATTTCTCTTTGAGAGGAAGAGCTAAAGAATGATTGCTATCTTTGCCTAAAAATAGTATTGATTCATGGACAAAATGCAAAGATGCTTTCATAGGAAAATATTATCCTCCTTCTAAGATTATATCCTTGAGAAGTAGCATTATGAATTTCAAGAAATTTGATAATGAACATGTTGCCCAAGCATGGGAGAGAATGAAGTCTTTGGTAATTGTCCCACTCATGTACTGACTACTTGGATGATCATCCAAACCTTTTATGCAGGATTAAATTTTTCCTCAAGGAACTTATTGGATTCGGCCTCTGGAGGTACCTTTATGTTCATCACTTTGGGTGCTGCAACAAAGCTATTTGATGATATGATGATTAACTATTCCGAATGGCACACTGAAAGGGCTCCTCAAGGTAAGAAGGTAAATTCTGTTGAAAAAACCTCCTCTTTGAGTGAAAAGATTGATGTCATTATGTCTATGCTTGTGAATGGTAAATCTCATGTTGATCCTAATAATGTTTCTCTAGCTTCATTGGTTGCTCAAGAAGAGCATGTTGATATAAATTTCATTAAAAACAACAACTTCAACAACAATGCCTATATGAATAATTTTGGTAGCAATAATTATAAGCCTTATCCTTCTAATGGTTATGGCAATTCTTATGGTAATTCCTACAGCAACAATAGAAGTGTACCCTCTGATCTTGAAGCTATGCTTAAAGAGTTTATTAGTACACAAAATGCTTACAATAAATATGTTGAGGAAAAGCTTGGTAAAATTGATGTTCTTGCTTCTAAGTTTGATAGTCTTGCTCTTGATGTTGATCTTTTGAAACTGAAAGTTATTCCTAATGAAGTTAAAGATACTAAGTCTTTTTCTACAGCAAATGTCATCCAAGTTCGAATTTATAACAATATTAGGATGTTGGCTGAATTGCATGCTAGGTGGGAAAGAGAGGATAAAATTGATAAAGAGAATAGTATAGCTAGAGTTTGTACTATCACCACCACTAGTAATGCTAATGTTTCACATGATAGTAAGCCTCCTACTATCAATGGTAATGTTATTGGTGTTGGCAATGTCTCTACTACTTCTGCAAATCGTTTAAAATTGCCTAAAACTGCTGCAACTATTTCTGATAAGAGTGCTGAAATTTTTCGAATTGTGGGAGATAATGGTTCCATTACCATTGACCATAATGATTTTGATTTTTATGATTGTAATATTTATGAAGTTATTATGTTCTTGCAAAATTTAGCTAGAAGTCCTAATGCTAGTGCTATTAATTTGGCTTTTACAAAACATATTACAAATGCTCTTATACAAGCTAGGAAAGAGAAGTTGAAACATGAAGCTTCTATCCCTAGGAAGTTAGAAGATGGTTGGGTGCCCATCATTAAGGTAAAGGTGAATGAATTTGATTGCAATGCTTTATGTGATCTTGGTGCTAGTATTTCTGTCATGCCCAAGAAACTTTATGATATGGTTGATTTGACACCTTTGGAACATTATTATTTGGATGTTTATCTTGCTGATAATGCTTTGAAGAAACCTTTGGGGAGAATTGATGATGTTCTTATTATGGTTAACAATAACCTTGTCCTTGTTGATTTTGTTGTTATGGGTATTGAATGCAATGCATCTTGTCCTATTGTTTTGGGAAGACCTTTTCTTAAAACTGTTGGTGGTATCATCTATCTATTATATAATTAAAATACAGGACAAATAACGGCTTAGATTAACCAACTTAAAAGGAACGGCCTAGATTTTGCATGCACACGTGATATATGGATCATAGCTTTATGCCTTTAAATAAGGGGATCGACTGCTCTAGGTCAAATCGATCAAAACATCCGATCGGAATCGAGCCTTCCAAGCTATCAGAAACGTGAGCAAGCAATTCGATGAGAGATCAAACAAAGAACCATGTCGACGACCGCAACATATGGAAGTAAAGTCGATGAGGTCGTGGCTACGACTCCGAGCGCTTCGTGATCACGGCCGCGGCGAGAGCGCTGTCGCACCATCACATTATCCAGGACGATCGCGTAGAGAACGGCGTCCGATCGATCCGCTGCCTCAACATATGCACCAAGGTATATAGACGCCGCCGCCAGAGGTACCAGCTCCACACCTCCGCCAAGACCACCACGTTCGGGTAGCAAGACCTGAAGAGCTCATGCCGTTCGGACGGCGCGATCAGCAAAGACCTCGCGCAGCACATGGAGGCCAAACAGCCCTAACAAAGTATGGCAGGGGGCACTACTAATTGTAGTTAAGGCCCGTAACTTGCCGCCATTAGACTGTCAGCGTCACTGCTGCATGACCCAAAATTCAACATGTACGCTAGCTCCGTCCCTGAATTCACCTATATTCTACATGAGGCCTCGAGCGGTCAAGCCCTCAACCGCTCGACGAGTTGACTGATTGCTGCCGCCATGATATTACCGTTTCTCCGTGCACATATCTGATACCAAGAGAGAGACACGCACATGAGAAAAGCATTGAACAACGATTAATTGGAAGTCGCGGTGCGATTTTCTCCGGCCGGCCGGCAGGTGTTCCGTACGCATATCTGCTACCAGGGAGAGACACGCACACGAGAAGAGCATTGTCAACATCGAATCATCGATTGGAATTTGGAAGGACACAGAGTCGCGGGGGGGCGATTTTCTCCGGCCGGCGTTGGCTTTCAGTTTCGTGCGCACTCTAGGTATTCACCACACCATGACTCAGGAGGCACAACATTGATCGAAGGATGAGCAGATTAATCTGCATGCCAAGTTAATACAGCAGCACAACAAAAAGCAACCTAGCGGCCAATCGGGCAACTAAAATAGTTGTAATTCTAAACGCCGGCAGCCGGCGATGTTACAGGATCTAGAGATGCATGCATGCCGACGATGTCGCTGATGCGGGAGGGTTCACTGTATGGAAGCAAACGAAGGATTCTGAACATGAATGGGGGAACAAGCAAGTGATCTCTTGATTTGACATTTATTTTTTTAGTTGATTGCTAATGCGCCACGAAAATCTTCCGTGACTAATATAGGAAGCAATCCAGTTTTGATGGAAAGCTAGCCAGTACAGATCGTAAGGGTCGATTGCTCTGCGGTATTGCTTCCCCAATAGTTCATCATGCAACTTTTAATCAGATCATACAGGACAGAAGCCAATCAAGCAGGAGAAGATGTTGAACGTTGAGCTTCGGCTGGTAGGCAACGCTGCACGACCACACCGGCGACGACGCGAACGACCCCTCGAACAACAAGACAGACCGAAAAGCCATGAACATCATTCTCAACACTTAATCCTTTTCCGGACATAAAACGGTCTTTGATGAGCTCAAGGTGGCAATGGCGTTATCCCGCCGACGAAGGTAACTCGAGGCGACGGCGATCTCACGCCAGTAAAGCTGACAAACTTATAAGAAGGTGCCATGATTCTACCTCAATGTTTTCGAGGAGTCCGTATGGTGATATACATCTGGCAAGAAGCCACGGCGTCCAAAATCTACACCTCGGTTTTGAATCGATGGCGACCTGTCAACTACAAAGACCAAAGGCTGGTGCGGGCGCCCAACGACAGTACAGGATTTGGTGACCCGACATGAAGTTTGCATCAGGTGGGCTTGATTATTTTCTGATGATTTAAGCCGGTTTTGTCCTCTCCTCATGCATCAGCCAATTCTATGAAGGCTGAAGACATACATACGCATGCATCTGGAGTTTACTTGGAATTTGTTTAGTCTCAGTCCGGAATGCAGATTTTTGGCATGCGGGTTAAAGGATCGAACGCACATATTCGTAATCTCAAGCATGAAATAAAATATGGTATGTGTCTTACCTTTTGGTTAAATATTGTACTTATATGTATCCTCTATTCTTTCCGCATTGATATGTGCAATGTTTTTATTTGTATGGTAGATTATATATGTGTCGAGACATTCCAGTCTCATACTTCCAGAGCACAACATAGCATTGTGATCGTTGAGTGCATGGCTGAGAGCTTTAACTCTGTGATTACCAAATAATGTGTCTTCAGTTATATAGCGACCAATTGCGAGAGCTGAAGAGGAGGTTACATAATTAATATGCATGTGCTGGATCAGATATATTGTAGAATCAAAATAGAAGGATCAAGGTAGAGCCCAGGTACTATGTATTTGTCAATGAATTCCGTATATTTTGTAGGACTAAATGATATTAAGGGATTACCTTGAAAATAATTTAGTTATATATTACTCTCATATGCATGTGATTTGTTTTTGCGGGTGATTTAGAGAGATGTAATCTTTTGATTTTCCACATGATACTGGCATAGATGAGAGACGCGATCAAGTATACATATTTCTTAAATAGGACAACGTATTGAACTTTTCCTTATCGAATTCACATGATTAATAATTAATGAATGCAATGTTTTTAAATATAAAAATCTAACACCTAAGATCAGTTGGGAATAAGGTTTCAAAAGATTTTATAAGATAATGAGAGATTTAATTAACTCGCTTTTTGCATCAACGCGATACAAATTAAAAAAAGGATTCAATATGTTTTCTGGAGGCAAGGATATGTTATCAACTTTTAAGTGTTTACACCTGAACTTACTATAAGGCCTCACTCGATTGATGGCCAATACTCCCTTCGTTTATAAGTATAAAATGTTTTAGTTTTTGTCCACATTCAAATGTATCAAGATGTATGTAGACATATTTTAATGTCTATGTACACTTATTTGGGTTTGCACCTAGCCAACATATGAGCTAGCTAAAACATCGTATATTAAAAAATGAGTGAGTATGTGTTTAGGTACATATATGCTGAAAAACCACGCCGCATAGATTCGAGTCACCATGGTCTCAAATGTACTACGAAGGTTTCCATGATAAATTCTTGAACTAACTTCATGTGAATACAGAAACCGGAAAACTTGACAGTAATTCATATAGATTTTTTCGCAAGAAAATTCATACAGAAATTAATAGTTGCATTTCTATAATATATACTAAAATCTCAATAATTAAAAAACATCATTATACAAATAAAAATATATTCAGTTCATATTTGACCGTCAAAATAACATAGTAACATACGCATGTTGCTTACACGTGTATGGAATCGAGTGTATAGTAACATAGGCCAACTCAAATATATAGAGCATGCATGAGGGAATATATAGATGAGTCGATCCCTTAATGTGCAATGGGAGAATTCATGTTGGTCGTCAAAAGGTACTTGATGTTGGGAAAATGAATAGTCGCGGTGTTGATAGTGTACTTTATATATTCAAGGGACATATAATATTCAGATTAAGGAAGCATAGCTGTTTTGTTGCGACAAAACTAATGGTCACAATTGACTATGGTCAATTCAAAAGGGTGGGTACCATAAGAAAGGACAAGTCATGCCAACCTTCTGTAACACTTAAGGGTTTTAGCATTTTTCGAATGAAGTTAGTTATCACTACATTGTCTTAGAAAGACACGTGAAAAACGAAGTAAATTAACATGAACATGAAAAACATAAGACACCAATAAGACCATTCGTAAATCCTAGAGGAATAAATCACAAATTTCAAACACGGACAGTGGATGAAAGGTTCCTAGAATGAATAATTGGTGGAAAGGTACACAACAAGATGAGAAGTTGATGACAAAACTGAATATTCGTGTGGTATAAGACAATCTATGTTGGCATGCAGAATATATAGTCTTCTATTGTCACTGTAAAATAGTCCTTAGATATTATGTAATACAATCAGTTTATACCAAAATACAATCATGTCCACATCAACTTCTACTAACATTTAGAATTGTACATTAGCACTAAGGTAGCAGCGTGTTGAGCTAATGACAGTATTTGGTAGAGATGGTACAAAAATTCATAATAATATTATATATAGTAAATCTAGCCGCGCAAATGCGCGGGCCACCCAGCTAGTTGATATGAAAGAAAGTAACATTAGGTACCAATTTCCACTCAAGAATGATATGGAACACTTCCCTAGAAAGATAATGAAGTTGCCTTTTGACTCTATTGTTAGAGCAAGTTATGATGTTGATGCTTCTTCTCTTGGAAACATTTGATTTTCACTTTCTGCGCCTAGCTGAAAGGCGTTAAAGAAAAGCGCTTATGGGAGACAACCCAAGTTTTTTATTTTCTGTTATTTTGCTTTTTCTTTTTTATTTGAGTCAAGGTGTTGCTTACTTCTGTAACAACTCCTTTGTATCTTTATTTTATTGCATTGTTGTGCCAAGTAAAGTCTTTAATTGAAAGTTGATGCTAGATTTGGATTTTTTGCGCAGAGAAAGATTTTTGCTGTCACGGTTTTGACCTTTAGTCCCTGCAAAACATCGAAAAATTCTGGGAAAAATCACGCCATCATCCTCAGATATGTACGCAACTTTCATTAATTTGGACTTGTTCTATCTGAGCAACTTAAGTGCCTCGAACAAATTCGTCTTTACAGACTATTCTGTTTTTGACAGATTTCGCCTTTTGATTTGCATTCTCACTTTTACTATGTTCGACTGGATTTCTTTGCTCCACAAAACATCAGTGGCTGTAGCTAATGTCCAGAGGCTTTGATTATGATTGTGTCATCACAGAATATGAATTTTTTTGATTATGCACTAACCCTCTAATGAGAACTATTTCGAGTTTGGTGTGAAGGAAGTTTTGAAGGATCAAGAGAGAAGGGTGATATTATATGATCAAGAAGAGTGAAAAGCCTAAGCTTGGGATGCCCCCGTGGTGCATCCCAGCATATTTCAAGAAGACTCCAGCGTCTAAGCTTGGGGATGCCCAAGGCATCCCATTCTTTATCAACAACTTATCAGGTCATCTCTAGTGAAACTATATTTTAATTCTTTCACATCTTATGTGCTTTACTTGGAGCGTCTGTGTGCTTTTATTTTGCTTTGTTTGTTTTATTTTCTGAATAAATTAGATCCTAGCATCCTTGTGTGGGAGAGAGACACGCTCCGCTTTTTCATGTGAATACTCATATTCTTCACTTATATTTGTTGAGTATTCTTAACTAGCTACTATAATGCTTTTAGCTCTTGTTTTTCATGCATCTCTTATTCAAAGCTGTTAGTTCTTGTAGAGAAGTACTCTCTTGTTGCATTGTAGTATTTTTTGGGGAGTTTTATGTCGAAATAAATTATTTGGTGTTTGGTTGGAAACAGAAAATGCTACTTGTGGTAGTTGGTATTGGAAAAGACATATTCATTCTTGTAGATCATTGTCTTGTTTCAGTTTGATACTTTGCAATTATTTTGAGCTCTCAAGTAGATCATGTTTAAGCTCTTGCATCATGTAGTTAAAGCCTATTAGTGGAGAACTACCGTAGAGCTTGTTGAAATCTGGTTTGCATGTTTGGTATCTCTAAGGTCTAGATATTTTCTGGTAAAATATTTGAGCAACAAGGAAGACAGTGTAGAGTCTTATAATACTTCCAATATGTTTTTATGTGAGTCTTGTTGTACGGTTTATACTTGTGTTTGCTTCAAACAACCTTGCTAGCCTAAACTCTGTACTGAGAGGGAATGCTTCTCGTGAATCCAAACCTCGAGCCAAAACCCATGCCATTTGTGTCCACCATAACTACCTATTATGTGGTATTTCCTGCCATTCCAAGTAAATACTTCATGTGCTACCTTTAAACTATTCAAAACTTTATTACTCCTTATTTGTGTCAATGTTTTATAGCTCATGAGGAAGTTATGTGGTGTTTTCTCTATCACCTTGTCATTTACTCATGACAGACTTTCACCAATGGACTAGTGGCATATACACCGCTTATCTAATAACTTGCAAAAAGAGCTGGCAAATGGGGTGCCCAGTCCCAATTAATTACAATTTTAACCATTTGATTCTCTTCACATGTTTGCCAATGATTTATCATAAGCAATTTTCAAACTGTTACGCAATATCAAATAGGCACTCCTCCATGTTATGTGATTGTTGGGAGGTACCCGAGGATTCGGTTAGCCATGGCTTGTGTAAGCAAGGTTGGGAGGAGTGTCATACCAATTTACAAAATACATGTGTAAACAAAAGAGAAGAGGGATGATCTACCATTGGGTAGAAATAACGTCCTTCATGGGAGCCGCCTGGGTGATAAGGGAGATAGAGAGCCCACTGCCATTCGTTGACAACAACAAACACCTCTCAAAAATTTACTTTATGCTCTCTTTATGATTTCAAAAACTTAAAAAGCTCTAGCACATGATTTGATCCTGCTTCTTTCTGCGAAGGGCCTTTCTTTTACTTTATGTTGAGTCAGTTTACCTACTCCTTTCTATCTCAGAAGCAAACACTAGTGTCAACTTTGTGTGCATTAATTCTTACATGCTTACTTATTGCACTTGTTATATTACTTTGTGTTGATAATTATCCATGAGATATACATGTTACAAGTTCAAAGCAATTGATGAAACTTAAATCATCCTTTGTGTTTCCTTTTACTTAGAATCTAATGCTTTATGAGTTAACTCTTATGGTAAGATAAGGCACTACTCTCTCTTTGTCAAAATCCGTCTAAAGGTCAATGTCGAAGTACCGATCGGGATTGGGCGATTAGCAGTTGGTTGATGGTAAACGCAAAGGAAGTCCGGAAGGAACTTAAGACAAATTTACGTGGTGTATCCCGGTGCTTGACGCAGTTGGCTCTCGCTCTGTTCAGACTTTGTTGTGTCGCTAGACTGATCAAACAACTGTTGGGTCTTGCTCTGATATGGACATGTATGAGTCCACAAACTCGTGTCAGAAGTCCACGTGAGGGGCTTAGATTTTTCCAAGTCGATCTTAGTTCTATTTCCCTTAAATAATTGTAGTACTTAATGACAATAAGGTCAGTTTTAGTTTAAATACTTAATACTAGCTAAAACGTTTATTTCTTTTCTCTCCGACATATAATGCTTCTTCACAGAAGATAGATCTTTACTATTAAATGGGAGTTTGACGTAGATTGGTGAAGCCTCCCGTTTTTCACCTCCGATTTCTGCCTTCGCTAATTCTCCCAACGCTAATCACTATAAGGCCATCTAACTGGCCACAGACCATCGTCTGCTAGCGATCTCAAACAAATCAACATAGGCTGCTGACCATCATCAATGTACATACGACATTAAGACTTGCTAAATGTAAAGTTTGATAATATGATTGCTTAATTTATTCGGCCGGGCTACATGGGTATATATAGTACAAGATAAACCGACTCAATCTAGAAAACTTAGGGCTCAAGTAATAGTCTAACATCCCCCGCAGTGTCAACGGGAGGTTCAACGACGTTGAGACTGAATCGAATATCAGTGAATGGTGTTGGTGCAAGCCCCTTAGTGAAGATGTCGGCGAACTGTGCTGTTGTAGGTACATGAAGAACTCGTACTTGGCCCAAAGCAACCTTCTGCCGGACAAAGTGAATGTCGATCTAAATGTGGTTGGTACGTCGATGTTGCACTAGATTGCCTGACATATATACTGCCGAAATATTATCGCAATAAACCACTGTTGCTTGAGGTATGGGACGATGAAGCTCCTCAACTAATTGGCGCAACCAAACTGTTTCAGCAACTGCATGGGCAACAACCCAGTACTCCACCTCAGCAGACGAGCGAGAGACCGTTATATGTCGCTTCGAAGACCAAGAAATAAGATCGTTACCAAGATAAACATATTGGGTTACGTAGCAGAATTTAAAATTTTCTACGTATTGCTACGCAAACCGACTTGCCAAGATCTACTATGTAGATACATGCGAATACGAAGATCCGAAGATCTAGATTAGTATACGTTACCAACACCGTAGATTGCGGAAGAACGTGTTGGTGACGTAGTTGATGTAGCCGATCGCGGTCTCAATCTCAACCAAGCCTGGTTGAGAGATCCCGACGTCTTCTTCTCCTTTGCTTCACCACCTTGTTCAACAGTTGAAGGACGCAACATGCACTGACGCGGAATCCCTCTGAGAGCTTGCACACGTACACTGGAAAGGTTCAGCAGGGCTTCGTCGTCCGAGCTTGAAGTCCGCTGGTGTATATGAAGGTGGAGATCTCAACACATGAGAAGGAGAGAGAGAGATTAGATCTAGTCTAATCCGATAGGTCGCTCTAATTAGAGGTCCCTCTAATCCAACTAGAAGAGATCTAAACTTGAGAGCAACTTGCGTCTCAATTGTGGGTGTCTAAATTGTGAGAAGCTTATCTCCACAACTAGAGGGGTTGGGTTTATATAGTAGCCCAAGGATAGGAAGATATGGAAAAGGAGCAAACCTTTCCCTACTCCAATTGGACAAGGGGAAGGTTCTCCTTGCCCAATTAGGTATGGGAGGATGAGTTGGGGTAGCACCTCAACTCTCCTCCCCTCTCCCTTCCTTGTGCACCGGCCGACGGGTGGGGCCCACCTAGGTTCGAACCGACCTAGGCAGGTGGGGCCCACCCGGCTAACCGCCTAAGCCGCGCGAGGGCCTGCCTTGGCCGGAACCAACCCGGCGGGTGGGGCCGCCTGGCCGGCCACCGACCTGGCAGGTGGGGCCCACCTGGCCTGCACCGCCTTGGCCGCTGCCGCGTCGTCGCTGCTACCACGTGGGGCCCGCCTGGGCCGCACCGACCTGGCGGGTGGGTCCCGCCAGGCCGGCCGTTCCTTGGCCGTGTCTCGCTCCGCCGTGGACCTTTCGGCACACCGGGGTTTGTCCCACGTCTCGGCCCACCACCAATTGGTGGTATGGCCTTTTAATATTGTCCCGTAATTATTTATCAATTAAATAAATGAATATTTAATTAACATATAATTAAATAATACTATGTCTAATTAATTCTTATTTGAATATAAATATTCGCCGAATTAATTACCTATCATATGAAACACCTTTCATATGATCCGGGACACCTAGTGTCCACCGACAAAATACTCCGAACAAATATCCTCCATATATAAACCACTTCGGAATAAATCCGACCGTGATAGTAACTTCTATCACAAACTTTTCTCTCTTGACAATGTATGTCATATCATGCAAGCATCAAGCCAATGATACAATCTCCATGTTCCAGACCAACCATATAACACAACTAACTAATCCTAGTTTAAGCGTGTCCACCCTACAGGTCCGATAACGGGTAGCTATAATTGGTTGGGTATCAACCAATCACCGGCCAGTGACAGTTCCAAGGACGATACTGTGTAGCTACTAGCGTTATGCGAATAACTCTCTGTTGAACCTGTTGATTATCATATATCAATCCCATTACTCACGACACTGAACTTCACCCGAGGTATAGATCCGTGATGATGCCATGAATCAATCAAGGATTGATTCACATCATCTTCGTCTATCTCGTTACCGGTAAGTTCCATTTACTCGTTGTCGTATTATTATATCCCACACGGTGAAGCTTCACCGTGCATTGTGTGCAGAATGAAGTGGACATATATATAATACCAAGTGAGCCCTGGAAGTATCTCTCTTAACCTAGAGGAGTAATTTCCCATCTCAGAACATCAGGATACACACACACCTTTGAAGTTACCCAGTAGCTACCTTTATGGTCACCATGTTACTGCAATGACGGTTAACAACACCAAAGCAACTTCTCTAGTATGCATGACCCCAATAACTTCATGGTTACAAGGACTTGTTATACAACAACCTTTCTGTGATAAAGCTAAGGACAAAAAGACTATTTAACGGAATCTCTCAGCTTACTAGACACTTGGGTGACCCAGCCATATTATAGACCAATAATATGCCATCCTTAATACTGACATAAGCCTATGTCCATGACTTGGAAAAGCCGCGTCATCTAGTATCAAGAATTAGTCCAATAAAGAACTAGGGTACTTTTACGATATTCATTTTCTCTACACGTGCAAGTGAGCTTTTCCCTAAATCACGCAATTAGAAATCACTGCAGTTATAGCATAGAGAATATGAATCAATAATGTATGAATCAGATATACATATGCATAAATACATTGTCACATGTATAAATACATAGCCTTTTGGGCATATATTCAACAGTCTCCCACTTGCACAAACTGGCAATGTTTAGCTTGCATAAGTTTAACATCTTGACAGATGTTCGGTGTTTCTTATGCTCACCCTTCTGTGGTTGACATGTGTCTGTTTAGTCCCTAATGGTGACTATGTGAACTTTGTGTTTATTATGCAAGAAGATATACATCTTATCATGCATAACCTCAATTGATCAAATGACCACTTGTAGCCTGGCTATTCAAGGTGAAACCCTGGAACCTTTACTAAGAACACAATTTCATTGTTTTACCAATTAGTTGTTTTCTTCGTAAAGAACCACACCAAGACAACCCTTCATCATGGAAACTTTATGCCCCCACTGTCTTTACCACTTGTTGTAGATTTCGTAATATAGACTCAATGTTTTACACAAACATGCCCAACATTTGTGATGCACAAAATTTAGAAAATTATGTCATCTAATCCTTTTCTTTAACCTTTATTCTTTTTAATGTAACTCTTACATTATGAGTGTTTCTCACTTTTGAAGTAACTTCTTCAAAATACACCTTTATGGAGAATCCTCATCTTAATTGGAGCCAATTGAATTTTAGCAAATTCAACTTGTCAACAATTAAGTTTCAATTACCTTGTTTTATTCTTAAAATTTCATATCATAAGAAATTCCTTTATGATCAAGATTTCAAATCTATTGATCATGCTCACCACCGTATGAAACAGCCATGGTTCTTGCATATGAATTTCCTTGAACTTTATGAGAATTAACATTCTCTTGTATTTTGAATAATATTCAAAACACCCTCAATGAAATTTCCGCAACATTATATCTCATCTTCAATATGGAAACTTCCATATATGATGTGACGAATATGTTCCAAACATGCATGTTATCAATTTCCTTTAATAACACTACACATTGTATCAAAACAAAACAATCTATAAAATTACATTATTCAAACTTGAATAATATAACTAAGCTCCCACTGATTTAAATGAAACTATGACCTCTTTTATTTCCTCGAAACTCAAAACAAAACTTTGTTTCTTGTTTCCTTTTTAATATCACTTATTTGTCCTAGACAAATATATTTCTTTCATGATTTGATTTATATTCAATTAACAAAAGACCCTCGAGCTGTACATAAGTACACAACCTCGATCCATCTTTCCTTTCGAAAAGGTGTTTTTCTTTGTCAATATCTTATATAAACTCTCTATCATAAAATACTTTTCTTTGATCAACATAACTTTGTGATCTTCTTTTCGTCTAACAAAAAGATCCCTATTGAGTTTATCATAACTCAACAACAATGATATTAATATGTATATGACATCTAAGTCATAATCTATTGGGGTCTTATTCTAACACAATCCTTTCTTTATTTTGTTATGACATATTAAGTTTCCTAGAAACTCATATGTTACCTTTTTCTGGTTTAGTGATTTTATCTTGACAAGACGTCATGCATAAAATGCATAGACTCTCGGTATTAGTTTAAAAGACTTGTCAATTGGAATTGCTTCCGCTTGCGCAACTCTAATAACTATTTCCGAAGATTCAAATAATCTCTTCAAGATTTCACTATCCTCCCACTAGAATTCTTTAGAAGAATAAATTCCTCAAGAATCACATTTATCTTAGTGACAAAACATTGTCACTTATGTGGTGGTTATAAAAGGATTTCCAATTAACTTATTGGAACAACCAACAAAATAAATCTCTATTTATCTTCCACCTTTAGGATCAAGTTTCAATCTTTCATAAAACTTAAAGGTCCCAAATTCTTTGTGCCTCTTAATGACACAACTCATAAGATAAATAATTCTAAGTCCTTCTTATTTTTAGTTCTAGGACCGAACCTCTTTTCAGAAATTCCAAGTTCCTAAAATCATCATGTCCCTTTATGTCTATATTTCAAGACTATGACATGATTTAAAAGACTTCGCTTTGTGCTAAAACTAAAACAATGCAATAAATACTTGTAATTGGATTTCTAGGAATAATTCTGCAAGCAATAATATCTTAGCAATTATTTAATCAAACTTGATAAAATACTTGAATCGAAATAAATTTCTATTCATCAAATCACTAAGACAATATTTCTAAAAGAATATTGTGTAGTCCTAAGATATCAATTAAAATATTGAGCATCCTAAAACTCATTATTGATTAACTTCACTATGTGCAATATCTCAAAATCCTTCCATCATATTATTATGATCAATCTGAGACGATAGTGCCACACAAAGGTGGTATCAACATCTTCAATATATCTTAGAACAAATGATATTTCCATAATTCAAGAGATTTGTAACTTGATCATCCACGAAGGGATTGATCCAAAATATTCTTTGATAAACGAGAGATAGAATCTCACAAAATCACAAGAGTACTTTCATCGCCATAAATGCGATCCTATTACAAAATAGCTTTAGGTCAAAACCTTTAAATCTCTTAAACTAAACTTGAAAAGTAAATTGGAGATGTCTTCATCTTGTGGATGAATCTTCATGCGCCGGGATCGACGCACATCACCATCTTTACTCCTCCGTCATCTTACTTGTCGTATCTCCTATATCATTGCACAATAAATTAGCAATCGATATTTCCAGAGTTACTATTAAGATTGACAAATATCATTCAAGTATACCTCTTATACCTTTCTTGCCCTTAGAAGGTTTCTTCTTCAGAGCCAGGAATTTCTTGCAGTTCCTCTTCCAGTGTCCCTTCCCTTTACAGAAGAAGCACTCGGATTCCTCTTGAGGTGGAGTAGCAGTCTTCTTTGATGCCTTAGCATGCTTAGACTTCTTTGTTCTCTTCTTCTTGAACTTAGTGGATTGGGTAACCATCAAAACTTGATTGTTTCCCTCTTCACACTAGGTTCAGCAGTTTTCAGCATTGCGAGTAGCTCATTTGGTGTCTTCTCCAACCCATTCATGTTGTAATTCATGATAAAACCGCTGTAAGACGGGGGGAGGGAAGCCAACACCAAGTCTATACTTGTGGCGCCCTGACCCGACTGCTATACAGTGATACTGTGTCCCCGGTTATCCACTACCAGCAGGCACACTATCAAAGCATAATAGAGAGATCAAGACTTGTGGAACAACTGGCACATCACAGACTCTACGACACAAAAATATAGTTCAACTCTTATAATAGAGAAAGATAGCAAATGACATCCAGAGGTCAAAGACCCAACATTACATCAAGCGGAAGCGAAATAGGTTGTTCTAAACAACAAGATCCAACATATGGCCTAAGAGGCCTATAGATAAACATCACAACACCAGCTGTTCCAGGATGTCCCAAGCTGCCACCTGGGAACCCCAGACTACTCGTCGACGTCCACAAAGAACCCACCTTCGAGATCGGTGAAGTCCTCTCCTGAAAAAAAGCAAACGACGTTGAGTTCGACGAACTCACAAGATTAAGAGCTAATATAGGCTCGATGATTGGCTTTCAAGGTTTTATGGCTGTTTTGCATAAAGCTGATTTTATTTATGAAAACATAACTCAAAGGCATCGACTATTCAGAGTATTTTCAAAAGAGGTAAGAAGTACTCTTTTCTTGATCACCTTTCTCAACAACAACCATCACCAACCACTGTACCTGTTCATCAAAGGCACCTCCCCGAATCACCCTCGAGGAAGCTCACCTTGCATTTGTGAGTGGTACCTCTAGTACCCAGTTTTTTAATCATTCCGTTAAAGTTATTCTATGATCTCTGAATCCGTCACCAAGTCGTCCATAACCGCGGACACAGCTTTTCGAAAAGATTTATCCCTGCAGGGTGTACAATGTGAAAGACGTCAGGTTCCCGAGGGACCTCCCAGCTTCTTATCCATGCGTACCGTCCGGCCCATTGCCTAGCTCTTAGCTCTCTTCCGGGGAAAGCCGGCTGGGTGGGAGCGGCTACGACCTTTACCTCGCTTAAGACTAACCAAGGATCATCAGTGGCGGTAGGACAGCCAGGATCACAACACCCCGCCCCACGGCCACTCATTTTCCTAACACCACAGTCCTCATCTCCGTCTTGGCCACCAACTCAACGCACGCGCAAATGGAAAGCCAAACTAGAGGACCCTCGGCTAGTCCGCCACAAGTTAGTCGGTCGACGAGGTTCCATATGCCCACGCATGGTTGCACGCTCAACTTGGCTCGTAGGCGAGAACTCGCATCTAGGCGGCGAGAACGAGACAACCCACCACATCCCATGTGGCCTCTCATCCCCACCTTTAAGCATGTTATTATCCGTCACCACAATTCTCCACCATCATTCTCATCTCATCAACTGTTTCCCACATGAATCATCCATCGTATAGCTATGCAATTAACTAAGCATGGCTAAGCATCAACATAGCATAGTAAGTATCTCAGGCCAACAATACAAACCTATGGATAATAGGAGGGAAAACAGGTATTGGCATCGGAAACTTAATGCAACTATAGGATACTCTAATCCAATAAAATTGACATTTGGAACCGCATGCAATATTATAGTGGAGAAAATATTTGTGGGAAATAGGATAAGATATGCTCAGATGGGGGATTACGCTTGCCTTGCTCAACGTGCTGGTAGTACGGATCGTCGGGGTATTGCGGTGTAACCCCGGCTGCTTGATCTATCGAGGCATAGCAACGGAAGAACAATCAATCACCACACAACTTTAGCAAATGCAATGCACAAACACATGATGACATGTCAATTTAAATCCCCGAGAGGCGGATGATTCAACTATTCAATTTAAACGGAGTTTGGGTGCTTAGTGGGGGCACACCTCGAATACACCGTGGAGTTAAGTAAGGAATCATCTTTACTTGTTGATTAACGTAGTTGAGACCCTAGGATTTAACTTGTAGATGATATGACATGATCATGTGAAGAATGCAGGGTGTAGAGGGTTAAACAAACTTGTAATCAAGTTAGAAGGAACTGGAAATAATTTTAATAGTGTTAAAACATGTTTCAGGGAGCATCCAGATTAAATTCCGGAAAATTCTGGGTTTTGTACCGGGTCATTCCGGGTTTTATACCGGGTCTGGCACCGGGTTTAATTCCGGGTCATTTCCGGGTATGATCCGGGCGAAAATGGTCGAGTCCAGTACCGTTTTTCTTAACCCGGTATAGATTCCGGACAATTCCGGGTCTGGTACCGGGTGAATCCGGGTTCAGTTCCGGAAATTTCCGGGTTGGACACCGGATTTGTCAACGCGACCAAAACGAAATAGAGCTACGGGGATTCGATGAACTAGGGGGAAAAGGAGGAAATGTAGAGGTCCATTTGGAGGGTTTGCTCACCCTGAACTCGTGGGGGTGCTTGGAAGGACCGGAGATGGACGGAGATGGCCGGAATCGTCCGGGAGAGCTCCGGCGGTGGTTTGCGGAGAACTTGACGGTGAGCTCGATTACAGGCTTCCCAACTCGATTCCTTCGGTGGAGTGGTAGAGGACGACGAGGCGGAGCTATTGGCGGTCTTTGTTTCGCTCGGGGACTCCTCAATCAACGGCGGCGAGCACGGTGGCCTTGGCTATGGTTTTGGCCATGGAGGGAAGTGGAGAGGAGAGGAGCACGGTGAGAGAGAGAGAGAGTGAGAGATGGAGTGGCTGGTTGGGGGTTTTCTCCTTTTTCTTTATTTTCCAACTTACACAAAACCCCCTGCTCTTTTGTTTCCAACACGGACTAGTCCTTTTTCCTTTAAATTTTGAAACCAGTTGCACTTTGGAGATTTGTTGCTAAACCAATTAGTGAGTTGTTTAGCAATTTATTATGGATGCAAAGATGCAAAGAGCACAAAAGTGAAAAATTGATACAGGTTTTTAGGTTCTCAGTTTTGGGCTGTTACAATACTTAGCTCGACCAGAATTGGAAATCCCAGCGCCTCAAGCCTTGTACCATAACCAAACATCTTGATTACGTGCTCACTCACAAAGCCTCCTTCTGCCATGTGACACAACCAGAGTGCCTTCGTTATTTCATAACGCTCAGTCTTAGCCTGAGTCTGGTACATGGCCTTGAGTGTGACAACCATGTCATAAGGTGTACTCAACAAGGTGTACTCCTCGAAATCAGCTTTTGGCGCCTCCACCGTCGGCATGGGCGGAAGAGGCCCATTCAGAACATACTCGCTCTTTGCGTTCCTAAGAACAATCCTTAGGGCGCGAATCCAATCAACATAATTGCTCCCATTTGCATTCAGGGGTTTCTTCTCAATCAGTGGTCCAAGGTTAAACGTGGTGCTATCTTAGCCATTGATCTACAACAATTAAGTTCACTTAGACATGTTCATAATTATTATCTTGGCACTAAATTTAGAAGACTAAATAAAAATGCTCGCACTAAAATTGATTTTCCTCAAGATCAATCTAGTGTATTACGAAATCCCAATCCTCATAAGTGTGAGTCATGGATACATGTCCTCCACTTCGACGAAGGGGTAGGTCAACAGACCGATCATTTCCACCATGACTTTCGTTTCATCTTTCGATGTAGTGCTCCGAACTCATAACTAGTTATGCCTAGACGACAAGACAACCAATCGCTATTGCTGCTAGGACGGTCCGTGCCCGCCTCCCGAACCCTTGGTACACATTACTCCTGGATACAGGTCGCACGGCAACAAGCATCCGGTTTGACGGTGCAGCGATTGGATGAGCACGATCTCCTTGATATTTTTCTTAGCTTTAAGTAATTAAACTTTGGAAGCTATCCGAGGAATTTCCCTAATAATCACACTACTACGCAATCAAGGGAAGAACAAGAAAAACACATAAAATAACACAAGTGTGATGTAGTATAGTCTTTCTTGCTCCATCTGCCGGTGGCACCTTCCATCGGCGTGGCCACATCGAGGTTCACGACATTTGCTTGCCTTCTCCTATCCTCCACTACCACCATGGCTCGATGAATAAGAATGGCACGCCGGCCACAAAAAGGGTTAGTCAACAAAATAATATTTTAAGACTATACCACATCACATGTCCTGCAAAACAGAGTTAGACGTTCCTCTAACGTTTATTTGCAAATTTTAGCGTGGCTTGTAGGATCAACGGGACAACCGGAAACCTACGGTCCTCACCAAGCATATTTATTCATGTTGCTAGATTGACTTTACGAGGTGAGGGCGGGCCCAACGTTATGGAAACGTTCCAGCTCCCCCTCTAAACTTCACTGGTGCCCGTGACCCCCGTGTGGACCTAGTCCACGTGCCCTTTCCACCACCAAGTCAACGATTCCAGTTATAGATAGACCCGAAGCTGAAAGTGCATGTGTTGCCCCATGCGTGGTTTTGGTAATTAATGACAATCCTTATGGACTAATGTTTGCATTGAGATATACTTGTAGATCTTGTCCATAGGAAATGTTTGGAGTTCATGTGTTGGACTCTAGAAGATGACATGATGACCAATGGTCTATTCAAGGGTTTATATGAAGAATGGTCATGTGTAGAGTTGAGCTTATTGCAAGTATGGCTTGGAAAAGAAGATTGAGTGAACAATCATGTTTAACCCCAAGCCATCATACATATCAAGAGAAGAAGATGAAGTGCAAGCTCAATATGATCCATCTCGGAAGATATCATTTGATTGAAGCTTTCAAAGGAGACATGAAGACGGAGCTTTGCGAGGCTCTCCCATAATGGACTATGGGGGAGCATTTGGAGAAGTCTTCATCAAGCATGTGCTAGCAAGCACAATCAAGAAAGGTGTTCCAACTTGAGAGAGTCAAGATCGTCATCATCGAGCTCAAGTGGAATGCGCAAGGCAAAGGTATGATCTTGATAGGTTTTCTATTTTACCGGTCTCATGTTGTTAGTGGGAGACCGGGTTTTAGGATAGACGGCGTACTATCAAGAGGGGCTCTCAAGTGAGTAACTTGATCGCATCTTTGTGGAGAGCTCAAACCTTTGCATACTTGGCATTTCATCTTTCTTGGTTCTTACTTGGTTTTCTCCTTGTTGGGTTTTGGTGCTTGTTGTGATCTTCACGACAAACCCAAGTTCACCGAAAACGAATTTCGTATGGAAAACTTGTTGCGTTTTCGGTTTTGGAGGTTTGCCGGTTATTCCTTTTTAGAGAGGTTTTACCTTTCTCCATTTGGTTTTATCTTCCATTGTTGGACTATGATGTTTCTCTGCATGATCTTGTAAAGCTCTTCGTTGCGATTCCAACGAGCCCGAGAACATCGAAAACGGAGTCCGGATGATCAAGATATCTTCGTTTTCGTGTTGAGTGTTTCTGCAGTTTTCTGAGGGGCGGAAGTTCCGGTTTTGGCCGGAAATTCCGGCCATCCGGAAGTTCCGGCCAAACTTCCGGCCAAATCTCCGGCCGAGTACAGAGAGTTTTTTAGTCGCTTTTCTGGGGGTCCGGAAGTTCCGGACGGAAGTTCCGGCCTCAACCGGAACTTCCGGCCTAAGTGAAAACTGTGTCAATCTGTGGGCAACGGCTAGAATTTCTGGAGGGGTATAAATACCCCTCCACCTACCTCCAGCTGAGTAGCTCGCCCAGATTTCTCTCTCCTCCATTGTTGCAAGCTCATTTCTTTGATACTCCCAATCCTCCACCCAAACTCTTTGATCTTTGGAGGATTGAAGGAGAAGACCTAGATCTACATTTCCACCAATCATATCTCCTCTAAGTGAGGGGAACCTTGGATCTAGTTCTTGGAGTTCTTGTGTGTTCTTCTTTGTTCTTCCTCTCTTATTCCCCCATAAGCATTTGTTGCTTTGTTGGAATTTGAGAGTGAAGGATTTGAGCACTTGTGCTCTTGCCTTTTGCATTTGGTGCATCGGTGTGCTCTCCACGAGGATTCGTGGAAGTTGAAATTGTGAACTTGTTACTCTTGGGTCTTGGCCCTAGACGCCTTTGTGGTGGTTGGACCCTTGTGTGGTCACTTGAAGCCGTTCGGGAGCCCCCAATCCATTGTGGGTTGTGCCTCGGATTGTTGTTGAAGCCGTTCGGGAGCCCCCAATCCCTTTGTGGGTTGTGCCCGGATTGTTGTTGAAAGGCTCCGGATTCCGCCTCGAAGGAATACCGATAGTGGAAGGTGAACCAAACCTTTGTGGTGCGGTTCATCGGAGAAGAGGGTGAAACCTTTGTGGTTGTTGAACCGTTGTGTCGGTTCACACCTCTCCAACGAGACGTACTCCCTTTCAAGGAGGAACTCGGGAATACATCCTCGTCTCCGCGTGCTTCGGTTATTTCTATACCCGAGCTTTTTACTTATGCACTTTACATTGTGATAGCCTTCGTGCTTGAAGTATTCTATATTGCTATCACCTTGTTGCTTGTCTTGCTTAGCATAAGTTGTTGGTGCACATAGGTGAGCCTAGTTTATTTAGGTTGTTGGCTTGTTAATTTAAACACCTAGTTTTATTCCGCAATTAGCAAGCCTAAACCGGAAAAGTTTTAATCGCCTATTCACCCCCCCTCTAGGCGACATCATTGTCCTTTCAATTGGTATCAGAGCCTGGGCTCTCTTTTTGGGCTTTACCGCCTAGAGAGTAAAAGATGTCGTTTAGGGAATTAGTGCACGATCCCACTTTCATATTCGATGGCACAAATTATGATGTTTGGAAAATTCGCATGCTTAATCTTTTTAGGGCCATGGGTCCAAATTATATTAAGAGGATTGTGGATGTGGGTTTTTCTCCTCCAAAGGATTCTCAAGAATTATCTTTAGAGGATGAGGAAAACTCTCATCTCGAGACTCTAGTTTCTAATGGTCTTATATGTGTTTTGAGCGATGTAGTTCTTGCGTCAATCATGCCTTTTCGGAACGCTCATGAGCTTTGGACCAAGCTTCAAGATATATATGAAGTGTCCAAAATTATTGAGGATGATTGTTCTCCTTCCACTTCCGGCCGTGATGAGTTCACAACTTCTTCCACTTCACCAACATGTGATTTGTCACAAGGTAATGATATGGTGAGTGGTGATAGAAATTGCATTGGTGATGGTGAACTTACTATTGATTATACTTCTTCTCTATCACATTGCAATGTTCTATCTTTGGACTTAAACTCTTCTAGCACTCCAAATGTCATACATGCTAGAGTTGATAGTCCTTGCATATCATGTAATAGTTGTTTAACTAAATCTCATGATGATATGCTTCATATGTCTTGTTGCCATGAAAACAATGCTTCCATATCCTCTAGTACTTGCATGACTAACAATGTAGAGGAATCCCAACATTTGTTGGAACAAGACATGGACCTAAATGGTGCTTCAAGTTATACTTCATCCTCTTCAATCATTAATCATGTTTGCCTTATGGCTAAGGATTCCGAGGTGTCTCCCACCTCAAATCCAAATTGTGATGATGTGGATGAGGATTCTCATGAAGAAGGTTTTGATTTTGAATCCTTAACCAAGATGGGTGAGATGGTACTTGGTGCTCTCCCCAAAGGTAGTAATGCTATCCCTCCTCTATGTGAAATCATTGCTTATGTTAATATGAGTAGGGAGTTTATTGAGGATTTGGAAAGTCAATTTGATGAGAAATGTCAAATTGAGAGGGATGACTCTATTACTATAGCTTCCTTGAAAGCTTCTCTTGAAGAAGAAGAAGCTTAGGTCTTCTCTTGAAGAGAGACTTGAATCTCTTGATGAGTCTAATGATCTTATTATTGCTAAAATCATTAAGGAAAGAGATCATGCCCTTGCTAAATTAAAGTGCTTAAAAAGGAAAAAGTTGAATTTGGTGTTGGCAATGCTAGACTAAGTGAGGACATAGAGAGACTTGACAAAGCTCACAAGGCTTTAGAAAGTGAACACTCTCTCCTTATCAAGTCTCATGATCAACTCCAAACTCAACTATCTAAGAATGATAAGCTTGCCAAATTGTCTCCTTCTATTTCTAATATTAATGATGCTTGTGCTACTAACTCCACTTCTTGTGAAGCATCTATTTTGAAGGAGAATGTTGAGCTAAGGGCTCAACTTGAGTTGCTATCTAGCAAGTATGGGAAATTGGAAGAAAGTCATGAAAAGCTTTCTAGCTCTAATGATGATCTTCTAGCATCCCATGCTAGGCTAAAGTTAGCTCATGAGGCTATTATGTTAAAGGTAACATCTTGTGAGCCTCATGTGGAAATTGGCACAACTTCTTCTAGAAATGCTTTATTGTCATGTGCTAGTCCTAGTGATTCATCCACTCACAATGTTGCTACATCTTGTGATGAATTACTTTCCTTGCCTTGTTGCTCTAACAATGAAGCTTCTACTTCCTCTAGTGTTTTTGTTGATACTAACCATGTAGAGGAACTAAATGAGCTCAAGGCCCAAGTCACTTCTTTGAAGAAAGACTTGGAAAAGCGTCATGTTGGGAAGTCCACACTTGACAATATGTTGAGTGTTCAAAGACGCCCCAATGACAAGAGTGGACTTGGATTCAACTCCAATAACAAGAACAAGTCCAAGTCTACAAGAAGAACAAGGGCCAAGAACAAGTTAAAGATTCGGCCAAGATTGTTTGCTTCAAGTGCAAAGTTGAAGGGCACCATGTTAGATCTTGCCCTTTGAAGAAGAAGGCTCTTAGTGAGAAGCAACAAGGGAAGAAGCCTCAAGTTCAAACTCAAGTTCCTCAAGTTGAAGAACGGCCTCTTCCCAAGAATCAAGCTACTCCTCCTCAAGTCAAGATTCCAACCAAGAAGAGAGGAGGAAGTCGATGTTGCTACCTATGCCGTGTGAAGGGTCACCTTGCTTCTTCATGCACAAATGGTACCTTATCCAACCCCATTATATTGATGATGTTATTCTCTTAGGAAGGATAAGGTTGGCAATGTGTTTGCCAAATATGTTGGGACTCAAAGTGGTGTCAAGAAAAGAACCATTTGGGTTGCCAAACCTATTGTGACTAACCTCTTAGGACCCAACTTGGTTGGGGACCAACAAGCTAAAACTTGATCAATAGGTGTTGTTGGAGGTCATTGGAGACTTGGCTACATCATGAAGAATTAAGGGATCTTCATCAATTATATTCTCTCAAGCCAAGTCATTTGGATTATATTGTTCTACCTCATATCCAATGTTTCCTCCTTGCGGTAACTTTTATTTAAATCATATATACATTGAAAGTTGCTTGCACCCTTGCATGTGTTTGGTTTTGTACCTTGCTAGTGTTTGTATGTGTTGTGCTCTCTACTTACTTATCTTGAGAAATCAAGTATGTGTATGTTGGTTTGCACACCATTTACTTGTGTTGAGCCTTATTGCTTTTATTTGATATATTACCTTGTTGGCTCTCTTTTGAGAGATTAATGGACCATTCCATTTTTGGAGAGTGATATGCTTCGTGCACTTCACAAACCAAAAATGTGTGTACATGAGGAATACCACTTAGTGATGATATATCAATCTTATCTATTCTCTATGTGGTATGTCATGCTCATGAGAAATTCAAATTCTATTATGTCCATTAATTTCTCGAGTTGGTTTTGTTTGCCTCTTGCTTTAAAAGAAATGGATTATCACATTATGGGGGAGTAATAAGCTATGTGCATATTACAAGCCTAGAAAATGTGAACATGTGAGGTATTGCCACCTAGAATTGATATTCTCATTATCTTTTCCTTTGTGGCATGTTTCTCAAACAAGTTCCTTTTTGCTTAATTGCTTTTGCCTCTCTCGTTGGATCTTGTTTGTGATGGAATTTCTTGATATGGCTTTCCCTAAATATGTTCTCATATATCTCTTTGGGAAACCAATTGCTTCAAGCTACTCCTTGGAGTTGCTTTGCACTATTGCGTGATTTTTGAAGCTATCAAGAATATCTATCTATCTAAGCATGGCTTTTAATTCCTATCCTTTGCCATATGCTTATGTTTTGTGAATATGATCTTGAATATATCTTTGCAATCCACCACCGAGAAATATCTCCATACATTACTTGTCTTACAAGTGATAATCATATTTGTGGTAAATATATTGATCATATTCACTTTGGCTCTTGCTTTGAATTGCCTTATTTGATTGCCAAGGATTTGTTTTGATCTAACTCTCATTTGTCTTCCTTGTATCTTTTGGATCCTTTATTGCTCTACTTGAAATTTGTTTTGTGCTTTCTTGAGTTGGGAAAAGCAATGAACCAATTCTTGTGCATTGATTCAAAAGTCATACTTCTTGATAATGCACTATTCTTTGGGAAGCTATCCTACTTTGAGTAAAACACCGTTCTTTAAATTGGTATTGCAATTTCTTGCCTTCTTGAACATGACTAGTGTTTGAATATATATATATATATATATGGAGAGTGATGATCTCATTTGTGTGCATTTTGTATTCAAATGCAAAATCTTAAATAATGCACACATCTTGGGGGAGCAATCCTATAGGTTTTTGAACATTAGTTGTCTTCATTTGATATTTGATCCCGATGACGTGTCTCCTTGGAAGACAAACATTTTTCGTCTTGGTACTTGTGCCATCATGAAAAGTGTAGAGGGTTTGGTTTATTCCTTGATGATATTTTCATCATTTGGTATCTTGATTTCATTGGTATCTTTTCAAAGTGGTATCTTCACTCATGTGTTGATTTGGGTATTTGATATAATTTGGACACTTTGTTTTCTTGTCACACTTGTGTGTGCTTTGTTGGTTTACTTGGTGTTTTGTCTAAATTATATCTGTTTGGTTCTTGAAAGTCATGTGCATGCATATTTATTATATGTATATCTTTGGCATGCTTACTTTCGTTGATCCAATATATAGGATAAACTCCATCAAATCCTAAATGACTAAGATGTGCATGAAATTCAATTTCATATCTATATGCACATAGTTATGTGGAGTTTGTCCTATGTATTGTAGTTGCTCTAACTACTTTGGACCCAATGTTTGGGCACCATTTTGTACTTGAATTTGTTTTAGGTACATTTGGAGATGCATTGGAAGCTTGTCTCATCTACAAGGAAGGTGTTGTCACCATGTGCTTATTGGAGCCAAGCTTGGATGATCATGAGCTCCTATCTTCTACATCACCAATGCTATCTCGGTAACAAGTATCTACCTCATGCATACTTTTCTAGCTCTCAACCTTGTGTAGGTTGTTTCATGGCATGAATCTCTTTGGTTGCAATTCTTTTGATTCTTGCAAAACGTCTTTATTGCAAATGTGAGTAAGCCGGGATGATTACATAAAGGGATATATATTCATTTCATGATTCATCGATCCCATTTATGTCAATCTAGCACTTTCTACTTAAAGTCTCTCATGTGCAACTTTGATGTTTTTCAAAATCATTTGCCTTTGTGATACTTGTTATCTTACTCGGAGCATCCCGTTTATCACCTTTATCCTTTGTGGATAGTTTTTGATGCTATGATGAGTATGTGTTGGAAGTTCATCTATATCCCTTTAAGATAAAATTGAGCTTTGTGCTATGCTTTTAAGCAAAATCTTATTGGTGTATTTATGACTTCCTCTTGGATATCATGACTTTACCTTTGTACCTATTTGTGTGTACATGTTTATTTGTGGACATATCTTCGTGATTCGTGTCTACTTAGAAACTTATACACATGAGAATAGTTACATCTTTAATTGATATTCCAATTCTTTAGTGACCACCTCTTTTGCTTTTGTTCTTTGGTGGTCTCTAATTAAAGGCACAAGCTTTGTTTTTATGTGTTATGCTTTGCATCTTAATAAGCTTGTGGAGCTATTTGTTTTTCTCCGTTGGTGTGTGAGTATGTGAAAGACATGATATGCACTATGTGCAACACTTTTTGAAAGACTATGTTGATGATTTTGCTCATCCTTGTATTAGTCTCCTAAAATGTCTTTATATCTCACACCCATCCTTTTATTTGCCGCTCCTTGCTCATGTTGCAAAATGATTGTATTTGTTGCAAGTTTTTTGCCTCACTTCTCATTATATTCTCTTGCATGGCTTGTGTTCGAATTTATCTAGGAGGGAGTGAGGATTCCATGTTGTGCACACTATATTGAAATAAAATCCTATTTGTGCACGTACCTTGGGGAGTTCCCTCTTGATATTTAGAACATTTTTCGGATCCTTTTGATTGCTTGCTTCTTTCGTTGAAGTATCTTTCTATTTGATTCATTTGCAATCTTTGGATCCTCAATATAGTTTGATCTCCTTTCCAACTATTCGTTATTGGATATGTGCATTTGATTTCACTCATATTATGAGAAATGCACACATTATGGGGGAGCTCTTATTATATTGGCCTTCTTACTTTTCACCCATTTCGGCAATCGATGCCAATGGGGGAGAAGTTTAGAGGGTTTAAGATGTTGGTTTTATGCTTTAGTTTCGTTCTAAGCATTTGCCTTTCTTGCTCTTGCATCCTTGCTCTTTGTGTTGCATGGTTGCTTAATTCATTATATAAACCCTCGTAAAAGGGATTGTCATCAATTACCAAAATGGGGGAGATTGAAAGTGCATGTGTTGCCCCATGCGTGGTTTTGGTAATTAATGACAATCCTTATGGACTAATGTTTGCATTGAGATATACTTGTAGATCTTGTCCATAGGAAATGTTTGGAGTTCATGTGTTGGACTCTAGAAGATGACATGATGACCAATGGTCTATTCAAGGGTTTATATGAAGAATGGTCATGTGTAGAGTTGAGCTTATTGCAAGTATGGCTTGGAAAAGAAGATTGAGTGAACAATCATGTTTAACCCCAAGCCATCATACATATCAAGAGAAGAAGATGAAGTGCAAGCTCAATATGATCCATCTCGAAGATATCATTTGATTGAAGCTTCAAAGGAGACATGAAGACGGAGCTTTGCGAGGCTCTCCCATAATGGACTATGGGGGAGCATTTGGAGAAGTCTTCATCAAGCATGTGCTAGCAAGCACAATCAAGAAAGGTGTTCCAACTTGAGAGAGTCAAGATCGTCATCATCGAGCTCAAGTGGAATGCGCAAGGCAAAGGTATGATCTTGATAGGTTTTCTATTTTACCGGTCTCATGTTGTTAGTGGGAGACCGGGTTTTAGGATAGACGGCGTACTATCAAGAGGGGCTCTCAAGTGAGTAACTTGATCGCATCTTTGTGGAGAGCTCAAACCTTTGCATACTTGGCATTTCATCTTTCTTGGTTCTTACTTGGCTTTTCTCCTTGTTGGGTTTTGGTGCTTGTTGTGATCTTCACGACAAACCCAAGTTCACCGAAAACGAATTTCGTATGGAAAACTTGTTGCGTTTTCGGTTTTGGAGGTTTGCCGGTTATTCCTTTTTAGAGAGGTTTTACCTTTCTCCATTTGGTTTTATCTTCCATTGTTGGACTATGATGTTTCTCTGCATGATCTTGTAAAGCTCTTCGTTGCGATTCCAACGAGCCCGAGAACATCGAAAACGGAGTCCGGATGATCAAGATATCTTCGTTTTCGTGTTGAGTGTTTCTGCAGTTTTCTGAGGGGCGGAAGTTCCGGTTTTGGCCGGAAATTCCGGCCATCCGGAAGTTCCGGCCAAATCTCCGGCCGAGTACAGAGAGCATTTTTAGTCGCTTTTCTGGGGGTCCGGAAGTTCCGGACGGAAGTTCCGGCCTCAACCGGAACTTCCGGCCTAAGTGAAAACTGTGTTTGTGGGCAACGGCTAGAATTTCTGGAGGGGTCCTACCTCCAGCTGAGTAGCTCGCCCAGATTTCTCTCTCCTCCATTGTTGCAAGCTCATTTCTTTGATATCTCCCAATCCTCCACCCAAACTCTTTGATCTTTGGAGGATTGAAGGAGGACCTAGATCTACATTTCCACCAATCATATCTCCTCTAAGTGAGGGGAACCTAGTGGATCTAGTTCTTGGAGTTCTTGTGTGTTCTTCTTTGTTCTTCCTCTCTTATTCCCCCATAAGCATTTGTTGCTTGTTGGAATTTGAGAGTGAAGGATTTGAGCACTTGTGCTCTTGCCTTTTGCATTTGGTGCATCGGTGTGCTCTCCACGAGGATTCGTGGAAGTTGAAAGTGTGAACTTGTTACTCTTGGGTCTTGGCCCTAGACGCCTTTGTGGTGGTTGGACCCTTGTGTGGTCACTTGAAGCCGTTCGGGAGCCCCCAATCCATTGTGGGTTGTGCCTCGGATTGTTGTTGAAGCCGTTCGGGAGCCCCCAATCCCTTTGTGGGTTGTGCCCGGATTGTTGTTGAAAGGCTCCGGATTCCGCCTCGAAGGAATACCGATAGTGGAAGGTGAACCAAACCTTTGTGGTGCGGTTCATCGGAGAAGAGGGTGAAACCTTTGTGGTTGTTGAACCGTTGTGTCGGTTCACACCTCTCCAACGAGACGTACTCCCTTTCAAGGAGGAACTCGGGAATACATCCTCGTCTCCGCGTGCTTCGGTTATTTCTATACCCGAGCTTTTTACTTATGCACTTTACATTGTGATAGCCTTCGTGCTTGAAGTATTCTATATTGCTATCACCTTGTTGCTTGTCTTGCTTAGCATAAGTTGTTGGTGCACATAGGTGAGCCTAGTTTATTTAGGTTGTTGGCTTGTTAATTTAAACACCTAGTTTTATTCCGCAATTAGCAAGCCTAAACCGGAAAAGTTTTAATCGCCTATTCACCCCCCCTCTAGGCGACATCATTGTCCTTTCAGAAGCTACTGAAGCACTTCGTTGGCGCCAACAAGCATACTAGGAGCAGCCGGAAGGTCCGCGGATTGCTGATGTTCGTAAAGATCTAACTATGCGGCCGGAAACAATTCTTAAGTGATATATTGGGAAACATCCATAAATAAACTGAATGTCAGAAGAGTTCTAACATACCCACACAAACTTGTGTGGTGCCCGCACATACCATGTGCTCTAGATCAAATCATGTATCTACGCATAGAAAGCTCTGATACCACTATTGGGTTACGTAGCAGAATTTAAAATTTTCTACGTATTGCTACGCAAACCGACTTGCCAAGATCTACTATGTAGATACATGCGAATACGAAGATCCGAAGATCTAGATTAGTATACGTTACCAACACCATAGATTGCGGAAGAACGTGTTGGTGACATAGTCGATGTAGCCGATCGCGGTCTCAATCTCAACCAAGCCTGGTTGAGAGATCCCGACGTATTCTTCTCCTTTGCTTCACCACCTTGTTCAACAATTGAAGGACGCAACGTGCACTGACGCGGAATCCCTCTGAGAGCTTGCACACATACACTGGAAAGGTTCAGCAGGGTTTCGCCGTCCGAGCTTGAAGTCCGCTGGTGTATATGAAGGTGGAGATCTCAACACATGAGAAGAAGAGAGAGAGAGAGAGATTAGATCTAGTCTAATCCGATAGGTCACCTCTAATTAGAGGTCCCTCTAATCCAACTAGAAGAGATCTAAACTTGAGAGCAACTTGCGTCTCAATTGTGGGTGTCTAAATTGTGAGAAGCTTATCTCCACAACTAGAGGGGTTGGGTTTATATAGTAACCCAAGGATAGGAAGATATGGAAAAGGAGCAAACCTTTCCCTACTCCAATTGGACAGGGGGAAGGTTCTCCTTGCCCAATTAGGTATGGGAGGATGAGTTGGGGTAGCACCCCAACTCTCCTCCCCTCTCCCTTCCTTGTGCACCGGCCGGCAGGTGGGGCCCACCTAGGTACGAACCGACCTAGGCAGGTGGGGCCCACCCGGCTAACCGCCTCAGCCGCCGCGTGAGGGCCTGCCTTGGCCGGAACCGACCCGACGGGTGGGGCCCGCCTGGCCAGCCACCGACCTGGCGGGTTGGGACCACCTGGCCCGCACCGCCTTGGCCGATGCCGCGTCGTCGCTGCTGCCACGTGGGGCCCGCCTGGGCCGCACCGACCTGGCGGGTGGGTCCCGCCAGGCCGGCCGTTCCTTGGCCGCTTCTCGCCCCGCCGTGGATCTTTCGGCCCACCGGGGTTTGTCCCACGTCTCGGCCCACCACCAATTGGTGGTATGGCCTTTTAATATTGTCCCGTAATTATTTATCAATTAAATAAATGAATATTTAATTAACATATAATTAAATAATACTTTGTCTAATTAATTCTTATTTGAATATAAATATTCACCGAATTAATTACCTATCATATGAAACACCTTTCATATGATCCGGGACACCTAGTGTCCGCCGACAAAATACTCCGAACAAATATCCTCCATATATAAACCACTTCGGAATAAATTCGACCGTGATAGTAACTTCTATCACAAACTTTTCTCTCTTGACAATGTATGTCATATCACGCAAGCATCAAGCCGATGATACAATCTCCATGTTCCAGACCAACCATATAACACAACTAACCAATCCTAGTTTAAGCGTGTCCACCCTACAGGTCCGATAACGGGTAGCTATAATTGGTTGGGTATCAACCAATCACCGGCCAGTGACAGTTCCAAGGACGATACTGTGTAGCTGCTAGCGTAATGCAAATAACTCTCTGTTGAACCTGTTGATTATCATGTATCAATCCCATTACTCACGACACTGAACTTCACCCGAGATATAGATCCGTGATGATACCATGAATAAATCAAGGATTGATTCACATCATCTTCATCTATCTCGTTACCGGTAAGTTCCATTTACTTGTTGCCATATTATTATATCCCACGCGGTGAAGCTTCACCGTGCATTGTCTGCAGAACGAAGTGGGCATATATATAATACCGAGTGGGCCCTGGAAGTATCTCTCTTAACCTAGAGGAGTAATTTCCCATCTCAGAACATCAGGATACACACACACCTTTGAAGTTACCCAGTAGCTGCCTTTATGGTCACCATGTTACTGCAATGATGGTTAACAGCACCAAAGCAACTTCTCTAGTATGCATGACCCCAATAACTTCATGGTTACAAGGACTTGTGATACAACAACCTTTCTGTGATAAAGCTAAGGACAAAAAGACTATTTAACGGAATCTCTCAGCTTACCAAACACTTGGGTGACCCAGCCATATTATAGACCAATAATATGCCATCCTTAATACTGACATAAGCCTATGTCCATGACTTGGAAAAGCCGCGTCATCTAGTATCCAGAATTAGTCCAATAAAGAACTAGGGTACTTTTACGATATTCATTTTCTCTACACGTGCAAGTGAGCTTTTCCCTAAATCACGCATTTAGAAATCACTGCAGTTATTGCATAGAGAATACGAATCAATAATGTATGAATCAGATATACATATGCATAAATACATTGTCACATGTATAAATACATTGCCTTTTGGGCATATATCCAACAAAACACAGTATCCTGAAGTGGATCGACGAGTGTCTGGACAACCAGCCCAGGCAGCATCCGAATACGCTGTCAACGATGCAGGTGATGATGAATTTATGTGGAGACCGTGATCAATTGTGCCTTTGACATAGAGAAGAATGCGTTTGACATGATTATAATGGGGAACATGGGGATCATGCATAAAAAGACAGGCTTGCTGCACAGCATAGGATAGTTCAGGACGAGTTAGAGTGAGATATTGAAGAGCATCGGTGAGACTACGGTAGAGAGTGGGGTTATCATAAACCACACCAGCGGAGGAAAGTTTCGAGGTGGTATCCACAGGAGTGCAAGAAGGTTGACAATCTAACATACCGGCTTTGTTTAGGAGATCAACAGAATACCGACGCTGAGATAGAAAGAGACCATTATTATCACGTGTGGCGGCGATACCCAAAAAATGATGAAGAGAACCCAGATCAGTCATAGAGAATTCTTGTTGTAGAAGAGAGATGATGTGTTGAAGAAAATCAGAAGAGGAGGCGGTATGAACAATATCATCGACATAGAGAAGAAGATAGGCAACTTGATGATTAGAGTGATAAACAAAGAGAGAATAATCTAAATGAGAAGGAGAGAAACCTATTGTTTGAATGAAGGTAGAGAAACGTTGAAACCATGCACGAGGAGCTTGTTTGAGACCATAGAGGGACTTTTTGAGAAGACAGACATGATTGGGAGAGGTAGAATCTTCAAATCCTAATGGTTGTTGACAAAAGACAGTTTCATTAAGAGTGTCGTAAAGAAAAGCATTTTTAACGTCTAGTTGATGAATTGGCCATTTAGAGGACACCGCAATGCTGAGAATAGTACGAATAGTGCCAGGTTTAACTACATGAGAGAAAGTTTCATCATAGTCTATACCTTGTTGTTGAGAGAAACCACGACATACCCAACAAGCTTTATACCTAGAGAGACTACCGTCAGAGTGGAATTTTTGGCGGAAGACCCATTTACCAGAAACGACATTCGCATTGGGAGGACGTGGAACTAGCTGCCAGGTGTTGTTAGAGAGAAGAGCGAGATGCCCCTCACGCATGGCAGCAGCCCAGTTAGGATCGAGAAGAGCAGACTTGTAAGACTTAGGGAGAGGCGAGAGATTAGGGGTAACATGCAAATTGAGCTTTTGAATAGGTTGGGCAAAACCAGATTTTGCGTGCGTGCGCATAGTGTGTTTATTATTTGGTGGAGGGACGGGGACATCACATGGTGGGGGAGCCAGCGGAGATGGAGAGGATGAGGCGTCCGGTGCAGCGGAGGAGGCGGACGCGAGGGTGTGCGGCGGCGAATCTGCCGTGGCAGAGAAATCGTTCGTTTGGTCTGCCGTGTCAGAGAAGTTTTGAGTTTGTGTTTCTGTGACAGGGATTTCGTGTGGTTGTTCTGCGTGGCAGAGATTTCTTGCGTTTGTGCTGCCGTGGCAGGGTGAGCGGGCGAAACATCGGAAAATTGAGGGCAGTGGCTTGAGTGAAAAAGGGAAATTTGTTCTGCGAAGGAGATGCTATGGTGGGACGGCTGTCTGGGATTGAGCGAGTAGAGAAAGGAAACACCGTCTCTTCGAAGGTGACGTGACGAGAAATATGCACACAACCGGAGATAATATCAAAACACCTATAGCCTTTATGTTCATCGGAATATCCCAAGAAGACATGGAATAGATCTTGGTGAAAGTTTGTTAAGTGATGTAGCATAAACGTTGGGAAAACAAAGACAACCAAAGACGCGAAGCTCGGAGTAGTTAGGATGAGACAAAATAGAGAGAAAAGGGTGTTGTTTTAGGATTTACACTTGATGGGCGTATGTTTAGTAAATAAGTGGCAGTGCATAGTGCTTCAGCCCAAAATTTGGATGGCATGGAGGATTGAATAAGGAGTGTGCGAATAATATCATTGATCGTGCGGAGAGAGCGTTCAGCTTTGCCATTTTGTGGTGATGTGTATGGGCAGGAAAATCGTAGGAGAATGCCATGTTGGAGAAAAAGTTTCGATTTGCAAGATTGTTAAATTCTGTACCATTATCACATTGTATGAATCTGATGGGAAGTAAAAAATGAGTTGCAACATAGCGTTGAAAGTTAATAAAAATGGTGTGCACATCAGATTTGTTTTGTAGGGGAAAAGTCCATGTAAAGTGTGTGAAATCATCCAATATAACAAGATAATATTTGAAGCCAGAAATACTTAAAGTTGGAGAGGTCCACAAATCACAATGGAGAAGTTCAAAAAGGAACGTACTAAAGGAGCTAGAAGAGCTAAAGGGTAGCCTAACATGTTTTCCTTGTTGACATGACGCACAAAGAGTGGAATTATGAGAATCTCTTGTACACGGGATGGAGAAATCACTAAGCAAAGAGGACAATGTGACACTATTGGGATGACCTAAACGGCGATGCCAAAGATCCACCGTGGCGAGCATGGAAGATGGAGGGCAGCAGCGGGAGCACCGTGGATGGAGTAGAGGTCGCTGGAACTATCAAAGCGGGCATCTCCGTCTTAGTGTGGAAATCCTTCACAGACAAGCCAAAAGGGTCAAACTCGACAGAAACATGATTGTCAGTAGTAAAGCGACGAACGGAGATTAAATTTTTGATTAGGGCGGGTGCAACTAAGACATCACGAAGAAGGAGTGGTTTGGTGGTGGATAAAATTTGAGTGTGACCGACACATGAAATTGGAGTGGAGGAACCATCACCAAGTGTAATTGAGGAAAAATGAGATGGAGTGCATTGTGACATCATATTATTGGAGGAAGACATACGACTAGATGCACCAGAATCAAAGATCCAAGCAGTACCTGTGTTACCTTGAGCAGCAAAATTGTTCATGGTCTGGAGAAACGCAGCTTGATCCCAGCTCGGAGCAGGAGCATGTGACGGAGCTGTTGGCGGTGCAGGAGCTGGCGCAGATGGTGTTGCCGCATACATGGGGAACTGCATCGGTGGGTAGTAGGCTCCTAGGTCAGCGTGGTAGAGGGGCATCGGCATCGGAGCTCCGTATGAGATTGGCGAGGCAGGAGTGAATGGAGCAGGGCTTGGAGCTACGTAGTATGCTTGAGCGGGTAGACGAAAGCCGAGGAATCCAGGGGTTCCTGTGTGTGGCCGCATCCCTGGTTGCCACGCGCCGGAGTATGCAGGAGGAGCACCCGCGGGAGAGGGTGCAGTCCACGGCATGGGCCAGGCCTGGACGAGGCCCGTCCATGGATCATGAGGAGGACGCCACGCTGGAGGAGCCAGTGTTGATGTCGCTGGAGGGGCCGGTGTTGATGTCGAGGCCCCTGGTAACGGAGCCATGGGCGGTGCAGGCCGAGGCGGCGGTCCAGATCGCGGGGGGAAGTACATGGGGTTCTTCCCGCGGTAGTTGGGACTCGGGCGCCACCCGGGAAGAGGTTGCATGGAAGGCTCGGACGCTGGCGCTGGTGCTGCGCTGGCGCTGCCGCGGCAGGAGGTGGTGGTGGCCGTGGCGAGGTGGTGAAGATGTGGGGCCGTGCTTCTTTGCGCGCGAGCGCATCGGCAGCACACTGAAGGAGGGAGCGCACCTCGGCGAAGGAGGGATACGGCCGCATGAGAGGGATGAAGGCAGCCTGCGTCTTGAACTCATCACCGAGCCCTTGGAGAAGGATATTGATGAGCTGGCGATCTCCCACGGGATCACCCAGCTCACGGAGCTCGTCAGCCATCATCTGGAGCCGTTGGCAGTAGATGCTGAGGGAAGAGGCTCCCTGGACGGTGTTGCGGATCTAGGTGTTGAGGTTGTTGATCCGAGCATCGGCGTTGTCCTGAAAAAGGCGGCGAAGAGCAGCCCATAGCGTAGCGGCGGTGGAGGCCTCCCGGAAGACGAGGTTGAAGATCTCGGTGGACACCCGTGAGTAGATCCATTTGATGAAGGCGAGATCGTCTTTGACCCAGCGGGGATCATCGAGGCACGGGATGGAGTCGGCGGCGATGTGGGCGCGCAAGTTGTAGGGACCGAGGTGGACGTCGAAAAGATGGCACCAGTGGTAGTAGTTGTGGGCTGCTAGGTCTAGGGTGATTGGTATAAGCGAGGTAACATCTGAAATTGTGTCGGCACAAGAGATGGCAGGGGCCATTGGAGGGTTTAGGGCTAGAGTGGAGGAAGACGATGTATTGAGGGTGGCTTTGGAGGCGGCCAGGGCGGCACGCCGCTCGAAGTAGCCGGGCAGCAGCGGCGGCGACGGTTGAGGGGGGCTGTCATGCCATAGGATCGAAGTCTGATACCATGTAAAGTTTGATAATATGATTGCTTAATTGATTCGGCCGGGCTACATGGGTATATATAGTACAAGATAAACCGACTCAATCTAGAAAACTTAGGGCTCAAGTAATAGTCTAACACTAAATCACTGGTACAACTTTCCAAATTATCAAAGAAATCAAACACATCGAACAATTGCCAAACCATTCATACACCATAAGCCTGCAGCACCAGTTCGTCGCCATTTTCCTCTCCAGCGGACGGAAAGGATGTTGACCATCATCAGCAGCACCAGTTCTCTTCGGCTGCTCGTCGCAGTTTGACTCTCCGGCGGCCGGAAAGGCTGCTGATCAAAATCAGCTGCAGTACTAGTTCTATTCGGCTGTGATTTTCCTCTCCGGCGGCTGGAAAGGTTGTTGATCATCAGCTGCAGCACCAGTTTTCTCCGGCCGGGAAGTGTGCAGCACCAGTTCTCATCTGTTTACATGTACACAAATCTGACCCAGTTTTATCATGCAAGTATTTAACAACGATGTTTACATCAAATGAAAAACACCAACTATACGCGAACAGAAGATTGAAATTTTGACGCCAAATCAAAGATGATCAGTAAGCAATTTCATATAGCAAATAGCTACGAATGATGTTATTTAGGCATCTTTATATTTATTTAACAACATAAAGAGAAGTCAATTGCCTGGACTAATTTAATCAGTTACCTCAGGTTTTGTCTCTTCAACTCTTATTGTCAACTGATGGGAGAAGCGTTGTGTTCCATATGTCATCATCAAATCCTACCGAGGTACGGGCTCCACTCCAAGACATAACCAACAACACCAATTCAGGTAAACATATCACCATCTTTTACCTACTGGGACCTTTTATATCCTTATTTTTTGCCTCGCAGGACAAAGACCAGATCCAAAAGAATTGAAGAGACAAAAGAGAACGAGAGAAATATGACCAAAAAAAGCTTGAGGAAGCCAATACCAACAACACCAATTCAGGTAAAGATATCATCATCGTTTACCTATTGTGACCTTGTATATCCTTATTTTTGCCTCGCACGACAAAGACCAGATCCAAAAGAGTTGAAGATACAGAGGGACCGGGATAGATATGCACGGAAAAAGCATGAGGCCCATCAACTCAATATAGAACATACTACATCAAACACACCGTGGGCCATATCAGTCGGTACGTCCATTATTTATATCTATCCCATATGATGCACTACCAAAAGCATTATTATGCGGCTCACGGATTGTACGTCTCAGGATTTCACACCATTGAGAATGCTACAGGGCAATCAGTTGTCACCCAGCAGGAATACACGCCATAAGGTGAGGTTTCTTACCATAAATGCCAGTATAATTTGCTTACTACTACTAATGGTACATAACTGGTTATGTAGGCATCCCTACTGTTGTAATGTCGTCCGGAGCGACTCGATCCCTTCGATGGATCAGCCTCATTTCGATCACCTATGAGTGCCTCCTCGAATAAGAAAAAAATGAATAATCGATGTGGTTTACAAACGCATGTTCGAGACTTTAATAGTTTGGATAATGAGAAACACTTGTTGTTTACATCTGACGAAAATGAGAGGATCAATCTGATGTGGTTCACTCAAACTTTGTGCAGACATAACCAATGTTGGTCTGCAGTCATGTGCTCCGCCATTCTGCTCTCCTTATGAAGCTACAAGTGCTTTCCATACGCCGGGGAATCAGAAATTCAATATGTGGATTTCTGATTATGAGATACATGCCCATAAAGGGAACGAAGGTTTGTATTTGGCTGTTATAATTCACATAAAGGGAAGGAAGGTTTATTCATGTGTATTATAGTTTGTTTTATACAATACTTACAGAGTGATCAATCCACGAGAGAAATCACCATTAAGATCAGGCCCACAAGGACAGGGTGCCTTGTGCATACATGGAACAATCAACCCTCCTAGCAGCAATGATACAACTAGATCCTTGGCAGTCAAATAATTTTCTTATATATTTTTACAGTTTTATCAACACCACTAATCTCTTCAACTAGCAACATGTCTGGATTTTTGGTTCTGAAGTTCATGCGATCTTGGAATGCTAAACAAGTTATGTGTCTAGATGCCACGTTGAGTATGGACTAAGCTAATATTCATTCGTAATTTAAGTGTGAGCTCTACACGATATTCGTATGCTTATACATGAACTGCATGTGTAGGACTGTAAACTACGTAACAATGTGTTGGTACTCATTCTGGCGTGGCCCGACAACGAATGTGAAGTTAACATCCCAAAAGTTGTCAAAGATTTGGTCGAGGACATAGGGATAAATTTTTCATTTGAGTATTGTCGAAGCAGTTATCTTCAACACGGACCAAACATTTCATAAATACATTATTGTATATGTGTGATACTTTTGTTATATGTTGTTGTTTTCACTAAGAGGATCTATCATGGCCTAAATCTTGTGGTCAAGAGGCTGTAAATCCTATGAGTTAGCTCTCATGCGCTCAGAACTCAAAAGAGACAAGCTTTTGGTCAAGAGATTGTTTTGGGGAACTTAATGTACGCAGATTTATTGGTCTCTAATTCTTGAAATTTTAAAATATCGGTGATTAAACTTTTGCACATACCTATCACGCCGCTGAGCATGAAGAGCTCTATGAGGCTCAGGTCGTGCAGGCTGGCCAACAAGGCGCACAGTAGGAGGTCCCAGTCCGGAACAGTGCCCATCTGGGGTCAAACCGGGTCATGGCGCCGTCAATTGCCTCCTCCATAGCTACTCATTTCTCTGCCCAACTTGTTTCAAAAGATAGCATGAATACGATGAAGTAGCGGAAGATCAAACCAACGGGGACATGAGATTTAACGTGGAAAACCCCTCCAAACAAAGGAGAGGAAAAAACCACGGGCGCCAGCCAGCAATCACTTCACTATATCGGGTGAGGTTACAAACGCCGTGGGTTTACAATGTATGGCTTACCCCAACCGGCGGCTTACAAGATGTATTTATAGTGGACAAACCCTAGGTCGGCTGCAGTCCGACCCGGAAACGATCCGTACCGTACCGTACCACTCCGGGGCGCTCTGCTCTCCTACGTCACAAGCTGGCCTTTATCAGTACATACGAATTTGGATCACCAGAAAATAACACTCCACCTTGAGACAAATTCCATCTTATAGCATCAACGAGAACCTTCACCCCTGAAACAACAAAGAAAACACCTTCGGCGCCAAATAGCCTCTTGGGCTAGACAGTGATACCAACTAAGCCTGAGCATAGCTCAAACTTAGTAACAGGAACAGGCTTTGTCATCATATCAGCCGGATTATCATGAGTACTAATCTTGCATACCTTCAGCTTACCTTGTGCAACAACATCACGCACATAATGGTATTTGATGTCAATGTGCTTTGTTCTCTCATGGAACATCTGATCCTTAGTAAGGTAAATGGCACTCTGACTATCACAAAACAGGTTAATGCAAGTATCAACTCCACAAAGCTCAGCAAACAAACCTTTCAACCAAACAGTTTCTTTAACTGCTTCTGCAATGGCCATGTATTCAGCCTCCGTGGTGGATTGGGCAACAACCGGCTGAAGTGTTGCCTTCCAACTAACAGCACAACCACCAATGGTGAACACATAACCTGTGAGGGACCTCCTCTTATCCAAGTCGGCAGCAAAATCTGAATCCACATAGCCTACGAGTCCCTCACCAGCTCTGCCAAACTTCAAGCAAGCATCAGACGTGCCACGGAGGTACCTGAAAATCCACTGAACAGCTTTCCAATGTTCTTTACCAGGATTAGCCATGTATCTACTCACCAAGCTCATAGCATATGACAAATCAGGACGTGAACAGACCATAGCATACATCAAGGAACCAACAGCACTAGAGTATGGAACTCGAGACATGTACTCCAAATCATCATCAGTAGTAGGACATTGAGTAGATGACAACTTAAAATGAGAAGCAATAGGAGTACTAACAGACTTTGCATCATGCATGTTAAAACGATGAAGAACTTTCTTAATGTAACTTTGCTGACTAAGAAATAAGAACCTAGACTTTCTGTCACGTGTAATTTCCATACCTAGGATTTTCTTAGCAGCACCAAGATCCTTCATCTCAAATTCGCTACTCAATTGTGACTTGAGAGCAGCGACATCTTTCATGCTCTTGGCAGCAATCAACATATCATCAACATATAACAGCAAGTATATAGGCGATCCATCAACAAACTTAATGTACACACAGCTATCAAATTCAGACCTCTTAAAGCCATGTGACAACATAAATGAATCAAACCTTTTATACCACTGTCGAGGAGATTGTTTCAAACCGTATAAGGACCTTTTCAACTTACAAACAAGATCCTCCTTACCCGGCACTATGAACCCTTCAGGCTGGTCCATGTATATCTCCTCCTCCAACTCTCCATGCAGAAACGCAGTTTTAACATCTAACTGCTCAAGCTCAAGATCATGCATAGCAACAATGGAGAAAAATGTCCGAATAGAACTATGCTTGACAACCGGAGAGAAAACATCATTGTAATCAATACCTGGGATTTGACTGAAGCCTTTTGCCACTAACCTTGCCTTAAATCTTGGAGGCTCACTTGGAGACAAACCCTCCTTTCTCTTGAAGATCCACTTACAGCGGACTGCCTTCTTTTGCTTAGGCAAGCGCACAACATCCCATGTGCCATTCTTCTCAAGTGACTGCATCTCCTCTTGCATAGCGGAGATCCACTTCTCACGGTCACTTGTAGCAATTGCTTCAGTATACGTGGACGGCTCATGTCCATGCTCCACCTGTTCTGCACAACTCAGAGCATAATTAACAATGTTACACTCCTCAATTAAACGTGGTCGAGGACCACAATTCCTCCTTTGTCTACCAGCTGCGATAGACAGATTTTGTTGCTGCATAACAGGGGTGAATCAGGCATATTATCATTATCAGAATCAGAATTATCTGACGCATCACCATCATTGTCTTCAGTGACAATTTCCTTTTCAGTGGAGTGCTCCACCTCGACACGAATCTGTTCCTCATCTGAACTAGCTGAAACATCTGAGGACAACTTATCAAAGTACATAACAGATTCATTGAAAACAACACTCCTGCTCATGAATGCCTTGTTAGTTTCGGGATTCCATAACTTATATCCTTTTACACCCGAACCATAACCAATGAAAACAGACTTAACAGCTCTCGGCTCTAATTTCCCATTATCAACATGAGCATAAGCAGTGCAACCGAAAACTTTAAGCTGTGAATAATCAGCAGGAGTACCTGACCATACCTCCATAGGTGTTTTCTTGTCGAGGGGAATAGATGGTGACCTGTTTATCAAGTAACAGGCGGTGGCTGCCGCCTCAGCCCAGAAACGCTTACTCATGCGAGCGTTGGAGATCATGCAGCGAGCCTTGGACATGATTGTCCTGTTCATCCGCTCCGCTACACCATTCTGCTGAGGCGTGTACGGGATGGTGAGGTGCCTGACAATTCCTTCTGTTCTGCAAAAATCATTAAAAGCATTCGAACAAAATTCACCACCATTGTCAGTACGAAGTATTTTCACCTTCCTCTCTGTTTGCCTTTCTATCATAGCTTTCCACTCCTTAAAAGCAGCAAACGAATCATCCTTATTTTTCATGAAATAAGGCCAAACTCTTCTAGAGTAATCATCAATAATAGTAAGCATATAACGAGCACCACCATAAGAGGGCTTACGTGACGGCCCCCAAACATCAGCATGTACATAATCAAGTGTACCTTTGGTGGTATGAACGGAAGCATTGAACTTAACTCTTGTGTGCTTACCGAATATGCAATGTTCACAGAATTGCATCTTTCCCAAACTGCAGTCTTGCAGCAACTCTCTCTTGATCAATTCTGCCATACCAAGTTCACTCATGTGTCCAAGACGCTTATGCCAGAGGTTAGTTTTACTTGAATCATCATGAGAAACAGCAGCAACAGTACCAGATAAAGTGCTACCTCTAAGAACATATAACTTAGCAGAATTCATATCACCAACCATAACAATGAGAGAACCTTTTGATACCTTCAGAAGTCTGTTTCCGCCGGTATACTTGTACCCGTCACAATCAAGGGTACTGAGCGAGATCAAATTTCTCGCCATGGTTGGTATGTGTTTCACGCCTGTCAACGTGCGTGTCATGCCGTCATGTGTCTTGATCTGAACAGATCCAACGCCAGCAATGGTGCATTGCTGGTCGTTCCCCACACGCACGAAGTCTCCAGTCTGCACTAACTCATAAGAACTGAACCAATCTTTGTTACAGCAAATATGAAAAGAACATGCAGTATCTAGAATCCACTCATCTTGACGAGAAACACATGCAGCTAAAACAGCTAGGCATTCGCCATCAGAACTACCATCAACAACAGCAGCCTCACCGGTATCATTACCTTCATTAGTTTTCGGTTGGTAAGTACCTTTTCTTTTCTCCTTGTTCTGCAATTTCCAGCAATCATCGATGGTGTGATTACTCTTCTTACAATACCTGCAGAACTTGTCACGGCCTTTAGACTTTGAGTGACCTCTGTCGCCCTTGCTCTTGTCTCTGTTGTAGTTGTTGTAGTTGTTGTCTCGCTGCTGAGGCCTGCCTCGGACCTCCAAAGCATCACCCTTGGATGATGACGACTCCTCCTTCTGTACCATACCCTTCATCTTTTCCCTCGTCATGAGGTGCTCATAAACCTTAGCGGTGGTTAGTTCATCACGGCTAAGCAGTATGGTATCACGGAAATTTGCATAGGAATTTGGCAGCGAAACTAGAAGTAAAAGTGCAAGATCTTCATCCTCATATTATGACTCCGGGGCGCTCCGCTCTCCTACGTCACAAGCTGGACTTTATCAGTACATACGAATTTGGATCACCAGAAAATAACACAACTCTCATATTATGAGATACGAAGTATAAATTAAAGCAAATCACTTGCCCAACAATATGAATTTGTAAAGACATACCCGAGTAGGTTATAAAACTTGAGGGTGGCGACGTCGTGTCGTTCGGGCTGCGGCAGTACCGGTTCCACTCGACGTCGACGTTACTGTTGTGCCCGGGATCTAGCCAATCGGCAGATGCTGGCTTGGAGATCGCAGTGACGGCCGCGACGGTAACCCGGGCGGAGGCGGGCCCATGGAGGAGCAGGATAAGACGGAGCACGTGTTGGGCGACATGGCCGGAGCGCATCGGAGAGGGAGGGGAGAGGAGAATGGTCAGAGGGCCCGAATGCCAAATCTGAAATCCCCTCGCCTTCGGAGCTGAGATAGCACCGTCGCCCCGGCAAATCGTGAGAGGCTGAGATGGAGCTTCCTCTATGAGAGAGAGGATCAGGTGGTGGAGCAGTGCAGGTGAGTATGGCAGGCACGGTCGTGAGTGAGGAGTACAGCTTCCTCTAGAGCTTCCTCGCGCCTCTTGCTATGAAGGAGGGAGTTGGGGTGGGCGTGGAAGGGCACCAAGCCCAGCTTGAGGCGCGATCACCGGCGGCCGAATCGAGCACAGCGGTGGAGAGATTGGGGAAAGTCAGTGCCGGGAAGAAGAAAAGTTGGCTTTGGCATTTTTATGAATGCCGTTGCCCGAGAGAAGTCTCTAGGATTTACTTAGATATCAGCGTATTGTTACGTTTATTGTGGATTGATCATGCGATAAGTGTGTAGCTTTAATCCTCTATGTAGACATATAATTTTCACAATACTAGAAGGTAAGGGCGCGCTTTGCCGCGCCGATTTAGTTGCTTTCGTGAAATGGGTTTATTCTTCTTTTTTTTGGTTCTATTGTTGCTGTGGTTTTGAATAAGGAGTTTTAACTTCTTATCTTTTTCGTGTTTTCTAGTTTGGCAGATCGACAAAATATGTTATTTCTCTTAATTATAACAGTTTGGTGAGTGCTATGAGAATAATATTCGGCACAATGTTTACGACAAAAAATATTTCAAACTCACATTTGTTTTTCCTGATAGTAAGGAAAAACTACCCCTTTAAATGATTAAAAATTTAAATGCAATGTCATGCATTTCCAACAAAAATTTAATCTCTACCGAAGAAACTCACTATCTAACTATTGACTGCCACAAAGATAAATCATTTGAGCAATGAACACCTTCCTCCACTAAGATAAATCATTTGAGAAATCACCTTCCTTTTATTGATGTACGTTGTGAAACAAACCAACTAATGTGTACCATTAGCCATTAGGCAGAAATCTATCCAATGATATCGGCTAGCCAACCATTTAGGATTGGTATTTTATATTTAAGAATCAACATCATTTCTAATAGTTTCAAAAACATCATTTTTATCATCTATTTTACCATATCATCGATGTATCAAAGACAAACTCTTCGAAGCACTTCTTATAGTGCGGAATTGCCTGTTGAAATGCAATTTCAGCTACCATATATGTTTTATTATAATAAACCTCGCCAACCCATGTGTTTTTTTGCGAAATTTCATGGTGACATTTATTTTTTCCTCAGTCTGGAGTAAACGTGGGCGTGTGGTGTGTACTCTGTTTTGTGTACTCTCACCACTTGGCTAAGCATTGACTTAGGTCACGCCACGGTATTTGGACAAATTTGCATAGCTGGCGGTCACATGAGGAGGGGTTAACGGTATAAAGGCGCCGTGTTACGACAGTGCAGAGACTGGAGCTGCTTGGGCGCAGGTAAAGTTTACGGCGGTGACGGACATGCACCTACATATAGTATAATATTTATATGAATATGTCGTTGAAATGAAAAAGTTATGACACAAAATTCATAGGGAATGGCGAGCTGCATATCATTGTCGAACGAAATTTCAAATAGTAAACGTGTCCGAACTTGACAAAAAAATTCTAAAAAGGGTACGAACTTCGGTCCAAAATTAACAGGTTATAGTTGACGAAATTCAGAATCGACCGGCCCAGGGAAATAGAAACTACTCTTCGACATGCATATATTTCGTGTATATCTTTTCTTGAATCAAAATACGTTGTGTACTTGATGAGATCATATAAAAGGTTGATTCGGTGGTCTTCCAAATACCTGGTTAAACTTGTGTTGTAGGTAACATATAACACATAGTATTTTAAACATGTAGCTGCTATAAACTATTCACATGCATGTGGGCCCATCCACGATCCAAAAGCATGGTGAGGTGGAGGCACCACAAGCTTGGAAATCTAGGGAGTTTACGTATTAGAAAGATTTCACTCCATCAATTATATTCTGATTTTTGTATCATTTTGTAAATATGTCTATTTTAATCTATATTTTTCTAAAAGCAGACGTGATGTATTGAGGTCGCAGTAGCAAAAAGAAGCCGCAGCAAGTTAATGAAGAGCCCCAAATACGCCAACGTCGGATCAATGATACACCAACTAAGGTGGAGTAGGATTAATTAGCGACAACATCGTTTAGCTTTTATGGATCTGCATGCGGCAAGATGTGTACAACATCGTTAGGATTAATCCATAAAAGCTTTCCCGCAGTACACAGACACAATTGTTAGGTTCCAGCTATGCATTGATACAGAAAATCACGAAGCACTAAAATCTACACTACTGTGCGTGCAAAATCGACAGCCCACTGAAGTCGTACGCTTGTACAAAAAAAAAACTGAAGTCGTACGCCACATGACCAAACTATCAAATAAATCCTTCTCTAAAAAAATGGACAAAGGAATTGAGACAAATAAGCAAGTTGGCAGAAAATCTCTGAGAAAATCGATATGCTAAATGCTTCACCATCAAAACATTGTTGCGAAGTATTGCAACAAATTCAGATCACCAAATAACCTTTCCAAAATGGCCACTCCCACACACCCCTAGATTCACACTGATACCAATGTAACATGTGCAGGAAATACAGAAAACCAATGCTATCCCCTGAAATAACTATGATCAACAATAAGGTAGATTTATTATAAACCAGAAGCAATAAGCATTATAATCTATTGTGAGATATCATAGTACATATGTAAATGAAAGGACATAAGATTCATACGAACATGCATTGTTCAGTACAAATACATCCTGGCAATAGGAAATCGTTCGCGCATTCCTAACGTTTTTCTCTAGGGCCTTGGAGTATAATATTTCTGCTCATTTGGCTGTCCCCTTTCTCCATAGTATTCCGATCTGTTTGATGGTATGTCTTTTCTGTCATATCCACTGCACCCAGCAATGGTGCCGCCTGTCGGAGTTGGCTTGTGGCCACCAGATTGTGGATGACCTGATCCTCTACGGGACTGGTTACACTGGAGGAAATCAGATGTATTAGAATAACAAAACAATTGTCTCCAGCCGCCACATATTCCAATCAGCGTGCAAGTTAGCTAAGCTTGAAAATTAATCAATGATAGCAAGGACAACCGACCTTATCTATTGCCTCAAAAATAAGTGCTTCAGCACTATCGATGGATTGTTTGGTACCAGTGAGCACGAACTTGTTTTGATGATATATGAACTGCAAAACGTTTTTCAATGTGCACATATGACTATATGAGAATAAAGAAATCACATTATTTCCATTGCCTTTTCTTATAAGAAGTGAGGCTTACGAATTTTCTCTACAAAAAACTAAAATGGAATAAAGTACCCAAGGACCAATAAATACCTCGACCGAGGCACCCGATTTCTGTCTCAGTTCGATCAGCATCCTATCTTGCCTCCCAATCAGTAATCCTATCTGCATAATATTTACCATATTATTATAATTGCGAACCACAGTGAGATAGTTTTTTATTATAATTGCGAAACCACAGTGAAATAGTATTTTAAAAGCTGGCTCACCATAGTCTCTTCGACAGCGACATGTTTCTCCTGAACTTCAAGAAGTTCATCTTCACTCTGGAAGAGGAACAGTGGCGTTTATTTCAGATCACAAGTCAATAATTCTTCAGGACCAAATTTAATAGAAAAAAAAAAAAAACAGTTTACCACCTTATCAATGATCTTACAAATAAGCCCTTTGGCTAAATCAATTTGCTGTTGGCTTCCTTCAAGCCTAAACCTTCTTTTAGGCTTGAGAAACTGGAAACAAGTAGTTCAGTGTGTACATTATGAGAGAATAGAAGCAAGGACAAAAAAAAAATGCAATATACCTGAACATAGGCACCCGACTTCTGTTTTATATCTTTTACTGTTTTACCTTCAGTCCCAATTACTTTTCCTACCTGCATATTATAAACATACAGAATGGTGAATAGAGCATCACTAAACTAAGGTAAAATTTAAAACATCAGTAATTTGACCCATCTTAGTGAACTACTCTCTATACAGATCCAACGGACGGATATGTATGTGTAGACATCCTCCGTGCTAGACAATTATTTCCCATATATTATATACCCACTCTGCAGCCTGTTATGGTGTGATGAGAAATGAAGAAAATGGGGGAAATTGTATGTTCATTAATGAAATTTGCAAGACTCTGACCAATACCAGGGGTGCCAAAATACTCCGTGCTTGCTTCCTAAACTATTAGTTTAATAATACCTCAATCCAAGTGTACGTAAGACTTTATAAAACTAATGTTGATAGATCATTTGTGCAAACTTCCCATATGTGTCCTGGAACTGTAGCTCGGAATTGCCACACCGCATGAGAGTGTAAGAGATATTTTACTCACCATATGATATGGGACATACAAATACTCTTCTTTGGGAAGTTTTTTTTCAGCCTGCAAAGAAGAAATGGCATGTTATCCAAGTAAAATCAAATTTACCTGATTAACCCAAAATTAACACACACCTCAAAACAGACTTCCGCAATCATCTGCTTCGCTTTCTCAATTTCTTTAATGGTACCCATTATTTGTACGGACCTCTCAGCGAAACTAGGATCAAATCTGCGCTGTTCCACTTTTATAGCTGCAGAGCATGATTGCATAATCTTTTTGATTGTCTGCCCATCCCTGCCTATAAGTAGGCCAACCTGAAGTGCTAAGAATTAGCTAGCATATCCTCGCATAAAGAAAAAGGTCAAGACGCGGTAAAATGCTTGACTTCATTCAAAGTGTACTGATGTATTCTGAATACTTGTATGTTCAAGTCTCACACCAATCGATATCTACCTCGTAACAAAAAAAAATGGAAGAGAGGAATTGGGCAGGACCTTGTTTTCTGGTATGTCCATGTAATTTACTTTTGTGGCGGTAAGGCCATGTTGCTTCAAGGCAGCGTCTTTTCCGGGAGGTTTGCTTGGCATTTGTGAAATAAACTGGTATTGTCCTGGCTTCTCCTTCATTTGGATAGCACACTCGCTGCTGCACATACATTGTGCTAGTCATGTATTTAGGACTAGTTATTCTGAATAAATTATCTATACGTAAGCGACATAAGCCTACCTTTCATGTGGAAAGTCACTTAGTGGAGTTTCATTATTGGACAATACCAAATTCTGATTGGTTATCCCATGAACTAGTCGATGACTCATCAAAAACTCAAAATGTCGACCATCACTGTTTTAAGAAAAATGTTAAATACTCAAATAAAAGGAAAGCCAAGGTAAAAAAGTTGCAGGACACATTGTGATTTATACATTTGAAACATATTAAATAAAGCTCTTACAAGTCAACTTTATTGGCTTTCCTGCATTCCAATGAGTGAAATGTTTCAGATGTATCAAATCCGAGTTTCTTATCAGGGAGACATAATATTTTTCCTTCCTGTATACCAATAAACGCAAATGCAGATGTTTAAAAAAAAGCATAAATGTAAACAGCCAGAGGATCATATTTAGATATCAAGGAATATTATCTTCTTTAGTTCACCTTCTTATGCACTAATGAAGCACACATCATGCCTTCCGTTAAGCCTCGACCCAGAGCACCTTTCAAGAGCTGTAATAACAAAGCCCATACATTAGGTCTTTTGAGGTTACATTCTAAATGGTGATCCTAATTCTCTGCATACTGAACTATCAGAAAAAGGGGTTTTGAGTGATACAGAAATAAAGATTATGTGGCAAAAGTATCTAGCAAATAGTACATGACTATCACCTGAGTTTTATATGTATGCTCTTCGACTGTCTGACAAGTTACAAGCCTGTAAATATAGACATCTTTTTCTTGTCCCATCCTGTAAATTCTATCAGAAATCTGACTGTCGTCACTGTAAAAGAAAAATACAAATATACATGAACAAAAAATACGATTTTTTCGATATGATGGAAATGGAATATGTATAATAAATGAACAATCTCGTAACAATGTTTTATCTTATTCACATCTTATGAATATCTCAACCTGCTGTTCCAAGAAGGATCAACTATTATCATTCTTGTAGCTGCAGTCAGGTTTAACCCTTCACCTCCAACCTTCGCACTTAACAATAATATTCTTGGGCCATCCTCAGATTTGAATCTCTGCACAGTTGTAGTTAATTAGTAAACAATAATCAACTGACAGTGAAAAATAATCAGCCAAGACCGGATATAGTATGCCAAGGCAAAAAGGAACCTTGATGATGTCAGTCCTTCTGACTTTATTAACTGACCCATCGATTCGAGTTATCTGACCTTCTTCCACAATATGGCCAAGACATTCCTGAATTACATGTAGTGAACTATCAAATTATGTTTAAGTAAAATAATGCTTCTTTCATTAGACCCTATTGGCTATGAGAATGGCTATAGATTCTACCATTATGTTCTTTTACAGGAACGGTTATGGATGCCAGACAATATATTTTTGCTATGGTCAATATATGATATACCTAGCTTTGAAAGGATTTGTGGATGTAGAACAAATTAATTCTTTTGCTTATCCCTGTTGTATGCAGTAGGTACTTTCTAAAGCACAACCTTCAGATCATCTCGGTGTTCAAGATGGGCATATGGAACAGCCCAGGTGTTAGCGTCAGCCAGACTTTTCTGCAGCTCGACACAGCGGAGCGGGTAGTACTAGAGAGTGTCGTCAACGGGAAGGAGGTCAATGGGAAGGTCCAATGGCCAACAGGCATCGCCCAGCGGGCCTACATCCTCACTAGAGACTTCCGTCGGCCTCGCCATGTCATTGGCTCCGGAGCCGAGCAGACTGGTGTGTTGCATAGTGACCATATGATGCACCAAGGTGCAAGATGACTTCATGAGCCGAGAGCTTTCTGCAGATGACATGGCTATTCGAGCAGGTTACCTCCTTTGTCTCACATCTTCCTATTCAGTTTATTTCGTTGGTTAATTATTTGCATGTCTTTGCTCTATTTTGTATCCAGAAACTATTTAATTCATTTATGCAGATCTGCATCAAGCCTAGCTACTCTATGAGGCCATGCGAGAAAAATGTGTTTAATTAATCAGTGGTTCTTCTTATCATTCCGTTTATATAAATGTTCCATGGTTTATTTGATTCTTTGTACTTCAGATCCCGTCAAATTGGCTATGCAGAGGAATATCAAGCATGACAGCCTCTTCCCCACTGCAATTGGAAAACCAGACAATATGTTTCGTCTCTGTCCCCACTGCATATTGTAAGTGTTTTCTGTTAGCTGTTTTTTTTCTGGTTGATTTAGTTCTAACAAGTAACAACTCATCATCATTTTGTGGAAATGTGATCTCTTCAAGTAGTTGATAAATCTAGGTTGATGTAAAATTGCCACGAAAGATACTGCTAATGGATAGTATGAAAGACTCCATGCTTTAGGTTTGATAAAGTGCCACAAATGTTTGCATATAAAAAAAATCCCAACTAATTGTTTCAGCTTCCATATTGAACATAAATGTTTTCTTTTAATGCACGGAGGATGAAGGTGCCAAGAAGACGATGATATAGGTATATATTTACTTATACATCAGAAACATATGTATTTCTAAGAAAAATATTGTATGCAATAATTCACAGAAACATCATTTGATATAATAAACAACAAAAGTAACTATCTAATACACTCAGCACATGTGTAAAAATTTTTTTACAAAAAAGTGAAGACATGGCACCTGGATGATATCTAGCATATTGAGTGATCTAGAAAAAATCAATATTTTGAGCACATTGGTTTCCACTTCCTCGTCCTGCAACAAAAGATAAGGCTGACTTAAAACCACTAAAGTTCAAATGATTTGACTTCTTCAACTGAAAAGAGTACTAGTACTAGTTGCAATAGTATCATAACCTTCTGTTTTTTTATTTGCATCCTCTATTTCTTTGTTCTCTTCCTCAATTATCTCCTTCTGTATTCAAAATAAACTTATATTGTCAATCCAAGAAATCATAGGAGCTTTACATAGCAAAGATATTAACAGAAACCTCACGCACAATGAGGTCAAAAATGAAGGAAGTTTTGCACGAATTGACTTTATCAAACAATGGTCCATGGTCAAATGAATCAAGAAGCTCATTTTTCAAGCTTTTAAGAGCTGCTTCGTCCCTGTTGTTGCTTCGAATGTTTAACAACGATGCTGGGGAGTTGCAGATTGCTTGCCATATCTATTTTAACACAGAATTGAACTCGTCAATATGCATCAGAAAACTTACAATACTGTAAAATGTATTCAGACTTACCATTGATTTGTTCATTGCTGATTCACGTTTCTGACCAGTTTTATTCGAGTGGATTTCCTCATACTTTCGATATAACTTTATCTGCCAGAACAAGGTAACAACAAATTATAAAGTTTTCATGTCCTACGTGTAGCAAATGTTTCATTTGAGATGATGAAGAAAATAAGCGCATGTACTTGTAACACTATGTTTAGTTTGTCAAACCTATTTCTTATGTTCACTGCATGTTACCGGGATCAAACTTTAGGTAGTGGTCAATAGTTCGCTCCCATGTGACAATTTGAATTCAAACACCCAGAAAGGAGGTCTCGCAGAAAATTACATTACATTGTGTTCTGTGATATATAACATGTCAAGTAGTATAAGACTTGTCTTCGACTCTTGAATATTTGACACATGGGTTCAGTAAATAATACTAGTTAAGTAATCACGAACCGTGCATTTGGAGGATTGAATTCATGCAAATACATTCACTTCCACTATATATGTTTGATGATTCATCTGTTATAGGCTTATATTTAAAAAAAGGGACAAGCAAGGTATGTTAAGACACTTGATAGTTTTCAGAAATCCAGTAAAAAGGCATGAGTATGACAAGAAAGACATTTTGTACATTCAGGGTCAGCATGCAGCAGTGAGTACCCCATCCGACCCACGCATCTACACAAGCACACAAATCATGCGTATTAAAAGACAATGCTTAAAATATAGGAGAAGTTTACCTGAAACTCCGTGAGCCTTAACCATATTACCATGTCGTGCTTTTTGCTTTTCAGGTGTCCACTTTCAATTAATAATTGTTTATCTCTTCTTAGAATATAAGTAGATGTTAGGGCCCTTACATCCTGTACAATGGCAAAGTCACATTCATATGAACATATGACTGTCGAACAAAAGTGCAATTAGATGCAAAATTCACCTCAACGGCTCTTTCGTAATCGGTCTTCTGAGTTTCAGATGCATTTGCATACTTCCCATGACTAACAGGGCAAAGATAATTCTTCCTGAACGTAGCAGCATCACCCAAGAGACCAGGGCAGGCGAAATGCATAAGAGAGTACAGATCCTAAACATTTAAATAGTAAGAAAATGTCAATTTTGTGAATAGCTGCTACGGTTTAAGGGAATAAAATGGAGCGTGCTTGGTGAAATAATCCCAGAAAGACGTTATGTTTCTCTTTTTCTGTAATAACTTTACAGGTTTTCCCCTTATTTTCCTGCTTAGAGTTTTGTGAGCAGACTCAGTAGTTTTCATTTTCGTTTTCTGCATGAACCCTCAACTGGCATTCACTGTAAAAACCATAATTATGCTCTGTAATAGTACAGCTATTTGGAATAAAAGAAAAGGAGAACCTACAATAGGAGGTGCTCTCAGAATTTGTAATTTCGAGGCATAACACAGACCACCAAATTATACAATTGAGAGGATAACCTTATATCTTTCTACTAGATGACTAATAAAGTCCATTATGCAAACTGTGATTTCAATATTGATTTATAATAGTTGTGATTATCGGGTACTAGTTGTGATTAGAGCAGTCAAGTTGACTATAAATTCCAACTAAAATTACAAATCAAGGATTGCAGACTGTCGAGATAAACATTAACATACATTTACCGTGGAAAGGAAAACGTGAACAAAAGTGGAAATGGATAGAGTACTACCAAAAGGTCTTTCTGGATCGGTGTGCCCGTCAGCAGAATCTTATGCTTGCTATGTATTTTGTTCACAACACCCGTCTTTTGTGACTGAATATTCTTTATATGGTGGGCTTCATCCAATATTACATAATCCCAAGAAGATTTAGAAGATCCCATGAGTTTCTTATAATTGTTGGCACATGTCTCGTATGTTGTCAATATAATTCCTTTACTCTGGAGATTAGAAGCTGAAGATTAGAACAGAATACAAGTCGCATATGTTACATGTGTTCTAAGTAAAAAGTGCAACATCACCTTCAACACTGTTCTCAGCTTGGTATCATCACAATCATGATATACATGAACCAAGTCATCTATATCTGCCTTCTTTAGCTCCTGTGGCCACTGGTCAAGAACGCTCAGGGGAACGATTATAAGCATTTTTCTGACCAGATCAGAATGTAGCAGGCCTGACAGGAAGGCTGCAGCCTGAAAGAAAATCGAAATTAGGCTGACTCGGACAAGTTGGTCTTCCACTTTGATAACAGTTTGGTGTTTCCAAACTAGACGCATACCTGAAAGGTCTTGCCTAAACCCATGTCATCTGCTACAATGCAACCAGGGTACTGACAGTGAATTCCCCATAGCCACTCAACACCTTCTCTCTGGTGTGGAAACAATTCCCTATAAAGGTTGCCAGGCAGTATATACGATCTCTTTTCCTTAGTACCAACTGGCAGCAATGTATAATGGTCTAATTCAGCATTATACTTGTAATGACCACCACACTCTGTTCATTGGTTACAAAATATAATCACATGGTATTATTAAATGAAGATAAACACAGCAATAGTGTTATACTGAAAGCATTAAGGTGCATGCCAAGTAGAACCCCTCCTAGCAATATTGACACTGTAATAAATTGAGAAAAATAAGTATCCTGCAGGGCATTTGCCTCCTAGTTCTAACAGTACAGACCATGAGTGGCACAAATGTGTACTGTGAATCAACGGATCAAGCACGTAAAGAGTAAACAACGCTCACCTGGCCCTTTCACAGCCTCAGATATGATCAGCGGTTCCTTGCCCTTGTCGCACTTGACGTGGGTGTCCAGCTCATGAACATAAGACCTTTTTTCCTTAGTACCAGCATTATACTTGGAGCGACCATCACACTCTGCTCCTTGGTAATCAAAATTCAATAACATGGTATTATTAAATGGAAGATAAACACAGCACTAGCGTTATACTGAATGCAATCAGGTGCATGTCGAGTAGAAGTCATCCACAGTTTAATTCAGGAATAATGACACCATGTTATAAATTGAGAAAATTAAGTACGACATTTGGCTCCTAGTTCTACCAGTGAGAGCATTATAATGGAATGGACAATTCACAGTTCACTAACGCATCCATGCCATTAGTCTGCACAAAATGTTAACTATGATTCTACAGATCAAGCACGTAAGTAAAGAGCTGCTCACCAGGTCCTTGGTCCTTGTTTGCGGTAACCATGCAATCCGTAGCAGCCTTCTCGCACTTGACGTGGGCGACCATGTTCAGCTCATTACCCCTCTCGCGTCTGCCCTCCTCAACAGCCTGTGGCCTATTGCTGGCGCGAGTGCGCCCTCTCGGGACGGCATCCTGAGCTGGACCCGGGCGCGGTGGTTCCTTAATCGCGACCGTGCGCTCCGCAGCAGCGCCCTTCTCGAATCTCTCGCCGGCGACCTCCTCAACGCCGCGTGCTTCCCCACGCCTGTTGATGGCGCGAGTGCGCCCTCTCGGGACGACATCCTGTGATGGATCCGGGCGCGGTGGTGGTGCAGACATGATGTCAGGCTCCTTGATCGCGCTAACCGTGCGCTCGGGAGCAGCGCCCTTCTCGAATATCTCGCCGGCGGCCTCATCAACACCGCGTGCTGCCCCACGCCTGCTGGTGGCGCGAGTGCGCCCTCGCTGGACGGCATCCTTAGATGGATCCATCTCGTGGGGGAGCAGTGGTGGCAGGACACAGGTAGGCGTAGAACGCGGCGGCGCGCGGTGAAGTTTGCGGGCGGAGGTGAGGAGAACGGCTGAGATGAGATAGGGCTTAGGGTTTATAGGCCAGAGGGGGCGTGCGGTGGTGCGTGGACGCAGGTAGGCGGAGCGGCGGAGATCGCGGTGGAGTTTGAGGGCGGCTTTCGGCTTGCTGCACGCGGAGGGGCGGAGAGCAGCGACGGCTGAGATGGCGGCGGTGGAGATGGCGGCGGTGGTCGGTGTGTGCCGGATGCGGGCGAGATGAGAGAGGTGGGGTGGGGTAATGGGTTCGGAGATTTCGGAGTTGTGGGATAGTGGGATCGGAGATTTCGGAGTAGAGAGGTGGGACGTGGCCGGGAAGGGAGACGTTAAGGGCGTCTTTGGTTAACGGCACACATGTATCTTCCCTCTTTTTGCCGTGCTCCGCCTTTAATTTTGTTGAGAAATACAACGTGATATCTTGCTTCTTTGCATATGTAGCCCAATATATGAGCTAAGTTCACTTCATTTGGTTTGTTCATAACGTGTCGTTCTCATTGAGGATTGAACTGAGCTGACACAAGGTGTTGGGTTTGGTTGACCACGTTACGGGTTTTAAGAGCTAAAGTCATGTGTTTGGCTACACATTTTCATGTCATTGTGGTTACCCAGTTGCGATAAATTTACCACATATTCCAAATTATGTTCTAAATTAGATAACTTCCATTTACCAACATATAAATGTTTCTATACATGCTACATGTATATATACATCTACATGTGGATGACGGGAAAGTCATCTAATTTAATTTAGAACGGAGGGCGTACATAGTACGTCTGCATATGATCAGAGAGATTAATTTAGCAGTATGAAAAAAATACAATAACAATTAATTGGGTGATGATTATGAGATCTTTCAGCCGACCTAATATGATCACCTTTATCAAACTGTTTGTGGCAGTTGTTCCAGAAACCTTCCACCAGATCAAATCACGACTTTTATGAACTGTAGACTCCTGAAATTCTACATGAGTACACCACATGTCATTATAATACAGACGAATATGATTAGAACATTAATAACAAGCAACAAGCAACAAGGGTTCACACGACACCAGACAGAGTAGCGTGTTTCACCACGCCGTCTTCCCATGATCTCATCGTTCTTGCATGGTGTTACCACCGTCTTGTGTGCTTCGGTGTTTTGTTTTGTTCGTTAGGTACGTACAAGTAAAGAATTCCTTCTTAACAAAACTAGTTGGTGGGCACGTGCAACGCACGTCTGCACAAATGGAACAGATATCCTTTCGTCTTATGAGTTTACTTATCTACAATTTCTTTTTGTATCTACCTTAATGTGTAGTCAAAATGCTATATTTCAGCCTTTGTTCATTAAAACAAAGAATCCGATGAAATTTACAAAAACAGATGAGATGCTAAGATACAAATTATAATGGTGAGCAAGAACTGTGAAGAAATTCGAAACACACCTTTGTATCATATTATATAAGCTCGAGTCATTGGACGTCAGATTTGAATGTGAAGCATTTCAGATTTCGTTTAGTGGTTTGGAACTTTGGATACACAAATGAAAATACATACTCACAAAATGTGTATTTCTGGCTGAATACAGACCTTAAGCCTGCGCCATAAAAGAAAATCAGTCAGCCTACTGGAACAAGTTAGAAGATCTTAATGGTTTGCACATTAGCAAATCACATTTACCCTTGTATTGATCTCATCCTGAATGTAAGGTTTTTTTAATTTTTTTCTCTCCAAAATATAAGGTTTATTGTGATTTACGGATGATTTTACCCATCCAAAAATGACTTCCATTCTCGAAAGGTGGGATTTTACGGATAGTTATCATTTGGTGGCTATTATGGACTCCTCTCTTCGTTTTTTCAGAAATAAATGGGTCCACCGTATGCCAAATATCTATGTTTTAATATTCGTGCAGAAAGCTATAGGCCTTACATTCAGGAATATACAAATTTTCTTGTATTATACCGTGTGTTTTCGCTTGTGTGTTCACATAACAAAGAGTGGTCTTGCATATGAAACTACTGGTTAAAATCAGTTTGACGACATCTTATATTATGGGACAGAGGGAGTAGTATACATGGGATCTGGGTGTACATGCATAAATACACCAGGAAAATGTGAAGACTGGACAAAATAACTTATCCAGGGGCGAAAAAACAGCTGCCTGTGGCAATGGAACATTGATACATGATGGTGCGATCCCCAACTGAATACCAGCAAGCCTTATATATCACTAGGGATGAAAATGGAGCGGATACGGACGAAACTGAGTGGTGCCACATTTGTTTTCATTATTTTATACGGAAGCAGAAACGAATACAGAAACACTGGAAACAAATACAGAAATAGATATTGTCGGAAACGGATACATGACGAATACGGTGCAGATACGGAACAACTAACAGATGTTCACCGGAACAAAAAAGACCCTTAAATAATGCAGGAAAAGTCAAACAAATCAACAAACTTGTCAAAAAATTAAGAGTAAATAAAATATAAGAAAATTTCATGAGTCAAGAGGGAGATGATATGTGAATACATAAGGATTAAACATGGTGGCTTTGGAGTTTTTTATTTTTATATTCAGTTTTTGGAGTTTCTGTATCGTTTTCTTCCCTATATATCACATCTTCAGCTCCTGTTGCATACAACAGAAATTCTTCCCGAGAATGTCGATTCAGATCTTCTTGGTGAACAACATATTAGGTTATTATCACACGGCCTATCGGAAATTCCCTTTGGAACCCGGGCTCATATGCTCCCGGTATAATTTTTTTGGAAAACTTTTCAAAAAATTCCGAAACAAATCATGCACGTACCTGACCATGGTACGCACCATCGTGACAAATTTCGCACCAAAATGACATCGTATGCGCCCTGAGCAAAAATGACAAAATTCTGACAGAAAATTGATCCCAAAATTTGAATTTTCTGTCAGAATTTTGTCATTTTTGCCCAGGCGCATACGATGTCATTTCTCTGCGAAATTTGTTATGGTGGTACCATGATCAGGTACATGCGTGATTGTTTAAAAAAAAAATTGATAAGTTTTCAGTTTTTTATACTTTTTCAAAAATACTATATGTATGAGATTCTTGATTAGCCTGTGTTTGAAGGTTGGAAAGTGGTTAACAAAACAGGTATTCTCCAATTCTGCCTCGAGACCATTTTGCGCCAGCGACGGAACGGGTTATCTAGTCTCACCAAAGATTGTGAAACCACGGCTTAAAAGAGACGAGATAATAGATCTGGCCTTCACAGCCTTGTGAGGAACACGACACGCTGTACCCGGTGCCCGATCTCAAGTTGTTCCTTCAACCTTTTCTCCTCCTTTCTCTATTGGTCTTCTTTCTTTCTTTTACAATGGAGCCTATTCTCGGATATTTTTCTGTCACTCCACCTTGTGCTGAATGGTTGGGAGGGTTTAAGATCCCATCCACCATGTGCAAATTCCAAAATAACACTGAGTCGTAACCTCATGGATAGTGGGCTTCTATGCCTGTTTAGGCCGCCTGAATAGTTTCAAATGGCCATATGATCACGCTCACGCCACATGATGAGTCGCACACTATATGAGTTTATCTGTTTTAGAGAGAGAGAAACGTAAACTCGATCGTGTGTCCTCCCGGGTCGGAATGACACGCTAAAGAGCCTACAATGCTCCCATCACATAGGGCCAGATCTATGTGGTACTCCAGCACATTGTTTTAGCGTACCAAGGGTACCGTAAAACCGGTAAAAGCAACATACCCTCTATGGGGAATCTGATGAAATATCTCACTAGTTCGTCAGAAAAAAACATCTCACTCTACTTTTTTTTTCGAAGTCGGGGATTTTTTTTTTTTTGCGAGATAGATCCAGAAACAACACCAGGAACTTACAGAACAAACGAAAGATCAAAGAGCAAAGTACAGAAGATCTGCAAGCCGTCGAGGACGCCGTCGTCGAAGAAGATGTACCGCGGCGCGCCGCCGCCGCTCCTCCTCAGAAACCTTGGATCAGCAGGAGTCCCCAGGCGGACGGGAAGTCGACAGAACTCGGCTCGAAAGAGCCTCCACCTCGCGTAGTCGCCGTCGCCCTCACCCTGGTCGTCGTCACCTTCACCACCATGTCGTTCGATCCGAAGCCGCCACTCCACGACCTTCGGCTCGGGGAAGAGGCACAGCACAGCTCTACGGAGCCGCGAGCACCCCGGAAGAGGCAGATCCATGGCCGCGCTCCGCGGAGCACCACCACCGGAGAGGATCTCCGCCTCGACAAAACACCGGACCGGCCGCGCCACCCTCTCCTCGACGCCGCCGGCAGGCACACCCCTCGACCCTAGACTATATACAAGCAAGATCTGGGGTTTCCCCACCCTCCCGCCGCTGAAGCGGCCGGCGGAGGGAGGGGAAACCAGCAGATCGGCGCCGGCGAGCTGGATCAAGCGGTGGGGGGGAAAAAGTCGCTCTCCTTTACTGTAGCGGGGGAGAGAGACGGGTCCAAGGTGCCGTCCAAGGAGCCGGTCCGAAGTCGGGGAAATTGACTCGATCGATGTATGTCCCTGGAGTCTTGATGCCTATCTAGAGCTCATGGCGGGTGAGCACTGAGCACGTACGTATTGTTAGTCCGAACATTATTCCATGGATGTGAATTATCCTTCCGGTCCATGACCTTTGCACGAGGATGACCAGGCCCTGCATCCAGCATTCCGACACCATCGGTGCCCTCTTCTCCTGCACTGAGACAGCTCACTTGTTGTAGTTCTGCCTTCCTGGATGCAACGCCTAAAAACAAATTGATGTAAAGAAAAGTTAGACCAACTACTCTACAAAAAGAAAAGGTTTGGCCAGCTACAGTAGAAAGAAGATGATCTGAACCTCTATCTCGCTTGATCATCCATCGTTTCGTCAGCTGACTTCAGAGTTCAGTCTCTTGTTGCTACGACGTCTTATTGATTCTGCACTTCCTTTTGTATGCTCGATGTTCCCGTCAATGAAATTCTGATCTGAACCCTCTGGGGAAATACACGAGTGTTTCTCTTGTAAGAACGATGAAAACTGACTAGTTTCAAGTGCTCGAAATCTAGTACTTCTACCGAACAAATCTCTTGACTGTCGGCACAAATATCTTCACCGTACCTGCAGTCCTAGAAGTCGAATGCTTGCGCTTGCCAAAACGGCTCGTCGAAGATTGCCCAGGGCTCGTCGCACTTGATTCTTCTACCGTCTCAGTGTCAGAGCTTGATGCATCATCCTCCGAAGAATGGACTTCTCGATCTTTCTGATGCTCACAACGGCAAGGTGGTCTGATCTGCTCGACCTTTCTGCAGGACTTTGCCCTGTCCACCTTGGACGGTTGCTTGGGTCTAGAATGTCGTCTTGGGGAGAGATCGAAGAGTCTCTTGAAGCTGATTTCGCCATCGTGTAACTGGTACACAAAGGATTCTTGCAGTAAGCTCAGGTAGAGCGTGTGTTTCTGATCCGTCCACCCCGCAGACGAACATACCGCCAGAACGTCCTGGCAGAGGAAAGAGTGAACTTCAGGAATCATGATTCAGAGATCAATCCATCTGAAAGCCAGAATCTAGACATGCTTCGCCGGGGAACCACGGAGCAGGCATGCTGCGGAGGAAGACGAAGAAGAAGAGAGCATTTACCGGCAATCCCTGGAGCCCCCGCAGATCAGCCTGCGCCTTCGCCTCCATCGTCTCCTAGCTAGCCTAGTCTTCTTCGACTCGACTCGATTCGCGCGTGCTGCGGCCGATCTTTTATCCTCGGTGGCGTCGCTTTTCCACGTGGTAAAATATCTGAAACATGTCACGCGCGCGCGCGTGCGGCAGGTGGGTGGAAGAGGCTTGCCGCGCCGCCTACCGCGTGGCCTCTTTGTTGTTCTGATTCCGGGTAGTTCGACGTCGTTGCTGCCTGCTGATAAGATCCAGGCACCACGATGCTGTGTTTAGAGAAAAACAGTGCAGTGCAGTTCTGTATGTGGTAGAGCCGTAGAGGCACGATATTTCTGGTCGATAATAATAAGGTTTGGGTTTTGGATGGGCTGGTAGGCTGACCTGACGTCCTACGTTGTACTGTAGCAATTTATATGTAGTTAGTTCCGCCCAAAATACACTCTCTCCCTTACTTATATTTGATCAAGGTGTATAGTTTTTCAGAAAAATTTCAAATATATGATATAATGCGATTTGTGGACAATTATCCATCCAAATGAATGCTAATTTATAGGGTGTACTGTTTTCAATATGTGTTTATTAGGAACTCATATCCCCCGATTTTTTTCAAAAGAAAATGAGTCAACCGCATGCAAATACTCATATCTTAATTTTCATGCAGAAAACTATACACCTTACATTCAGAAATGGAGGGAGGATTATGTACTGTACTTTAAAAAAAAAAAATCAAACATTATGAAGTTTGACAAAGTATATGGATAAACATATGAGTGGACATTTCTGCTTGAGTTCCAGTACTCTCTGTATTAAAAAAAATCAAAAAACATATATAAGTTTGCAAATTCTAAAAAAACATACTCCATGTTTTCAATGACGTATTCTACAACCCCTGCAAAATCTCAATTTTAAATACTTCATATGTAGATCAACATAAAAATGACAAATGTGGATCTAAGTATGACATTTTCAAAACTTCAAAATATACAACAAAAAAAATCTCATTTTTAGTAGCCCGTAATAAAAAAATCATATTGTATATTTGAAGTTGCATCATTGACTACATACCAATTTGATATTATTAGAATCACCATAAAAAATGATTTCATAGTATGTATGCATTTGGCAATGTAGATATTTATAACTTTTTCGATAAAATTGGTCAAATCTTATAAAACTTAAATTTAACTAAAAGTTGTACGCAACATGTTTAGAACGTATGTTGAGTATTATATTCCATCGTTAATCGTTTGATCCCTTTGGTGTGTTTGCAGTCACTTACTTTGTTTCGGTGATTATCTTACGAGACGATCGAGTGCTATATATCCATTTGTATCCATGATGATTGATGATTCATCTGAGTCGTCATCATTTTCAGCTGTCGCGGTTTGCCAATGAGTTCAGTCGCCGCTTATGGCGCTATCCGTGGTGGCAGTTAGCAGAATGAAGCTGCGTCTGCTTTCCAACCAAAAAGAACATCAGGATGAAGCTATGTTAGAGACGAGATTAGGGAAGATGGATAAGACCACGCAGGCCAGATATTTCCGGCGGCGCGGGGTGTCTTGAAAAAAAATCTGTTCGTGTTGCCGCGGTGGCGCTGATGAGGCCGTGAAGACCGCTCACGCCACCCGGTCGGTAGGAAGGACAACCAGGGTCCAGGGGTGATGTGACAGGGACAGGAAGCTGAAATACTACAATGTAGAACAAATACTGTGCATGGACTAAGCCTCAGCGGCCTCTCACTTACCCTAGAAAATCTATTTCAATCACGCGTGCTGCAAATTTAGTAAAATAACTAGTCAATTTTCATGACAATACAAGTTTTCTTCTAATATACTGTGTGTTTTCGCTTGCGTGTTGACATAAAAAGAGACGTCTTACAAACAATATACTGGTTAAACTCGGTTTGACACAGTATATTGGTTGTAATAACATATTATGGGACAGAGAGAGTAGTATACATGGGATCTGGGGTGTCCATACATAAATACACGAGGAAAATGTGAAGAACTTATTCAGGGCGAAAAAATAGCCGCCTGTGGCATTCGAACATTGATACATGATGGAGTGACGCCGAACTGAATCCCCGTACCCCAGCAAGATTTTTTTCAGTTGTCAAATGGTTCATTCGTAGTTCAGGAGCGGAAAACCATCTTCAAGGGGAGCAGCTAGCAGAAAAGCTCGAATGTTATCTCCCTCACTGGGTCATTTGTGATGCCGCAAGCTCTTCCATCTTCTGGCGCATTTTGTGCTGCAGCATGGGTGGAGCACAATCCAAAGGAGTTTCCCCTGCTCAAAATGTTCATGAACGTCATCAATTTTATCACTGTCATTTGAGCAACACAGTATGGATGATTAATGTGTCATTTTGAACGACTACAACAATCATTCTTCTTAAAGGTTAAGTGATGATGTGCATATGTTAGTTTATCTGCTTCTAGAAGCCAAAAGCTAAAACACTGGATATGCTATTAACCAACTTCTTTCCAGCTAACTTTACAGGGTTGTTTGGAAAAGCCCGTAGAGATAGGCTTTTCTTCTGCCACAACTTCTAAAACCTGAGAGAACATAAAAGAATAAAAAATAAAAAGGCACCAAGGAGACTTGCAATTCAAGTAACCTTTTCTTTTTGTCCATGTTAGCTCATATTTTGCTTTAAACTGCATATATATATATGAGTATAAAGAGCATTCGGCAGTATCAACATAAACTGAGTGGAATGATATACTATCATATATGGGTATGTTGAACAAATGAAGGGAACACATAAATGTACAGTATTTGATCAATATATGCAGTTCATTTCATCACAATACGGCCTCAGACAGTGAAAAATAACCAACCTTGACCATTTTTGCGTTGAATATTTGCTCCACTATCCATGAGAATAAGAGCAATGTCAGTCTGGTTAAATAGTGCAGCCTGCAATTATCCATAGACAGATATTCAATGCATGGAAAATTGCCCATTGTTATTTGATATGTATATGTGCCAAACAGAACAAGCTCAACAAAGGATATGCATCACTAATAAAAATGAACAGGATAAGCATGCAAAATGGTTCTTAAATTGGAGGTGAAAAAATAGCATCTGCATCTGGCACATACAAAAGCGACAATCCAGAGAAACAAAGGATCTGGGTATGTGTACGGTGTATCTTTCGATGTTTCATTGATTAGCAGATATGCCAGTTCAGAATTATTGCATAATTTGTGTATCATTCTGATGCATGGGAACATTTTAAATGGTGTTACTCTTGTACGACCACACATTTATAGGCAAACAGTTATGCAATAAATACAAGTTAATCACAGGGAGTACTTAAAATAACACATACCAAATGTAGCAAAGTAAATCCTTGCTTGTCGCAGTAGTTAGAATCCACTCCCTGCCCAGTGATAATTGTAAGAATCAAGTCAACAAACATAAAATGAGACAAAAGTTATAAATGGTACCTGGGCAAGAAGTTTCTTCACAGCTATAATATCCCCACTTTTAATTGCTTCTCTCAATCCCTAAAAAGGAGTAAAGACTGGATTTAACAAAAAAAAAAGTGCATTGCCAGGCCAGAATGAATAGAATGTACTACCTGATGGGTTGAACAAAGAAATCGAAAACGAGAATTATTGAGTTGTTTCTCCGCTTACCTCTCCAGTAACTTCATAGTCAGACGGAGTCTTATCACTGCTATCGTTGCTCATCAGGCCGAGATTTAAGAATGAGCTGGAACAACAATGAGGCACACAAAGAGATGAGACGATCAGCTACAAGTCAAACATTTGTGCCTAATGCACATGTGGAACCTTTCTATTACAAATGTTTAGAAGTTGTGGTAGTAAGATAATGACCAACTTGCCCAACGAAATTCACATATATAATCTTCCTATTACAAAAATCGTAAAAGTTGTGAAGTAAGATAATGACCAAAATATGCTATATATCTTGCCAAACAAAGTCAATAACATAGCACGAAAGCACACTATGAACATTAGTAGAGAGGGATGTGAAAAATAAGTTGAAGGTTCGACTTAACAATGTGAAGTCTGCCGAACCTTGAATTGCTGCTGGAAGTGGCCGAAGCCTTCTTCGTGCTTGAATCAGCTGACTGTTGGCTGCTAGAAGGTTTTTTTGGCTTTGGGTTTGCTTGTGCAGCTGAGGAAGTGGTGATGAAATTATGCTGCATATGATAATTAGGTCAGTACAGTCCTACCACAAACGACTAAAGGATCGAGCTGTCGTGTCTACCTTTACAGGTGCAGGTTCTGGTTTTGGCGCCTCGCATATGCACAGAGGCATCCCACATTTGCACTCTATAACAGGAGCTGCACTTTGAGCTGCCGAATGTTTCGTGGGCGACGAAGCATCATCATCGTCCAAATTTAGCCCTGAAAAGGCGTCCGCAGCGCCCGAAACGCCCCCAGTAGAACTCGCATTACCGACACCTCCATGTCTGCAACACCACAGGGAAACATGAATGACCTAGCCAAGAAAGCTGCCTATTTACAAACAGAAGGTAAGTGGCTGCACAGTCAGGTTCCAGCAACCTTGATGGCTACCTGGAGGAGGATTTGTTGAAGCACTCCTGGCAGACTCTGGCGTCCGTGTATATCCCGTACTGGGGCAGGGCCTGCAACCAGCCGAAGCAAAGAGATTAACTAAGCTTGCAGCCCCGACTCCTCGGGCACTTCCATAGCTAGACCAAACGTATTTCCGACACAAACAACTTCCTCAAATCTCTGGGCTTCGTAATATATTACCATGTGGTACGAAGAGTGCTCGTGGCAGAGCGTTCGCCCGCAGCAGCGGCAGTGATGCTGCGAGAGCGTTAAAATTCGTCAGAAAATCAGAGGCACGATGAACCGATCTACGGTTCGATCCACAGCAGCGGAACAAAGAAGTGTGCAACACAGATGTGAGAGGGAGTGGGTGCGTACGCGGCGGCGGAAGGTGGAGAAGGTGCAGCCGCAGACGTCGCAGTGTGCGGACTCCTGGAACGGCGGCGGCGTCTCCATGGCCTCTCCTCCGTCCGGTGGCACTGGCGACGAACCTGACACCGGATCGATCGATCCGGCGGTCTCTCCGGCGGCGATCTGAGCCGAGGGAGACGGGGAGGTGGTGAATTTGGGAGTCGCCGACGAGGAAGAGGATTATTACTCGGTGACACACTGTCGATGCCTCGCTGGGAGGGTCCGGACCGTCGATCGATGGCCCATGGACGGCCAGGATGCACCTGCCGACCTGCCGTGCTCTCCTATGACTATTGCTCCGTGTACTAGAAAACAAGGATAAACTGTTTCGTCAACTAACTTCAGCTCTTGGCACATCTGACAACATGATTTACATTGTTCGACAGATAATTGCAATGTTTTGATTCAGTGGGGAAAAAATGATGAACTGCTCTTGTTTTGACGACTTCCCCAAATTCCAGCAGCTTCTTTTGGAACAAATCAATGGGCGATCGTGAGAGGGTTCCAAGAGTGGCCGATTCTTAGCAGCTCCGAAGGTCGAAAAGCAGAGAACGGGCAGTGGCCCAGTGGTTGGGGCAGCCCGACATCCTGAGTTCAAACCTCATCGGGGACGATTCTCCTGGATTTCTCATGAAGGCGCATTTCTAGTATAAAAATAAGCCCTGCGTGCTAGTGCCCAAGGGTAGCATTTATTCGTTTAAAAAAAAGGTCGAAAAGCATAGGAAGCATGAGGACTCGAGCTGCTGATCTTCAAATTCCTTCCATTCAGTTGTTCCACGCTGGGGTTTGTAGATGTCGGGCATTCAATGGGTTATTACTGCGCTTCAGGGAAGAGAAATAAAACCTTCCGAGTTTCCAAATCAAGCAGCTTGGAAGTAGTACACATGGCATTGAACAGGGTGGCAAGAACAAGTGACACGTAAATCAAGCAAGTGTGGTATACATATATGTCAGCATTTGAAAGGAAAGTCCAATATGTTTGAAAAGACAAGCCCTTAGATGTGTCGATATCATTGACAAGGATCTTGAAGACATCATAAATTCATAATCAGATGGTTTAAAAAAAATCATAATCATCTCACACTTTCAGTTACTTCAGAGTCCGTGGTCACCATGGACAAAGATTTCACAAGAAGCCACACATGGATATTCTTTGAGGCGGTACAAAACAGTTCAGGTTGAAAATTTGAATCTGTATAGGTAGAAAGAAAATCTGCAGGAAGAAATGGCAACCTATAGTGTTCCGACGAACATACATTAAAGAAGTCTTGCATTTCGACAATATAAGCCGCCATATAAGCCATCAGAAACCTGGTTAAATCAAAGTCCAAGCCTTCAGGCCTAATGTCATATGGATTTCCTCAATGGATAGATACAAGATCAGAAAATATAAAGTTACAAGATCAGAGGCTAGCCAGAATAGCTTCACTTTGTAGTTTGTACAACATATCTAAACTACAAAAATAACAAACAAATTTACAGTAGTATAAACAAGACAAGTTTCCAATGGTTATTATCATTGGCATGACAATGTAATCATATGGCACTTGCAGTTTGTAAGGTTTCATCAGTCCATATAGCAGTAAAAAAATGCACAAGCCACTACGGATATCCTTTGAAATGGGCGAAGCAGTTCATATTTTAAAATCCAAATCTGCACGAAAGGCAGAAAGCAATAATGTAGGAGCAAGTGATGATCTCAAGTAGACAATTCAAACAAGATAAAATTAAAAAGGTCTTGCATTTAGACATTAAAACCCTCAGAAATATGGTTAAATCAAAGACCAAGCCTTGAAGCCTAGTATGTCATACGGCACTTGCAATGCATGATTTTCCTCATTGGGCAGAACAAGGTCAAAAGCAAGCTAGAATAGCTTCAAATTATACAAAAAACAATATGAACAAAAAATGCAAACGAGTTCTCAATAGTAAAGAAATATATAACACCACCGCAAACCTGCGCTGACACCATTGACACGTACATTCTTGACAAAAGTATAATTATACAGCACCTGCAGTTCTTAAGGTCGAAAAAGGAGGGATAAAAATGCACAAGAAGCAAACTAAAGTTAAACTTTAAAATGGGCAGTACAAAGCGGTTCAGATTCAAAACTAAAATCTATATAGGTCGAAAACAGTTGTGCAGAATAAATGAAGCTCACAAGTAGAAATTTCTGTGCAAAGTGCAGTAAAAAGGTCTTGCATCTAGACAATACAAACCCTCAGAAACCTGTTCAGATCATAGACCAAGCCTTGATGCCCAGTAATGTCATATGGCACTTGCAATGCATGAGTTTCATCAGCGGGTCACAAACCAATCGGAACTTTGTTGGAAGCCTTCGCTATATTCTATACAAACACACTAGAAGTTGTCCGAAATTAAAATCCAAATCAGCACGATCGATGGAAATTAACTCCGTAACAAGAAATGATTCTCTCAAGTAGACAATACCAGGCAAAGTACATTAAAAAGGTCTCGCAATTAGACAGTTAAACCCTCAGAAAACTGGTTAGATCATAGACCAAGCCTTGAGGCCTAGTAATGTCATACGGCACTTGCAATGCATGAGTTTCCTCATTGGGTACATTAAAGATCACAACACAAACGAGTCACCAGAACTTTCAACAAAAACCTACAAAACTCCATGAGAGATGGAAATTGACTCTGTCGGAAAAAATGATGCTTTGAAGGAAATGATTCCAGACAAAGTACATAAAAGGTCTTACGATTAGACAATATAACCCTCAGAAAACTTGTTAGATCATAGACCAAGCCTTGAGGCTTAGTAATGTCATACGGCACTTGCAATGCATGAGTTTCCTCATTGGGTACAGGGAGATTACAACAAAAACGAGTCACGAGAAGTTTCAACAAAAACCCTATAAAGCTGCATGAGGGATTAAACCACTCTGTAGGAAAGCGATGCTCTGAAGTAGACGATCCAAACAAAGTACATTAGAAAGGTCTTATGATTAGACAATATAACCCTCAGAAAACTTGTTAGATCATAGACCAAGCCTTGAGGCTTAGTAATGTCATACGGCACTTGCAATGCATGAGTTTCCTCATTGGGTACAGGGAGATTACAACAAAAACGAGTCACGAGAAGTTTCAACAAAAACCCTATAAAGCTGCATGAGGGATTAAACCACTCTGTAGGAACAAGCGATGCTCTGAAGTAGACGATCCAAACAAAGTACATTAGAAAGGTCTTATGATTAGACAATATAACCCTCAGAAAACTTGTTAGATCATAGACCAAGCCTTGAGGCGTAGTAATGTCATACGGCACTTGCAATGCATGAGTTTCCTCATTGGGCACAAGAAGATCACAACACAAATGAGTGTCGGGAAGTTTCAACAAAAACCCTACAAAACTGCATGAGAGATGGAAACGACTTTGTAGGAACAAATGATGCTCTGAAGTAGACGATGCCAAACAAAGTACATTACAAAGGTCTTATGATCAGACAATATAACCCTCAGAAAACTAGTTAGATCATAGACCAAGCCTTGAAGCTTAGTAATGTCATACGGCACTTGCAATGCATGAGTTTCCTCATTGGGTACAGGAAGATAACAACACAAGCAAGTCACGAGAACTTTCAACAAAAACCCTATAAAAACTGCATGAGGGATGGAAACAACTCTGTAGGAACAAACGATGCTCTGAAGTAGACGATTCCAAACAAAGTACATTAGAAAGGACATATGATTAGATAATATACCCCTCAGAAAACTTGTTAGATCATAGACCAAGCCTTGAGGCTTAGTGATGTCATACGGCACTTGCAATGCATGAGTTTCCTCATTGGGCACAGGAAGATCACAACAGAAACGAGTCACGGGAAGTTTCAACAAAACCCTAGAAAACTGCATGAGAGATGAAAACGACTCTGTAGGAACAAATGATGCTCTAAAGTAGACGATGCCAAACAAAGTGCATTACAAAGGTTTTACGATTAGACAATACAACCCTCAGAAAACTAGTTAGATCATAAACCAAGCCTTGAGGCTTAGTAATGTCACACGGCACTTGCAATGCATAAGTTTCCTCATCGGGAACAAGATTACACAAACATAAGGAGTCACAAGAAGTTTCATATAAATGCTCCAAAAACTGCGCAACAAATGATGCTCTCAAAATTCTCAAGTTGACAACTGAAGCAAATTGTGTTTATGTTACAAAGGTACGACTGTTAGACAACTAAACCCTCAGAAAACTGGTTAGATCATTAGACCAGACCAGCCTTGAGGCTTGGTGATATCCTACAGCACTTGCAATGCATGAGTTCCTCATTTGATACAACAAGATCAAAACATAAATAAGGAGTCACAAGGAGAAATTTCACAGAAGGCAAGCTGGAATACCTTCAATTTACATAAAATAGCGAACTAACACTGCAAAAAGATTGGAGTTGGCAACAGCTTTAAATTCCAAAAATGTCAAAATCCTTTTGAAGATGTTGAAATAAAATAAAATAAACTGTACCAGGATGTTCTATAATAAATTATGCCAGAAAACCTATCTAAAACACATGAATATTATCTGAACCTTACTGGCAGCCTTTACAACATTTGTTTTTTGGTTACTCTCTAGGTGGTCTGCGTTGAGTTTACCTTTGCTTCCTAGAAGATTCTAGGAAGGAGGCGGAGCAAGAAAACTGTACATCTTTGGTTCACTGAAGCAGTTATTTACTGGATGCTTTAAGTGATGATGCATCGCATATGGTATGAGCTGAGAAGCCAATGATGTGACAACAACTACTCCCCATCACTATCTTTTTGTAAAAAACTTGATACTGGTATCAATTCATCTTCTGCACATGCGGAATTTATCAGAGACCTTTGCAGCATCCACACCGTATTTAACATTATGGACCCTTATGATATTAGCACCATTCAAGATCGCAACTGAAACAGCAGAAACAGTAGCAGGATCCCTCTCAAGTGGATTGGCGTGATTGCATATTTCACCTAAGAAGCTTTTCCTCGACGCTCCAAGTAATATTGGCACATGTGAAGCACCTAGACTTATTTTACCCATCTCTTCTCTAATGGATTCCAAGCCTGCAATTACTTCAAGATTATGCTTGGATTTCTTGGAAAAGCCAATGCCGGGATCAAGAACTATCCTCCACAAAGGAATCCCGGATAGCTCTGTTGCTCTCACGCGAGCGTATAACTCAGAAGCAACTTCTTTGCAGACATCATCATACTGTAAATTCAGTTCACTTTGCATAGTTGACGGATCACCTCTCATGTGCATGGAAACATATGGAACTCCAAGTTCAGCAACAACTTCAAGGATATTTGGGTCAAGCTGTCCACCAGATACATCATTAATCATGGTGGCTCCTCTTTTTACAGCTTCAGCAGCGACTTGCGCGTAGAATGTGTCTACTGAGAGCAACTTCCCTTCCATCTCAGGGATTCTTGTGATTGCATCCAGAACAGGGACCAGCCTCTCAAGTTCTTCATTTGCAGATAGCCTTCTTGCAAAGGGCCTGGTGGATTGAGCACCAATATCAATTATGTCTGCACCTTCTGATATCAACAGCTTGGCCTGAGAAATAGCAGATTCCACTTCTTGAAACTTACCTCCATCGCTAAAGCTGTCCGGAGTCAGGTTAAGCACCCCCATAACAAGTGTCCTCTCACTCCAATCCAGCAGATGATTTCCAACAGGAATGACCCTTTTAATACCTTCTGTTCCAATTACAGATTCACCGCCAAGCTTGTTCCACAAATCAAAGAACCCACCACTGCACTTTGAGAGAGAGTGCCAGCTTTTTTCCATGCTATCATCAGCCGACGAACCCAGAAGGTCAACAAGAGGCGCTAAAACGAATGGTCTCTCATGTATGCGTTCATGTGGCACCATAAGAGTCTCGGTGTTGATCCGGGAGTCGCCATACAGAAGAATGTCTAGATCGACCGGTCTCGGGCCATACCTTACCCCGGCAGTGGGCCCGATATCCTTCTCGATCTCCTTCAGCCTCTTAAGCAAATCACGAGGTCCCAGCTTAGTGGTGCCCCTAACAGCAGAGTTGAGGAACCGCGGCTGATCATAAGCCGGGGCAGTCTCATACAAACAGGCGTGCCTGGTGATCTTGATGCCCGAGCTCCTCATCAGCCGCAGCGCCCTCTCAAACGAGCTGATCCTATCTCCCACGTTGCTGCCCAGAGCAATCACAATCTCCTGGTCGGCAGAACCGCCGGCGACCGCGCATTGGGTATACGAACGGACCCTGAACGGGTCGATATGTCCAGGTGCTTTCCTTGAGGAGTAAAGAGACTGCCTAAGATCCAATGCTGTTGCATTAAGAGGAAGAAAAGGAAGTTAGAAATGTCTTTGATTGAAATGCAGAGGAGCTGATGTTAATAGTAGTATTTTCGAACTCTGAATGAACAGCTACCTGAGAAGGCATTCGGCGCCGCCGGCCCTCCGCAGTAGTAGTAGGCCTTGGCGGCTGAGTACATCTTGCTGAATGTATCCTTGGCGCGGAGCATCTTTGTTAGAGCACACGAGCCAGGCCTAACCCTGCTCCGTAAATCCTACAGTATGTTGCATCTAGCTCACGCTGCCGTGCGGGGAAACCCTGGTGGTTAATACCCATCCTGCATAGTGAATCTGCCGCTCGCTTTAGTTACAAGCTTACAGGTAAATCTGCAACGTACAAGCGAGTTGCCGGCTTGCCGCTACTACGTCAGAGCCAATGGAAATCCGCTGCGCACCGGAGGTTGGGAGAGAGGCGCGTACCTGTGAGGCTGTGACGCTGGCGAGGGACGTGAGGACGTGCGCGGGCGAGCGGCGGAAGAAGGGTGGCTGGTGGTGCGGGCGGTCGCTCTCGCTCGGCGGTGTTGCTGCTGTTTGGCGGCGGCGGCTGCTTTGCTGGGTGGGTGGGTGGTTTGTTTTGTTTAATCCACCGCTCCGTGCTATCAGGGCATCGTCGGCTACGGAGGGATTGCTGGGCTTTGTGTGGGCTGCTTCTCTCACTGACCGCGGGGCTTACGCTGGGCTTTGAATGGGCTGCTTCCCGTCCGTGTGCGGTTCACGGCGTGGGTTCGAGCAAGCGGGCACTGCGAGGCCACCGGCGGCACGGGAGTCCGGCACCCCGCCCCCACCTCGCCGACGGCCGAGCGAGGCACAAGTGGTCGGCCGCAGCAACCCGTTTCGAGGACTACCGCGCCGGTGCCTGGAGGGTACAGATCACGGCGAAACGTCTGCGCTTTCTCTCCCTCCACCTTGGGCCATGGCGAGTGATTATTACCAATGAATGGTATGTTCATGTACTTTTTCCGATTTCAGGCATTATATCAGGTAGATGATGTTGGTTAATCTCGTCTTCCTTCAGAAAATGATGGCCGTCAGAAATGAGACAATACACTGTCCCAAACTCTCAGTCACGCACTGACGCACACATGGAATTTTCTTTCTGATAAGAGCAAACAATAACGCAGCAGAAAATCGTCACCTGTGATGCATGCTACACAATGATAGCAGACAGTATCAACATACTGGGAATCTGGGATGGATGAAAAGGAGGGGAAAAAGCCTAAGACCTCGGCAATAAGCCAAGGATCAAACTGTATCTACTATTACTACTTAACTGAGAAGCTCTCTGAATACTTTCAGGCCTATGTACAATGGCGTGTAGCTCATACTTCGTAGTCACCAGATTCACCGGAGCGCCGGCTGTAGCTGTCGCAGCTGGACATTCTCGTCATGTTTGCCCGCTGCACGAGACGGACTAATGACTGCACGACCTCGGACATCGGTGGCCTGAACTCTGGCTCAGCCTGTTCAGGTTCCAGGGTATAAGCATCAGCAGTGTGGCAAACATTTGGAAACACATGAGAGCTGCAAAGGATTGCTATGAAAAATGTACCTGCACACAAAGGGCTATGGCGTCGGCGAAGCGAGACAGGGATTTCGAAGGGTACAGCCCCTGGAGCGCTGGATCGACCATCTGGTCTAGCGCGTCGATGTCATGGAGCTGCGGGGTAGCCCATCTGACTAGCGACTGCTCAGATCGTGGTCGGAACCTGAAGCAATTCAGACAGCAAGTGGTAGTTCAGACTTTCAGAGGACTGTAAGGAGTTGCCTGAATATTCTCATGGAACTTCAGAAACAATCTTAGGAAAAAGATGCGCAGTATTATTTGGTTGTAGCGCATATATATACCTGTCAAATGGCTTGCGGCCAGTCAGGAGCTCTAACATGACGACACCGAAGCTATATACATCACTCTTCAGTGAGTATTGGCCAGACATGGTTACCTCAGGTGCCCTATATCCTGAGTTTTCTTCTGATTCCTGAAATATACGTTGTGTATAAGTAATTATGTACATGTTTTATCCCCTAAATTTCACAGGCAAAAAGTTCAAGCATTTTCTGTTGATGGTTAATCATAGATTGTGTATAATTGTTTTGAGGAATGACTGTGTATAATTTCACAGGCTGTCGGGAAGTCTTAGGATATAGTGTACGGGATTTACCTGGAATTCCTGGTTAGCAATAAGATCTGCATACCCAGAATCCGAAAGATGGGGGTTCAGCTCGCTATCTAGTAAAATGTTTGCTGACTTGAAATTCTTGTGGATCACAGATGGTGAACATGTTTCATGTAGGTATCTGCAAAAAAATCGCATGATTGACATGAATTTCTCTTTCTAGATTTAAAAAACAGGGTTGACTCGACGGGCCTGTTTCACTTACTCTAATGCCCTTGCAGATCCAAGGGCAATCTTCACACGGCTGTTCCAGGACAACGGTTTGCTTTGATCATCCACCAGATTAAGTAAGTCATGCAGAGAACCATTACGGTAGAATTCATATGCTAACAAGCACTGCCCATGCTCTGAACAGTAGCCAACTAGCTCAGCAAGGTTTGGATGATTTAGCCTTGAAATATTTGCAACCAACTCAAGGAACAAATTAGACGGATAGCTTGGGAATGCAGAAAAATTGATTTTCTTTATAGCCAGGACCTGAAATTACCAGCAAATTATGATTAATGCAACAGTTCCAATGTGGATCGTGATTTAAAATGTCAAGGGTCAATTTAATTTATTGAATCTCGTACTATCTTTACAAAAACAATCATCAATCCATGGTTAACAACAATGAGATTTTTGAACCATATTGTAAATTAAAATCATGTATACAGCAGTATTGTGCATGGTACAAGCATATATTGTGTATGTCCATGCATACAACAAACTTTCATGCTATGCCATTTACAACTTTTAAGCACATGTAATTAGATTAAAAGAAAGTTCAACTGAAGCATATCATCTCAGTTGATTGTCTAGCTATAGTACAGTTGAAATGATAGCATATCCACTCAACTGCAGAGTCTGTGGCAGTTCGAAATCCCTATATTGTAGATTTATCACTAGGAAATTATTTCAGTGTGAATGAAGTGATGTTGGTGCCATCTATGTAACATTGAATTCAGGAAATAATGGATATCAAGTAATTCAGGAAGCACCTTCTGATCATCGAATTGTGCTTTGAAAACACGTCCAAATGATCCCTCACTAATAAAATTGTCAGCACTGAAGCTTCCTGTTGCTACCTGCAGGTCTGCAACTGTGTATGCAGGTATTTTGATGGAAGACAAACTTATTTTCCTTGCGAAAGACTTGCTTGTGAGATCATTTTCATCGAAGGACTTGTGCAAGTCAATTTTGGTTGGAGGTTTTAAGCTCATTGAAACAGTCTTCTGAAAGTGATCCTTGCCAGTTGTTGAGATGATCTTAATGGACTTCATCTCTGAAAAGTATAGTTTTGGATTTTGAGACAGAACAGCAGCTTGCACAATCTACCCATGTTTACAAAATGGAAATAATACATAAAGAAATAAGGCAATGCATAATTCATTGGAAAAAGAAGATTGAACGATTCTTTCCTGGGCAGAAAAATGGTAGTAACATGAACATGTAGAACTCTAAGAGGCAATGACGCTTACGTTTAAATCCTGAAGCAAGAGGACTGAGAGGTTCATTCTGTTCGGGGTCTCGTTTCAGCGACAACTTCCAAGATTTCCTCTTGATCACAAAGAATGTAACCATTGCACCAACAACCAGCAAACATATTACAATTCCTGCTATTGCACCACCTGCTAGTTTGGAGTGTTTGCTGCGACTATCGGATGAGTCGTTGCTGCCATTACTACTTGGAGCAGCAGGGCGAGGGCGCTGAGGTGTTGGAGTTGTACCTGGGGGAGGTGGTGGCGCGGGACCATTGCTAAACGAGTTTCCAGTTGTCCTACAAAAGGAGTGGACTAACTGTGATTCCATTTTACATGCTTATAACGGAGAAACCCTGACAGTGTACTAAAAATACTTACTGGAGATTATTTATTTTCTTTAGCTTATCAGGGACCCATCCGGTGAATTGATTGTTTGCAACATTTCTGCAAGGATTACCGAATGTTGCATTTATAAGACAATTCTACTCTGAATAGAATAGTCGGTGGGTATCACAAACTCACAAGTCAGTAAGAGGAAGATTGGCAAGGACATCTATCGTTCCACTGAATTGGTTGTTCTGCATATAACTGGCAGGAGGAGATATTATATTTGCAATAATATGGATTTTATTATTGTTGATGAAACAAATCAATGCAGAAACATATAAAAATCATGTACTCACAGTGTTTTTAAACTTGTCAACGAGTTGAAGGTTTGCGGAATATTACCAGAAAATGTGTTGAATGAGATGTCCCTGGGTGAAATGAATTATTGGTTCAGTCTTTCTACTAGCTTGACAAATAATTGTGCAAACAGAAAATCACTCACATTGTTGTTAGGTTGGTCATGCTGTTAAACATATCACTGATGGTTGAGAGCTGGTTATGACCAAGATTTCTGCATGAGAGATATCAACATAATTTGGTCAGATATTACGAGAAAGAAAATGACAAAGAAAGTCAGCAGATACTTTATCTTATAGGAGACAATGAACTTACAAATCCTTAAGTGCGAACATTTGGGAAATAGAGTACGGTGTGGTTCCAGTGAAGTGATTTCCAGCAAGATTTCTGCAGATCAAGTTCTTTGTGATAACTAAACGATTGTTCTGCATATAGTTAAGAGGAGCTTGAGTTGCATGTAGAAGTATTACTTACAATTTCTCAAGATTTGGAGGAAGATTATATGGAATGTCACTGCCTCCAAGATTATTATTGCTCATATCACTGCACAGAACTAAACTAGATCAAAACCTTACTAAGATGTATTGTGTAACCATCAGGGTATTGATGCTTGGGAGGAGAGAGATCTCACTAACAGCTGAACTAGTGCAGTTAGTAGGATCATGTTGTAACCCAGAGTTCCGTTAAGACCCATGCCCGATAAGTTTCTGTCCAGGATTATGAGAAATAATATAGTGAGATAAGAAATATAAGTAACTGTGACCCAGAAAAAACACCACGTCCAAAATTTGAGCTCACATTGCTGTCACTCTGGAACCAGAGCAAGTGATCCCTGTCCACGACTGTCCGCAGGGATCTCCATTTTGCGACACCCAGTTTTTCAGCTGTGGCGGTGTATTCATGGTTGTATAGAAGATACCAAGGGCTGTCACTGCATAGGCAACAGCAGAATCTTGGACAATCAGTAATGCTGGTGATCAGTACTTCAGGTAAATGTCGATAATGTTGTCTTCTTACTACTTTTATCTTCACAAAGAAAGTATTTTCGAACAAAAAATCCTAAAGAATTTGGGGATAAAAAAGGTCCATATGCAGCAATATTTCCATCCATTTCCTTGTGCGCAAAGAGCTCATTGTTTTAATTATATCGCAACACGTAGCTCATTTTACTTCCAAATGAGAAATTTAGTCTACTGTGCTGTCCACGTTTTGAAGTTGACATTCCAAAGAACTAGTCAATTGTAGTAAAGTATTCCCATTATCTTATATATACCAAACTTCCATCAAACGTTGTTTCATTCTGGAATCGGCGTATTGAACTAGAACCAAAAACTGAGTTTTTTTCTGCAATTACACAAAGATGACTTCTTGGGTAATCAGTTGTCTGGATTATCTAAAAAAAAACTGTCTTCAACCTCACACAAAACCAAGCATAAAAGAGACAAATGAACTAAACTTCTTTTCATAAATCCTCTGCCCAAGGCTGACATCTGGGTGCATAAGTCCAAGCAATTTCCATCACATGCGTCATGGAGCACTTCTTGACAGATAATTTTGGCCGGATGTGCCAACAGCGGCGAAAGGAAAAAAAGCAGAACATGAAGAACTGACCTTTTGCCACAAATTTAGCACCCCTTCGGGAAAAATATTATGATCTTAACAAAATTATAACTTGTCAAAATTCTTCCATTCAATCCCAAACTGCAAGACCCCCAAGGAACAGGAAGACACATTTTTTCCTGGTTTGGTCAACTGACAAAGCAAGAATCATGTTTTCCAAAGAAAGCATAGTTCCAGTTTCCAACGTGAGCCGAAACAGACCTTATCAGCAGTTCAGCACCATTGATTCATGTTTTTTCCTTATCTAAGCCTAAAATCTCAGGAATCCAGCAATGGGTGCCAAAAGGGTCTTGTCTACAGCTGAAGTGAACTGACCATAGCAGGGAGGAGGAACCGCGAACAAAAACGCTTCGTTTCTTGATTCTCCGAAGCGAAAACAAACCGAGAGAACAAGAAATGATTCCAAGAAGTGAATAGCGGTGGTTTACCATCGTCTGAGTCGGTGTTGGCTTGAGCCCCCAAGAAGGCGGCGGAGAAGAACAACAGCACCGCTCCAATGGCCGCTGCTGCTCCTCTCCTCCTCCCCATCTCCATGGCTGCGACGGTCATTGCAGCACCCGTCTCGTCTGCAGCCTGCGGAGCTCCGAAGAAGAGGCCTAATAAATAAACTGACGCTCCAGAAATGGCCTCTCTCTTGCGGGCACCCCTCCTTTTGTTTAGTATGTACTGCTTTCTCTCACTGCAGCCATGCTCTCTTCTCCAGTGGATTGTGTATTTGTCAGCAGGCTAGGGGGAGAGAACATGATTTGCTACGAGCTCCGAGGAATGCGCTTCACACGCAGCCAAGCTTTATTGGTAGTGGAGCGGGATTTTGGTTGGTTTCTGGTTTATTTTGTTGTATGGAAAGGGGCAATGCTGAAGGAAGAATCAATCCGTGTGTTAATGCACTTGTTTACACAACAGAAAATTAGAGGAGTGTGACATCTGGAAACTTTAGTAGGATTATAGCAACTTCAGCTGTTGCGTGTCCTTGTGGGGGGAAAGAGACTCTAGGGTGGAAATGGAAATAATAATGTTGGTTTTGCAGATTGCAATGACATGTCGACGAGGTCAGTGGAAGATTAGCTCACTGCGTTTCTGCCGTTGCCCATGCGGAGACGTTTGCCGTCCGTCCGTGCAGTCGCTTTTGCTGATTGGCAATCCTACAAGTGCCTGCGTTCGTGCGTGTGCATAATGATCTTCAGACTTCAGTCATCGATTTTCTTCTTTTACCAGTTTCGCTATGGATACAGTAGCTCTCAGTTTTGAATGGTGGTCAAAAAGTTCGTCGAAAACATGAAGTTGATGAGGTGAATCTTGGAAGCTGGAGTCTCACGCGAAACGGTTTTGGTTTCTGACTTTTCCTCGAGCAAAGTAGTTGCACGTTGTTCTCAGCGGACTCAGCGAGATTGATGATGAAGCATAATTAACCAGTATCCTTCTTACATCGCTTTCCTTCCTTTTTCACCAATTTATTTTAATCTTTTTTGCCTTTTCCGTCAGAGTGTGTAGCACCTAGTACCGTCCGGCTAGGAGAATAATTTGCATGCTGACTGCAGCTTCTTCGTGACTCATCGTAACAGGTGGCCAAACTCATCCAATTAGTCGGTTACATTGCATTGCACCCATGAACTCGTCATTTTTCATGAGTTGTTTCCGACTTCAGCCAAAGCTCTCATTGCGTCACTTGGATTCCCTCGTCCATTGGTAGCTGATGGTCCTTTTTTTGTGCCAAGTGCCAACGCATCACCACGCCATTGCCTTGCACCGACGGAAAGGGTGATCGTTATACACCCCAATGGAAAGGGCCTTGTCGAAACTCGAAAGCCTCGTTGTGGTGGGTTTTTGACACCTCCTATGTGCAAGATGGATGCCAAAGCAGCGGTTCTTGAGGTGTTTGCGCGGTCGGCTCAGTGGCGAGAGGCGTTGGTAGAGGTGGCATTTGTCTTTGGCCATTTGGGTGGCGATGGGTCGGCGGTGGGGGACTTTGGTGTCGACGGTGTTTTGGTAACGGCGGCTTCCAAATTGCCATGGAGATCTTGTTTGATGGCAAAGGCGATCTGTGGTGTGGCGGTGGCGAAACATGTGGTTGTCGTGACCTTCATGGGGATGTCGTTGTCGTTACATCGACCGCACTAGAATTCCGGGTGAAAACCCTTGACCGTTTTGGTCTCGATGACGGCGGCGCGTGGCGTTTTCACCCTCTCGAGGTCGTCGTCCTTGAGCCCGCGTTTCTATCGGTCTTCTCTTGCTGACATCGACGGGCATGCGTTGATCCTCTCTCGATGCTCTTCGGGAGGTGTTTTCCACATGAGTCTTATTCTTTGCACGTGACTTAGTTGTCTCCAGTTCCTGTCCTCGTTGGTAGCATCGGCTCTCATGGCTCAGAGCGAGAGGGCCGGCATGTGGCCCTATTTGGCGACAACTTGGTGGGTTTGGGGGAGATGACGTCTGGCAGTTTCACAAAGAGTCGTTGTTGCACCTCTAGTCGTGCTATTTGGGTGTGCCTTGGAGGGTGCAACATCTCATGCTTGTTTTTTAAAATCTTTGATCTGCTTTATAATAGGGTTCCTGTATCACTATGTATCGTTTCGGCCGTGTGCCTTTATTTACTAAGAGAGACAGCCTATTTGGAACAAAATGTTGGAGACCAGCCTGTTTTGGGAGTTAGTCTTATACGCTTAACTACGATGTTGATGTTGCATTACACTGTAGCTAACACAAACATGTAACTGTCTGCTGGTCGACATTGGTACCAACAAACGTGGCCATGCTTCTTCTATAATTCATTCCAGGAGACAAGCTCACAATTCTGAAAGCTACATCCACCACGAGAAAAGACGGTATTTTCCTTCTCTCTTGTTACCGGTACACGTGTGGCGTATGTTCAGTTTTCTTCTTCGTCATCAGGTTCAAGTTGGTCGATTAACCGAACGGACGGGAGAATCAGCTGTTAACGTCGCCTGCACGATTTGGTCGCAATTGTTAATGGTTATGACGTGCTCACTGCAGCGCCGAAGCAAGTGAAATTAACTGTTTATCCAAACTCTATTATTAGGTGTACGTCCTAACAAAAAATTAATAGAAAAACGAATTCGTCGTTCAAGGAGTAGCTGCGCTGCATAACCTAAACCCTGTTGCTGCTCCCATTGCTGGTCATCTGAATGTGACCTCCGATGACTTATGCATGATCTTTAAGTCCTTAACCTTCGCATCAAAGCCTATAGCTAGGTTTAGGCTTGTGTACTGAATGATTGGAGGAGTTTCTTCTTAGTTGTAGCGCTCTGTAGAGGACATCAACGAAGTTAGACTACCTACCGAGAACTACTGAAGTCAAGAAACAGAGAAAGAAAGAGCAAGAAATCTGATTCTGGGCAGTCTTTTTCTAGGACGCGACACAAGTGGGTGAGAGCAGTTAATTCGGTTAGCCAACTTCAGGTCCAAAGGCTGGCAGGTCAAGGACCAAACGGGTGAAGGCCCACTGCTCTCAAGTGTCACTCCGTCAGCATACATCCATGTCAACTCATCAGTTAGTAGATGAGGTTCAGCTTCAGATTTTTCCCGGCTTTTCTGTCCTCGAGTTCAGAAGGTGTCTCATTGTCATCGATGCATAGCAATGGAGAATGAAGCATCAATGAAGAGATGAGAGCGAAGGTAATGTTTATGTGGTGGAAAATTTGGCACCATAGGAATGACTGCATCTTCGGCAAGGGGGATGCCAGTTATTCGCACTTGGCTTCCTTCTTGAAAAACTACTATGAATCGATGCTTATGATCAAATCGGGGAAAACTGATGTTGACAGGAAAGGAAAATGTCCGGTCTTGCCACTGACAACAAAACTGGACAGAGCTACACCTAGCAGGTCTACTGGACACTGGAATGCACCAGATGAGGGCTGGATCAAAGTCAATGTGGATGCTAGCTTCGCAACTGATCTGAAATCGGGAACCTGGGGAGCAATCGCTAGAGATAATGCGGGTGTTACTATCTTCTCGGCCTGGGGGAAGATAAATCACTGTCAAACCGCACAGATAGCTGAGGCCATTGCATGCTATGAGGGTCTCAAACTTGCCACCACAGGCACTAATAGCCAGATAATTGTTGAAACTGATTGTCAAACACTACTAAGAGCTTTCGACCCAGGTGACAATGATCGAACTGATCTGGGAACTATCGCAAGGGATTTCAATCTTCTGATCTCTGAGGGAATGACTGTCAAGCTGGAGTTTAGGAATAGAGATGCAAACTGTCTTGCTCATGACATTGCAGCTTTTGCAGCTAGAGAGTCGAGTTGTGGGGTGTTGTTTGGTCGTGTTCCTCCCTGCGTGGTGGAATAGGCTGAACGTGATTGTAGGAATGTTGTTTCTTCTTAATATATAAAACCCAAAATTCAAAAAAAAAAGCATCAATGAAAATGTTATTGGTGATCTCTTTTATTGTGGACGGCAGCTTTTAAAATTTGAGGGGAAATATATCCATCTATTCCTGTGGTAGGAATCGACAGATTTCTCTGCTGAGAACATTGTTACAAGAGATGATCAAAATAATCGAATATCAACAGATCAGATGGCCGAGTTGGTCTAAGGCGCCAGATTAAGGTTCTGGTCCGAAAGGGCGTGGGTTCAAATCCCACTCTGGTCAAGGTCATAGTCTTTTTATTTTCTCAAAAAAATCGGACCAACATTTTTTTTGTGCAATGAACCAAGTACACTTTTTGACGTCGTACTCTGCCAAAAAAAACCTTACCACGAAGGAGACAGCCTAATATCCCGTTCTGCAACGTGCAAATACAGGTTCTGTTCTGAAATCATCTAGCAGGCCAAAAAAACATACTACGTACATTTGTATTTGTTTTTTAGATAACATACTCCGTGGCGTACATTGCATTGTCAACGAGACACGGACGAATCCTGTCCGGCCCACCTATCTCTACTACAAAAATATACAGTGTCCTGTCTTCTGCCTTCGTCCGTCGTACGTCCGTCCGCAGTGCCATCGCCGTAATCGCGTCTACTCCTCTCCGTAATCACCGGCGGTTTCCTGTCAAATAAAAATCACCGGCGGTTTCTGCCAAGAAGATCTCCCTCCCCGTCTCATCTACAAGCCGCACGACAATAGAAAACCCTAGCAGTTTCTGGGTCACCCCCTGGCCACTCCAAGGCGCCTGTGCCGCCGCCGCCGCCGCAGAAATCTCCAACATACGGCGGCGACCAGGCATCTCCTCCAGTCGTTCAATGCTAAAATCGGCCCTCCGTCCAGCTAGCTGGCCCGTCAGCCCGTGCCGCCCCAAATTTGTACGCGACTTTGCGCCGCCATGAGAGGCCGTGTGGGCTTGCCTCGGCCACCATGATCTCCGCCCCGACGGAGACTTCGTGCGTCCCTGCTCCACCGCGGAGCTCCCTGTCGATGGTGCTCCACCTCGGCCTGCGTGTGCGCACGGCTCGATCGGCCACCATGTCCTCTGCACCAATGGCGTGCCCGCCCACGGAGGGCATACTGCTCCCCTCGGGCGCGCGTGGCCTCTGCTACGGCGCCCGCTCGTAGATTGGCGTCGGCAGCTCAGGTCCGCCGATCTGTCGCCCGCAAGTCAGTTCGTGCAGCCTCGGCCTGTCTTCCGAACTCAGGTGTCGTTGGTGAGTTTGCTACTCTACTCCCCTAGAAACTCCTGCTCAAACTATCTGTCAGAGCTGACCACGGTTTATTTTCTGATTGTATTGGTACAAGTCGTCTGGATTTTTCATTCCCCAATTATGTCTATCTTCATGCAGCAAGTGTTTCTTTATGTTTGTGTTTGATGTTAAACGAATTATACCAATTTTGTATGACTAGGGGCTGGCTGATTGTACCTCTACCTAGCAGAGTCTTTGGATCCAGCGCTCCCACATCCTTTGTGCTTGTGGATTTCAGAGACGATAGTGTGGGTGGAGGATGGTACATTGGTACGTTGGTACCTATTGTGAGCTTCTGTAGTTGCTTCTCAGCAACAATGGAAGCCGATTGAAGGCAATACCACTTACTGTACAAGTGGAGATACAATGTTATTCCTTGGGTGCCTACACGATCTAAGGTTTGTTCGATAGGTTGTTCATCAATGTTCTTTTATAGCCTGCGAGACTATTTTTCTGGTTATTGGTCGTAGCTATCACTGCACCCTCTCTAATATTTACACGAAGTCTGTTCAGCTCAGCTTAATTTTGTACTGAAATAATTGTTTTTATATGCAATGTTATAGGCAGTTGTCAGAAGTTAATCGAGCATGATACTTTTGTCAGATACTCAATCTGTTCATAATTGTCTCGAGGTTTTCTATGGTTAGGTGCTCATTTCTGCAACGGGGATAGTGTTAGAGAGTGCTCCCTCAGCGCTCCACAACATAGCGCATCCAAAATTCCCTCCCTGAACACACCAATTAGAGTCATCGCTTTCTTCTCAATGTTTATCTTTAATCTTTTTCAGACTAGACTCTGCAATTTTGTAGAATATCTGCATACAACATATGGTTAAGTGGTGAATTATGTTTGCCTTGTGTATTTCTAAATTAAATGGGGTCCTCTTCCCCTCCGGTCTAATTTTTTATTTCTAAATTATGCTAATGGTATGTTATAGTGCAGTTCCCGGTAGCCCGACGTTTAATTCATAATTTCTGTGGCATTCAGATTTTCTGTTACATCAAAATTTCAATTGGGATCTGTTTCACTGTAGGTTCTGAAATTGAGAGCCCAAGCCTGACCTCTCCTCCAGCCTGATGTGGTCTGAGATCTCCGCTGTCGGGCAGCTCTGTAGTTCAGGTGTATGTGTCGATTGCATGCCAATTTCACAGGAGGATGATGTTACCAGTAATTTCTTCATCGATCTCCTCCTTGGCCAGGTACAGTAGTTCTATTCCGAGAACATATGACAACAAGCTGCCCTATTGGTTTCCCGAGCCCTTTGTCAAACAATGATTCGCCGAAGGCTTTCATAGTCTTCTTTACAGGACCCATGCCCTCTCTACCTCCCATTAGTAACACGGCGGGTAGCTCAGGATCCAATTCAAGTTCCTTCCGTAAGTCATCCTCATCCTCGTGAATAGTTGGTTTAAGATAACGTGGTAGATCAAAAGAGAGTAATAAGCATTGTATTAAGACAACCAAGAATTCTTTACATTTTTTGTTACGTAATACTTGGCGGTTAATGGATAGCCGAGAGATAAAAAATAAATACTGCAAGTGAACCATTTTGCTTTCAAAAATCATATAATTTTTTTGAAACCAGTTGGGTATAGAAACAACAGTCCTAATGTAAACTTATATATCTTAACAAGAACAACACGGCAGAATGATGGTCGAATGGGAAGACCAAACACATGGATCTGAAGGGTTGTAGGTCATCCAGTGCTGCCCTCTTGGCTACTTCTTCCGACAGACAGTAACATCTATTCACAGTAGAATGGAACCTGTATACATTTTTTGCAAGATTTTACTCTAACTTTAAGTGTGTCAAAAGTAGTGATTTGCCTGTAAACAAAAAAAAAATCCATGATTTCCCCTTTTTGCTAGATGAGCCTACCATGTAGGGTGGCAAGTGTTGAGGTCGGTGATGACGGTGGTGAAGATTACTCTGTTTGCAGGCCTTGCCATTTGACTACACATAGAGAAATGTCTTGCATGTGGGTTTGACACTTATTATTATATCTGGCTTGAACTTCTTTAATCCAGCCTCAACCTTCCTTCATCACCCATAAACAAGAAAACTTCAAAAAATAAATAAGCCCATGTAGTCTCTTCATGTTAGTTTTTCGTAGTACAGTTTCTGCAGAATTACAGTTATTGGTTATTATTGGTTATGGTGCAATATAAATTGGAGGCTTCTTATCTACTCCCGTTCTAAATGTAAGATGTTTTAGCCTTTTTGGTCCACACTTATCTAGACGTGCTTTATGAAAGATTCACATGAATCTTGCACTTAAACATGGTTACATACGTTTGGGCCAAAAGAGGCTAAAAGATCTTACATTTAGAAATGGAGGGAGTAATAAAAAATAAATACTGCAAGTGAACCATTTTGCTTTCAAAAATCATATAATTTTTTTGAAACCAGTTGGGTATAGAAACAACAGTCCTAATGTAAACTTATATATCTTAACAAGAACAACACGGCAGAATGATGGTCGAATGGGAAGACCAAACACATGGATCTGAAGGGTTGTAGGTCATCCAGTGCTGCCCTCTTGGCTACTTCTTCCGACAGACAGTAACATCTATTCACAGTAGAATGGAACCTGTATACATTTTTTGCAAGATTTTACTCTAACTTTAAGTGTGTCAAAAGTAGTGATTTGCCTGTAAACAAAAAAAAAATCCATGATTTCCCCTTTTTGCTAGATGAGCCTACCATGTAGGGTGGCAAGTGTTGAGGTCGGTGATGACGGTGGTGAAGATTACTCTGTTTGCAGGCCTTGCCATTTGACTACACATAGAGAAATGTCTTGCATGTGGGTTTGACACTTATTATTATATCTGGCTTGAACTTCTTTAATCCAGCCTCAACCTTCCTTCATCACCCATAAACAAGAAAACTTCAAAAAATAAATAAGCCCATGTAGTCTCTTCATGTTAGTTTTTCGTAGTACAGTTTCTGCAGAATTACAGTTATTGGTTATTATTGGTTATGGTGCAATATAAATTGGAGGCTTCTTATCTACTCCCGTTCTAAATGTAAGATGTTTTAGCCTTTTTGGTCCACACTTATCTAGACGTGCTTTATGAAAGATTCACATGAATCTTGCACTTAAACATGGTTACATACGTTTGGGCCAAAAGAGGCTAAAAGATCTTACATTTAGAAATGGAGGGAGTAATAAAAAATAAATACTGCAAGTGAACCATTTTGCTTTCAAAAATCATATAATTTTTTTGAAACCAGTTGGGTATAGAAACAACAGTCCTAATGTAAACTTATATATCTTAACAAGAACAACACGGCAGAATGATGGTCGAATGGGAAGACCAAACACATGGATCTGAAGGGTTGTAGGTCATCCAGTGCTGCCCTCTTGGCTACTTCTTCCGACAGACAGTAACATCTATTCACAGTAGAATGGAACCTGTATACATTTTTTGCAAGATTTTACTCTAACTTTAAGTGTGTCAAAAGTAGTGATTTGCCTGTAAACAAAAAAAAAATCCATGATTTCCCCTTTTTGCTAGATGAGCCTACCATGTAGGGTGGCAAGTGTTGAGGTCGGTGATGACGGTGGTGAAGATTACTCTGTTTGCAGGCCTTGCCATTTGACTACACATAGAGAAATGTCTTGCATGTGGGTTTGACACTTATTATTATATCTGGCTTGAACTTCTTTAATCCAGCCTCAACCTTCCTTCATCACCCATAAACAAGAAAGCTTCAAAAAATAAATAAGCCCATGTAGTCTCTTCATGTTAGTTTTTCGTAGTACAGTTTCTGCAGAATTACAGTTATTGGTTATTATTGGTTATGGTGCAATATAAATTGGAGGCTTCTTATCTACTCCCGTTCTAAATGTAAGATGTTTTAGCCTTTTTGGTCCACACTTATCTAGACGTGCTTTATGAAAGATTCACATGAATCTTGCACTTAAACATGGTTACATACGTTTGGGCCAAAAGAGGCTAAAAGATCTTACATTTAGAAATGGAGGGAGTAATAAAAAATAAATACTGCAAGTGAACCATTTTGCTTTCAAAAATCATATAATTTTTTTGAAACCAGTTGGGTATAGAAACAACAGTCCTAATGTAAACTTATATATCTTAACAAGAACAACACGGCAGAATGATGGTCGAATGGGAAGACCAAACACATGGATCTGAAGGGTTGTAGGTCATCCAGTGCTGCCCTCTTGGCTACTTCTTCCGACAGACAGTAACATCTATTCACAGTAGAATGGAACCTGTATACATTTTTTGCAAGATTTTACTCTAACTTTAAGTGTGTCAAAAGTAGTGATTTGCCTGTAAACAAAAAAATCCATGATTTCCCCTTTTTGCTAGATGACCTACCATGTAGGGTGGCAAGTGTTGAGGTCGGTGATGACGGTGGTGAAGATTACTCTGTTTGCAGGCCTTGCCATTTGACTACACATAGAGAAATGTCTTGCATGTGGGTTTGACACTTATTATTATATCTGGCTTGAACTTCTTTAATCCAGCCTCAACCTTCCTTCATCACCCATAAACAAGAAAACTTCAAAAAATAAATAAGCCCATGTAGTCTCTTCATGTTAGTTTTTCGTAGTACAGTTTCTGCAGAATTACAGTTATTGGTTATTATTGGTTATGGTGCAATATAAATTGGAGGCTTCTTATCTACTCCCGTTCTAAATGTAAGATGTTTTAGCCTTTTTGGTCCACACTTATCTAGACGTGCTTTATGAAAGATTCACATGAATCTTGCACTTAAACATGGTTACATACGTTTGGGCCAAAAGAGGCTAAAAGATCTTACATTTAGAAATGGAGGGAGTACCTTACATGTTTATAGCTATACCATATTGCAGACCAAAAGTCCACATAAGATACATTGGATCCACAATTAATTTTTTTCATAGTCTTCTAAATCACATAATGCATTAATGCATATCATGAATATTCAGCTCAAGTTATTTCGTCCCACATTCACATATTTGTTGTTGTGTATGTATTGACCACTCCTTTATTTCTAGAGTTTCTTTTGTTGCACAGTCGTTCAGTTTAGTTTTGAAATTAAACATATTTATTGGATGCCATTTTTATATCCTCTCTAATTTTCAGGAAGTTTGAACGACTCTGAGCAGAAGTACTAGAGGGTAGAGCGAGAGGGCCAATCTAGACGTGAGAGGCATAAGAGAGAAGACATTGTTTGGAGTAAGAGAAGCCCAAATGCATTGGGGCGATCGAGGGCGGTCAAGAGATAGAATGTGTGTCGTCGTGGAATAAAATTATCTTTTAGTTGATGTTTGTGTGCACATTTTTTTGGTCGGTTGTTGCTTTCTATGCATATGGTATCAAACAATAGATTTTAGGAAGAACATACTTAGTAAAGAAGAATCTCGTTGTTTTGAAATATTATATGTTGCTATCTCTTTTTTATACATGTATTTTTTATGTGCATTATTACTGTTTTCGCATGTTTTGAAATAATAAATAACTTTTGTATGACGTTTTCATACTTTTTGGATATCCATGATGCAAACAAAGAAGGTTGAAAAGTAAGTTGTATGTGTTCTTCAACTTTGGAGAAGATTATTGTATAGTGAATTTCTGTCAAACCCAACATTCTTCTAATGCTATACAACAAAAACCATGATATATTTCAAACATTAGATGATTCATATATTTTATTACCCGTTGCAACGCACGGGCATTTTGCTAGTACTCCGTGAAAAAGAAGTGTCTGCAGCCGGCTGCGAGGAGGATTAGGCAGTCACTTTGTTTTGCTAAAAAAAATCTAGCCACTTTGTTGACCTTCGAAACTAGTTGATCTTGCATTCGAGTATCGGTGTATCTCCCCGGAGGAACGTGAAGGTGTAAATTTGTTAGGTTATCATGTGAGACAGTGAGAAATCTATTGATTTATTTACAAGTCATTGATTTATCTGAGCCAGATAAGCTGCAGATGTAGCATGCGTTTCACGACGTACATCATGTAGGGCTGGACCTGAAGCTCGAGGCTCGAGGCTCGGCTCGGGCTCGACAAGGCTCGGCTCGGGCTCGGCTCGGCTCGAAGGTGGTGCAAGCCAAGCCTAAACCTTCCGGACAAGGCTCGAGGCTCGACAAGCCGGCTCGGTGAAGCTCGCAAGCCGGCTCGAAGGCTCGATGAAAAATTAAAAAATTTGACATGGCCTTTGCCAAAAATGTAACATTCGACAATTGTAATCAACATGACAAGCGATCACACAAAAGACATGGCAACAAACAATAGTCTCATACATGATACATCACAAACAATAGTCACAAACACAAATGCACTTAGTTCAACAAAACAAACAAACAACAATTATTACAACAGTTGCATCAATTTTAGAAGGGTAAACCAAATTACCGTTTGCGGTGGAGAAGCTCCTGCTCCTAGCAGCGACGAATCCACTGCTCCTGCTTGCGACGATGAAGGTTTAGTCGAAGAGATGCCGAGTAACCCTACTGTCTTCGACTTCATCGCATTATCGTAGGCAGACCTCTTTCTCTGCGCCTGCGCCTTTGCCCGTGAAGCAGCGCTAGCAGGTTGCATCTTGGGTCGAAGCACGAGGCTGCCGAAAGGTCGGAACCTACAGCAGCAGCATCAGATAGTCAAGAATACAAAGCACGGCACAGTATTATGCATTCCCCGCCCTTTCTACACAGCAATGTAATGGCAAATTCCCCAGCTCTGCTAAACTAGGCTAGCAACATAGAAATATCATATACACCCGTATTGGAAGCATAGAAATATCATATACACTATCACAGTATTTCACCAGATTGATCGTTCACTTGGAAGCATGAGAACACAGAGAAGCATTTAACTTGTTTGCATATTTTCAGTTGACCAAGAATATGAAAACAACGAAGCATTTTGACATGATGCAAACTCTAAGCAGAGAAGAAGCACGGTTAATATAAATATGAAGCATCGATTCGAAGCAAGAATCAAGGAATTTCAACACAAGTTGCTCATAATGGAAGCACAAATATTTCCACAAATACGTAGAGGAATATGGGGATTTGATCTTCGGATATGCAGAAAATATGAGCACATTGAGACCTAAATCATTACCGGAGGTGGAGAGAAGCGACGCCGACGGATCCTTGCTGGGCTACTGCTGCCGGAAGGCCGCCGGCCGCCACTGGAAGCACGGCGTCGGCGACGGCTCCGCGCGGCACGAGCGTCCAGGGCTCCAGGCGAGTAGGCGACGGCCGACCTTGAAGCGCCCAGGCGAGCTACGGGGGGAGGCGAGACAGGAGACGATCCATGGGAGGCGGGGCGGCTGCGTACGACGGTGGTGGCGGCCGGCGTCGGCGGCGGTGGTGGCGGCCGGCGTCGGCGGCAGTGGTGGCGGCCGGCGGCGCGGTAACCCTAGCAGCGCGATGGGGAACGAGAGGAGAGAGCAGAGCAGAGCACGGGCACGGGCAGCGCGAAGGGGTCATGTGGAAAAGAAAAAAAATTGCTGCGGCTCGCGAGCCGGCTCGGCTCGGCCTCGAGCCTGACGAGCCGAGCCACGAGCCTCTATTTTCACAAAATTTTACTGTCGAGCCGAGCCGGGCTCGGCTCGAATTTTCCCGAGCCTGACCGAGCCGAGCCTCGAGCCGGCTCGGCTCGGCTCGATTCCAGCCCTACGTACATCCAGGCAGGTGTCAGCGTGCATCCTTGTAATACCAAAAGAAAATTTGTTGATGCTCGCAAAATAACCAAACACCTTGTTTTACCGGTAAGGAAAGCCATGGCTCGGTGCATTTGTGGTGCAACTACTGCAAAAAATGTGTTTTTTCTTTTACAGCATTGCAAAGGCCAAAAGGAATGTTGTTTGCTAATTAGTTGTGTTTTCAAAACTTTCATTCTCTCTTTTGTATGGCTGGCGAGGGCGTAAATAATATTTATACCTAGACTACATTTTGGTTTGACTACGGAAAGAGTCTTTTCTCCGACAAAGAGCCGCATCGGTCAAGAATTGTACAACTTAATTAAACCATTTCCACCCTTGTACAGTAGAAGGATCCATTAATGGAAAAAATATCAAACACCATTACTAAGATAATCATAGGAGGGATTTTTGTTACTTGTAAAGACTTATTTTTAGCAAAGGTGTGATTCTCTCCCTTAGCAGCGGGAAAGGAGTCTATCTATTTGCCTAGCTTTGAAAGATTTCCCCCAACACAATTCAAAAACGACTATTATGAGAATAGGTCCTGGTTCAAGCGGCCCGCCTTTCATCATCATCTATACCAGCTGCCACACACGATCCCATAGGAACTCTAATTGCATGCATAAAGGTATGTTTTAGTCTATATGATCACTTGTATTAGTCCGTACATAGTCTTTATGAAACTATCCCAAACATTTTATAATTTTAAACAAAATGAGTATATGCTAAGCTGAAGAACTAAAAGCTAAAACAAAATTGTATATGTATTATGTTTGGATAATGATGGTGGGAGGAGACGATTCTAATGAACCATCAAAGTACAAAATGGGAAAAAGATACAATCAATCACAATGAGTGAAGAATGGAAGAAGTTTTTGTATGAACCGTCATAAAAAACTTGTTAACAAAGAAAAGATAAGTGTCAACGAGCAAGTGCGAAAAGAGGGGACTGCAGGATCAGTCACTTGCCACACCTCATGCACTCTAGAGTTTATTACATGAAAAAATTTAAACTATATTAGTGTACGGTTAGTATTGAGATATTTGTTGTATGTGTTGGCTTTGAAAGCTCAAAAATCATCTACCATTATTTTAAAATATAAAGAATGGACACAACTGACCTATAAACACAATACTAATTTGCTTGTCCATGTTTTGCGTAACCTCTTTGGTTTAGTTGTTGGCATGTAACTATGTTGGGAGTCTGCTTGAGGAGACAGTTACTCTTGGTTGGGGTTAGTGTTGTTGCGGCTTGAAATGGACCATGAAATCGGCACGATATAATCTCTCATAGTTCTTACACTCACTGATTATACGTTTTTCACATAAATAGTATAATAATAAAATTGAAAATAAACTCAAAATCCTCCCCAACTTACCCCCTCGTGTATAAGACTATAAATAGGCCCCTCTTTGCTCAAAGCTAGGGCTAAAATAGATCTGAGATTTAACTTGTTGAGCTTTTCTCCAACCTTTTCTTGCCCATGTGGAACCGTAACTCCTGCCTGTGGAGATGACCAATACCTCTTCTTGTAGCTACTCATTCCCTTTGGGATTTAAATAGACTTGCCGATCTTGCACTTGCTGATTCTATTGGATCGGTGGATCGACCGATAAAAGAAATCGTTTCACTGAGAGTGATATTGGCTTGGGTTTTGAAAACCAAAGGCTACCTTTGAAGTTTGTTTTTGGTTGACATCTTGTGTCTGTGTTGCTAGTTATACTTGTGTGTCATTTGTGTTTGCCCCCGTTTCCCTCGTGTTTTTCGCCGTGTTCTTCGCACACGCCGCCTAAGAAAGAAGTTTGAAAATCAAAGAGAAATTGACCATAGCAGATTTCCCGGACTTTAATTATGTATCCACTTTATAAGAAACAAAAAGGTTGTGAAAAAAAATGAAAAAAATGTTTTTGGTTGACATCTTGTGTCTCTGTTGCTAGTTATACTTGTGTCATTTGTGTTTGCCCCCGTTTCCCTCGTGTTTTTCGCCGTGTTCTTCGCACACGCCGCCTAAGAAAGAAGTTTGAAAATCAAAGAGAAATTGACCATAGCAGATTTCCGGGACTTTAATTATGTATCCACTTTATAAGAAACAAAAAGGTTGTGAAAAAAATGAAAAAATTAATTGACCAGAGTGGGATTTGAACCCACGCCCTTTCGGACCAGAACCTTAATCTGGCGCCTTAGACCAACTCGGCCATCTGATCTTTTGTGCTATTAAAATCACCGTCACCTATTTATACCACACTAGACTCGCTTTACGAATATTTCGCGAGAATTACCACGAGTCCACGACCATGTCCCGCAATGCCAACACGGTTTTATTTCTAGACACTCCATGCTTCGCTGTGTGATTAAAGATGTCTAAAGCACATAAAAACAGTGCCCACTCGCTGGGCAGTGAGTAAAAATTAGAGCCTTTTTTGCTAGCTCGGTGCACCCGCGTTTACTGGTTAGGCACTCTTGAAGCAACAAGATCCGCCGTTGCAACTACTACTGCAGAAGAAGGCGCTTGATTCGGTAAATATAGGGCGCTGGTCAATTATCAGGTGAACAACAAAGGCTTCGACGGATTAGCCCTCACCTCACCTCAGTACCACACCAATTGGTAGCAGTCGGAAATTGCAAGCAGTTTTCTCCTCCCTGCCCGCACCCACTTCCCCACCAACATCAGTTCCAGTCGACGAAGAACAGCGCAAAAGTTCAGGTTCTTCAGTGCCCGCGGCATCTGGTTTTCAGACCGCGTTCTCAGAACGGCCGCACTGTATGATGAGCATACTGTTCTTTCTATACTACACTGGTTTCTCAATGGGCAAATCGCATTCCCGTTCTTGACAGAAGAGCGAGTTATCGGCATATATTTATACGGTCCAGGACTCGCTCTACGATTTTTCCGCGAGAACTACCAGGACCATGTGTCCATGTCCCACTATTCCCGTTACGGTTTTTTAGACAGTCCATGTTCGCTGTGTGATTAAAGAAGCCTGAAGCACATATGAGAAAAACAGTGCCCACTCGCTGGGCAGTGAATGAAAACGAAGGCTTTTTTGCTATCTTGGTGCGCCCGTGTTCACCGATTACGCACTCCTGAAGCAACAAGATCCGCCGTTGCAACTGCTACTGCAGAAGAAGGCGCTTGATATATAGGCCGCTGGTCAATTATCAGGTGAACAACAAAGGCTTGGACCGATCAGACCTCACCTCAGTGGCTCAGTACCTCACCAATTGGTAGCAGTCGCAAGTCGGAAGCAGTTTTCTCCTGCCTGACTGCACCCACACTGACCCACCAACATCAGTTCCAGTCGACGAAGAACATCGCAAAGTTCAGGTTCTTCAGTGCAGGGGCATCTGGTGTTCAGACCGTGTTCTCTGGTGAGCATGCTGTTCTTTTTATACTAGTACTACACTCATCTGTCAATGGACAAATCGTATTCCCGTTCTTGACAGAAGAGCGAGTCATCGGCATATACTCCCTCCGTCCCAAAATAAGTGTCTCAAAGTTGTTCAAAAATAAATGTATCTATACTTGTTTCATGTCTAGATACATCCACTTTTTGACAAATCTAAGATAATTATTTTGAAACGGAGGGAGTATTATAAATAAAGCATCCCCTTTAATCAAGCGCCCGGGCATTCATACACGCGCAGCATCATCAGCAGTCATGATCGTCCCATGTCCTGAGTGTTGTTCCATCCGCAGGAGAAATGGAGAATATCTATCATCAAGTGGCCCTCGCCGAGGAATACCTTATCGCCTGCTCGTCGTCGATCCCCCACTGGCGCTCGAGTGGTTAATTTGGTCCTAACACCTGTGCGTATTAGTCGGCCGGAAACACGTCTTGCCCCTGGCGTATTAGCCGGCGAGATCTTCTTCCTGGCCGACCGGACACGTACGTTGTTGAGAAGCTCTGGGCCAGCGTGTGTCGCCATGTCGGCCGAACTCGTGTAACCATGTTGGCTTCAAACTTCTAACTGCAGCCTGCCACTTGATCATTGATTAGTTTAAGTTTCTCGTCTCGTGGCCGTGATGACGATCGGCTGTTCAAATTTTGGTTTTTTAGGGGAGAAAGGCACCTTTGAGGGCGTCAAAGGCACTAATCCGCGGAGGAGAATCATGGACGCGCTTTCCCGGGGTTTTAGCCGACCTGGTTTAGATAGATTAACAATAAACGGAATCATCATGGGGTATCTCCGCAGCGCACGGGAGCTAGCGGAGACTCTCCGCCGGAGACCGAGCCCAGAGACGGCACTGTCCCTCCGTGCGGCCGTGGCTGCCGAAACCGGAGCACCGGATAAGGGTCGCGCTGCTGTCGCCGACCGTCAACCGCTGCCGAACCGGGCCCGTGCGCGCGTGCCCTTGACCCTGACGCAGCCGATACAGAGAACGCAAACGTATTTTCAAAACAAACAAAAAAGCGCAAACGGGTCGACTTGGACAACTTGGCGTTATATTATCTCTGGCTTAGTAGCAGTGGAGTTTGAAAATCTCGAAGATTTGCTCATTTCTTTCAGCCTTTATTTTGTAATTGCTGCCGGATGCGAATTTCCTAAAAAACAAACAAAATTGGTTCTAATTCATCAAAACATGACGCTGCAAAAGCATGATTCCACCATGAATACGCCCACTAGTTCTAATTAAAACATTTCATCTCTCTATCAGCAGCGAGTTTCAAACAAATTCATACCCCTCCCTTCGCTCGGAAACAACTAAGGCACATACCCAAGTTTTTATACTGAATTCATTTTTACATTTACACCCTCCACATTTCAAATCCTCGGCTCCAAGGCCCCCCGCTCCGGATCACCCTGCTCCGGGCCCAGAATCAAATGTCTCCTCGATCTGACCCCCCAGCCCCCTCCCCCTCCACACACACACATTGATTCCATCTTCCGGGCCACGTGCTCGATGTAGAAGGCGCCTCCATATGCGATCATTCGTGAGTATAACTGTTTGATTGGACAGCTATAGATTCTATCATGCATGGGTCGATACAACGATAGAGCTATGTGTAAGCTGGGGGGGGGGGGGGGGGGGGGGGGGGGGGGGGGGGAACCGCCCCACTCCAAGTATAAATTAGCAAAAAACAAAGTATTATTTTGCCCATTTTTCGTCCAAAATCATTAGCATTTGGCATATTTCTCCCAGCCCTCCTCGATGCGGGCAACACTGTGCAACGGCACAACGAGCTGGGAAGAAATAGGCGTACAAACTGACAGTTTGGATAGATAGCGCTAAGAAAGGGTGGTATGCAGGAGAGAGTTTTCGGATACAAGAAGAGTTGCATGGATCAACATTTATTGTGCACCTCACGAAAATACAGTTTAGCTAATGAAATATACATTAGAGAAGGTGGCGGTCAAAAGGACACATACAAGCAAGTGTATGGCGAGATTAAGGAGACAGACGGTGCACCATGATCTACGTGGCGGGATCACTGATGCCCCTGAGTCAAGCTTTATTTTGTATAATCGCTATAGTCACCTCATGTATCTCTACCATGTATTGTTCACTACTATAAATATATCGTGGTATTGATTCTAAAAAAAAAGTTCTAACTTCCTCAAAAAGTGAATATTGTACTACTTGTCATTTTTATTCAAAGTGAATTTAGTTTGATTATGGAAAAATGTGTATTTTTTTGTGATTTGTACAGTAGAAGATTTTGTAAATAAAGTGAATATTGTTCTCACGTTCAAACCAGAGTGTATTAGGATACTGAAATAGATTCAAAGTAGTAGGCAGAGTACCCTACCTTATTATTGACTTAGTTGTTCTTGTATGACATGAAAATCAAAATGTGTTGCAAGATTATTAAATGAATATAAAAATCAAAGCATTTTGCATTTTCTTTTGCATGGAATGAGTTGCGGTTAATGTTACATGGTGTTTCAGCTACCTTGGAAATAACCATGAAAGTAAAAAAAAAAAAAAGAGAAGCTCCCACGGTAAAGACTGATGCAGCAGGCAAGGCCCTTCGCCGCCAGCCAGTGTGATGATGATGTTCTTGATTCCTCCACAATAATTGCCCGATATGAAAATGATACATGAAGATGGAGCAATTGATCAGGAAGCAATTCATCGCGAAGATGATCATGAAGAGTGACAGAGCAAGCCATAAAATTCGGAGGGGCGGAATTGTGCAAAATGGTTGAGAATCACTAAATATAAGCATTAGAAACACGGTGTTTATGAAGGAAATCGTAATTTTTGGAGTGGCTCAGCCGCTGCTCGTCCCCCTTTCATTTGTTCCTGGTCACGAAGCAACTTATCAAGAAGCTAATATGTTCAAAAAAAGGGAAGCTAATCATACAGAAGCCAATCATGCGTCTAGATGAATAAAAATAATATAAGTAGGGATCATAGTGAAAAAAGGCAGTTTCTGTCGTTGCGAAATAGACAGTCAGACGAAGAGAAATACCCAAAATGGGTCGATATACTGGTTATACGAACAAGAGGAGGGGGGGGGGGGGATGGCTCTCGTCAAATGATTTACTCAACTCCCTACGATGCACGCACACGGTCGTCGTCCCACATTTTGAGTGGACTTCTCTCGCACCCCGTCATATAAGAACAAATGACGTCTTGTGTTGCAGGAACACGCATCCTGCGTTCGTAACCGTAGCCATCGCAAGCGTAGAGACGTAGAGTACGTTTGACGGGCATTAATCAGTGTAGCCAAGCAAGTAACCATCGGACCTAAGCTAATTAAATTGGAGATGGCTAACTTAGATATTAGATATGCTGGTCAACTTTCCCGGAATTCTCATCCAAGTAAGATAAGGCGACTTGCTTGCTCCGTCCTTCTCCTCTCCAGTCCGTTGCTTCTCGGAAAGGTCTGGTCGATCCGATGCCACGACCACCGGAGCGGGACTCGTTCGTTGGTTCACCCGATTCGATGGCTTGCTCCCTAGGACCGGAAGGGGAAAGGGACAGCGGGGAGGGAGGTCGTCCAACGAACAAACCGCTATACCGAACCGAAGCTCCCCCGGGGAAGCCGGCCGGCCCGATCGGATGGATTCCGGGGGTTGTCCTACCGTTGCTTGCTTGAAGCATATCGATATATCGACGTCAAGCTATCTATCCATGGTATCGACCGGCTAGAGGGACCAGGCAGGCAGGTCCACGTTTCCTGGCCGAGGCAGTTGGGTGCCGCCAAATGTGTCCCCCGATCCGGCGATGTGTCCTGCACAAAAGCAGGTATTGCAACATGAGTAGTAACAAATTGTTGTCACTTCAGCCAGTCAGTGCGGTCCTGTGTGTCCTTGCATGGTCGTACTCGTGTTTACGTACAGAGCGCGTGTCGATTTACCGTCGACCTGGTGCGTGTTTGTAAGAGCATCTCCATCGGAATCTCGTGTACAGAGCGCGTGTCGATTTACCGTCGACCTGGTCGCTAAGAGGTGTCAAACACTTATCTGGTCAAATTCGGGGGTGTCGTCAACCAAAGGGCACCTCAAACGGTCGGCCTAAATTAGTTTTAACGAAAATTAATAAAATAGGCAAATTTCATATCAAATTCGATTTCTTTTTATACAAACAAAAAGAAATTTGTGTAAACTAAACCCTAGCTAATGTCTAGTCTCATCGTCGGAGATGCAGATGACGCCACCATTGTAGGGTTCCGGCTGCTGCAACGGCACTGCCTCCTCGTGCTCCACGACGCCCTCGGTGGGCTTCGGCTTCACCTTCGGGGTCGAGTGGGTGGTGTGGCGGCGGTCGTGGGTCGCTGGCGGAACGGAGGAGCGCCAAGGTGAAGTCGGGCATCTCCAAGTCGCCCACTAGATTCCAGAGAGGCACCACAGGGGAGGACGTCAGCCTGCTGGGGTTGGGGCTCCTCCTTGATGGCGCCGATGTTGGGGCGCTTTCTCGCCGGCTCCTCCTTGACGACATGGAACTTTGCCCCGCTTACTCCGAGGATCCTCCTTGATAGCATGGAGTAGAGTTGTGTCATCTTGCGTGTTTGTGCGATGGGCTGGATAATAGCTCTGGTGGCACGCTGTCGCGTCCAAGCGAGCACGTCATCCACCTATATGTGTCGTCCGAAAGCTCGAGGGCGCTCATCCCCCTCCCGCTGAAATCGCTCAAGGGCATTTGTCCCTCTCCTGCTGGAACTACTCGAACCCACCGTCGTAGTTGCTGGCGACGCTGCCAGGGTGGGCGTTAAATCGAAGGCTGAGCTCCCTACCGCTTCCGTGGCACGGCGCGGCTCGCTCGGGGGCGTCGGACCAAAAACGGATCGGAGTGGACGCTTGGGTGCCGTTGTGACCGTTTTCGTATCCGGCATCCCTATGGGCGTTAAATCGGTGTTGTCATTTCAGTCAGTGCGGTCATGTGTGTCCGTGGCTGGTTACAGCTCGTTTACTAGCGCGCCAAGTACACAGGGCGCGTGTCGATCTCACCACGGGGTTACCGTCGACCTGGTGTACGTACGTGTGGTTGAAACTTTGGTGCACCGGCCGGCGAGCGCGGGTCGGGACACGGGTGACGCCGCCGTCACGGGAGATTAGTCGACGGGGACGGCCGTGGCCGGGAGGTCCAACGAACCAACGGCCGGGTCATGGCTGCTCTCTGCTCGCGTCAACATTTTCAAAACCGTCGCCATCCTCGCTTTCCCTCCACAGTTTGTTCGCTCACCTTCCCCTCCAAACCCCCTAGCTAGCGCTCGCGCCAACACAGCACAACAGACCCCCCACCTCGTCGTCCCCTTCTTCTTCTTCTCTTATCCTCAGCTCCCGTATAAGTAGCAGCACGCACTCCATTACGTTTAATCAGACCTCCAGCGCAGCGCAGACAAGCACGCTTAAATATATCGCCTGCCTAGAAGCTTGCGACGACGAGGAAGGTCCAGATACCGAGATACCAAGGCTGCCGCCGCTGTTTGCATCGGAGAGAAGCCAGCGACCGATTCTTGGAAAAGAAGAGCGAGGGAGGATCGGATCATCTCATCTATGGCGGTGACGGGGACGACGGTGGCCGCGGCGGCCACGATGCTGGCGGCGCTGGCGGCCATCTTCCTCTCCTTCGTCCTCTGCTTCTACATAGTCCTCTGCGCCAAGCGCTCCAGGTCCTCCGTTCCCCCGCCGCCGCCCGGCAGCGGCGCGCTCGCGCACCTCCGCTTCTTCTTCTGCGGCGGAGACGGGAGATCCTCCGCCGCTGACGGCGCCGCCGTGTGGTACTACGACGGCGGGCTGGACGACGCGTCGATGGCGTCGCTGCCGCGCAGGGAGGTGCGCAAGGGCGACGAGGCGATCCACTGCGCGGTCTGCATCACGGAGCTGGCGCCCGGGGAGACGGCGCGCGTGCTGCCGCGGTGCGGCCACGGCTTCCACGTCGGCTGCGTCGACATGTGGCTCAAGTCCCACTCCACATGCCCGCTCTGCCGCTGCCCCGCCGTCGACGCGCCCCCGCTGCCGCCCGCGCCCGTGCAGGCGCCCGAGGCCGACGAGGAAACGCCCAACTTCCCCACCAACGTCCTATTCTTCGGATCGCAGGACGACGTCAGCACCGGCGGCGCCGCGCAACCGCCCGCCGCAGTCACCACGCCGGCTGCTCCATCTCCATCGGCGCCTACCGAATCCGCCGGTGGGCGCGGCGGACTAAGGCGGCTTCTTGGGTGTGGCGGCGCGTCGCCGCCCCCGCCGCAGCAGGAGGACGACGCGGTCAGGGACATCGAGATGGGGCTCGCCGGCGGCGACAACAGCTCGTCGCGGTCGCCGAAGCCAGCAGCCTCTTCTTGAAGCATGGCTTCCTTCCTCCAAACTTAAATTTTGTGCCGTCTCGCTTGCGTGCCTTCATCGCAAGCTTTCCTAGTGCCCCGGTTACCACGATCCCGATCGGGGGGGGGTAAAAACTGTACAGATTCTTGTAGATTCTCGATGTACACACATGTGGATAGAAAGATCATGTTCAGGCATGACACCACAAGCAGAATGAAAAGAAAAAAGAAGCTTCAAGTTTTTTTTTTGAAAGCCTACGTATATTCAACATAATACCACGTACAAAGTACACAATACAGAAACGAAATACAACACCTCATACGTAGGGGATACAGAGTCCAAGCAAGCCGTAGCAACTCCACCGGCATCGAAGACGAAGGCCGCCGTCCCCCTTCTCACCACGCCCCGAGAGCACCTCTCTTGAAGAAGACCGCCGCAAGGCCCGTCCGCCGCGCAGCGACGGAACTTGTGCCGATGAACGAGCACGGCGAGTGCCCTCCCGCTCCTTCTTCTCCACCTTGCCGCAGCCGTCTTCGACGTCGATGCAGAGAGGAACCACCGAGCTTGCCCAGCTCTGAGTTCAGGCCGCCAGATCCGCCGCCAGCACGGATCCGACGGGAGACCGAAGGACTCGAGCACCACGCCGGGCCTCGAGCCCCCGCAAGTCAGGCGCGACGGCGACGAGCCCGAGGAGCTCCGCCGTCGGAGAAGGTCACGCCGACACCAAACCGCCCGCCCGCAGCACCAACTCCTCCAGAGCGCCGCCGGCGAGAACTCCACCCTACCCTACCGTATATACAAGCCGGAGCCGGGGATCCCCCACCCTCCCGCCGCCGAAGCGGCCGGCAGAGGAGAGGAATCCCGCGGCTCGCGGCGCGCACGGTGGATCGACGGATTCGCCCCAAAAATCGCCTAACCCTCTGCTACAGTGGCGGGGAGGGGATAAAGGCTCAGCTCTTTCTCTTTGATAAAGAAGCTTCAAGTTTGCATACATTTCGCTGTTCTTTTTAAAATTTGCAACTTGCGAGGAGTCAATCTCAGCAGTACGCAATAGTAGCGACATACAACGGCCCATACCGTTATTCCAGTTACTTCCATTCTCTGTCCTTACCTGTAACCGTAAGCACTCCGTTTCTGAAACCCACTACTAGTAGTATATTCACCTTGTTAGAAAAAGAAGTACTCGCTGTTCTTTTTAAAATTTGCAACTTGCGAGGAGTCAATCTCAGCAGTACGCAATAGTAGCGACATACAACGGCCCATACCGTTATTCCAGTTACTTCCATTCTCTGTCCTTACCTGTAACCGTAAGCACTCCGTTTCTGAAACCCACTACTAGTAGTATATTCACCTTGTTAAAAAAAGAAGTACTAGTATATTGACCTAGCCTAACTTGTTCTCCTGCTATTGTCTCTCTTTGACCGCCGGTTGCATTGTCAAAATGGTGCCAAATTTGTCATACATCTCTCCTCAGAACGCTGCATCTGTCAAGAGCAAGGGACCTCATGGGTACCCGCCAAAACTGGAGATTTGACAGGAGATAAGCTGAGAAGAACTTGTATGACTGCACCTTCTTCTCCAACTCCACGGGTACACCACATTATCAACCACCAGTCCACCATAGCCACCTGATTCACTAATCGGTTTGAACAACAACCACTCCTAGGAAAGAATAGAAAAGAAAACCCCAGTCCGGTAATCAGCCAGGATTGCTTCTGCATAATTAGTTCATTAATCCATTTTGCTAGCAGCCTAGTTGCTCGAAAATAAGTGGTTGACTTTGAAAAATAGTTAAGGTTCCTTACAAAAAAAAGATTGTTAAGGTCATTTTTCTTTTCGTTTCTTAAGCAAAAACTGTAGTTTTTTTTTTTTTGAAACAGAAGAAATGATAGTTGAGTTAGCGGGAAGCATGGTGGTGCCGGGCAGTTGGCCAAACAAGCAACAATGACAGCAAAATCAACCGAACGATTGGGAGATAGCTGAGCTAATCGCTCGCAGATTAGTTATAGGCTGATTATGATGCTGGCACCAGAATTTTCCTTTTTGGAAAAAGATAAGTATATGCGAGGCGCGCCCCCACGGCGCAAGAAGAAAGAAAATTCAGGTTTGCTTGGGCGGGCGAGTCACCAGCAGCGCTGCCACCAACGGATAGGTATCTGACGCACGTACGTGTCCCTCTCAGAGCTCGCCGTCGAACAAACAGGACGAATGTGAATACATCAGCATCGATCGACCATTCGTAAATAAAAATCTTCAGCTATTCTCTTTTATTTGTGTGCTTGGTCCTTCATCATCCATAGCTTTTCCCCTGATATACATATGGTCCTCTCGAGATTTCCTGCTCTCCATGATACATAATGGAATTGCTGAAACCAAACAAACGATGTAGCTTACCAACTGTGTAATCAAACACCTTTCTCGACGGGCTTAACTAATCTCCTTCGATCGAAAGAACAGGATCTTTCTGGATGTGTTGTAGTTTCTAGCTACATAAATCAAGAACTCATAGGACCATGAAATATTTCCCTTCTCACTCTGGTACAGGATGGGGAGATTTTACACTGAAGTAGATTTCTCTAGAACTCTCACAGCCTTCTCCTATCCTGATTACTTTTATTTTTATCCCCTAGCTCTTCTATTTTTACACTTTCACCCTTCAACACTCCCCCTCAAGATGGGACAAAGCATCATATAATCCCATCTTGCTACAGAAAATTGAAAACATTTTATCTGGCAAACCTTTCGTTAAGACGTCTGCTACTTGATTTGCTGAGTTCACATAAGGCATACAGAGAATACCTTGATCCAGCTTCTCTTTGATGAAGTGTCGGTCGATTTCAACATGCTTCGTCCTATCATGTTGTATAGGATTATGAGCAATATCAAGCGCTGCTTTGTTGTCACAGTACAACATTAACGGTTTGGACTGGATAACCCCAATTCCATTAGAAGTATTCGCAGCCACAATATCTCACAATTCCATGTGCCATGGCTCTAAATTCTGCTTCAGCTGTAGATCTTGCCACCACACTTTGTTTTTTGCTTCTCCATGCAACAAGATTGCCTCCTAAAAGGCACAATATCCAGATGTTGATCTTCTATCATCGAGGGATCCCGCCCAATCTGCATCTGTGTAGCATTCTACTTGTAAATTGCCGTGAGTGTATAAAGAAGGCCTCTCCCAGGACATCCTTTAAGATAACGAATGATCCTGATTACAGCATCCAAATGACGAGAACGAGGATCATGCATAAACTGACTACAACACTTACTGCAAAAGTATATCAGGACGGGTATGAGAAGATAAATTAAGCGCCCAACTAACCTTTGGTAGCGCTCTCGATCCACCGGTGGTCCATCTTCACTAATCAGCCGATGATTCTGATCAATTGGAGTAGCAACAGGACGACATCCAGACAATCCTGTTTCCGATAATAGATCCAAAACATACTTTCTTTGTGATAGATAGATGCCTTTTGGACTTCTTGAGACTTCAATTCCAAGGAAGTACCTCAACTGTCCTAGATCTTTGACTTCAAATTCTCTAGCTAGATGTTCCTTTAGATGTTTTATCTCCTCAATATCATCTCCTGTAATAAGGATATCATCAACATACACAATTAAGATAGCTAGCTTACCCTGACATCGTTTATAAAAGAGGGTATGGTCAGCATTACTCTGATTATAACCAATATGAAGCACAGACTTTCTGAATCGATCAAACCAAGCTCTAGGCGACTGTTTCAAACCATACAAGGACCTGTACAGTCTTAGTACTTTGTTCTTTGTTTGATCTGTTTCAAAGCCCGGTGGAATATGCATATAAATCTCTCTTGAAGATCTCCATGAAGAAAAGCATTCTTGACATCTAACTGATGAAGTTTCCACCCCAAATTTGCTGCACATGATATTAATACTCTCACTGAATTCATTTTAGCCACAGGTGCAAAGGTTTCTTCATAATCGATTCCATAGGTTTGTGTATACCCCTTTGCGACCAACGAGCTTTATACCTTTCCACCTTACCACTTGCATTTTGCTTGACTGTATACACCCATTTGCAACCCACCGGTTCTTTTCCTAGCGGCAATTTCACAAGCTCCCAGGTTTTATTTTTCTCCAAGGCTTCCATTTCTTCTAACATAGCCGCCTTCCACTTGGGATCCTGAAATGCCTCCTTCCAGTCTTTAGGTATAGATGTGCTGTCAAGAGAAGCAATAAAACCTTTAAAGGAAGGACTGCAATTTTCATAGGACACAAATTTTGCAATATCATGTTTATATCCAACACAGTCCTTTAACGAGCTGGTATGTCAGTTTTTCTCGCAGTTTTTCGGAGAGCAATAGGAAAACCAGAGATGATGAACTTGAAGGTATAATAAACTTTCAGTACCTTCGTTATTTACATCATGATTGATTCAGCAGTAGTTGTAGGATTTGTAGGAGCGGCAGGAACATTCTTCGTTATATGTTCATATGTTGAATCAGGAAGTAATGGAACCTCAGGTTGTATGTTTTGCTGAATAGGTGTGAATCACGTTGCTCATGATCAATTAGATCTCTTCAGCCTCATTTATATTGTTATTCTCCTCCCCCTGTGTTGGAGGGTTTGACTGCACCTTTTCCATGAGAGGAATTGACATAGGATGTTTGAGTAGTCTCTTCACCATTCTTCTCCCCCTGACAATCCAACATGATTATGATGGGAGATGATGGATAAAATGGTTCCTTCTCTTGAAAGGTAACATCCATACTCACAAAGAATCGCTTCTCTGATGGACACCAGCACTTGTAGCCTTTCTGGGTTGGAGAATATCCAACAAAAATACATTTGACAGCACGAGGATCCAGCTTCCCAACTGATGGCCTGTAATCATGAACAAAGCATGTACAGCCAAAAACTTTTGGTGGTACAATGAAGGAGTTAGTACCAGTTAGACATTCAATTGGAGCCTTGTGACCCAAACCCTTGATGGCATATGATTTATCAAATAGGCGGCTGTCTTAATGGCTTCTCCCCATAAGAATTTTGGTACATTCATTGTGAACATAAGAGAGCGGGCCACCTCTAGTAAGTGTCTATTTTTCCTTTCCGCAATTCCATTTTGAGCAGCAGTATTCACACAAGTAGTTTGATGTATGATGCCATTAGCAGATAAAAACAATCAAATTCATTATTAACATACTCCGTTCCATTATCTGACGGAATATTTTTACCTTGGCATCATATTGATTGCGGACTAAAGCATAGAAATCTTTAAATGCAGAAAACACATCAGATTTCGTTTAAGCAAATAAAGCCAAGTGCAACGACTGAATCCATCTATAAAGGTTATAAACCAACGCTCTCCTAAAAGAGAGGTCACAACAGAGGGACCCCACACATCCGAGTGAATAACCTCAAAGGGTTTTGGCTTCTTTCATTCCGACTAGGATAAGTAGCACGTGTATGCTTGGCTATTTCACATATATCACATATTAACTTATCCTTCTGGCAGGAGGCAAAATATGACGGGAACATATGACTAAGGACTCGAAAGGATACATGTCCTAGTCTACGATGGAGCAGTAGTAACTCATCTGTAGTGTAGAGGACGTAACTGAAAGTGCAAGTGGAGCTGCATTATCTCCAAGGTAATATAAACCATCACGCTCTACTCCAATCCCAAGAATCTTCCCTGTCTTCAATTCCTGAAATACACATAGTTCAGGCTCAAAGCATACTCTGCAATTTAATGACCTTGTAATTGAACTGACAGACAATAGATTCACGGAAAGTTTGGGACATGTAGTACTGGATCAAAAATAGGACGAAGTGCAATCAACTGTCCCACAACCCATTATTGGGATGTAGTTCCATCAGCAATACGCACTTTATCTCTCCCGGATTTAGGAATATATGATGAAAAGTTTTTTGATAAGCCCGTCATATGATTTGTAGCACCGAGTCAATTATCCAAGGAACACCATTATTGTTATTTTGTTCATGTAAGGAATTGGAGCCTCGAGCAGACAGGAAACTTGCAGCATGTTCAGTCAACCCATTATCAGAGACAGACATGAGCTTAGACTTGTATTCTTCCAGAGCTTCAGTGATTGCACCAGGTGATTTACACTAGATACGCCTGAAATGAAGTGCACATGGCTACATCTCCTTTCAGTATTACCATTAGCCAATGTATTATTCTTTTGTCGCTCCTGCCATCCAGTGGATACCCCACTAGTTCAAAACAATTTCTCCTGATATGTCCTGGCCTTTTACAATAGTCACATATTTTCTTTGTTTGTTCCTATCTTGATCTCTCTTAATTATGGTGGTCATAGCTTCAATTTGTTCATGCATTGACAGATCTAACATGTCAAATAATTTTATGAGGTTAGGCTCGAGCCTATTCTTGAAAGCCTCAATGACCATCTTTAGTTGTTGTTGCTTCTCATACATCTTGCCAAGTATTTTATATAACTCGTTTTCAATGGAGTTCTCCATCTTATTTCCATGGCTCAAAGGCCCCGATAGCACGAAGTGGCACAACAAGGCTTCACGGAAGAGCAAATCAATTTGCCTTGTTCCAAGGAAAATATGGGTGATGGCAAGACAAAACAGACTGCAGCAGTTTGGACAGATAAAACGCAAAAAATGCTTTACTGATCGAACCAACTAGACTCGATACCTTATCTTATCTGCTTGTCACAGGCAGCTTGATTCAGAACTGAAATCACAATTTCAAGTCGGGGACGAGCTTGTGCTGCTGCCGCTACACTGGATGAGAGGATTCGCTTATGAAGACAAGCTTGCTGCAACAGAACCAAAGGTCCGGCGTCCGCGTCAAGAGAATGACGGCGACAGACTGATGGTTGGCTCCCAATAGCTCGAATCCCACACTGCTTCTCTCCGTCCAGATCACACAGGGCCTGGACCAGAACAAAGACCACGAATCCGGCCACAATCCCAATCTCAGGGACCTCCGGCACCTCGCCGGCGACCAATTCTGATCAAAATCACGGGAAGAACTCGCAGGAATTGACCTGCTCAGGTTGGACTTGAGAACAGAGGACTGGAGCAGCTTCAGAGTTCAGACCTGCACGGCACGATGACGGCAGCGTGGCGGCACAAAGGCAACGCGGCGCAGCCGGAATATGCGGCCCGACACGAGGACGACGGCGACGCGGCACAAAGGCGACCCGTCGAGGACGGCGACGAACTTGACGAAGATGGATGTGCGCACAAAGGCGACCACGACCACGACGAACGGCAAAGGTAGCACAAATCAGATCGAATCCGAGTCCTGAACCGATTGATCTGATACCATGTTGTAGTTTCTAGCTACATAAATCAAGAACTTAACCATGAAATATTTCCCTTCTCACTCTGGTACAGGATGGGGAGATTTTACACTGAAGTAGATTTCTCTAGAACTCTCACAGCCTTCTCCTATCCTGATTCTACTTTTTATTTTTATCCCCTAGCTCTTCTATTTTTACACTTTCACCCTTCAACAGGATGTTTCATCGATCGCCGATCGAGCGAGCCTATCTCCAGAACACATCCCTGTCTTCATCAATGCTTTTCTTGTATCATATATAACCTTCCAGAGCTCTCTTTCCCCTCCCCTATCCCTTTCTACAGTAGAAGAGAGAGGCGACCGGAGGGTGAAGGCGTTTTCCGCCGGCGATTTCGCCGCCCTCCTCTCTCTCGTCGGCCCCGGTGCCGGCGGTGAGGGGAGGGGGGTGGAATTGTCGGCCGGATCTGTGTATAGATAGTAGTTATTACTATGCTATTAGGTCTTCGTGGTGGTGGTGGTGGTCGACTGACGCCGCCGTCGCGACCGGTGTGATCTGCTTCTTCCTCTCGTCGTCACCGTGGTGTGATGGCAAGGAGTGGCAGAGCTACGTTGTCTTGGTGTGGTCGGTGGCGTGGTGACGGCCCCACTGTGGACTTTTGGTGCTTCTTCTTCACCGCGCCGCGGCGGTGTCTTCTCCGGCGCCGCCGGGATGAAGGAGATGGGTGTGCTGGAGCTGATGCTGCTGGTCTTCTGGGGCTGGCGGCGGGCTGGAGGATTCGGCGGGCCTTACTTGGAGTGTGGTCCGACGGTGGTGGATCTTGCGCTGCTCCTCGCCGACGGCGGCCGGAGCTGCTGGATCTGGAGATCGAGATCGAGCCTGGGGATGTTCCCCGACCCGCACGCCACAGCGATATGTGGGCTCTTCTGCTCCTTCTGGTGGTTCATAAAGCCCTAGGGCGATGGGGCTCCCTCGATCTTGGATGTGCTGGTCGCCGTCCTTCTTCTGCGTCGAGCGTCGGCGTCGGTGGCGGACGGCGGTGTTGGCCGGTTGTTGCAGTGAACCCTAAGGACCTGGTTGTATTTTTGGTTTTCTTCAGGGGTTTCCTTGCAATTTGTATGGCTCTACGGTTCCTTCTGGACCGTATCTCATGGGTATGTACGTCTGTTGTACTACATTTGTCTACGACCTAATATACGTATTTCCCTTCAAAAAAAAAAAAAGATGTTGCCCCTCTAGAGAAGAAAGAAAAATGATTCTCCTCTGAAGATGACGGGGCAAAGAGGCAAATTAAACTTGAGGTTCTCAGCTAGCATACATGTCGACAAGACTGATAATTGCGATAACCCTTATCCGGATTATGCATGTCACTTTCCTCTTAGGTTAGGCTTGCTCACACGCAGGTGCCGGAACAGGTATGCCGATATTTTAATGAGGAGACTGATTAAACACTACTGTTTTAGCTAGCACGAGCTAGAGAAATGATATGAGAAATAATACGAAGCTGACTCCATGTGTGGGTATGGCCTATGGGGTTCTATTGTTTTCGGATATGGTATCTGTATGGACCATACGGTAGCATCGGATAGTGGCACCGAGAAAGATGATACACGAGTCATGGGCCTGAGACTGACGTGGACTCCTCCATCAGGTCGGAATCAGCAGATTTTATAGTATATCATCGAGTATGAGATGTGATTAGAGCTTCTCAAAACATCGGCGCTCTCGATAGGACTAATGGAGGGCCGGTTACTGGCGCCTATCGGCGCTTCCATGTTGTATATCGATAAGTGGGTTGACCTTGTTAGCGACTCAAAAGATGGGCCAGTCAAAACAAATTTTGTCTGTCATGTCAAAATATATGGGATCGTCTGTTCCAATGAGAGCTATGTGTCCCGCTCCTGCGACACATTGAGCGCGCGATTTTCTCATGACAACAACCGTCGTGGACCGAGCTTGGCGCCACCATCTCCGACTCCGCCACTTCCCCAACTTTCGGATGTGATTAGCAATGACCGTCTTCTCACGTTGTGGGAGGCGCGGGATCACGTGTACTACAACATCCCGGTCATGGTCGGTTGTCGTCTCGGAGGTTGGACTACCAACTTCATCCACGTCCACACGTTGCATGTAGGCGGCTGTCGGAAATGTATTCGCGGCGCTGGCTCCCACCATGGCCGCTTCGTAGGTGGTAATCATCAACTCCGATAAAGATTAGGGCATCGTCTAGTAAGTTTTTATACCCATAATGAACTCTATGTGATGTTTAAATCATGAATTATCACACGTTTGACCGGTTCAAAACTAAATAGGACAATGACGTTTTAAAAAGAAATATTGGGACCGGGAGCAGCCGGTTCCAACGTAACAACAACGTGTGTTGGCGCTCCCGATAGGGTCCATCCGGTAAGATGTCAGACCGTATTACAGCTTATTTATCCGGTTCAAATGTCAATGTTGCACACTCGTGTGCCAGAGGAGGCCACCATAGAAGCAGGGGTAGAGCCAGAACAAATTAGGAGTGGGGGGCAAAACAAGTAACTAGGGCATCCTTTGTATAAATTTACAAAATCTGGAGAAATTCCTGTAAAATATAGCAATTCAAAAAATTGAGTGGGCCTAGACCCCCACACAACTACACTTGGGTCCGCCCCTGCATAGAAGCATTTTCTTTCGGTGTTTTAGCCAGAAAGCACGCTGCGAAATTGCGGGCATGTGCAAAAGGGGAGACGACGGCAGCCTCCGAAGTGGGCGACACAAGGCTGGCTTCCGCCGCTCCGAGACCGCACGCAGCCTTTCTTTTGGAAGAGCCTGGAGTGCTTAACGCCAATGATGGGTCAAAGCCCCAAGACGAGCTGATCAGTCTTGCTTGCCATCATCTCGGATTAAACAAGTACTCTTGTTGGAATGACACCTCCAAAATTCTTATGGATTGCATTTCTACACCCCAATTCTATAAGAATTTCAACATCCACTCAAACCTCTTTTTTAGACTCATTCGCGTAGGATCGAGGCACTTTTCCTGTGTTTTTCCTATGTTTCATCCAAATGACCATTCCTGCAGTTTTTCTCTGTTTTGTAATCATCTGTTTTGTACCTGCAATCCTATCAAATTCTTGTGTTTTTTCAATTCCTCTATTTTCTAATCCTGTGATTCAAAGAAGCCCCAAGATCTACTGGTTTTTGCGTGCCTGTGGTGTGAGTTGTGCGTGAGTTCAGATACTACAGCTATACTAAGATTAGGGAAATCTCAAAAAAAAAAAGATCTACCGGTTCCAGAAGCAGCAGCAGCAGCTTGTGGTTGGTGCAAGTGCCGTGCCAATTCCCGAGCCGGAACAGGATGGACAAGGCATAAGAAAACTCTGATGCTGATACAGTGATACGGTTGCTGGAGATTTTTAAACGACGGCGGCTGATGAGATGAATCTTCCGCGTTTCGTTGCGTAGCAAAGGCGGTTGGAAGTTCTGGATCGCAGCGAAGCGGAGGCGTCCACGTGGAGGGCGGCGTGACGGGCGGGCTGACAACGTGGCGGACGCGTGCACGAACGGCGGCGGCCGGCGACGTGGCGCGTATGTAATGGTGAGCGGAGAGGACGAATCCCGGCGGGGCTGTGCTGGCAAGATTGGACGGAACGGAAGGTGGCGGCCGTGGAAGAGAGCTGACGTGCCACCGCGGTGGAGTGGAATTGGGCTTCTTAGCCTCGCTGGCGTCGCAACTGGACGAACGAGAGCTGAGGTGCCTTGGATAGGACTGTAGGAGGGGCCGGCGAACTTGTCCAGTAGCCCGGCAACGAGGCTGGCAGCTGCGACTAGGGGTGTAAGCGGGACGCACCGCAGGAGACCGCGTACGCGCCGTATACGCCGCAATTTATACGTGGTACGCCGCGTACAAGCCACGTATAAGTCGCGTTATTTTGCGGCGCCGCGCGCGCCGTTTACGTCGCTCGGCCGCGCCGGCACTGGCCGCTCGCTAGCCTGGCCTGCAGTAGCTCGCTAGGACGGCCGAGCTCGGACGCTGAACCTGCAGTAGCTCGCTAGCCTGGCCTATCGTCGCCGCCGTACATCTAGTTCCCAGGCCGTCCTCGTACTCCTGCTGCCGGCCCCCACGAGCTCCCCCGCCAGATCCACGAGATCGCTTCCTTCGCTCACGAATCGACACTGGCTAGCTCGCCGGCCGCCGGACCCGAGCCGGAGGAGGAGCGCTCCAGTGGCGGAGCCGATGAAGAACTGGAGAAGAGAATCCCAGCGAGCCTCTGTTTGGTCGTGCGATATGCGGCGCGTCGCGGCAACCGCGAGCCAGACCGCATTTTTCGCCCCCAATTCCGTGGATGCTCGCATTCAGGATGGGAATGGGCCGGGTCGACCCAGCGGGTCGTTGACCCGACCCAAAATCTTGAGGCCAGTGGGTCACGTGGGCCGGCCTCAAACGAGATTTGAATCATTAGAGCCGGCCCCGAGTGGCCCGTTGGGTCGTCATGGTCGACCCATGCACAATTCTTAGCGATCATGTTTGTGGCTGTTCGCATGTTCGAGACCACGTCATCGGAGGTAGAGATGACTCATATTGTTGGTGGAGCCATGCGCATTGCTCGAAGGCCGCGGCGGCGTTCCTGGAGTGCGAGGTCGTGGCACCCACGGCAAGGACACCGGAGCTGGCTGGTGCAGCAGCGTGGCCGTGCAACCAGGCGTGCCCGGCGCTGCTACTGGAGATGAGTAGCGACCAGCGAGTACTTGGCCATGAGGGTGACCTTGCCGCCGTCATGCAGAGCTTGACGCCGAGCTGCAGGAAGATAAGCTTCTTCAGGTACGACGACGGGGCGGCATCGACATGTAGTGGTCGGCCGGCTCCGCGTGCGCCGTGACGCACAACCAGGCTAGGACTGGACGCCTCCTCTTCTGGAGTCTGGACGCTCGCTTGTCGGCATGCTGCTAGCTGCCGACTGCACACGCGCATGCATGCATCACTCGTGGTCGGCCAACTGCTAGCTATAGCTTGCCTGCTTGGACTCTCTGAGACGCGCGCTCCACGATGGGAGCTCATATGCATGTTCAGCTCGTCGGCTCGCCATGTCGCTGGGCACAACCACCTCGCCAGCATGGTCTTGGCCGCAAGAATGACGAGTGGCAACGTCAGCGGCATCACACAGGCGTTTTATCTTTTTCGGCATGTGGCGTGTGTTTGTGAGATTCAACCGAGACAAAGAAAAAATAAAATTTGGGTCGACCCAAGATACCCGTCGGACCAGCGAGGCCACTCCTTTTTGTATTTTGGGTCGACCAGTGGCCTTACAAATTGGCTTCGAGGCCAGCAGGGCCGGGTCCAAGGCCAGGGCCGGGTCGGCCCGTTCCCATCCTGAGCTCGCATCTGTAACTATATGAGCCCAAATTTGCGGCGCCGCAGGCGGCCTACTCCCACTTGCACCCTGGAGCTGCGTGCTGGGAGGACGTGGGCCTGTGTTTTCAACGTTTGCTGCTCCCTCGAGCCTCGACGACGTGATCCTTTGTTTCGTTACCTCGAGCCGGAGAGGAACTCGCGACCGAGCAGAGTATGCTGTGCCAAAGGTCTCTCTCTTCTTTCCCTAGCACAACACAACATAGGCTATGCTAAAAAAGAAGACACCATAGGCTCTCCTACAAAGAAACATTTTAGTATATTTTCTGATGAATACAGTACAAACACAAGTGCTCACAAACACGCGTACAGTCACCTCATCTGAACGCAACACAAGCACGCACATTCTACCTCTCCAATAGACCGAACCGGTGAATTTTCAAAAAGGAAAAACACCGATTGAATCGACCAAACCCAGATGAATACGAGCACTTATGCCACATCTAGGATCTGGATCAGGATGGGAGAAAACAAGCCTTCTGAGTTACACGTAGTTCAGGGCAAATTCATTTTAGAACTTACAACACGGCACAGTTTACCGTAGTTCTTCAAAGTCGGGTAAGAATTCAGCTTTTCTGCAACCCACAAAAAGTTATGTGAGATAAATCGCGCAACAATTGTAAATCGACATCGTCCTTTATCGGACAGTACCCGTTTCGAGAAACCATTGTGTTGAAATATAAATATATTTTCTAGCCCTTTCTATTAAATCGGACTTTTTGTTGAGTTGGTTAGGACATCAATTCAATATGGTATCGGAACCAAAAGGTTTCAAGTTTAAGACAATGTTCACGCAGTATTAAGAAAATGCAGCCTACAACAAACCCATGCTAAAGAACAAAAAATAGACTAGACGCGAGGGGTTGTTGAATTTTAAATATATGGCCTAACCCTTTCCATCCGTTCGAACTATTGCTTGAAAGGTTAGGGTGTCAATTCAACAACCCGGAGATCCATGGCTATGCCACAACCGAACTTATTTACCATCTCCAATCCGTATGCTAACTCCCACTTTCAGCAATTCCAGTCCATACATCCCAGGAATTTTCATTGTAAAGTTCATCATGAATGATATAACCATGTCTATAATACTTCACCTTCATCAACCTCACGTACAATTTTCATGATCTTCGATTAATTTCCAACTTTACCTAGCCAACAATGCCTAGTTAAACAGATGCAACCAAGAACGCCATGTTTTTTGGGCGAATTATCCCATGCAATGTTGTCTGTCTTACTTTTTCTATTCTCCACACGACAACAATAGCTATGAGCCATACGAGTTAAATCATCACATATCGATATGTTAGTTTGAAAATGTACAAAATTATCTTGGTATGACCCGTGCAACTGGCTTTATTTTAATCTTCTTTGCTCCACTTGATATCGGTCTCTCCCTATAATCAACTAGCCTTTTACTTAACTCTGATTATAGTATTACCCAAAGTCATTCTTCTCCGGGTACCGGCGTACCCGAGCATTGCTATGCAAAAACCTCCTGCATTGTTTGCTAAACTTCTCTCCTTTCCACACGAGTCGTTGGAAAACAAACATCATCGAAGAAAACACTACCCCTCCGGTTCGGTTTATAAGTCATGTGTGTATAATTAGCTCGTTAATTCAACCAATCGTAGTACGAAATATATTGGAAGCAAATATTGCAATAGAACATATAAGATTTAAAGTTTCTAACGATGATTTTTTTGTAATCCATGTTTTGTATTATGAGTACACTTGGACCTTGGACGGGTGAGGTGGCACCAAGTGCAATGCAGAATGTCCCGACGGCTTGGTCAGGACTCAGGAGCTGCCCTAAAGAAAAACAAACTGTTGCTCATGTTGAAAATATAAGGCTAGCTCCATGAGGCAGGAGCCAAAGATTTTTTCTTGTACTCACAATTTGGAGAACTCACTGAGCAAAAATTCGAAGGATCGTAGGTCTTAATTTGAAAATCAGGGAACAAATTTAAACACATCTTCTTTCTGTTCAAGCAAAATTTACCGTCACAGACCAGAAAATCGAACAGTTTCTTTCTTGCAGGGGACGCACATCTGACCAGCTCCGCATCCCCCTCCGCGAGCGCCGCCGCCGCGCCCTCACCATGCGCCGCTTCGTCACCGACAGGGCGCGCCGCGCGGTGGCCGCGTCCCTGCGCGCCGCCGCCACCAGACCAGGCGCGCCGTCGCCGTCTCGGTCCCTGGCTCCGGCGCTGTCTCGACCTTCCCCTTCCCCGGCGTCGGCGATGGCCTCCTACATGGCGAGGGCCATGTCCACCTCGGCCGCCGGTGCGCCGCCAGTGTCGCTTGACACCATCAACCCCAAGGTACGGCATTTACCTTTTCACCTACCCCTTCTCTTGTTCTTGATTCGTGGTAAGTCGAGCAATCCGGCCCTAGGATAGGAGGGCGAAATTTGCGATATTTACGAGGGATGATTAGGTCAGCCTGTTGGGGGTTTGTATGTGTGAAAGTGGAGCTCGAATCTTCGTGTGTACTGGATAATTTGATAAAAGCAACATTTGTACATCTCAGAAGCAATGGGTTTCTAATAGCATAACTTAAGCCTTCACATTCATACTGTCATACTGCATTATCTTATCTGATGTGTTTTGGTCTGTTCTTTTAGGTCTTGGAGTTCAAATATGCTGTTCGTGGAGAGATTGTAACACATGCTCAGGTATGTTGAATTGTTTCCTTGCATTTAGCATGAGCTTGTTTTTGCTGTCCTCATTTTTATAGATGTCAAATATGGAGTGCCTATCAGTCAATTACTGCCTTGCTTGACATCTGCAGAATTTATACTTATTTTCGCTGTTTCATGCATATGTTCAATTCTGATTATGATGATTGTCTAGAAACTCGAATCATGTTCTAGTTTTCTTCTGCAGAAATTAGAAGAAGAGTTACAAAAAAACCCAGAATCGCTGCCTTTTGACGAGGTTTGTATTGTGATTCCATCAACTCTACATCCTGTTGGAAGTTGTTTTCAATACTTTCTACCAATCGATTTACCTTCATCTTTCTAACTTAATGCAGATACTATATTGCAACATTGGCAATCCTCATTCCCTTGGTCAACAACCAGTTACATTTTTCAGAGAGGTGAGTTTGTATGCCTTCGATTGTAGTTATGTGATGAATGCTTAATCCACTGTTACTTACTGGGCCATTGCTTTTGTCAGGTCCTCTCTTTATGTAATCATCCAGCTCTCTTGGACAAAAGTGAGACTCATGCTCTATACAGGTACATAAGTCTCTCGATCTTAGATGAGTACAAGTAAATTAGTGTGAAATGTTTAAACATTTTTTCTTTACCTCATTGTTACCCAGTAGGTTGTTATGATAGTGATGACTTTACATGAGTCTTAAGCAATATTGACCAAGTGACTGTATTGATCTTTTCAAACAACAGTTACCTTAACAGTAATGCTAATAATTTAACTTTAGGCTTAGCAAGGTGGACCAAGGTTTTGTATCAGTCATTTCAAATAGGTAGTGACTTAAAAGTGCATACACAACAACATAATTTCAAGAAGTACAATAGCTGCTCTGCATACCCCTTACGTATCTACGTGTCCTCTTTTCTTAGAGATTTTTTTTTGATTCTTTTATAGTAGACATTTGTCCTAGACACCATTTTTCTGGTGCGTACAGTGGATGATGCTGGAACTAAGTCTCTGGCGAAGGCACGAGGCTAAGTCAGATACTCCCTCAGATCCGTATAAAGTGCCGGAACATTTCAACATAGGAGGCCAAAATCTAAGATGTACCAGCGACAATTTTATAGGATCGGAGGGAGTATGAAAGTCCATGTGATCTGTTAAGTTTATAAAACACAAACCTCCTGCGATTTTCAATCCATGACCACATCGCATCCTCACACTGGGTCATTTTTCCTAATTATGCATCTTTGTGACGGTACCGAGCTGATTCCCAGAAAGTACTTATTAAAATATTCTGAGTGTAGTTGTATGTAGCGATTATTTGATGTGTCACAAGATTGTGAACAACTTTGGTGATAAGTAGTAGCCTAACTACTCATATTGCATCTGCATTTAAGAACATTGTACACGTCTCTTCATACAGTTCAGATGCTATAGAGAGAGCATGGCAAATTCTAGATAAGATCCCCGGAAGAGCGACAGGAGCATATAGCCATAGTCAGGTATCTATCTACATACTCTTGAAAGAATCTTGTCATAATTTTCTGTGTTGGCAATTCACGTGGCTATCTGTTTCAGGGTATAAAAGGTTTGCGTGATGAAATTGCTGCCGGTATTGCTGCCCGTGATGGTTTCCATGCTAGCGGAGATAACATCTTTCTAACAGACGGAGCAAGCCCAGCAGTATGTATATTCTGTACTGAATTAATATACAGTGAGAATCATTGACAAGTACTAAGGGCATTGGCTTTTCCAGTTAGAAGTCAAGCCTAACTGTACATATCAATCCAGCTTTTCATTACTAATCCAGTTTAATTTTCTTTTCACCTAGGTGCACATGATGATGCAGTTATTGATAAGGTCTGAGAAGGATGGCATTCTTTGCCCTCTGCCACAATACCCGCTGTATTCTGCATCAATTACTCTTCATGGTGGCTCTTTTGTATGTTCTATGACAATGCTTCTGATGTTTAAAGTGTTGGATCTCCCTGTTTGATTATCTGATTTGTGAAACAAATTTGGCTTCAGGTTCCTTATTATCTTGACGAAGAGACAGGGTGGGGGCTGGAGGTTGATGAGCTTAAAAAACAACTAGATGAGGCTCGATCTAAGGGTATCACCGTCAGAGCCCTCGTGGTCATAAATCCAGGAAACCCAACTGGACAGGTTATTATTGATCAATCTTTTATCTGCAAAAAGTCTAAAATATTAATTTTCATGTTATAATAGGGGTAAGTTATGTACTGACTCGAATTAGATAAACAATTCTACCAGTTAGAACATGACAGACAGATAATTTATAAACACATCCTCTCCTAAGTCTTCTGTTTTCAAGAAATTTCATCTTGGTGAAGTGGTTAACATTTCTACTTAGTTAACACTTCTACTTTCACAAGGTTCTTGCTGAGGAAAGCCAAAAGAAGATTGTTGAATTCTGCAAGAATGAAGGACTTGTTCTTCTTGCAGATGAGGTGAGTCTAGAATATGTATTGAAAGGTTTGCTTGTGTCAATATACAGAAGCTGCGAGTTTGGTAGGTATTCTTAGCATATTCATTCATCTACCCTAGGTTTACCAAGAAAACATATATGTTGAAGATAAGCAATTCCACTCGTTCAAAAAGATTGCACGGTCCATGGGATACACCGATGATGATCTTCCTTTGGTATCGTTCCAGTCGGTTTCGAAAGGTAATTGAATCCTTCTATAGACCGCAGACCTTTTTCATGTACATCTTTTAGCATATGGTAAGAGCTTTTGTTGTCCTGCTAGGTTACCATGGAGAATGTGGAAAACGAGGAGGCTACATGGAAGTGACTGGATTTAATGCCGATGTAAGGGAACAAATTTACAAGGTGGCATCAGTGAATCTTTGTTCAAATATCTCTGGCCAAATTCTTTCTAGCCTCATAATGAACCCACCCAAGGTTAGTAGATCATTGTAGAGAAGTTGGAATGTCGGATAATTGTTGGCACCTATATAGATGAATACTCCTTTTACAGGCGGGGGATGAATCCTATGAATCCTTCATGGTAGAGAGAGATGGTATTCTTTCGTCGCTGGCTCGACGTGCAAAGGTTTGTCCCAGCCTTTTTTTGAGTGCTCCCACCTATTTTTAGATTGGTTGATTATAAACACAATGCTCCAGTAGAACTGCAGCCTTAATACATCGCTTCCCTTTCCGCGCTTTTATGCTTTATCACCTGAAGATATTCAAGGACCTTGTCATTTAATCTTTCTTCACCTTATTCCATAGGCCTTGGAAGAAGCATTCAGTAGTTTAGAAGGCATCACCTGCAACAAAGCTGAGGGTGCAATGTATTTGTTCCCTCGCCTTCACTTACCCAGAAGGCGATTGGAGCTGCCCAAGCAGCTGGTGCTTCCCCAGATGCATATTATGCTCTCCGCCTACTTCAAGCCACTGGAATTGTTGTTGTTCCTGGCTCTGGATTTGGTCAGGTTGGTAGTCTCAAAGCCTAAATAAAACTCTTGAGGTCTTTGTGGTTCAGAGCATAATTGAGTTTGCATTAACATTTTCTGCTGCATCTTAATTTTGTGCAGGCTCCTGGAACATATCATTTTAGATGTACGATCTTGCCACCGGAGGACAAAATACCTGCAATCATATCCAGGTTTACGGAATTCCATGAGAAATTCATGGACGAATACCGTGATGGAGCATCCACCAGTTCTAAAACTGAAAGTGTAGGAAATAAAACTACTGAAACTGCAGGCGATAAAACTACTGCAAGCGGAGGCAATAAAACTGAAAGTGGAGGAGATTAAGCGGACAACTCAAACTTTGAACATGATCAAGTTTCTGACGAAATAATGAAGATGATGCAATCGAGCCAGCCCCCATTTAATGGATGGATCAACCTAACTTGCCCCAGCTTCTTTTACATAAATAATGATCTTGAATCATACCTTACAAAATCCCTGTATATGTGAAACCATGCCCTTTTTGCCTTGTGAGGAATGTCATGGGCTTGGAGATGTAAGAGATTGCTAGTAGAACGTGATGGGGAAATCTTACTGTGCAGATGTTGAGTTCTATGATGGGAGCTTGGTCTTTTTCTCTTAATTGCAAGTCTACTTGTACATCTTATACTGCACATAATGTCAAATGCAACCCTATGTACTGAACTGATACTGCATGTTTGATCAGTGGGCATAACAATAGACCATCTTCACAGAAGTTCCAGCATCCCAATAAGATGCATTGTTTTATCCCAACTTCTCTTGTCAGCTCTCAGTTTCATTTTGCATTGTTTTATCCCAACTTCTCTTGTCAGCTCTCAGTTTCATTTTATATGAGCACTCATGAAATTAGGTGTTCTTCTACAGCCTACAGGGGTACTTATAGCTGTCCAGAAGATAACGGCTCTCTCCTCCACGGCGGCTTCACGTGCTCCTGCAGAGATCTCCGGGATTCCTGCAGGAGACTCGCGCCTCCGGGATATCGGATCGTCTCTGCCATGACAGGACCCTTTCTGTCTTGTCCCAGCTTATCCGGGCTGTCCCATCCCGGGATGTCGGTCTGCCAGTCTCCGGGATCTCCGGCCAGGCGTGCTCCTCTGCCAGGCCAAAAGACAAAGGCCCTTGACTTCCTATCCGAGGTAAAGTTTCTTCTCTTCCTTAACCCGGCATGGATATGCCGGATTCCCTTCTTTGACCCGGCAAGGCTATGCCGGATCCTCTTCGTCTCTTTCCTGCACATGAGAATAAACAAGAGTAGACCGACGTTGGTATGTCGGTTAAGATGACTCAGCTAACATAACCTGGCCTAAATGACCCGGCTGTCATAAGCCGGTTTGTAATTACACCATGTCTCGGTCCCTCCGGGACTTGGTTGACCCGGTTTGACCTTGACCCGTCCACTCTCTAGAGCTCTTTATACCACAACTTACCCTACCCGGGGTAGCCCCCCGACAGGTGTTCTCCTACAGCCTAGAGGGATGTACTTAGCAGTCATCACAGCTCTTTTCTAGATGATTCACACCACCGAAGCTTAATCAGACTGAAGAATCTCATCACTGAACTATTTTCTCAAGCCACGGCAAGTACCCAACCATCCAGCCATGCCATTTTTTTTTGCGAATTAAAATTATATTACTTAACCAGCCAAAATACACTCGTTACGGCAGACCGCCTTAACGTCATCAGGACCTGAGCCAGGCCACGTCTGAGACCTAAAGCTAGTACGACCAAGGTTTGCCAGCATGTGGCTTACAGAATTTTGCTCTCAGCTAATCGAACTAATAATCAGAAAGTTGCAACATGCCATGAGGTGTTTGATCTCCTGAACTAAACCAGTGAATGGTGAACGGTTAAGTTCACCTGAACAAATCATCTTCACTGCTTCAGGACAGTCCATCTCAACCATACAGGGTTGACTGGACCGGTTCAGGGCCATAGCCACACCTTCTGGACACGCTTCAAGCTCTGCTTCTAAAGGGCTTTGACAGGAGGAAAGGAACCGGCAGGCCGATACAATAACCAAGCCTGCATCATCGCGGATCACCAACCCTGTACCTCCAGTACCTGAAGCAGCACAAAACGAACCGTCCACATTCAGTTTTACATGTCCATATGGTGGCTTCTTCCATTGACGTAGTGGCCTCTCTCCTGCCACACCGCTCTTCTCCTTCTGCTTTGCAGCATTATCCCAGGACAACACTGTCTTCCCCTTCACTGGATCTGCAGTAGGGCCATTGGCGTCAGAACTCAACTTGTAGAGACCATCAACTGACCTACATGATTTGGTTACTCAGTTAATTAAATCTCACGCATGCTGCTATTTGGGCAGAGTTGGGATAAAATCATATTAGTACTACATGTTTCTTGCGGTTGTTCTTCATGGCGATGGGGAGGTCCTCGTTGGCAGGGTCGGGGCGCCTTTGCGGTCGTCACATACAGAAGAGACAGGACGCTCCCGGGTCTGAACTGTGAAGTTGATCGGTGCCTCATCCGGCAGCAGTTCGCCGGCGGCGGCGGCGTAGGGGCTTACAGAACATGCCCAAAACAGCGCAGGTCTTGTAGTCGCGCCGCCCGGAGGAAGTTGAGGCGGATGGCAGCAGGGGCCATGGTCGCCACTCGCCAGGGTTCACCGGCCGCCGTGGGGATTGCATCAGCGTGGGCACGACCGCCTATGGTCGAGGAACAGAAATTTGATTAGGGGAGCGCCGTGGTGCGGGCGTGTTTGTGAAGAAATGACCTAAACTAATCTAGCTCGCTAGATTTAAATCGTCCGGCCGGAAACGAGTGGATACACGGATGCACGGCGCAGGTCGGATGCACAGGATATGTTGCCTATTTATTTTGTTGAGGAACAGTAGATGAGTAGAACATTTTCCCTGGGCCTCTAACTGGCGAACCGTGGAGGTGGTCCATCGCTCCAACTACACTACATAATGAAGATGGGCCCAAAAGTGTCTCGTTTGGTTGTTCCACTTCCACGATCCTGGACCAGCAACCCAGATTCAGATCGTTGCCTTCATCGACCCATATAGTATACCTGTAGAACACGTGGTTTACGTAAAGAAAAACAGGTTCAGGCGTTCAGCTATGAGTTCACGATTCACATTGCGTTTTTTGCGTTTTCTCCTGTCATTAGAGCATCTCTAGCACATCCAGCCACCAGCCCAGAAAATAACTGATTTTTCCGGCACCGGGGAAATATCTGGAGCGAATCAGTCGCGGGATAAGGCCCCTACCGGAAAAAAAAAATACTAGGGGAGCAGAAAAATCCCCCGCGTGCCCCATCCATCCGGTTTCCGCGTCGTAATATCCCGGATCCCCATTGTTGGCGCGGACAGTTTTGCTCGGAACTTTCACCGCACGCCCAGCTCTTTCCCTCGCCGCCTGCTTCGACCGCCGCATCTCGCCCGCTCGCCCCGCCTCCCGCTCTCGTCACGGCCTTCGCCGCCCGTTGGAAAGTAGCGCCGCGTCCCGGCGACCCATTCCGTCAAGTTTCGGCACCGGGGGCACATTCCCCATCCGCATGGTCGCGGCAGCCGCCGATATGGATCCGGCGCGAAGGTCGCGCACGAGGCCTTCTTCGACCGAGAGCGGCTTCTCCGGTCGGATCTGACCGGCGGAGACCCTCTTCTACTCGCACGACTCTCAGAGTCGTCGATTTCGTGCCGCGTTCAGGTGCGAAACTCCGGGTCTCAGATCCGGGATTTCACGAAGAAGAATATTCATTTCCTCTCATTCGGTAGATTTAGACTACGATGTTTAGAGATTTATAGTATAATTTGCGAAAACTGGTGTGCTAGATGGATTGGAGTTCGTCGTCGTCCTCCTCCTCCTCCGGCTCGGATGATTCCGACATTGAGAACATCATCTTCGACGATGACATTGAGCACATGGTCATGGCATCTTGTGGAACATCAATGGAAGTTTGTATGGGAAGAAGTACTTTCCCATTGTATTCATTTCAGATTGTTGTAATAGTTTATTGATACAGACCATTTATTTATTAGTTCATTGATTCAGATTAAAACATTTGTTGTAATATGAACGTCTAAAACATTTATAATGTGATGTTTGATGAAGTTTATGTTCTCTGATTTCATACATTTCTTATTAAAAATGCAAATATTAATTTTCCGGTACCGGTAGCTAGTGCACAACAGATGTGGTAAACTCGTTTTCGGTACGAGTATGCCGTATTTGTTCTGCCGCGCGCGTCGCGGTATCGGAAACTGATTTTCGGCTCAACCGGATAGCAGATATCCGGTACAACAATATGCAATATTTGTTACAGATTCTCTCATCAGCTATCAGTCCGGTTTGCCAACTGACGAATTTGCCCAAATCTCGTGTTCCATCCGTAGGCAAAAGTTCGCGGGCACCCCGATTGCAGTTTTGCACGCTCCAGCTCTACACATGTAGCAAGCCGAACCAAAACAAAAAGAACACGCTGGCTTTTCGCGGCGTTGGCTGCCGCCATGATCGGTGGCTGGGAGATGTAAAACACAATGATCCTGCACTCGCATTGTCAACCGTTCCATCATTTTCCCTTGCTCATGCATCATTCCAGGACGGTCCCTACCCTTCGTTTCTTCTACCCCGGCCGCCCCACACAACAAAGTCCACCCCACCCACGCTCGGTCCACAAGAGAACAGAATGCCTTGGATCCTCTCCATTGCACGGGAGGGATTACTGCGGTAACTAGTGGTTGATCTTGGGGTAAAGGGTCCCAATCTAATAGAAAGAAGAATAAAGAAGAATAAAGCTGCGTAAGCACGCTTTGACGGAGTGACACTCAGCTAAAGCAGCAGCTCAGCGCAGCCATGCATCAATGCATGCACGCATAGAACACGAACAAAAGCAAAACCACGCACACGCACGCTAGGCACTCGTGGTGCAGTTGACACTTGACAGCCTAGCGCGATGTGATTACTTACTAGACAATCCTCCACCCTAAATTTCGCTTCTTCTTTTTCAAGTTTTTTTTTTCCAGTCTACGCTCTAATGCTCACAGAGGCTGCACCGAGACGACGCAGCCACCGGGGACATGGTATCCGCGAGAGGATTCGCCTGCCGGCGGCGAGGCAGGCTCCGACGACGATGAGCGACACCGTGTCAGTGGAGCGGAGCCCCCAAAGCCGCACTGCCCTCTCCTTCGGAAGCAGCTTTCGCTGTTGCATGGACGGCCCGGTGGTGGGTACGCACTTGTGCCAACAGAGAAAACACCACTGGTTGTATAGTCTTTCGTTTCTCGAATTAATGGCACCAGCGGTCACACAACTCGTCGTCGATGTGCACTTAAGTCACACTTCTCCAGAACGTGATTATTTGGTCACACAACTCGATAAGTGCATGCACGCAGGTCACTGACCCCACTTGTCAGTCTGTTTTCCGTTGGTAAATTTTCAGAAACCCCCTGGAGTAATATTAATTTTATAAAATGGTCCCCCTGGAGGACCATTTTGTAAAATTTAGGAGGACCATTTTGTAAAATTAGAAGAACCATTTTGTAAAATTAGGAGGACCATTTTGTAAAATTAATATTACTCCAGGGGGTTTCTGAAAATTTACCAACAGAAAACGGACTGACAAGTGGGGTCAGTGACCTGCGTGCACGCACTTGTCGAGTTGTGTGACCAAATAATCACGTTCTGTAGAAGTGTGACTTAAGTGCACATTGGCGTCGAGTTGTGTGACCGCGGGTGCCATTAACTCTTCGTTTCTCCTCCAGCTTACTTTTTCTGCCACAACTTGGTTAGTTTCTTCGACAAGATGAATCATGTGTGCATTCAGCGGGAGTGTATTTCTGTTGATTAAGAGCATCTGCTAGATCCCCTCTATAATTCCGGTAAACCAGTTTCGTGTGAACCAGAAAACTAGTTTCCGATATGGCGAGGGATCAGACAGAACAAATCCACGGTAATCTTACTGAAAATTCGAACAAACTAGTTCGCTGATTTCCTCACACACCAACATACTCCCTCCGTTTCATTTTGATTGATTTCGAAATAGATGTATCTAGACATACTAAAATGGAACAGAGGGAGTATTTACAAGGAGATAAAACTAATTACGGGAAATAAAAGTAGCAATGTCCTTTTCTTCTTCAACGGACGATCTACTAGAAGCCGAGGTACTGCTTGGTCTTCAACATGCGCAGAGCCCACACGAGCTCATGCTCCTCCACCGCACCTTCGAAGCGGGCTGAAGAACCTTCCTCCAACATTATCATAGCAGTTTTAAACTCGGTGTAGTCCGCGTTAGTCGGCATAAAGGCTGACATTATATGGTCGAGGAGCACGGCCACACAACCCGGTTCGCACGTCGCCAATGGAGTCCACCACGTACTCCTCCAGCTTCTCGTCGAAACCTTGGTCAGCACCGTGCGGGAGCTACTCGCGTGCACGTCGTGCAAGTGGGGGCAGGGTGACGCTACCTCATCCTCGATGTCTTGAGGGAGCAGACCGACCCACCTCCACCCGCAAAGACGGCGTCGCTTGGTCGCTCCCTCCAAGCGATGTCGCGCTCCTCCTCCTTGCCTGGAGGCGCACGACCTTTGTCACGGCCGTCTCCGCCGCTCATGGCGAAGCCCGCTAGCGATCTATTAGAACAGGGTGAAATCTGAGTGCCGACGATGACTAATTCTCGTCGGAGCAAACTAACCCTAGCATAAGTATGAATCATATTGCAACGGAGACATCCGACCCGGTACCGTTAATGTAGTGTTGGTGTCACCGATTATCTGGATAAAATTATTCGGGCCAGATCCTGTGTGTGTCCAGGACATTAAAAAAAGGCCCAATCCGCACATCGGTCGAAATTTTCTCGGGCGGGCCTTATCGAGGACGTACTAGATGCTAGAGATGCTTTAATGAAATACTGTACTCTAGAACTCTTGGTCTGAAGATACAGTAACGCATGTCCCGTAGAAATGTCTCTGCCGTTGACACTGGAATCAAGAAAACAGCTGAAGCCGACGGCAACAGACGCACAATTGGCAACACATGCACACATCCGAGGAGACAGACGAGGGCAATTTGATACCAATGGATGAAACAATTTCCAAATTACCGGAACGAATCATCTCAGCTCTACGAACAATTTCTACACCAATTGGTCAGACGGTGACCTCCATTCTTGGCTCGAAGGAGAAGGCGGCCACGAAGTCCGTGGCCTCGCCGTCCGCGCACCGCGGCAGCTCCTCCCACCGGTTGCTCGCCACGTCGCACATGAAGCACCCGCTCTGGCCACCGGCCTCGCCGGAGCTGACGCAGACCATGACGCGGTAGCCGTGGCCAACGCAGTTCACGTCGGCCTTGGCGCCGTAGAAGGCGTGCGACATGGCTGGCGGCATGGCAGCCACCTGCCGCCACGCGCTGCCGGAGAACTCCCACAGCCGCAGGCTCGCCGTGTCCAGGTACTCCGTGAGCAGTGCCGTAGCCAGAAAATTCCCACGCCCCAGGCCACCTTCGAGGTACTGTAGCTACAGTGCGCTACAGTGCGCGACTGTAGCTACAGTCTAGCCTGTGTTTTGTTCGCACGCCCCGGGCGAAGGCCAGGGTAGCCTGGGGCGTGTCTCCGCCACTGTCCGTGAGGACCACGACGTAGGCCCGGCCGCTGCACGCCACGACGTCGATCGAGTACTCCGAGTGAGCGGGCAGGATCCGCGGGAGCTCGGCGAACACGCGGCGGGCAAGGTCGCAGGCCACGACCGAGCCCGAGTTGCTCAGGAAGTAAGCCACGGCGTCGGCGCCGTCAGTGCGGCGGCACGTCACGGCGGAAGAGTACTGCCGCGACGCGGTGCGCTGCATGTTCGACGCCATCACCACGCCGGACTTGCTCAGGAAATACACCGTGCCGTCGCCGTCCTCGTCCTCTTCGTCCTCGTCGCGAGCGGTCGACGCGTCCACGGGCGAAGAAGCGTCTGGCTTCCGTGAGAGCGACACGGAGTCCTCCCACGCGTTCGTCGTGGAGTCGAACACCGCCATGGACAGGTCCGGGAGCTTGCCCAGGATGAGGACAACACGGTAGGGAGAGCCGTACATCGCGACAGCGTGGAGCGGCGCCGTCGTCGGCGGGGGCGGGAGCGCGCGGGAGGCGCCGGTGAGCGGGTTGGCGACGGTGAGCGCGCCGGAGTCAGGCGCGCGGTAGAGCACGAGCCAGCCCGCGGCGGCGACGGCCACGGCCGGTCCCGGGGCGGCGCCAAGGCATCGCGCCCAGGCTCCCTCGGCGGCGTCGAACGCGACGGAGGGGCGGTCCTCCTCCTGGCGTTCGGAGAGCATGAGGAACCAGGGGTCACGGGCTGGGACGCGGGCGCACGCGGCGAGGAAGGCGGGCGACCCCGCGGCGTCGCGCCACCGCCGGCACACGCCCCGGAGGCGGAAGAAGCTGGCGGGCGGGAGGCGCGCCAGGACGCGCTCGAGCATGTCCTCGTGGAGCTGCCCGAGCTGAACCTGTGCATACGCCTCGCACTTGCGCTTCTTGCTGCCGCCGCCACTCGAGACCACTGATGCCGCCGCCATGTCCTCTGAGCTCCAAGAACTGGAGCGAACGGAGGAAATCAGAGTGTGTGAGTGCCGTGGAACCTGCGACTGCTCACCAGTGGACGTTGCCGGCTTTATATGTGGCGTCGGCGTGAGTGGAAGCAGAGAGGAGTGGCGGTGGTGGGGGAGGAAGGTTCGTGGGGAGGAGGCGGCGGTGGTGGTGGAGGTGGAAGAGGAGGCTCTTTTTGTTCGCGTTGACATGCAAAGCGAAAGGGAAAGTGGAGGAGCTCGGGCTCGCCGGGTGCGCGTGTGGGCGTGGGAGCGGTGGCCGGCGGTGGTGGGGTGAGCGTGGCGCGTGCACTGCCTTGTCTGCTCTCCGGCCGCCGGCGTCGTCGATATATATAGAGCCGAGCAGCTTGACGCCAACTCAGCCGTGTTGACAAGAGAGATGGGAGCAGTAGTCAACGAACGGTGAGGCACCTCTGATGGCACTAATTTGCTATCAAATGTTTGGACTCCTTTGATTCAGCCAAAAAACATTGCAGAAATTTTGTACTAGGGATATATGTGGCTCATATTGGCTCATAGCGTTTCTTTCCTGTATTTCTGTCCCGAGGAATTCAATTGTACGAAGAGAATGTAACTTGAAGAAATATGCATTCATCTCGTTTAGTAAATTCCTGTAAAATGTACAAAGTTATAATTGCATAAGATACTATGTGTTTCGTAAATTCATGTCCTCAAGTTTGAACGATAATTCTAAAAAACTATTCTAAGATTCCTTTTAGCAAACTATCCGAATTTAGATAATAACAGACTAAATTACATCAGATCAAATAAACAAAACTACACACAAACATGAGAGATCACCGACAAAATCAAATATTACAGCAAACATCTTCGCCTCTAGATTCGCTTCAGCTTGACACACGGCTGACACTATTTTTTTAATAATAGGGTTGTGTGCATCCTCATTGTCTGATGTTCTCTTGATATTGAGTTGGTGAAGAGGCTGGGTGTATTTGTATCTTCTTGATATTAATATATTGCTCTTTATCTAAAATTCATCTTCCCTAGCCTTTCATTTTGCACATTAGCATTACACTAAATCTATAGTGAAGCCTAAATGGGCTTAAGTTTGAGTAACCTCACAAATTTTCAAAATATGCTTTAGCCGCTCTCCTTAATAAGCGAAAACCTATAATCAGTGAACATGTTGTGACTAAGAACCCACCACTTTTGTCGGGGTCTTGAAACTGTTTCCCCATATCGGCTGGTCAACCAACCCAATAGAGCCTGATGGGAAGATTGGCAAGGTCTGCTAGAATCTGAAGGTGAAATAGTGGCTACTTGAAGAGGGGATTTATCTTTATAGGAGGTCTTGGATAGTTCCATGCATGGGAAAATAGGGAGCGAAGCTCAAGTTAAATCAACTATTGTCTAACTCTAGATCTGAGTTCAGCGAGGCTACTATGGAACCTCACTTCTTGGGCTATTGCCCCTTAGATCCGGAGGTTACTATGGAACTTCACTTCTTGGGCTATTGTCTAGCATTTATATTTTTTTTTTGAACAAGGGGTGGCCCAAAAGGGCCATTTTGCTGCATTAAAACGGGCAGGTACAAATTACATAAAGGTCCCTAGTCATCTATTGCACAGAAAGACCTAAATTCGAAAACAGGACCTCTAACTTTACAAAAAGGACCCTCGGACGAAAAATAAAAACACAATCAGGTCCTCGTCGTCCTCCTCTGCCGCTCGCGGTGATCTCCAGGCAACGCCACAGGCGCCACCGAAATTGGAGACGAGGTTGCTCTCTTGGGTCTCCATTCCGACGATGATCCACTGCCACCTGCCGCCAGAGCACCTCCGGGGACAAACCACTTGGAGGCACAACAGAGTCGAGCACCGGCGCAGTGAATCAAAAAGGCCTCCGTCGTAGAGGTTGAAGATTGGCCACCTTCTTGGCCATAGATCGCGGCGGTGAACAAGACCACCGCGTGTGTCGCTCGGGAAAGCAGCAAGAACGGCATCACCAGCCCAGCAGTCCCCAAGTCGCTCCCTCCATCTCCCTCGCCACCGAGGCCGGCCAAGAAGAAGGAAGAAACTCGGAACCTGCCGAGCCAGCTGCCACAGCGCTTGATGAAGGAGCTAGCTCCGAGCGCCCCTGCTTCAGCCTCCACCATGGAAGCCTGCCGGAGCCGCGAAGCAGTTGCCGTCCCACGCCGCGCTCGAACGCCAGGACGAACCAGCTCCAAAGGACCCGTGAGGCAGCAAATCCCCTTACTCCATCCATCCTTCCACCACCACGGCAACGAGGACAAATAGAGCCAAAGCAACACCCCACCGAACTGGAAAGCCCCAACCCTCGGTCATCTTCTTCCCAGCCACCATGGCCAAGAATCTAACGAGACAGAGAGAGTTGCGGCATACCCGTTCCGATTTATTCCAGCAAGAACAGGGGAGAGATGAGGGAGCGAGGAGAGCCGGAGCAAAGCCTCGCCATGGAATCAACAGTGAGGCGCCGGCAACGGCAGCACCACCACCCCCATCCCTGCCTTCCGCCCCACTGGAGAATCGCTGAGGAAGAAAAGCAGGATGGAGATCGTCGGCAAAACAGAAGCCGCAAACCTCTTTATTCGCTGGGGAAGAGCTACTGAGAAAGAAACCTACAGCTACTAGCAGCCAGTCCCCTCCCGCACTCCTCGCCGGCCACCATGGCCACCGGCGACGAGGGAGAGAGAGGCCGGCGAGGGAATCAAGGGGAGAGAAGCTCAAGGAGAGCAGTCGCCACAGGAGGACTTCCGCGTGAGAGGATAAGGCTCAGGCCGTCCCGCATTTTTATATATTTGTTTAAGTTCTCTTGTTACTTCTGAGTATTTGATCATCCTAAGCATTTGTTGTTTGTCACAGAGCTAATCATTGGTCTAGAGATTTTTGTACAAATTCTGTAGGATCCCAATTGTCTTCAAGGATACCACTAATGGGATCGAGCCATTTCATTGGTGGGGTAGCGCCAAGTAGAATAAGGTGAGTCTTTGTGGCGTTTAGAACTTCTTCATGTGACTTGATGATTTTGATATTGAAATTAATTATCTTTTTATTTTGTGACAACTATCGTGTTTGAAGTCACAGTAAGCTCATGTTATGACGCGGAAACACACATTGACTGCCGAGCTCACATGTTCTTGATATTTTTTTAAAAAAATAAGAAAATAGTTAAACATTTATTAAAATCTAAAACAAACCCTTTTAAAGCAAAATTTCTATAAAAAAATAGTACAACATATACAAGTTTTTAACACAAATGCAAAGTTTCGAGAAGTAATAACATTATTTTACTATTTTTAAAATTTAATTGAACATAGCAGGAAGCCAGGAACACGTGAGTCTGGGAGCCAAAACTCCTTTCTCTAGTTGATTTTCATTAGTTTGAAGTTGTTTTGTTTTTGTACTGTCGATAGCCCCTGGAACGGTTTCTTTAGCCCACCGGCCAACGGGGGCGTGGTCGGAATCCCGTTCTAGAGCTCTGCGACAGCCAATAGATAGTCCGCATCCCTACGGCTCACGACTGGTCCATGCAGCAGCTAGTATAACTTGACTGTCCTTGAATTTCTATAGGCTGCCCCGCCTTGACTATCTATCTCGAGTCCAAGCAAGAGAGATTTCGCACGGTCCGTCGTCGTCTACGGGCGCAAATTCACTTGTCGTCCTTGCATCTCGATACAATCTCCCTACGCGCCGTCCATTGACCAGGACTAGGAGCAGGAGGAGACTAGCACTGGGGAGTACAGTACAGCAGCAGCAGCTAATATGGGAGTACTTTGACCGAGCCAGCTCGATCGGGGTCGTTGCTTGTTTTCATCCATCGGCAACTATGACCACTAGTACGCGATACGGTAGTGGCCGGTTTCATTTTAAGCTACCCCAGGCTGATTGAAGAAAAATAGATTTGTTTTGTGGGAAATGTTACATTGCATCAGGCTCCCGCAAGAACAAAGATACGGAATTTATCCATTGCCAAGTGGCTCCCGGAAGAGAGAGAGATGAAGAAACTAGAAAGAAAAAAAAGCAGCAGCAACTGTGGCATAGTCCATAGAGTAGCTGCGAGCACACGCACATATGCGCAGCAGCAGCAGCTGCTACTGCAGAGCACAACGAGGCGGCCGCGGAGAGGGAATCCATGGCCGACCTTGGCAAAAGCGAAAGCCACCAGAGCGCGCGAGCCCACTGCAGCAGCAGCTTAAACAGAGAGACGGATTAAGAAAAATCCATGGCAACTGCGCAAAGCAGCAACGAGCTGGCTGGCACGGAACAAGCTGTAGACGACACGCATCGCTGCGCTCCTCCTCGTAGGCGGAATCTCGCTCCGTTTTCTAATCCAATCTACTCCACGGTGGTCTCGGCAGCCATGGAGATAGAGGGCTTTTGCTTTTGCGCAAGTCAAATGGACGGGGACCCGGCCCGGCCGCTCACTGCGCCGGAACAAGAGAATGCGAGGTGGGGTCCGTTTCATTTCTTTGTCGGAAAATTAACTGAAACTGCAGTATATTTACGAACAAGGAGTCTAGGATTAGGAGTCAATACTACCTGGACACCGCCCATGTATTTCTGATTTTTAATATTTGTACTTTAACAAAAAAAACAAGGAAATTACGTACAAGATCTGTACTCCAGTGGCCTGTGTTGACTGTACGTTCGCGGCGGGGCCCTTCCATCAGCAGCTCACTTCACTCGTCAGTCATCACTGGTCGCGCTGCCCCGAGTTCATTTCCATCTCAGGCATGACATGATTCAGGCCTGCGCCGCTGCGACTCTGAACGACGCCTGCCAGTCAGCTGGCGGGCACCGAGCCACCGAGTCATCAGCTTTAGGTTTTCAACGCCTCTATCATACTCTTGGACGTGTGCTGTCAGAAGCGGCCATGACCTGTAACAGGCAGCAGAGACCGGAGAAGCTTTGTTTTCCCATGTTTTTATTCTGGATAAGAATCTTTGTTTAGTGCTACTACAAGGTGCAGTACTGGCCGAGCTCCTCGGAGTTAACGATGACAGGAATGTGTGTGTGAGCCCGGCGCCGTTGCATGGTCTCGGGTTTCGCAAATTGTGCCGCTGCTTCGCTATGCTATGCTTGTGTTGATCTGATTTTTCTTGGATTAGTTTAAGGCTTTCGCCCCAAGATAGTATGGACCCAGCCAGGCTGTGATTAAATCTGACAGTCAGTTTAGTTTTAAAAAATTTGGAGATAAATAGAGACGGATGATGTAATGGAAGGTGGAACTAGCTTCTGGGTGTGTCTACATTCTAAAAGAGACATATATTTTGGCTACCATGCCCTTTCTGGCCTTTCGACAATGTTTGATTTTTTTTTTTACAAAGGAGAGGTCCCGAAGGACCTGGATGCCATTAATTTCCAGCGGTGGGGGTACATATTACAACAAGGACCCTAGAAGGAAAGAAAATTACAACATAGTCCTTGTACTTTACAAATAAGACCCTATATAAAATTTGGAAACTGCAATCAGATCCTCCGCCACCGACGACGAACAGCAAGCTCCAGCCGTGACCTTCCGCTGCAAATCCGGGGACGCAACCACTTGGACCTGCAGGAAAGCTGAGCGCCACCGCGAGCTTGTAGTAAGGCCTCCGAATGGAGGTTGAAGAAGTACTAGCCATGGCCAGTAGACAAGACCACCAGATGGTCAACAAGGTCGGCTGCCAACAATGGCTCCGAGTATGAATTTCTGAAATCGGCATCACAACTCCAGGACAACCGAGGATCTGGCCATGCCGCACTATCACCTCTTTCCCAGCACCACCAAGATGAGTGGAAGGAGATGAAACAGCACCACCGTCACCAGAACCCAAGTTGCCGACGAACTCCAGCCACCACACCATGAAAGCACTTCTGCCGTCAAACTCTAAACTCCCGCCACGAGCCAAAGGAGGCAGAAATAGATAGAAATCGCAGCAGCAGAAGATCAAGAACCAGACTTTATTAAAGAAGCTGTCGTTGCTCACCATCTTCACCACTTTCGGCTTCCACCATGAGAGCACCGTCGCGAGGAGAAGAGCTTCGACATCGATCTGGGCCTGGCACCCCAGATCTGAGCTTCCAGCGCACGCCTTATTGGGAGAGATGTGCGGATCTGCCCGCCTTGCATGCAAATCCACCCGCCACCAGCAGATCGCAGCTCGACGGAGAGAGACCGCGGAGCTCTGGATCTGGCTGCGGAGATCCAGAGACCATCCCTCAGAGACTACGGCATATAGCCAAAGACGAGCATATAGCCCAAGCAACAACCTATGACTACTATGTACAAGCCAGGCCACGCTTCCGCATCCACCCCGATCGACATCGCCGCCGGTGAGGAGTAGGTCGCGCGCCGGCGCAGGGAAAAGAAAGGGAGAGACGACTCTCAAGGGGGCGAGGTGGGGAAAAAACAACCAGTATCCATCTATTGCAATGTGCCATCGACTACCACCCTATTACAATGTTTGATTGAATTGGACAAGATAGGGAAAGTCCGAATAGATTCTATTGCAATGTGCCATCGACTACCACCTTGTGAGACCAAATCTAGAGAAAACAAGAATTTCCAGTAACTGGAACCCGAGAGAACGAGTCTCTCTCACACCCTATGGGGGACCTCCTCCTATAAAAAGAGACAAAGCAAATCACCAAGTAAACAAAAGAGTTCTCGAACATGACGGAAATAAAACGGTGAGATAGCAGTAAAACATGGAAACAAAGTGATACAACTTGGAGAGATAAGGATGTCTACAACGAGTCGATGAAGCACGATGCCGATACAACCGTCGTGTCCCTCGACCATGTGGGGACTATGCGGGAACAATAGCCCCAGATGATTTATGGTAGGAATAGAAAGAAAGTATGAATGAAACATTATGACACATGTAATCCTATAGTAAATGAAAATGCAGAAATCGGCCATGCTAGTTATTTGGTTACACCACTAGAAAAGCGCAGGTATTTTGTAAAGAGCTGAGTACGAGTCACAATCGTTATAGACACATAATTAAGAATTTTCCAGGAGGTGCAAACCCTTTTGCTAGAAATCCTATGAGATTGTAGTGTACAAAAGCATTTCACAAAAGAATTTTCCAGAAGGATGCAATTTAATGGACTCCATAAAGAGAAAAAAAATCTACGAAACAAGCTTTCGCCCAGCTTTATAAATAAAGCAACGACCCCCATACAACATTGTGATACCATTGCTGGGCAAACAACACAAGCACGCCCAAAAGAAAAACAAAACAAACAAAAGAAAAAACAAAGATGACGACGCTAGATCGACGAAACAAAGATGAGTCGCAACCGCTGCGCCCTCTCCGGAGAATTCCACCACACTCCCATGCCGCCGGATTGTCGCGTAACAAGCAACACCTTCAAGAAGGGGGGCGACGACGACGACGCTGCTGCTCGGACAGATCCTAGGATTTCTCCCGGTACACGACGGGGAGCGGAGAAGGGATACATCCGACGCCCTTCAAGAAGGATAGTGACACCCGGAAGCGCCACCACATCGAAGTCGGACTCGACAGGTATGTCTCCCGACCCCCGACACTCCACACCCCAGACAAACCGTTGGCTACCACCTATCTCGCCGCCCACGAACATGCGCCAACAGTCTTGAAACATCCACGCCGTCTCACCATGACAAAGAGATGCAAGGCCGGCCGGACTAAGAAGACAAGCCGTAGATTGGGACGACACCACCGCAGCCTCGTGGGAGGGCACAACCTCCACCGCCAGAGGCAATACCAGACCAGACGCAACAGCAGGAGCACACCGGACCACCTGCCCGTCTGGGCCCGTTCTGGGCCCGTGAAGCTCCCGCCGCCGCGTTGCAGCAGACGTGGCGCCGTGGACGCCATCCCCATCGCGAGCTCCTCTTCAGCCCCACCTGACGCAACATTGCGGAACCCGAGCCGGCCCGCCCCTACCCAGATCGGGCCCACAGGGCCCAGATCTGGGCCTATAGGGGCCGCCGGCCGTGCCTGCTCCACGCCGCCACCAGCACCAAGCAGCGCCGCCTGCACCTCGCCGCCATCCGGACTGCCCCGACGCGCCGCCCTCCGAGCCGCACCTCCGCCCAGAAGCCCTAGCCCGAACCGAGCTTCCGCTGCGTCGGGTAGAAGCAGGGAGCCACCGCCGCCAGCGTTAACGGCACCGCGCGGGCAACGCCCAGCAGCGCCCGCCGACGGCGGCGACGAGGAGGAGAGAGGGGGGCACGGCCTGGGCTAGGACGGTGGGGGGTGACGCCGGTCGCCTCGCTCGGGGAGGCGACGCGGGGGCGAGAAGGGGGCTTTTTTTGGGGTTAATAAACAGAGAAAAAAAATCTATGGATTGGATTCCTACAAAGATACCCATACTCATTTAGTCATTCGAAGCAAAGATTTAATTGTTTACCCATTGTATTCGGACATAGTGAGTAGTACGACACCAATGCTGCCATTTTCCCCAGCAAGTCATCGATAGGCACTAGTAGGTCAGTCATGAATCAAAGTCAGATTATGTAGCACAGAAAGAAATAAAGAGAGGTTTGCATTACGGTAGGAAGCATCCAAGAGTTATTTTTATTTTTTTAGGTAAAGGGAGTTTTATTACTTAAAAGATTTAGGCATTACATCCAACATCTGCATAACTAAGATGCACACAACCGAAAAAAGTATGTAGTACGAAAAAATAAACAGTCGAATTACATATCAAAATGAGAAATTGTAAAACGCCTATGGTGGTGGATGGCCAATCCGCAAATTATGCTGTCATCCATGCTGTCATCCATGTTGGGATAAAAAGTCTCTCGTCGATGCAAATTATGAGGCATCGAGACCTGTTTATAGAGGTCTCGATGGCTCCACACGTTGCAACTGAGACAACAAACGGAGTGTATCAGCAGTCATGTAGATAACCTGCATAAAAGAGCAATTTTTATAATTAAAAAACTTGTCATTTCTACATAGCCAAAGCGACCATATTACGGCAAGCGCTGCCCCCCTAATAAGTTTTTTAAACCTATTATCCACCCCGTTCAGCCAATTGCCAAAAATATTAGCAATGTTTTTAGGTGGGTAACTAGTAGAACCTATCTAGCCAATTTGCACTCGAAAAATAGGTGTTCGATCGTCTCGTTCTTATGACAGAAGACACACTGTATACTTCCATGCTAATTGTGTTTCGCAAGGTTGTATTTAGTAAGAATAACTCCTCGACGAAGATACACGCCAAAATTTTGTTTTTTTGTGGAATTTTTATCTTCCAGATTTTCTTATTATTATCTACCGGCACTTGTAGTTGGACGAGTGCTGTATAGATGGAGTTCACGCTGAAATTACCACAATTACGTAAATTGCACCGAAACTCGTCGGTCCCTTCTACAATAGACAGTAGCTAGTCGTTGTAGCAAGAGTTATTTAGTTGCAATAGAGAAAGAGTGTGAATGAAATGTTATGACACCTGGAATCTAGAGGAAATGAAAATACAGTCACATCGGTTATTTAGTTGCACCACTAGAACGACGCATGGATTTTCTAAAGAGTTTAGGACAAGTCATAGTCGTTATAGGCACAAAGTTTTTTACAAGAGGTGTAATCTCTTGCTAGAATTCCTATGGGACTATAGTGCACAAAAGCATGTCATAAGAATGTTGGAGATGCAATTAAATGAACTCCGTTGTAAAAAATTCTTTGGATTGGATTTTTAACAAGATACTCCTTTAAACCAAAGATTTTGATGTTTGCCCATCGTATTTCGTGCACAATGATGAGTAGTTCGATTCTAATGCTGGTATTTTCCGCTTGCAAGTCATCGAGTACGCACTGGCGAGTCACGCATGAATCGAAGTCAGATTCTGTAGCAGAGCCACAAGTAAAGAGAAGTGTGCAGTACAGTAGGAAGGATCCAAGATTTTGTGAAAGCCAAGAAAGATGCTGCAGCGCCGTACGTGGGAGCACACATCAACTCAACTCTGATGAGGGACGGCGATGAACAAGAAAAAGATAAAGGGCAAGCCAGAGCAAGAAACCTTATCCATGTACCTTGGCTAGGGGTGCAAATAAGCCGAACGGAGTCGGCTTGTGGCATACTGGCATGCTTTGATCGGGTTTGTCAACTTTTAAGCCGAGTCTAGCTTGAGTTTTGTCCCTGGAAAAGATTGAAAACAGTTTTCCTTTTAATTTGGTTTGGTTGAGCCGAGTTTGGTCGGCTTTACTTTGAGATGTTTGTAACTGAAATATTACTGTATTTGATAAGCGTTTAGGTGAAATAATGCCGGGAGAGTAGTCCCGTATGTATGTTGTTGGGGTCAAGCGAGTTTCTCTATCTCATCTTGGTCCGGGTTGTAAAAAACTTCTATCTTAATTAATCGAAAAGGGCAAAGCTTTTGCCCACGCTTAAAAAAAAAAACTGTTTGAAATATTCATTCAAATTGTATGTGATGATTTCGTCGTGGCCATGTCATGTTTGAATTATTTAATTTTATATTTGAACCCAATTCACTCCAACTTAAGTTATCTGTAAAAAGGTCAAGTCAAAGTTTATCACACTTCGGTCGGTGTCCAAACCATAGCTCGTCACTGTAAGCGAAACTTCGCCCACTTCGTCGTAGTTGTTCAAAAAGCTTTTTTAATTTCTCATATTTTCACATGTACGATGTGATGAACATACATAGAACTCTACCTTTTACGGCGTGTGATACGTCTCCAACGTATCCATAATTTCTAATGTTCCATACTTATATTATGCCAATTGCTACATGTTTTATTTACACTTTATAGCATTTTTATGTATTTTCTGGGACTAACCTATTAACAAGATGCCACAGTGCCAGTTCCTGTTTTCTGCTGTTTTTGTATTCAAGAAAAGTTGTTCTGGAAATATTCTCGGAATTGGACGAAACAAAAGGCGAAGTTCCTATTTTCTGTCACGTACACGGAGCCCGAAGGAGAGACGAAGTGGGGGCACCGAGGCGCCCACACCATACGGCGGCAGCCCCCTCTGCCGCGCCGCCACGTGGTGAGGGGCCCACGGGTGCCCACCGACATCACCCTTCGCCTATAAATTCACCTGTCCGGGAAAACCCTAAAGACCCGAGTCATATTCCACGAAAAATTCTAGAGCCACCGCCGTCGTCAACCCTAACTCGGGAGGGTTCCGAAGCTCTTCCTGGCACCCTGCAGAGAGGGGAATCATCACCGGAGGGCTCTACATCGCCATGCTCGCCTCCGAAGTGATGCGTGAGTAGTTCATCCTTGGACTATGGGTTCATAGCAGTAGCTGGATGGTTGTGTTCTCCTCTCGTGCCATCATGTTTAGATCTTGTGAGCTGCCTATCATGATCAAGATCATCTTATTGTAATGCTACATGTTGTGTTTGCTGGGATCCGATGAATATTGATACTATGTCAAGTTGATTATTGAATTATCATATACATGTTATTTATGATCTTGCATGCTCTCCGTTGCTAGTTGATGCTTGTGACTCTAAGAGGGATTATTTATGCTAGATAGTGGGTTCAGTCTCCATTTAATCTAGGGGAGTGACAGCAACCTCTAAGGTTGTGGATGTGCTATTGCCACAAGGGGTAAAACAGCGATGGTTTGTCTAAGGATAATTGTGTTGCTTATATTATGCACTTTACTTAATGCAATAGTCTGTTGGTTGCAACTCAATACTGAAAAGGGTGCAGAAGCTAACCTAAATGTGGACTATTTGGACACATATGCATGCTGGATAGCGGTCTGTGTACCATGTTGTAATATCCAAGTAAATCTCATTGTAACTGTCATGACTTGTTCATGCATTGTTATGCACTTCTTTATTTGTCAATTGTACAGCTGTAATTTGTTTACCCAATATGTTAGTTATTTATTATGGAGAGACACCACTAGTGAACTGTGGACCTTGGTCCATTCTTTTACATCTGATAATACAACCTACTGCAATCATTTTTCTCTTTCATTCTTTGCAAACAAATATCATTTTCCACACTATACGGCTAATCCTTTATTTTCAGCAAGCCGGTGAGATTGACAACCTCACTGTTAAGTTGGGGCAAAATATTTTGGTTGTGTTGTGTGCAGCTTCCAAGTCAACCGCCAGCGGAAGCACTCTTTCTGACACCGTTGACAGGGAGAAGAAGCACCTCTGTTCAGCAAACTTCCACCTCCCTGCAACACCACTTTTTATGGCGCCGTTGACACGTTCAGAAGTGTCTTCATCTCCTACTGGTTCGATAACCTCGGTTTCGTACTGAGAAAAAACTTGCTGCTGCACTCATCATACCTTCCTCTTGGGGTTCCCAACGAATATGTGTCTTTCACGTCATCAGCGTGTGAAACCATTTTTCCGTATGGAACCTTCAAACATGCTTGCGAGTTTTACCGAGCTGGCTTTATCGAGTTTGACCGGAAGGATTAACCCCGTCTTGTCCCAGGTTCGAGCCAAGCCAATCGTTGTCGAGCCTGACCCGAGAAACGTCGAGCAGGTTTGTGTGTCCACCTCAAACCGTGGCTGGCCATAGCTGCTTACTCTCTAAGGGTGTGTTTGGTAGCCCGTAGGTGTTTTCTCATCTCATATATGCCCACTCTAGCTATGTTGAATAGGTACATGTGTGTTCTAATGTGTGTATTTGGTAGCCCATATGAGGTGAGCTGGGCTGACCTGAGAGCCTGTTTGGTGGCCTGTACGAGCTGAACCCTGCCAGATAATTTTTAAAAGCAATCAGGTCCTCAAATATAAATCATAAACGCAATGAGGTCCGTGGCATGAGTGCTCTGGCTTCCGCGCCGTCGCCAGCCAGAGCAGCCGCCGCCGCCGGGAGGCCGAGCTGGTTCACCTCCACGACGATGCCGGCGGGAGGTCGCGCCGCTGCTAATCCGCGGGCGGTGGACGTGGCCGGGAGTGGCCGGGAGAGGATACTCCCATTCTGCGGGCGGAGCTGCTCGCTCCGACGGTCGTGCTCATGTACGGCGCACGGGGTACTACGTGGCGGCGCGAGGAGGCCTCGGTGCTGGCCCTCTGTGACGCCGCGAGGAGGAGGCGGCAATGTTTCTCAAGGCGCGGCGTAGCTGGCCTCGACCCGATGCTAGAGACAAGGCGGTGATCAGGAACGATGCTGGAGGCAAGGCGGCGGTGCTGGGTGGCCGTGCGTGGCGGCTCGGGGCGTCGGGGCGCCAGTGCGGGGCGGGGCGGCGATGACACTGTCGACGAGAGAGACGGAAAGGAGAAAGAGTGTGTGCGGGGAAAATGAGGCAAGTTTTCGGCCGGGGTGGGGGTGCACACCGCGGGTGGGACCCACACGAGGGATTTTCGTATGAGGCGAGCAGGGTTAAGTTGAGAAGCTCGATCTGAGCTTCTCTCCTGGGCATGGCTGAGACCTGAGAGGCATTTCGGCATGAGCTGGACAGGGGCCGACCCCGACTACCAAACAAGAAAAAACGGAGAGAGTGGAGATTTTCTGAGTGGAGCCAGACTACCAAACACACCTAGGTACTACTGTATCATGTAGAGCACCTCGAACCGAGGAATGTCGAGCAGGTTTGATGTAGAGAGATGTGGGAGAAAAACATGCATGTACAATCACTGAAAAAAGCTCAGGTATGCAATGAATCGCTGCAGCAGGCAGGCTGTGGCCCGAAGTAGACGCATAGATTTGCTACTCGCTGCATCGGGTACAGAAAACTAAAGCGCGGCACGGGCGGACGGACGTGACTGGACGGCGGTCGTCGTAGCTGCCTGCTGGAGTACGTGCGTGCATTCGTGAGCCGTGCCGGGCCCCCTCCTCTGGGCCGTCGTCGCTTTAATCCTGGGCTGCGCTGCGCTGCTCTCTAGTTGACCTGGGTGTTTGTGTACGTGTGTTTGTTGTGGGTGGCTGGCTGACCCATGCCGACTGATCATACATGATGCCCTGCTTTTGTCCACTTCCACAGTGCTTGTTGCTGCCCTTGTTCAGTTTTACTATTGGAACATGGATTTCGGTGGAAATCAAGATGATAAAATAATGTGTCCGTGTGCAAGAGATGCAGGAGCTATTTGATTCGAAGGATTCTCGGAAGAACATTTTTACACAAAGGATTTTTTTTTCTGCGGATGCCATTTGATTTTAAGGACTGAATTCGACAACATTTTTATGGGTTGTTTTCCTACACTACAGCTGTTTAGGATTTCTAACATGAGGTGAGACCTTTCGGAATAATTATATGTCTATGAAAACTATAACATCCACTCAATCTCTATACAAATTTACAACGTTTTAAATAGGCCTGCATTGTTTCGCTACGTGCTTTATTGTCACCTAGTAAAATCTCTGAACTAGTGGGTAAAAAAGCTAAGATTGTGGATCATTTTTAACGTAGTCGACGGGCCTGGCTAGTTAAACAAAATGAGGTGTGGAACAAAACGGAAGAAATTACACATACCTCGAAAATGTCTCGGTGTTAACGGCCGACTGTCTGTATGCGACCATTGATGCTTGCCACGTCGGCATAACAACAGGATCCACAAATTAGAAATGTGGTTAGGCACTCGTCTATCAGAATGAATGTTTTGTGCCACCTGCAACTTGGTTACACGGAAGATCTAGGCTCGCGGAGGCTCAAGTCTTAGTATAGTCTGGTTAGGTCTAGCTTGCGCACGGGTGGCGTGTGTGTGGTGTTGTGTGTGTGTGGAGTGTGTAGTGCGTGAGTTCAGATACTACAAGTTGTACTAAGACCAGGAAATCTCAAATAAAAAAAAAGCAACTTGGTTACATAGATCTTTGAAACCAAATCGTAGACAGATGGCATTTTGAAACTCTAAAATCCATCTTGTGTAGTTCATTTCACAGTCGGCCATAGGAAAAAAAAAAACTTATATTAATTAAACATATGCAGGAGCAGGACAAGTACGGACAAGTAGTAGACAAGTAGAACAGTGAAAAGGGTCATCCTCGTTAACCAGAACGGTCACACAAACACACACACTGCCCATATAGCAAGACAACCTCCTCTAATCATGCAGGCGTGCATTATCCGCCTTAACTTCATCATAATCTCGCGTGAAAATGCTGTCAAGGGGTGGTAGCAGACAGTAGCAGCAACATCATAAAGCGTATACAAGCAGCAAAAGCAGAGACACCTTGAGGCGGCTCCTGCATGCCCGCCATGACATGCTGAGTTTGCAAGCAAAAGAAGTACGTAATCAAGCACCTGATTTGTTTGTTTAATTAACGGAATGATTCGCTGTGACTTTGGACAACTGCGTACTCTACGTCCACGACTAACAGTGTCGTGCATGGAGCATATACAATTGACTTCACACGTGAGACAAAGACGGAGGCCAGCTTCTCCTCAAGATCGGTACTCGCGAAAGCCGGGCCAAGTGTGTGAGCGGCGACAGTAGTACGGTGTTCCTTGCCTTGGACACTGTTAAAGCGACACTATTAAAGCTTCAGATAACCTAATACTCCAACTAGAGTCATCGTTGTCTCTCAACTGGGCTCACTCATCACACTCACAGCAGCCCTCGTACGGCAAAGGCCAGCCGAGCTTAACCCAATAATTACCTCTATATATCCCCTAGTTATATATTAAGGGGGAGATTTTCTCGCTCCGCGCTCCACTTACTGATAACTGTAGCATCTACAGTAAACTGATCCCGCCCGTCCACTGACGATCCAACGGCGCACAGCAGCATCCCGTGACACCTTTACAAAAAGGGTCCTCACAAACCGTAAAATTGTTCCGCAACCCACCAATTCCCGCTGTGAAGGACCAACTTGCAGTTTCTGCAAACATGAAGGACTTTTCTGAAAAACCGTCGACACTTTTCCCTCTCCTTCCTTCTCTCTCCCGCACGGCGCCGATGCCGCCGCCGCCGCCGACGCGCTCCGCCGGCGTCCTGTTCCTCCCCGCTCAAATCGGAGGCCGCGGTGTGCTCCGCCGTCGAGCCCTTTTCATCCTCGCTGACCCTCGCGTCCTGGGACAGCCGCGTGGCGCCGCAATCGTCGCCGCCGTGCCCGCAGCCCTCCGCCGCGTGTGCAGGTCGCCGGCGACGCTCCGGGAGCCTAGAAGTGGCGGCGCCGCCGCTTTCGGACACCGCGCAGCCACGTGCGGCCGCCACGCGCACGCTCGCGTCCCAGCAGGCGGTCGCGCGACGCCGGCGTGCTCGACGCCGCCGCGGCGGGATCCGGCCACTGGTGACGTCAATGCGACGTCACCGTCGGCCTGGGCTGGGCAGGCCGCCTACTAGCTGGGCTGGGCTGCTTTCTGTGCGGCCCATCCGGCCCATTCCTTTTTTTTCCTGTTCTTCCTCCTATTTCCAAAAACTTTCGAAGCGTTTGAAATATAGCTCCAAATAAATTCGGACCAATTTCAAAAATTTGTAAAAAAACAAAACATTTATTCCCAATACTTTGGAACCTTTTCCAAAATATTCCAAATCTCAATTTTTTTTAAAATTATACATGAAGTCTCATTTCACACCTTTACATCAATTTTCAAAATATGGATTTTACAAATTTCTTCCGAATTCAAATAAAATCCACAGAAATAATATCAGTGATATCATTCGATATGATAGACCCGATAAAAGAATTTGGTAAAACATTTCCATGCATCATAAAACAACTAGATTCCTGTTTAAATTCAAAACTTTTAAACCATAATTAAAAAAAATCCCAAACCAGTACATTCAAATTAGAAATCAGATTCTAAAATAGAACATGCTTTACATAATTTAGAACACTTTATGGATATTAATTTACAGTATTTAAACAATTTTGCAAAACTACTAAATGCTGGATTGACTATTCATGTAATATGACCAAAATCCAAAAAATAATATTCCAAACATTCAATTCAAATGCCTCCAAAATTCACCAAGGGCGCTAATTATGGCTTGATTTTGAATTGAATTTAAAAAATGCTCAAATAATTTATTTCCTCAGATTATTGAGCTAAATTAAATATCTAACACAAAACACAGACATATCATACAATTCGAATACGTTAATACTCACAAATAATATAACTAAACTCTCTTCAAATATGCAATTCAATTTAATAAATGCTCAGCCTGAACTTAACTCTCTCTAATTATGTAGTCAAATTTAAATAATGCTTCATTCCATTCACATCTCAAGAAATCAAATTTTTGATTCCTCTACAGATGGATTCAATTTAATAGATGTTAACACAATATATTTCCTCTAACCAAGGAACTAAATCACATATTTACGGCAAATAGAAACATAATATTTAGACATAACCATAATATATTTCTTCTAATTATGGTGGTTCATATGAAAATTATGGCAAAATGGAACCATATTTGACCATTTAAATTTACCTAGCATATTTGCAAGTAGTGTAACTTAAGTCTCTCTAATTATGTACTTGCATTTTAAAAAAGGTTGATTAGATGAATATTTCTAGAAAATGCAAATACATTTACTTACCTGACATACTTGCAAGTAATGTAACTTAAATCTCCCTAATTATTATGTACTTACATTCAAAAAAAGGTTGATTAGATGAATATTTCTAGAAAATGCAAATACATTTACTCTAATTATGAATTGCTTCCAAATTGAATTCCAGCTAAATACATTATATAAATTAGAACTATCACCTTCCCTTACAATATATATAACGCAGCTAAAAAATAAACAAATTATTACAACATATCCTCAGCAAGGGTGCGGCGTGTCGCCGCGCCAATTCCACTAGTCAAACCTTAAAATGTACGCCTTTTGAGACTCGAGATATAGATACCAACGGCAGCATGTTCATGTTATGGTTTTGGCATGCAGTTAGTACTGGTAGAGGGATTACATAATATACTTTTTCATGTTACAAAAACCATAATTATGTAGGGTTTTTTATCGGCGTCGACGGGTTGCATGTATGCATGTGTTATGTTATGAGCTACAGTTCGTCTTGTCAGGTACACACGACCAACAATCATGTCATCTACGATCGACGTCTAGTCGTCTACCAAAGCACTTTAGTTTTGTGGTACTAGGCTAGCACCATATGCCCTGCTTTTGTCGCCGGCCGCCCGGCCGGCAAGAGTGGCAGCGGTGGCCGGCCGGCGGTCGGCGATTGATGTGAGACGACGTTCGATCGTGCGGATCACAAGAAGGAGTAGTAGAATACTGAAGTAGCAGATCATGGATTCTGCGACGGCATCGCTATCACTCAGAGCCCAATCCAATCCATAGTAGTACTCGGCCGAGTGTACGTGTGACGGTGTGAGAGGAAAGCTCGTACACGAGAGAGGAGCTAAGCTAGAGCTAGGCCCCGGCCATGGCTAGCTGAGAAACAAGAAGCGAACATGTCGTGCGACTTTAGCTCAAACAGATGTGATGCAATGTGTTGCTGCTTTGCCTTTCTTCTTCCCCAAGGAGTTCAGGTGTAGGCCGGGCGCTGTGCTGGTCAGCCTTGCACGCAGCACAACCGGCTGGGATGTTGCTTGCTTTTGAGCTTTGTGGCAGCGAGAGAATCTTATATGCTCCGCCCGTGTGGATTTTGACCTGCCGAACCTGAACTGTATGCTGCGTGTAGATTTATAAAATTGACGGAATATTATGAATGTATTATTGAGACTCGTGCACGAGTATATATATGGACGTATAAAGGACCGACTTGATGGATAAGACAAGTTGTTAAGATCCTATAGAAGTAGATCCTATCTCATATACTCTAACAATCGTACAACACATATACTCTAACATCCCGCAGTCGTAGCGCTAGCGTCGTGAACAACTGGAGTGTCGCAGACGGTTAGACTAGAGAGAAACCGAAGTACAATCCAGTGGGCTGACATCTCCTCGCAGTACGAGAGGGAACATCGTGGACGGTGTCGCGGCGCGGAACTTTGACTGTAGAGAAAGCTGATGAGCTGCTCAAGCAAGGTGGTAGCCCTTGTCGCCGATGTCGAGGGAGCCGAGAGCGTTAGGTAGTGTCGTCTTGGTCGTGGTAGCCGTGGAGGGTCGCTGTGGTCGAAATTGTGCTCGGGGTTAATGGAGTCGAGGTAGACGCACATGAAGCCGCGTGCGCACATGGCCCGAGGAGAGTAACAGAGACTCGTCGAGAATGCCGATGCCGGAGACGAATCCAAGCCGTCGAGGACGAGGTGCGGCCATTGTTTTGCCGAAACGAGGCATCGGGGACGAAAGCATACTCCAGCCTTGCCAAAGCCGAGTACACATAGAAGTAATCAATGACATGGTCGAGACAGTCGAAGAGGAGGGAGTCGATGCCGAGGCCCTTTTCAAAGCCGATGTAGACGAGGCGCCATCCCGAACTTGTTTAAACCAAAAAAAAGAAAATGCCCATAAATAACGACCGACGAGAGAATTAAAAAAGACCGAAAAAACTCTAGGGTAGCCGATCACACGATCGGCGGACAAACCCTAGGTACGGGTCGATCGGCCCCCGGAAGAGGTCATGGAGATCGATCTCCCGGGAGCGACGTGGTGCGGAAGTACGGCAGCAGTGGCTAGGTCAGAGATCGTGTTACTCTGATATTATGTAGAATTATGCGATTGATGGAATATGATGGGAGTATTATTGAGCCTTATGGACGAGTATATATGTGCGTCCAAAGGACCGACTTGTAGTACAAGACACGTTAAGATCATAAAAACAAATCCTAGCTCCATTTATACGATCATAACAATCGTACACTCTTAACACTGCGGGCCTTGAACATGACATTGTGGGGCCAAGCCTCTGTTGGCTTTCTCTAGTAAATATGGCTTTAATACCACGGTAAAATCCGGGTTTGTTACATAAAGTACGATTCGATTTGTGGTAATAACCATCTATTTGGTACAAACTTACCGTAACAAGATGAAAAGAAAACCGCCTACGAATGATTCGTCATTCCTCCGTGGTTAAGTCTTCAAGTATAAAGTCCAATTTGTAGAGGTCAGAACAAAGATTTTCATCTTGGGTGCTTGATACGTGCATTCTATATCATCATTTATACAACTTTTAGTATCATATTAGAATGTTATTTGTATTGTTATATCATTGTTTTTACATGTTTTAGATGATTTAGGGGACTTTCATACAAAGTCCCTATTTTTGGTATTTAATTTCTGGGAGGCAGAAAATTTCTTTTTCTTGTTTTTATTGTTTCAGGAAATACAGGGACCCAAATAATAAAAGGAAAATTACCACGTCAGTTTTTCATCGGGAGAAAGGCAGTGGGAAGAAGACCGAAGAGAGGAGAGCCACAAGGCCCAAAACAAGGGGCCCACGCGGCCCATGTACCTAGCCGCGTGGGACCCACCAAGCGGAGCCTCGGGCACCTCCTCGCCTGAGGCTTTTTAGCAACGCCTTCGTCTCGCCCGAAAAGTAACGTCCTAATTTTTCCTAATCCATCCGAGGCCACGGCGGCGGCGAAACTCCTGATTCCCTCCGAGGGAGATCAGATCCTGCTGCTCCGGAGAGGGGGAAACCATCGTCATCGTCATCACCTGTCCTCCTTGGCGTGGGAGGAGGCCTCTACATCATCACCCCATCAAGACCAGCACCATCTCCATCATCATCACCGTGATCCACTCCGTTCCCCTCGTAGTTTGAGAGTTGCTATACCCTAGATACTTGTCTTGTGCTACTATTCATGTTTGTGATTGAGTACTTGTCATTATTTGGTGGTGAAATTATATTTTCAGATTGTGTTGTACCACTTATGCCACTGATTATTATCATGTTTGCACGTTGTGACTAGTTCCCATATGTTCCTGAGGGCATAGGATGAATTGGCAATGATTTATATAACATGTGTTGGTATTTTGTCAAGAGTTTATCTTTTATGTGATTCTATGATGGTGTTTTGCGAACGTCGACTGCACAACACTTCACCTATATGGGCTCATAGGAGAACACCGTAGTATAATGAATTGAGGAAGACTTGGGAGGACATGTAAACCTGAGACCGAGTCGTGAAGTTATACTATAAGGGTATTAGTATCGGGGACCTTAGAGTGTAATGCTATGGTGGGACTTTATGTCTTAATAATTTTTGTGCAGTCATTTACTTGGCCACATGATACATCATAAGGGGTTGTAGTTTATTTATTTAGCTATACCGAATTATGGCTCCGTCCAAAGAAGATTTAAACTTGACAAGATATGCAACGTGTTGTTTAATAAATCTCTATGCCTAGCAATATCCATGCCGCCCTCGGGAACGTTTTCCACATATAAGTTACACATCACTTAAGTTTGTCCTCTTGCCATATAAGAGGATTGGGCTTTCTCTCATTGAGAGATTTCGCTTGCTACTATTTATTTTCTGCATTGCAACTATATAACCAAAAATACAAAAAACACTCGCATCTTTTATTGTTTTATTTATCAATCTTATTAACCAACACCTTCAGCTCCTCGTGGGTTCGACAATCTTTTCTAATCGAAAGGTACTACAAATGATCTCCTGCACCTGGGAGTCATCAAGACACTTTTCTAGAGACTATTTCTGAAAATACTAGTCATTGGGATCTTGATAAAGGTAATGAGCCCTATTTTGATTATGAATATTCATGTGTAGAGAATTTCTCTACTTCTATCTTGTTTAAAATCTGAGTGCACTAGTACGGAACGACACATCGGAAACGGGCCAAAAACCCCTTCGGCAACGGAGAAAGGGTCCGTGTCCCGCCTCTGTCACTGATGTGAGGGCCTTCATCGGTAACGGAGGCCAAAAACCGTTTCCGATGAGGTCTCCATTTGGCAACGGTTGTGCGCAGACCTCTGTTTCCTTAGTTTTCCTTCATCAGATACGGAGTTTGCCATCCACCCGTTTGTACTGAGCATTTCTCATATTTCGGTTACAGGATGCCACGTTTACAAATGCCACTAGATACTTAAAATCTCACAGCACAAGCTCAAATACTAAAACGGTAACAGATTTCATTCATATCACATTGTAACTTTACATTTCCATCACAATTTCACCTTTACAATTGCATCACAAGATGTGACAAACATAAGAGGTAAAACGATAACAGATTTCATCTATACTAAGCCTATCATGTCAAAGGACGGAAAGAATATATAATTTCTTCCCTACATCCTTGTCCACAATCCTCGCAGGTGTCACTCTAGCAATCTCTTCTTATCTCAACTTCTTGAGAGAATGATGTTGAAGCTTTGGACCCTATACATTAGTAAATAGAGTTACAATTGTTAAATACATATGCTAAAACAAATGCACTATGAATTTAAGCAAACTGAAACGATATCTTACCTATGTCTTGAGGTGGCTCTTATTGATGAACCGGAGCAGCCAACACACGGCTTGTCAACAAGATATTATGATGTCAGCAGCTTCATAAGATGTCTGACACCGATCATCCTTTCCATGGAGGCCACCACCGGCTCTGGATTTTTTATGCAGTGTCACCGAAATCTAATCTAATACGTCACGAATGTGACATTTCGGCGGCACTGTATAAAACAATCTTACTTAAAAGAGTATTTTATGCAGTGTACCAAAACGTCACAATAGCGACGGTGGATATGTATGGTGGAGTTTGAAAGAGAATAGCTTGATATCCCTAAATGTAAATAAGTATTTATGTTAGTTCTGACCCCACTAGATAGAACAAACAATTTAACACAATAATATGAAGTATATAGTAGTATTTAGTGTGTACTGACCTGTGTTTATAATTAGAGGACATTATGGGAGAGTTAACAAACACTACTGTCTTGAGTAGTGTTCATTGTTTGTTCTGTGTCTCCGACTTTTTTATGCAGTGTCACCGAAATAGACTCCTGTTTTCACATGGACTAGTTAGCTAAACTACAACCGGTTGCAAATGCACAATAGGCAAGTTAACTACATCAAGAACTTATCTAGATAGAACTAACGGATGTGAACTTAACTACTATCAACAAGTTAGCTAAATTACAACCGGTTGCAAGTGCACAATAGTCAAGTTAACTACATCAAGAAATTGTCTAGATAGAACTACCGGATGTGAACTGAACTACTTTCAACAAGTTAGCTAAACTACAACTAGTTGCAAGTGCACAATAGGTAAGTTAACTACATCAAGAAATGATCTAGATAGAACTACCGGATGTGAACTGAACTACTTTCAACAAGTTAGCTAAACTACAACTAGTTGCAAGTGCACAATAGGCAAGTTAACTACATCAAGAAATGATCTAGATAGAACTACCGGATGTGAACTGAACTAGTTTCAACAAGTTAGCTAAACTACAACTAGTTGCAAGTGCACAATAGGCAAGTTAACTACATCAAGAAATGATCTAGATAGAACTACCGGATGTGAACTGAACTACTATCAACAAGTAAGCTAAACTACAACTAGTTGCAAGTGCACAATAGGCAAGTTAACTACATCAAGAAATGATCTAGATAGAACTACCGGATGTGGATCTGATACCTTCTTCACGTCGCCGTTGGATCGATCTAGCAGATCCGGAAGTGGTGGAGGCAGAGGAAGCGGACAGAGCAACGACCTCGCCGTGTCGGGCGAGATGGCGAAGACCTCCCCGACATGGCGAAGACCTCGCCGTGTCGGGGGACATGGCGAACACCTCGCCGTGTCGGGGGAGATGGCGAAGACCTCGCCGTGATAGCCGTCGTCTGGGCGGAGACGGCGCCGCCACGGCGCCGGCGATGGCCGCAACGCCAGGAGGCGCCGCCACGAACAGATCTAGCATACTGGGACAGAGTGAGGAAACGAGTGTTAGGTTTTGCTCTGTACGCCCATATATATAGGTAAAACATAGGAAACGGTTCTTTAGAAGGACCGTTTCCTTTGTGTTTCTTCCACTGAGGTGTGGGACCTACGCGTCCACTCTATGGAATTTCTTCTACTCTCTGGAATAATATTTTCCTAATCTCTACTATATGGAGAAAACCACTTATAGGATACTTATATTAATATTATTGATTACTACATTACATACGCAGTACATATTAATAATAATAAAGTAAATTACAGTTGGAGAACTTATAGAACTACTACTAGCTACTTCTTGTTTTTCTTGCGTCCTACTTCCGCGCAATCCTCGTCCTTCTCACGGCCTCGCTTATTGGGGGCCATTGGAGGTGGTGGCGGCAGCGGCGGCGGCGGCAGCATATCGGAGGCGGTGGCGGTGGCTTTCTTCTCCGTCGCTGGGGCTCCCTTCTTCGGGACCGGCGCCTCCGCCTCGTCCTCCTCGTCGTTCTCCTCCTCCTCCTCCTTCTCCTCTTCGGTCGACTCGTCATCAGAATCAACCTTCGGCGGGCCCAGCATCAAGGTGGGATCATGGAAGTTGGCGTATTCGTCGTCGCTCGTCTCTGGCGTCGGTCCTTCAATGGACTCGCCGCTGACGGGGGGACTGTCCCGCGGCGACTCAGTGTGCTCCTGTGTGTCGTTGCTGCGAGACATCTTCGCTAATCAGTAGGAGGGAGCGAGCGAGAGAGAGAGAGCAGATTCGGTGGCGTCTTGAGCTAGCAAGGATTGGGGTTTTCAAGGAACCTCGCTTCGAATTCCAAGAAGATGGAACGTGTCCACATTGGAAACGGACACCCTAAAGTCTCCGTTGCTATAGAGGCATGTATCAGAAACGGAGCCAGAATTAAGACCGTTGCCAATACTATGGGTAACGGAGTTAATACTTTCTCCATTACCTATGTTGACGGGCCAGCCGTGGCCTAGGTCAGGTTTGTACGCACTGGCCGCGCGAAAAGCATGATTCTCCGTCGCCTAACGCCTGCCGTTTCCATTGAGGGGTATCCGATGTGTCGTTCTGTACTAGTGGTGACACTTTTGGTCTTGATCCTTATGTTATAATTGAGATAGCTAAAGGTTTTGCTATCATATGTGTGTTCCTAAAAGTGGTTTTGAAGTTTATGTTGAACCTGTTAAACAATCTATTGTTGTTCCTAAAGTTATTAAACAGGTTGAACCAGTGTCATCTGTGACAATTGAGGAGTATGTTGAACCACCTCCATATCCAAACCAAGTTAAGGAGAATTTACTTATTGCTGTTACTAACAAGAGTAACAAAAGATGTTCTCAGCCTTATGAACAGGTGGAAGTCAACACTCAAATTTCTGTTATCAAGCAACTAAATGAAGAAGACCCTGTGATGTTTATTATGTGAAGATGCTACAAAGTCATCAAAGGTAATTCGGCCAAAGTTGGGAAACCTGTTATATCATGCTCTATTGGGACTTCAAGTTATCATGGTCTATGTGATATTGGAGCAAGTATTAGTGTCATTCCATATTCTCTTTATCTTGAGATCAAGCCTGATATTGATCCATTGTTATGGAAGAGACAGGTATGACAATTCAACTTGCTAATAAAGATTATATTAGTCCATTTGGAATTGTTAGAGATGTTGAAGTATTGGTTGGCAAAATAAAATATCCTGCTGATTTTATTGTGCTTGGTTGTCCTCAAGATTCATTTTGTCCTATCATTTTTGGTAGACCTTTCTTACATACTGTTGGTGCTGAAATTAATTTGCCTAAAGAGAAAGTGTTTATTAAATGTGCTGGTGAAAACTTGAATTCAACTTTTCCAAATTTGCTGATAAACATGTTGAAAGAGCCAATTTCTGAAGATTTAATTGAAACTCTTGCTCATATAGCTGTAGCTTCAGATGTTGTAGAACGTTATATGCTTAATCAAGATGAACCATTTAATGATGAGGAAAAAGAGGCTTTAGAACAAATATTATGGCAACAACCACCACAATTACAATTGCATATCCCACCTGATAATTTAGGAGTGCTACCACCACCTAAAGGGGATCCTAGTTTTGAATTAAACCTTTGCCTGCAAATCTGAAATATGCATATTTGGATGAGAAGAGCATATATCCTGTCATTATTAGTGCTAACCTTTCAGCTGAAGAGAAGAGAAATTACTTGATGTGCTAAAAGCTCACCGACCAGCCATTGGATACTCTCTTGATGATCTTAAAGGTATAAGCCCAGCTCTATGTATGCATAAAATTAATTTGGAGGAAGATGCAAAACCTGTTGTTGATTATCAACGCCGTCTCCATCCAAAAATGAAAGAAGTGGTAAGAAAAGAGGTAATAAGACTTATTGAAGCTGGTATCATTTATCCTATAGCTGATAGTAAGTGGGTTAGTCCTGTTCATTGTGTTCCTAAAAAGGGTGGAATGACTGTTGTTCCAAATGATGAGGATGAACTTGTGGCTCAACGTACTGTTGTTGGTTATAGGATGTGTATTGATTTCAGAAAATTAAATAAAGCAACTCGAAAAGATCATTATCCATTGCCATTTATTGATCAAATGTTAGAAAGGTTATCTAAACACTCTCACTTTTGCTATCTAGATGGTTATTCAGGTTTCTCACAAATTCCTGTCCATAAGGATGATCAAGAAAAGACCACTTTTACTTGCCCATATGGTACATTTGCTTATAGGAGAATGCCATTCGGTTTATGTAATGCTCCTGCTACTTTTCAAAGATGCATGAATGCTATATTTGCTGATTATATTGAAAAGATAATGGAAGTTTTATGGATGATTTTTCTGTGTATGGTACTTCCTTCGATAATTGCTTGTTCAACCTTAACAAAGTTTTGCAGCGTTGTGAAGACCAACACTTAGTTCTTAATTGGGAGAAGTGTCACTTCATGGTTACTGAAGGTATTGTTCTTGGGCATAAGATTTCTGGAAAGGAATAGAAGTTGATCCAGCAAAGATAGAAGCTATTGAAAAGCTACCATACCCAAGGGACATCAAAGGTATAAGAAGTTTTCTTGGGCATGCAGGTTTTTACCGTAGGTTTATTAAAGATTTCTCCAAAATATCAAAACCTCTAACCAATCTTTGCAAAAGGATGTTCCTTTCTCTTTTAATGATGATTGCATTGAGTCCTTTAATATTTTGAAGAATGCTTTAATAAGTGCTCCTATTATTCAACCTCCTGATTGGAATTGCCTTTTGAAATTATGTGTGATGCTAGTGATTATGCAGTTGGGGCTGTTTTGGGCCAACGTGTTGATAAGAAACTGAATGTTATTTATTATGCTAGTAGAACACTTGATGCTGCTCAAAAAATTATGCTACAACTGAAAAGAATTTTTAGCAGTACTATTTGCTTGTGACAAGTTTAGACCTTATATTACTGATTCAAAAGTCACATACATACTGATCATTCTGCTATTAAATACTTGATGAATAAGAAAGATGCTAAGCCTAGACTAATAAGATGGGTACTTTATTGCAAGAATTTGATTTACACATTGTTGATAGGAAAGGGGAAGATAATCAAGTAGCTGATCATCTCTCTAGAATGGAAAATATACCTGATGATCCTATTCCTATTAATGATAGCTTTGTTAATGAACAACTTGCAATGTTAATGTTTCTAGTGCTAAAGTTGCATCTCCATGGTTTGCCAACTATGCAAATTTTATTGTTGGTAAAGTTTTGCCTCCACACTTCACTCTCAACAAAGAAAGAAATTCTTTTATGATCTTAGACATTATTTTTGGGATGATCCTTTCCTTTATAAGAAAAGTGTGGATGGTATTATTAGACGTTGTGTACCTGAGCATGAACAACAGGCTATTATAAGAGATTGTCATGACAGTCCCTATGGAGGGCATCATGCAGGAGATCGCACAGGAGCAAAGGTATTACAATCTGGTTTCTATTGGCCTACTTTATTTAAGGATTGTGCTGAATATGTTAAATCTTGTGATAAATGTCAAAGAGTAGGAAACATTGGTAGGAGAAATGAAATGCCTATGAATTATTCTTGCCACTTGAACCATTTGATGTGTGGGGTTTTGACTTTATGGGACCTTTCCCAGAATCAAAGACAAAGCATACTCACATTTTGGTTGCAGTTGACTATGTTACAAAGTGGGTGGAAGCAATTCCAACCAAAAGTGCAGATCATGCCACAGCAATGAAGATGCTCAAGGACATCATTTTCCCCAGGTTTGGTGTTCCTAGGTTTTTAATTACTGATGGTGGTTCTCATTTCTTGCATGGTGTTCTTAAAAAACTTTGGCAAAATATGATGTTAACCATAGAATTGCATCTCCTTATCATCCTCAAACAAGTGGACAAGTTGAATTAAGTAATAGGGAAATTAAACTCATTTTGGAAAAGACAGTGAATAAGTCTAGTCTGATTGGCCAACTAAATTAATGATGCATTATGGGCTTATAGAACTGCTTTTAAAAATCCTATGGGAATGTCTCCTTATAAAATGGTTTATGGAAAAGCTTGTCATTTACCTGTTGAATTAGAACATAAAGCTAGATGGGCTATTAAACAATTGAACTTTGATTTTAAAACTGCGAGAAAAGAGAATTCTTGATTTAAACCTACTAGATGAATGGAGAAATGAAGCTTATGAAAGTGCCAATGTTTAAAGAAAGTTAAGATTTGGCATGACAAGAAAATTAAAAGAAGGAATTCAAAGTAGGTGATCAAGTTTTTTATACAACTCTCGTTTCAAGTTTTCTGCAGGGAAGTTGCTTCAAAGTGGCAGGGACCATTAGTGATACAGGAGGTGTACCGTTCAGGAGCTATCCGTCTTCACGGTGACATGAAAGGTAAACCTCATGTAGTCAATGGACAACGCCTTAAACCTTAAATTACAGGAAAGAGCTTCATTGGAATGGTGGAAGAGTTGAATTACAAACACCGGAGGAGGTAATTGAGAGAAACCGTGCAGTTCCAGAAACCCTAAATCAATAGAAGGTAACACTAGTACAGAACGACACGTCGGATACCCCTCTATGGAAACGGCACGAGTTAGGCGACAGAGAATCGCGATTTTAGCGTTGCAGACGAGTCCTGGCAGAGGCTGGTCTGTCAACATTGGTTACGGCGAATTTTATATCTCCGTTACCAAAAGTATTGGCAACGGTCATAAATTTGTCTCCGTTTCCAATATGTATCTCTATGTCTACGGTTGTTTATGTATATCCATTTGCGATGTGCTTGGGAAATTGCTGTTGCAATCTGGAAGCGCGCCTATTCAATGCGGCTTAATTCACGAGGGATTGGAACCGCCTGATCGACGCTAATAAAATGTGACTGGAACCGCGTGAAGCCAGGCAGGTCCCGCATTCTTCCCTTCGTTCTCTCCCACATTATCTACCACACTAGCACAACCGCCAAGAAGGAACCCTGGTGGCAGAACGAGGAAGTCCCGAGCGACGATGCAAGCGCGGAAGACCGCGGTGAAGTTCCATGGTGGGATCAAGACGGGCCGACGGACTCGGAACCCGACGACTCGGACCTGCCTTCTTCACGCTCTGTAGAAGACGACTCCGACGACTCGGACCCGCCATCTTCACGCGAAGGAGAAGACGACTCCGAAGAGGACAAGTCGCCGGAGGAAGAGGAGCCGGAGGACCCGCCAGAGCCGTATTATTCTTGCCAGAAGAATACGACGCCGCCGCCGACGACGACGACGAGGAGCCATCGGAGGAGGCGCCGGAGGAGGAGGCATCGGAGGAGGCGCTGGAAGAGGACGCACCGGAGGAGGACGCGCCTGAGAAGGAGGATCACGCTCTGGAGAAGGAGGCACGAGAGGAGGATTCGCCGGAGAAGGACACACGGCCGGAGAAGGAGGAGCACGAGCCGGAGGAGGAGGAGGAGCACGCGCCTGAGGAAAAGGCAACCGGCAAGAAGCGACGCCGCGCCGCGAATGACAATGGCGCGGAGGCAGGGCGTAAGTAGAACAAGTAGAGTAGATAGTTAGTTCAATTACTCTATCGATCCTTTGTAAGTAGGCCCAGTGTGTCAGTGAAGAAATTAGAGGAAACGGTTGTTTATCGCCTCCGTTTGCGATGTTATATGCTATAAATGTGCCACTGCGGCAACCCTAACGCTCTCGCTCTCACTCTCACTCTCAATCCACAGTCATAGTGTGGCGGCGGCTCCAGACCTAACCCTTATCTCGCAGATCTGAGCGGCGCGTCCGGCCGGCATCGCCGCCGTGCATCTTCCCCCAGCGGCGCGTCGTGAGCCGCTGCGCATCCCCCCCAGCGGCGCGTCGTGAGCCACCGCGCATCTTCCCCGAGTATGTCGCCGACGCGGATCTATTGGTCTATTGCCGTGCATCTTCCCCGGGTATGTAGCCGACTAGATCTTACATTTTGTTTAAAGTAGCACAGAAAACTTGTCTAGTATTTGAAGTTTAGTATTGTGTTCTGTCTAGTGCCGATGATGAATACACCCCTCGACACTAAATCTTACATTTTATTTAAAGTAGCATCTACCGATCTAGTATTGTAGTACTGTCTAGTATTGTAGTATTGTGTTCTGTCTAGTATTGTAGTACTGCCGATGATGAATACACCCCTCAACAAGTAAGCACACGGATATAGGCGCTTAAGGTGTAAACTGTTTTCATCTTAAATTGTATTTATGTCATGTAGCATCATATTTGGCTCTTTTCTAACTAGACATCCATGTATTTTATATGCAGAAGCGCCATGCAGATCCAAACAAGCTTTAAAAGAGCTAAATACAAAGTGGGATCATATCCGTGAACCGTCGCTGTTGTGACATTTCGCTGCACTGTTTAAAACACTTTTTTTTAATTAAGAGTGTCTTGGACAGTGTGGCCGAAATGTCACAGCGGTGACGTTATTATATTTTGGCGACACCGTCCAAGATGGAGCAAGCCTCGCTATGAAGAATTTGGCAAGATTAATTTGCTAAGGAGGCTTGCGAGCTCGGTGTGGTTTCTTGTTTTTAGTTTCTCCATCTATTTTGTGTATGTGTGTAGCAATTTAGCTGCAGATGTGATTTGGAGAAGCATGAAACCGCTACTCGAGTCTTTTGCTAGGTCGAATTCCGTTTTCGGCGCTTCGGAACTGAGGAAGAAGGTGGAGCTGGAGAAGAGTGGAGTGTCATAAAAGTTAAGTTTAGGGAGGCATGAGAATGATAGGATTAGCGAGACATGTGTAACTCATCTTTTGATGCTATGTAATGATGACAATTCTTATATACGTTATGAATGTATTTGGTAGCAACTTTGTGCTTCTGCTGTGAGATTATGAATGTAATTTGGCAACCGAATTGCTCCTGTAGGCTTCTGAAAGAACCTCAATGCAAACGACTAAAATAGAATCTCCGTTACTGATGCACCGATACATCGGAAACGGAGATGGGTCCGCAACCGTAGCCAACTTATGCCTCATCGGTGACGGTTTTTTGCCTCCGTTACCGATGAAGGCCTTCACATCAGTGACAGGGTCGGGGACACGGACCCTTTCTCCGTTGCCGAATGGGTTTTTGGCCCGTTTCCGATGTGTCGTTATGTACTAGTGTAACTTAGTGTTGGAAAGTTTCTCGGAATTGCATATTATTTTACGGAAGTCATTTTTTATGGAAATTAACATGTGGGACAAGAAAACTGGGCGAAGCGGATACCCGAGGAAGGAAAGAGGGGGTCCCACGCGGCCAGGTACAGGGGCCGCGTGGGCCCACTCCTTTTGCCCCTCGGAGTCCCTTTTCGCCTCGTTTTCGATCCCGACGCTTCGTCTTAACCTAAAAACTCTCAATATATACTCCTCTCTACCGATCTAATCTCGCACCGAGCGTCCTCGAGCGATCTCTCTTTCTGTTGTTTCAGTCTGTCAGATTTTAGCCATGTCTTGCTCCGGATCCAATCAAGATGGGGAGAGCCCTCCAAGGAAGGTGTTGTGAACCGCTAACTCAGCTCCATGATGGCACCACCGAAGACCGTGTGCTTCAAGGAGGGCGTGATGCTCGTGGAGGTGAAGGCTCCCAAAACCACCGGCACGGTGGAAGAAAGGCTGGATGAGTTAGAGGACAAGACCTTCAGGTATGGCACTGTGGTTTACCGCAGCCTTGATGCCCATCACTTCATGAACCTGGAACTGGAGAAGAAGGTTGAAGAGTACAAGAAGAGGCTTGAAGATCTGGAAGATAGGTACAAGGATGTCATCGACAAGTGGGAGAAGTTCCAATGCTTCATGTGGGATGTAGAGAACCAGAACTGCGAATATGAAGAACGCTTCAAGAAGATTGCAGCAGCTGCCACCCTCAGGTATAATGATCCACCTACATCTTTCCGTGATGGTTGAATGGGAGGAAGAATATAAGAAGGAGGAGGCTGCAGCAAAAGAGAGTCTGGAAGAACGTCAAGCTTGGGGGAGTTCCACCTAGTCTTTATCTCTTAAACATTATCAAATAGGCACTCCTCCATGGTATGTGATTGTTGGAAGGCACCCGAGGATTCGGTTAGTCATGGCCTGTGTAAGCAAAGGTTGGGAGGAGTGTCATACCAATTTATAAATATGCATGTGTAAACAAAAGAGAAGAGGGATGATCTACCCTTGGGTAGAAATAACGTCCTTCATGGGAGCCGCTCTTGAAAGTCTGGGTGACAAGGGGGATAGAGTGCCCACTGCCATTCGTTGACAACAACAAACACCTCTCAAAAACTTACTTTATGCTCTCTATATGATTTCAAAAACTTAAAAAGCTCTAGCACATGATTTAATCCCTGCTTCCCTCTGCGAAGGGCCTTTCTTTTACTTTATGTTGAGTCAGTTTACCTACTTCTTTCTATCTCAGAAGCAAACACTTGTGTCAACTTTGTGTGCATCAATTGTTATATGCTTGCTTATTGCACTTGTTATATTACTTTGCGTTGACAATTATCCATGAGATATACATGTTGAAAGTTGAAAGCAATTGCTGAAACTTAAATCTTCCTATGTGTTGCTTCAATGCCTTTCACTTAGAATTTATTGCTTTATGAGTTAACTCTTATGCAAAACTTTTTGATGCTTGTCTTGAAAGTACTATTCATGAAAAGTTTTTGCTTATATGATTCAGTTGTTTACTCTTTATCTATTGTTAGCAAACTATAGTCCATTGCCTTGAGTCACTTCATTCATGATATGAGCCTTGCAATATTATTTGATCAAGATTGTGTGAAAGCATGTATCCTCAGAAATTATTTCGTTGTTATCGTTTTACCTACTCGAGGACGAGTAGAACTAAGCTTGGGGATGCTTGATATGTCTCCAACATATGCATAATTTCTGATGTTCCATGCTTATATTATACCAATTGCTATATGTTTTATTTACACTTTATATCATTTTTATGCATTTTCTGGGACTAACCTATTAACAAGATGCCACAGTGCCAGTTCCTGTTTTTTGCTGTTTTTGTATTTCAGAAAAGTTGTTCTGGAAATATTCTCAGAATTGGACGAAACAAAAGCCCATGGTCCTATTTTTCTGTCACGTACACGGAGTCCAAAGGAGACACGAAGGCGAGCCATTATCCACAAAAAGTTCCAGGGCCGCCGCCGTCAACCCTAAATCGGGAGGGTTCTGAAGCTCTTCCAGGCACCCTGCCGCATTGAGGAATCATCACCGGAGGGCTCTACATCGCCATGCCTGCCTCCGGAGTGATGTGTGAGTAGTTCATCCTTGGACTATGGGTCCATAGCAGTAGCTAGATGGTTGTCTTCTCCTCTTGGGCCATCATGTTTAGATCTTGTGAGATGCCTATCATGATCAAGATCATCTTATTGTAATGCTACATGTTGTGTTTGCTGGGATCCGATGATTGATACTATGTCAAGTTGATTATTAAATTATCATGTCTATGTTATTTATGATCTTGCATGCTTTCCGTTGCTTGTTGATACTCTGGCCAAGTTGATGCTTGTGACTCCAAGAGGGAGTATTTATGCTAGATAGTGGGTTCAGTCTCCATTTAATCTGGAACCGTGACAGAAAGTTTTAAGATTGTGGATGTGTTGTTGCCACTAGGGGTAAAACAACGATGCTTTGTCTAAGGATAATTGTGTTGCTTACATTATGCATTTTACTTAATGCAATAGTCTGTTGCTTGCAACTCAATACTGAAAGGGGTACGGATGTTAACCTGAAGGTGGACTATTTAGGCACAGATGTATGCTGGATAGCAGTTTGTGTACCATGTTGTAATGCACAATTAAATCTCATAGTAGACACTATAACTTGTACATGCATTATTATGCACTTTCAATATTGTCAATTGACTTGCTGTAATTTGTTTACCCAACATGTTAGTTATCTTTATGGAGAGACATCACTAGTGAACTGTGGACGCTGGTCCATTCTTTTACATATGATAATACAACCTATTACAATCATTGTTCTCTTTCATTCTCTGCAAACAAACATCATTTTCCACACTATACGTCTAATACTTTGTTTTCAGCAAGCCGATGAGATTGACAACCTCACTGTTAAGTTGGGGCAAAGTAGTTTGATTGTGTTGTGCAGGTTCCACATTGGCACCGGTATCCATGGTGTTGCGCCGCACTACACTTCTTCACCAACAACCTTCAGAAGTGTCTTTGATCTCCTACTGGTCCGATTAAACCTTGGTTTCGTACTGAGGGAAAACTTACTGCTACACTCATCATACGTTCCTCTTGGAGTCTCCCAACGAATGTGTGCCTTGCACGCATCAGTTGTATTTATCCGTGTAAAAGAATGGACCGGTGTCCACAGTTCACTAGAGGTGTCTCTCCATAAAGATAACTAACATGCTGGGTAAACAAATTACAGCTGAGCAATTGACAAAATATTGTCATCCATATATATGACATGATGATTACTATGATATTCATTTGGGCGTTACGATGAAATATATAGACCGTTATCTAACAACATCTATAACTAATAATCCAGCTCCAGGTTGTCATCCGAGTTCGCCATTGTTATTAAGTTGCAAGCAACAGATAATTGCATTAGGTAAAGTGCATAATGTAAACAAATGCATTCGACTTAACGGACGTACGTACCCTCAAGGTAAGCATCGGTTATTTTATCCCTAGTGGCAACAACACATCCACAACCTTAGAAGGGTCTGTCACTCTTCCAGATTACTGGAGACTAAACCCACTATCTAGCATAAATACTCACTCTTGGAGTTATAAGGATCTACTTGGCCAAAGCATATACTAGTAACCGAAAAGCATGCAACATAATAAATAACATATAAGATAGATTGATAATCATCTTGACATAGTATTCAATATTCATCGGATCCCAATAAACAGAACATGTAGCATTACAATTAGATGATCTTGATCATGATAGGCAGCTCACAAGATCCAAACATGATGGCATAAAGTGGAGGGATAACCATCTGGCTACTGCTATGGACCCATAGTCCAAGGATGAACTACTCACGCATCACTCCGGAGGCGAGCATGATGATGTACAGCCCTCCGGTGATGATTCCCCTCTCCGGCAGAGTGCCGGGAAGAGCTTCTGAACTCTCCCGAGCTAGGTTGACGACGGCGTCGTCTCTGGAACTTTTCGTGGATGGAGGCTCGGGTCCTTAGGGTTTTCACGTCGGGAGGAATAAATAGGCGAAAGAGTGGCGGCTGTGGGCACCTGAGGGGCCCACGCCATGCCACGGCGCGACAAGAGGTGGGGCCACGCCGCCATATGGCGTGGCCGCCTCCTGGCTCCCCTCCGTGTCTCCTCTGGACTCCGTGTACGTGTCGGGAAAATAGGCATCTGGGTTTTTGTTTTGTCCAATTCCGAGAATATTTCCAGAACAACTTTTCTGAAATACAAAAACAGCAGAAAACAGGAACTTGCACTGTGTCATCTTGTTAGAAACTACATAAAAATGATATGAAGTGTATATAAAACATGTAGCAATTGGTATAATATTAACATGAAACATCAGAAATTATAGATACGTTTGAGACGTATCATACCTCTTCGCTCTTGGGGGTGTATGGAAGTAGGAGCCTTAATTCCCTTCCTAATCTAAACGTTTTAAGGAGAAGGCCTTGCCGTTTGAACAAGTTTTACCATTTAATTCTGCATCGATTTCCAACAAAATTAGTCATAAAACGAGAGATTTAATGCACTATGAGCTGTTTTCTTCTTCCAATTGCTATTCACATAGGTCCCATAGATTTACAAACTATGCCTTATAAACTACGATGAAGGGAATACACGATTCAAAAAGGAGTAATTTATTTGTTAGCATGCTTTGAATGTAGTCTGTTAGGGTGTGTTTGGTAGCCCGGCTCCCCTCAGAAAATCTCCTCTCGCCGCGTTTTTTCTGTTTGGTAGCCCGGGTCGTGCCGCCACGCCCCTGCCCATCTCGCCCTGAAATGGGTCTCAGCCCTGCCCGCGAGAGAAGCTCAGATCGAGCTTCGCTACTCGGCAGGGCTGAGATCGCCCGGAAAACCCCCGCGTGCCTCGCACCTGCACCGAAAACAAACCGGGGTCAACAGCCCCCACGCTCATTTCCCCCCAAATCGCTCCTCTCTCACCCATCTCCTCTCCACCACGGCCGAGCCCTCCAAGCAACACCGCCGAGCGCCGCCGGCGAGCTCGTCCTCCCATTTCCCTTCCACGCGGGCTCGTCCTCCCGAGCGCCGCCGGCGAGCTCACCCTTGCTATCTCGTCGCCCAGCGCAGGGTCACCCTGCCCCGCCGCCCAGCACCACCCGAGAGCACAACGCCGCCCTAGAGTCGGCGCTCAGCGCCGCCGCGTTGCGTCCAGGCACCAAGCGCCGGAGACGAGAACCGCCGCCGCGTCCCGACGTTCACGTCCTCGCGGTGCTCTGCTGCGTGGCGCGTGAGCCCGTGCGCGTCGCCCCCGATGCCGCCGGCCGAGGAGCAGGTGGAGACGGGCCTGTTGACGCCGCGATCCAGTGCTGAGGCGCGCCGGACTTTCTCCGGCGCCGAACTCGGGGATTTCCGGCTGTCAAGGAGGTGTGCAATGGCGGCAGGACTTGATTGCGTTTTATTTTTCTGTCCAGGGACCTGATTGCGTTATATTCTCTGTTTGGCATGGTTCAACCCATACAAGCAACCAAACAATGTCTCCAATCAGCACAGCTGACCCCATACGGGCTACCAAACATAGCAACTAAAACGAATCTGTACCTAGTCAGCCCAGCTAGAGTGGGCCTGTATGAGACGAGATTGCCCATATGGGCTACCAAACACGCCCTTAGATCTGTGCTCTAGATGTTACTATACCAATGATAGTTCACCGTCGGCCACCAAACCGAGAGGAATAAGAGAAATGTGATAGTGTAACACCATGGACGCTTTAAATAGTCTGAGTGTGGCTCTAGAAAAAATCATGGATGTAGATAAAGTCGAGATCTACCACTACGTAAAGTTTCGACTGAAAAATTATAATGATCTGATCTACACAAAAATGATTAAACTGGCAAAATTTTGAATTTTTCGAACAGTTGACTGTTCTAGATCTAGATCTGAGCATTTGTCTTTTTTTCCCAGCCCAAAATACGAAGAATCTTTTAGTAAAAAATTGCACAAATGTGGATCTAAACATTATCAACGTGCAGGGTTTTTGTGAGAATTTTTCGAGACAACACAGTGGAGATTCAACTTTTTTGAAAAAATGGGCTACATGTAGCCCGAGCTACATATGAGGTTTTCGGGTAGGTGTCCCCCAGGAAAAAAAGATATTTGGTAAGTTTCACATGCTTTGTACTCTCTCCGTTTCAAATTACTTGATATACATTTATCCACATATATATGGATGTATGTAGACACTAAACAATACAAACACATATGTTTTTAAAACAACTACAAGTCCTCTAATTTTGAATAGAAGGAGTAATTATTACATCTCACATGTGAGTTGGTAAATAAGAAGGGTATTGAAGAAGACGTCAAATTACTAGAATTGTTCACATTTTACCAATTTCAGAGAATAGAGAAATGCGATAAAAGGGAACTCGGGAGGTCAATAAACATGAAAACACGCATGATCGAAATTCCAACTCACTCACTAGATAAATCAACTATGCAAACAATGGAGAAATTAAGCTAGATACATAGTTGACACACGTACGGTGGTGGCGGTGCCGCCACAATGAAGTTACATGTAGCTCGGGTCGCATGGGAGCACGTAGAAATCGGCCTCGGAGACGGCGGTGAGCGGCAACGTGAGGTTGAGGAGCTTTAGATGGTAGTACCCACGCGCCATCCTAAACTTGCCATTGCCGCCCACGATGTTGCGCTCCATGGTGCTTCGAATGCTAACAAAGGACCCCTCCATGGACAGCGTGCTCCCGGCGACGAATAGGATGGACGTGACAGTCATGTAATTTATTTGTTAGCATATGTAGATATTATTCTGTTAGATTTATGCTCTTGATGTCGCTGTTCGCCGTTCGTCATCGTCCGAGAGGAGTCACCGAAAGATAGGGGATGTGTGTTGTGAGGAGACAAATGATATACAATGGAAACACCATAGGCCCTCACGCTTTTTTTTTGGAGGTGTCCCCAGTAGAAAAGAAAAAAAAGGATATGTTATAAGTTACACAAGCTTTCTAATTATTACTACCTCCACTTTTAAAAGTAATACATATATTTATTCAAAAGTCAAGCAATGTAAAATTTCACCAAGATTTTAGAAAAAATTTACCAACAACTAAAATACTCTATGAACATCATATAAAAATATATATCATGATGAATCTAACGGTATTGATTTGGTATTGTAAATGTCAAATGGTGTGGACAGAGTTGTTCAGGTTGGCCTTTGGCCCGCCGTATTACAAGCACATTGGAAAGGACTAGGGATGGACATAAAGCTCCAAGTTCGGTAAGTTTAATGAGCGCTCGGTAACTCGACTCGTTTGAGCTCGGCTCGTTTTTTTAATGTACCGAGCGGAGAAACAACTTTATCTCGTTAACACTAATGAAATAAACAATCAAACTAACGAGTTTCACGAGCTACTCCTTAAACTCGTTATCAACATGCCAGTAGGTTGTAAATCTGTATCTTTTAAATACTTTTGCACACGGTAGGTGTTTGACAAATGTATGTCACCATAGTTTTGTAAGTATATCTATGTCTACAATCTTTTGCTCCTAACTGTTGCTTGATAGCTTGCTTAATTAGTTATTATTCTAATACATCTTCTTAACAAATTTAACGAGCTGCTCGCGATCGCTCGTGAACATATAACGAATCTGTCAATTTTTATATTTAGCTCGTTATTCTTAATAAACTTAGCGATCTGATCCTTATCAATTACGAGTCATAATGAGCCGAGGCTTAACGATTTGAGCAGCTCGTTAATCCAGACCTAGAAAGGACGTACTCCTGCCGCAGCTCATTTTCAAGGCATCCACACCACTAGAGTATTACATTGTACGGTCAACAATGGAACGCCCACTGCCGCAGCTTTGAGGATAATAAAAGGGAACTCAGCGGTCAACAATGGAGAAACAGGCGTCATCGAATTTCCAACTCACTCACCAGAAAATCGACTGTGCATACTGCGGAGAAATTAAGCAAGATACATAGCTGACAGCCTGACACACGGTAGTGCCGCCGCAAAGAAGTTACAAGTAGCTCGGGTCGCAAGGGAGCACAACATAGAAGTCGGCCTAGGAGACGGCGGTGAGCGGCGACGTGAGGTTGAGGCATAGGTGGATCCATAGGGTGGCCAGGGTGGGCCGTGGACCACCCTAGGATTTGTATTCTGCCCAACTATCATCACTACCTTAGAAAAAGTAAAAAAGCTCAACAGCAAGCGTTTCTTCCCGCTCATGCGATCCTTCCTCTATCCAGCCTTCCTCTAAGCCCCTAACCCTAGCGAGTACAAGAACAGGGAAGTCAGGCACTCGCTTGGCATCCCGACGGCCAGGGCTGGCAGCATTCATGTTCTTTGCATAGCCAGCTCTATGTAGCAGCAAATCCAGGTCTTCAGCATGCACCTTCATGTCTACAACAAGGCATAAGCCTCAGCTTTCTTTGAATTTTATATGGCACGTAGACTTATTTTATGCAACATCTAAACTTAATTGTGATTTCTAATATGTTTCATAAACCATAATGATATTGGTAAACTCTATTAGACTAATAATTATGTATACTTTATTTGTGAAAATTAAAATTTATGTTAAGGTGGACCACCCTGCTTCAAATAACTAGATCCGCCACTGGGTTGAGGAGCTTGAGATGGTAGTACCCGCGCGCCATCCTGAACTTGCCGTTGCCGCCCACGATGCTGCGCTCCATGGTGCCCGTAAAGCCAACAAAGGGGTCCTCCACGGACAGCGCGCTCCCGTTGTACTCGCCGGCGACGAACAGGATGTAAGCGACCGTCAGGTGGCCCTGCGAAACCGGCCCGTCGGCGACCCCCGTGGCAACGATGATGCCCTGGTACCGCGCCACGAGCGGCGAGTCCCGGCTCATGCCGGTGCGGAGCTCGTCGTCGAACACGGCCACCGAACCGAACGTCGCGTTGGCGCCGAAGGGGACGGTAGGATGGCGCCCTCCGTGGCTTTCGGCCCCGAGAACGTCTCGTGCATGTACAGGTGGATGTGCTTCAGCTTGTTCCCGGCGACGCCGGCCGCCGACGAGGCCGCTATAGCCAGGAGGACGAGGAGCAGCGAGGATATCGACGACATGGTGGGGTGCTGCTGTTGCTGCTGATCGGCTCGTGGCGCTGCCTTTGTAGGTAGGACTTGTCATCCTTAGAAGGCGACGTCCCAGCTGCAAAGGTCCTACGATCATGCGCTCCATAAAGAAACTGGAAGATAAGGCCACACGGAAAGCAATAATGCAGTGTGGACTAGTAGTAGAATCAAATTAAGCGCCTTCTAGGAAACCGGACCGGGATCCAGTGCCTTGCTGAAGGCGAGGCACGGCGTGCCTCGACCAACCACATCCACCGTCCAAGTCCGTCCAACTCAATCCAGGGTCAGCAGCAGTTCAACACCATCTACTCCACCTAACGCGCGACTCAGCCGAAAACTGTTCCCGGAAGCTCGTCATCTACAGCTCCGCCACTGGCGGACCCAGAGGGTGGGCCGGGTGGGCCGTGGCCCACCCAGATATTTTAAAAACATTTTTTTACATACTAATAATCAGAAGATTAGGACCTCATATGGCCCAATAAGCACAAATCATACTATTTTCCTGTACGAGAACGATAGGTACGTGATGTCTCAGTCTCACTCGACCCGTCCCCACAGTTCGCTCCATCGGCTGACGGCGCCGCCCCTGCCTCCCTTGCCGGCGGCCGGCCTCCCCTCGTCGCACTCCCCTGCGGGCTGCGGCACTACGACCTGCCTTCCCTCGCTTGCTTGTGTTAATCTCCTGTAAATTTGTAATTATCTCCAACTTATTTTGCTTTTTAATTGTCAAGGTGTACTGATATTTTCAAAATTTCCAAGTTAATTCTTAATTTTTGCTTGTGTTTGTTGTAATTGTACAATTGATTACGAAAAAATAGTGATATTGCGGCTCCTTATCGGAATCCTGAAGCAAAGACGGTTGCATCTTCTTCATCACCGTTGGTTTTTAATCATTAGATTTTAGGTTTTGTGCTCGCTTTGTTCATGTTTAAACTATTTGTATTCGAATCACACATATTTAAAACATATGTACCGAAATACTTACGGTATGATTATCTTATATTATTGTGAATCGATTTGCTATTTACCGGTTTCATTTAGCAAAAAAAGTCCGCAGCGCAAATTTTTTCAGAAGTGTGCCCACCCTCCGATTTTTTCCTGGGTCCGCCACTGCTCCGCTGCCGCCGACGCCGCCGTGGAGCCGTGGAGGAAGGGGAGTCCGCGGCAGCCGAAAGGAGGTAGTGTACCTGCACGGCGGAGAGGGAGGAGGGCCTCGCCGGACGGCAGGTTGTAGAACCGCCAGCGCCGGAAGATACGACGGCCGCGCCGCCGGGGAGGCGGGTGAAGAGAGCGAGCTACTCCCTCCGCTCCGCCTGCCATCCGACGCCTCAGTCGCCGCTGCAACGGCTGACGGCCCTTCCAACGCCCTCTTTTGCCCCTCCTATGATTCCCTCTGACCTCTTCCACCGTTAGCCCCGAGCCCAGCAGCAATTTCGAGTCCAATTTCTTCGGGCAGAGAACAAGCAGGCATAACATGCGTTCAGTTAACACAATATGCTGCAGTTCATCGAAGAACAGCAGTTCGGCAAAACAGCAGTACAACGGGAATTGAAGCTCACTTCTTGCTTTACTTAATCCATTCTTGTTGCTCGCCCATCATTGTCTCGCTGTTGTAAATTGTACAGCTTGTACTGCTAATTGGAAAATGATTTGGAGTGCAGAAAAATTAAGACTGGACCTTGACTACACACATAATCTGTCAAATTGAAGAGCACAAATCGTATAGAAATTCTTCCCCGGGCAACCTCCTATGGGCATCCTCTGTCAAATTAAGACTAAACCGCTGGGCATCCTCCCCTTCCGGAGCTGTCGACCTGTCGTGGCGCTTCCGGCCGGCGTCGACGGTTCTCCGCCCTGCCGCCCGGTGCAGCCGGCCTCCATCTCCGCCCTGCAGGTCCACTTCGCCATGTACGTGGCGGCGAAATCCTCTTCCTCCACGGCGGCGCTGGCGGGAGTGGACAAGCTGCAGACGACGAACTCCCGCGAAGGCGCGAACAATTTTTCCCTGGCCGCGATTTTCCTTTGCCGTTTCTGAATTCTTTCCCCGTGCGTGAGTTGCGTTTGACTGTGAACTTCTGTTGCCCCTTGATTAAAGTTGGACGGTGGATATGGGGCTCAAGGCACGCTGTGCCTCGCCTTGAGAGGCACTGGATCTCAGTCCCAGGAAACCGTAATCTAGTCGTAGTAGATATGAGTGGCCAGCTCATTTTCAAGATCATTTGACTTCCAGTTGTGTGGATGCCCTGGAAGAGAAAAGAAAATACCATTGCGCGGTTCTTCCAGTCGTGGGACTCATGTCCGGCCTCGGGGTGCTCCCCGCGTACGGTTGTGACCGATGAGCCGCCTTCTATCGTCTCGCCAGGCGACGCGTCTTGCGAGGTGGTGGAGGATGAAGAGCAGTGCATTGCCGAGCTTGGAGCGGGATCTACCCTATTATCCGCGCTTAGGGTGAGATCGTTGCTGAGAAGGTGGACGCGCATCAGTTTGTGAAGGACTTTGTCTCGCCAGTGCAGGCTGGACCTGGGCAGCAGGATATGGAGGTCGGTGCAGCTCTGTGCCCCTTGTCGGGCTTCTTAGACCGGATCACGGTGCCACTTGCAGCCACTGTATTGGGCACGCCGGCCACGCCGTTGGTCCACGAGAGGGAGGTGGAGGCGCCGTCTGTGTGGAGGAGCGAGAGACTCGCCAAGCTGCATCCGAAAGGCGCCAACATCGAGCAGCTGGCCAGGGAGACCGTGGCGCGCCGTCTCGGCTCGTTGACCGAGGAGGCCGACACCACGGGGCGCCGGCGAGAGGACTTCTTGGCCTTGTTAGATGTCTCGGACCGGCCCTTCTCTGACCAGGAGGTGGCGGCCATTGACGACCTCGTCCTCACCGTGAACAAGACAAAGAAGAAGAAGAAGAAGACGTCAGGGACCAGGATGGTGCGGCAGATGCCGCCGGGGGAGGCCTAGATGATGAAGTTTCTGATGCTTGGACACTCCTCCTTGCAAATGCTGAGAGGAGGTGTTTTTGTGTCTGTGGGGCACATGGAGAACGGTGCGTTGCTGATCAAAGTTGTCTATTGTCATGGCGAGCACTTATGGGTTCTTCATACGAGGCTAGGAGAGCGAATGGCGAAACCATCATCCACTTGATTTGGCGGACAGGGAAGGAGAGGAGCCAAAGTGTCGTGGCGGTATCACGGCAGTTGCCATATGTATGGCTAAGATGTGGGGCCGATGGACGCTGATGGATCCGGAGAGGGTTTGCGCGCTAAGCAGCACGCACGGAAGAACACACAAAACCAAGAACACACCGATCTACCCAGGTTCGGGGCCCTCGTGTGGAGGTAACACCACTACTCCTGCCTATCTCTCTCTGTATATCTCGATGTCTCACAAGTACAAAGTGCTCATCGAGCTGTATGATCCAACAATGGTGAAGCACCCAAGGAAGAAGATGAAGCTAGGGGGGGGGGGGGGGAATGAGTCTCAGGGCATCGTCCCTCACGCAGGAGGGGGTGACTGATACGTCCAAAACGTATCTACTTTCCCGAACACTTTTGCTGTTGTTTTACCTCTAATTTGTGTGTTTTGAATACAACTAACACGGACTAACGTTGTTTTCAGCAGAATTGCCATGGTGTCTTATTTTTGTACAGAAAGTCAACTTTCGAAAAAATCCGTGGAAATAATTGCAAAGCCCCTATTTTACGAAGAGACACACGGAGCCAGAAGGGCAGACGAAGGGGGCAGCGACCCGCCCTCCCCACATGGCGTCGCGGTGGCCCTGGGCCGCGCCACCCTATGGGGAGGCCGACTCGGCCATGTCCCCGAGTCCCCCTCTGGAGTACTTAACCCCCTTGACCTAAAAACGACGGGAGGTTCGACCATAATTCCAAAAAACCTCCAGAACACCGCCGTCATCGAAAACCCTATTTCGGGACCAGAAACTCCGTTCTGGCACTTCGCCGGGACGGGGAATTGGAGGAGATCATCGCCATCATCATCACCGACGCCTCTCCATCGACCATCCATGATTCCCCCATCCATGTGTGAGTAATTCCCGCTGTAGGCTGAAGGGCATGGAAGGGATTGGATGAGATCATTCATGTAATAGCTATAAGATTGTTAGGGCATGGTGCCTAGTATCCATTGTTAGTACTTTATTGACATTGTTGCAACTTGTTATGCTTAATGCTTGTCACTAGGGTCCGAGTGCCATGATTTCAGATCTGAACATGTTATTGATTCATGATGATATTCATTGTTTTAAGATCGTACCTGCAAGTTGCATACACATATTGTTGTCCGGAACCCGAGGCTCCAAAGTGACAGAAATTGGGACAACCGGAGGGGATGGCTGTGATGTGAGGATTACATGTGTTCACGGAGTGTTAATGCTTTGCTCCGGTACTTATTAAAATGAGTACCTTAATTACCAGTAGATTTCCTTGAGGCCCCGCTGCAAACGGGCTGGTAGGACAGAAGATGTTGTGCAAGTTTCTCATTGCGAGCACGTACGACTAAATACGGAACACATGCCTATGGTTACTTAGTACTTGGATACCGTATTATTATTTATCTGCAAATGTCTTTTCTTGATTATTACATGAATCATCTTATCCATGCAGCGCCCGTTCATCCATCCCTATGCCTACAGTATTTTAATCCTGCTGTCTACTATAATCATTAATGCTGTCTTTATTACACTGCTGCTATTATTTCACTACTGCTACTGCTTTAAAACTGTTGCTACTGATAATCTGTGTCGAGCAAGTCTATTTCCAGGTGCAGCTGAATTGATAACTCCGCTGTTAAGGCTTATAAATATTCTTTGGCTCCCCTTGTGTCGAATCAATAAATTTGGGTTTTACTTCCCTCGAAGACTGTTGTGATCCCCTATACTTGTGGGTCATCAAGACTATTTTCTGGCGCCGTTGCCGGGGAGCATAGCTTTATTTGTAAGCTCACCTGATATTGATATTGTTCACTGCAACCACTTCATCATGGGTAAGGCTCCTATTGAGAAAAGGTACGACTCTGAGTACCTCTGCTGCTCTTGATTCACCATCTGTGATGAGTCAACTTGTTACACCACCACAAGCTTCACGTGTTGGTACTACTACTGAATCTGAAGTTACTTCTGAAATTTTTGATGATGCTTCAACTGTGCTTGATGAGAGTATTCCATTAGATCCTCTTTTAGATGCTGTTATTGCTAAGTCTAAACAACTTGAAAATGATGAAACACCTAATGAAAACTCTTTACACCTGTTAGTTCACCTGAGTCTGTGGAACACTCTAGTGATGATCTTGATGACACTTATGTGGAAATTGATGATGACTTTATTGATTAATGTCATGCTACTACTAGTGCAAGTGGTATTAAAAGCGTTCTTGCACAACATGCTGTAAGATATAAACTGTCTCCTGATCCTAAGTTTGCCACCTCCCCCATAAATATTAAAGATAAGGATTATAATTTCTCTCTTGATTTATCTCATATATCTATTGTTGAGAAAACACCTTTTCGTGGTACTGAAAAAGAAAGTGATGTAGAGCACATGAATGAGCTCTCTACTTTGAGTAGCTTGTTTTCTGATGATATCAAGAAGCGTAGTTATTTTGTTGCTAAATTTTTTCCTTTCTCATTAAAAGATGATGCTAAAACTTGGTATAATAATTTGCCTCCTGATTCTATTGATAGTCCTACTGGCTTGCTTACTGTTTTCTTCTAGAAATATTTTCCTGCTAGTGCTCAGCATGTTGCTATGCAGAAAATTTATAATTTTAATCAGGATGATGGAGAGAAACTGCCTGAAGCTTGGGCAAGGTTTTGCTCTTTGATTAGGGCTCGGCCTGGGCATGATTTGGAAAAGCATGACCTTCTGGATATATTTTATAGTGGACTAACCATTGAATCTAGGGCATACTTGGATAGTTTTGCCGGTTGTGTTTTCAGGAAAAGAACCCCAGACGAAGCTGAAGAATTAATGGCTAAAATAAGCCAAAACCATGATGATTGGGCTACACCTGAACCAACTCCAACTCCAATATTGAAGAAGGGGGTATGATTGAATTAAATGATGAGGAGATGAGGGAAGCCAAGAAATCTTTTAAGGAGAAGGCTATTAAATCCGAAGATGTGAAGAATCTACCACCTATAGAAGATTTATGTAAGCCAATTCCCCATTCATCTACAATTGAGGTACACTCTCTTCAACGCTTTAATGAAGGAGACATTCCTTACTCTAAACCTCCTGATCAATGCTTAGATGAATTTGATAATTATGTTGTTAAGCAAGATAACTTTAATATGAGAGTGGAGAATCATTTAATGGAAAATTCTCAAGCTATTAGTAAGTTGTATGATATTGTGGAGAGAACCTCCAATGATGTTAAGATGCTTATTAAACATTTTCATATGGTTCAAACTCAAATTGATCAACTTACTAAAGTGCAAAATGACATGTTAGTTAATACTTCCAAAGAAAAAGAGAAACATGCTTATGAAGTAACAACTAGGGGTGGTGTTTCCACTCAGGATCCTTTATATCCTGAGGGGCATCCCAAAAGAGTTGAACAAGATTCTCAACAAACTAAAGAAACTAGTGCTCCTTCTAAGAAAAAGAAGAAGAAACATAAAACTGTTGTCAAATCTTCTGAACCTGCTAATGATCCTAATAGTATATCCATTTCTGATGCTGAAACTGAAAGTGGTAATGAACATGACAATGATAATGATAAGAATGATGCTTTGATACGTCCATTTTGCATCACTATTTTATATCATAATTTACTGTTATTCATTGATATATTTCATATTTAGAGATGATACTTATGTTATTTTACCTGTTTTGCATGTTTCATCATTATTGGAGGATTATTCACCGGAGTCAGGATTCTGCTGGAAAAAGCATCGTCAAGATACGATATTTCTGGAGTTCAACAATTTGAGGAAAACATACAAAAGCTTCTATTTTGTCAGATGATGGAGGGAGCCAAAAGGGGAGACCAAGGTGGGCCACCGTGGGCCCTCCCCACACGGTGGCGCGGCCCCTATGCTGCCGCGCCACCATATGGGGAGGAGGCCCAGGCCCACCTCAGCCATCGCCCTTCGCGTACTTCATCATCCAGAAACCCTAAGACTCGGAGGATCATCGAGGATAGACAGCGCCGCCTCCTCGAGGCGGAAAACACCAGAGAGAGAAAAGCTCTCCGGCAGGGAGAAATCTGCCGGGGAAATTCCTTCCCAGAGGGGGGAAATCGTCGCCATCGTCACCGTCATCGAGCTAGACTTCATTGGGATCATCATCACAATCATCTCCACCGCCGACACCGTCATCTCCACTGCTCCACTCCGTTCCGCTGTAACATCTAGGGTTGAATCTTGTGTATTTCATAGGGGAAACTTTCCCGGTGTTGATTACTCCTTGTGGTTGATGCTATTGAGTGAAACTGTTGAATTAAGGTTTATGTCCAGATTGTTATTCATCATTATATCACCTCTGATCATGATCCATATGATGTCTTGTGAGTAGTTCGTTTAGTTCTTGAGGACATGGGTGAAGTCTAAATGTTAGTAGTGAATTATGTTGAGTAATATTTAATGGTTTGATATTTAAGTTGTGGTGTTATTCTTCTAGTGGTGTCATGTGAACGTCGACTACATGACACTTCACCTTTTATGGCCTAGGGGAATGCATTGTGTATTGTTTGCTAATTGTGGGGTTGCCGGAGTGACAGCAACCTGAACCCCCGTTGGTATATCGATGCATGAGGGATAGCAGGATCTCAGAGTTTAAGGCTGTGGTTAGATTTATCTTAATTACTTTCTTGTATTTGCGGATGCTTGCAGGGGGTATAATCACAAGTATGTATTAGTCCTAGGAAGGGCGGTGCATTAGCATAGGTTCACCCACACAATACTTATCAAAACAATGAAGATTAATCAACTACATGAAGCGAAAACACTAGACTAAATTCCCGTGTGTCCTCAAGAACGTTGGTCATCATAAGTAAACAAACCGGCTTGTCCTTTGCTATAGAAAGGATTGGGCCACTCGCTGCAATTATTATTTCCGCATTTTACTTACTTGTATTTTATTTATCTGCTATATAAAAAATCCCTAAAAACTTGTCTGTGAGCATTTATAGTGAATCCTTCATCGAAACTGCTTGTCAACACCTTCTGCTCCTCGTTGGGTTCGACACTCTTATTTATCGAAAGTACTACGATACACCCCTATACTTGTGGGTTATCATGCTTCTGATAAAGTAGAGGTTGAGGAGGAACCAGAAAAGCATGCTAAAAATAAAAAATACACTAAAGAAGATTTCATTGCTAAGAAACATGGTAATGAAAGAGAACCCTGGGTTCAAAAGCAAATGCCTTTTCCTGTTAAGAAGCTCAAATCAAAGGAAGAGGAACACTATAATAAATTTTGTGATTGGATGAAACCTTTGTTCTTGCAAATCCCTTTGACTGATGCCATTAAATTGCCTCCTTATTCGAAGTATATGAAAGATATCATTTCTAACAAAAGGAAAATTCCCAATGAGGAGATTTCCACTATGCTTGCTAATTACTCTTTCAATGGCAAGGTTCCAAAGAAGCTGGGAGATCCAGGTATACCAACTATTCCTTGTTCCATCAAGAATAATTATGTTAGAAATGCTCTATGTGATTTGGGAGCAGGAGTTAGTGTTATGCCTTTCTCTCTTTATATGAGACTTTATTTAGATAAATTGATACCAACTGATATATCTTTGCAAATGGCTGATAAATCTACTGCTGTTCCTGTTGGCATTTGTGAAGATGTCCCTGTTCAAGTTGCTAATAACTGTCTAATCTTGACTGATTTTGTTGTGCTTGAAATGCCTGAAGATGATAATATGTCTATTATTCTTGGGAGACCTTTTCTTAATACTGCAGGTGCTGTTATTGATTGCAACAAAGGAAAAGTAACTTTTAATGTGAATGACAATGAGCATACTATTTATTTCCCCAAGAAAATTGATAAAGTACCTGGAGTAATACAATTTCTAATTTGAGAGCTATCAAAGTGGGAAGTATTGATTGCCCTATATATGATCATCAAGAGGGATATCAAAATATTATGATTGGGTCCATATCAATACAATTCAAGGTAACATGATTGTTTTATGAGGTTTAATTCTTCTTATGTCATATAAAATTTATTTTGTGGCAAGACTTGATCAACCTTGTTGACAAATACATTTTAAATGCATGAAGGAACTAAACAACATTCCCCTTTCCATCTCTGTTTTACCTACTGCAATGTTGCTTAGTTTAAAAAGGTTTAGCTGAGTTTGATTTTTGAAATCATTTTTCTGCCTGAATTCTATTATCTTAAGCACCAGAAATTATCCAAATTGGAAGTTTTAAAAAATTTATAAAAATTATACCACTGGTCTTATTTTTCACATGCAACGTGGGAGTGCCTGCAGCTGACCAGGGGGACCCACCATGCCAGCTCCCCACATGGTGGCGCGGCCAGGCATGTGGGCGCGCCATGGTATGGGGAGGGCGCCACCTGGCCCTCCACTCACTCAGCCACCTACCACCTCACTCACTCTCACGAAAAAACACTCCACCATTGTTCAAACCCGAGTTCTTGCTGTTCTTGCTCGCGATTTTCGATCTCTTTGCTCAGCCCATCTTTGCTGCCCATCTTTGATCCTAGTGATGAGAAGCTAACCCCTTTCAGGCTCGACCTTACTGCTATGAAAGATCATAAATTTGTTACAGCTAGATCTCGTGTAGGAAGTCTTGTCTATAGAGTTTTGTTCACTGACGGGGACGGAAGGAAAGTTCCTTTGCCCTAGGCCAATTTGTTTTGTATTCGCAGGAGGCCGTGGTCGCGCTCCAAGGAGGAGTTGGACGAGCAGCTGAGGCTGCGTGGCTTTCACCAGTAGCACGACTCCGAGGACACCGCGCCCACTGACGGCTATACCGTCACCTACCCCGGTGCGTCCTCCAGCTCGCACCAGGACGAGGATCCTTCTTGGTCGTACTATGGAGGCGCTACCTCATGGGCGCCGTGGGGTTGATCTCCACTTAGGCCAAAAGTCTAAGCTTGGGGGAGGTATACCGACATCACATTCATTTACATATCATATCCTGTCGGTACTTTGTATATCCATGTTTCGATTTTCTTTTCTTTCTTTTTGGTTGTTCGTTGTTTATTTCCGCCTTCGAAAAACACAAAAGACCAAAAATATTTCTGTTGTTTCTCTTCACTTATTTCTTTAGTATCTAGTATTAGTTTTCTTAATTGTTTAATTTCGGGTTTGTTATTCATAAAAATCCAAAAATATTTTGCCTTGTTTGCTTGTTTCCTTTTGTTCTTGTTTTAATTTCGAAAACAACAAAAATATTTGTCGTTCTTCTTCGGTTTTGTAAAGCTTGCTGTAGAGCTCAGCGGTCTCCAGTGGTTCCATGGAGCTTGGTTTTCATTTCATATTATTCGAGCCACACAAGTGAAAAGCAATAATGACGATCTACGACAATTTGAGTTGGGTGAGAGGCTGGTATGAACTCTATTTGTTTTCATTTTTGTACATATACTCATCCATGTGAGCATGCTTAGTTGGTTCATGTGAGGTATATGTCATTTAATGGATGCTTAGTAGTTCATGTTCTCTTATGATTAGTTCCAATTTATTAATAGTGAGTGGCATGTCATAGATGTTTGCTTGTATTGTTCTATTCATAAATAGGTATGACGTTGTGGTATCCTCCTCTGAATAATTCATTTGAATTGACTTGGCACATGCTCACGCATGCATACGACTGAAAACAAAAAGTCGATAAGCCTCGATGATTTACTTTGCCTCAGAATACTTGTATCACTTTTATACCCCCATTAATTTTATTTTGTCGCAAGCATGATTATGACAGTTATTGCTCTCTTGATTGTTGCTTCCCAGTCTATTGCTAGCCTCCCTTGTACTGAGCGGGAATGCTGCTCGTGCTTCCAAATCCCTGAAAACCAAGTTATTCCAAAGCGTCCACCATAAATACCTATGCATGGCATTTCAAACCATTCAAGTAAATTTTCATGTGCTACCTTTAAAACCTTCAAATTACTTCTCATTTTGTGACACTGTTTTTAGCTCATGAGGAAGTAGTAGTAGGGTTTGTTATCTTCCATACTAAATTAAGTACCCCGACTTGCATGCTTCATCTGCTTGTCAGTAATTTTGCAAAGAGCTGGTTAGGCCATTATAACATTCGAAAAGTAAATTTCAAAATAGGCACTCCTCCATGGTATGTGATTGTTGGTAGGCACCCGAGGATTCAGTTAACCATGGTTTGTGTAAGCAAAGGTTGGGAGGAGTGTCAAACAATATATAAAGTGCATGCTATAAATGCTTAATATCAACATTTCGGAACCGCTCTCAACTTGTTTAGTATGGAAGATAATAAGAACTCTATTGCCATTCGTTGACAGGAACAACCACCTCCCAAAACAATTTTATTTCTGTTTAAAAAATAAAAAGCTCTAGCACATGATAATCCCTGCTTCTCTCTGCGAAGGACCAATCTTTTACTTTTATGTTGAGTCACCATCTTTTTTTAAGCACCTTCTCGAGAGCATAATTGTCATTCTTAGTGTAATGTGCTTGTCCCAGAATGCGGTTAACTGTGGTATAACTTTGATGCTTTAATCTTTGATAATCTTTACTTCTAGTCTTCCCTTGAACTTCAGAGGTGCCTAGACATTTATGTTTTGCTGTACAAATACGGGCAAGCGAGATACCACCTTATCATATCTTATTAAGAGCATTGCAATCCTGCTAATAGATATGTTTCATGTTGCTTATTATTAGTATGTTGGTATATGTTCATGATTGACATAACTATCAGGTGACATTACTTGCATGTATCTTATTATGAATTGCCTAAGCACTTGTCCATATAGTGAGAATATTTATATCATATGAAGCAAATGTGTTCTCGAAAGTTCTTTTATCGCACTCAGTTGTTAACTGAATTGCTTGAGGACAAGCAATAAGCTAAGCTTGGGGGAGTTGATACGTCCAAAACGTATCTACTTTCCCGAACACTTTTGCTGTTGTTTTACCTCTAATTTGTGTGTTTTGAATACAACTAACACGGACTAACGCTGTTTTCAGCAGAATTGCCCTGGTGTCTTATTTTTGTGCAGAAAGTCAACTTTCGAGAAAATCCGTGAAAATAATTGCAAAGCCCCTATTTTACGAAGAGACCCACGGAGCCAGAAGGGCAGACGGAGGGGGGCAGCGAGACGCCCTCCCCACATGGCGGCGCGGTGGGCCCTGGGCCGCGCCACCCTATGGGGAGGCCAACTCGGCCACGTCCCCGAGTCCCCCTCTGGAGTACTTAACCCCCTTGACCTAAAAACGATGGGAGGTTCGACCATAATTTCAAAAAACCTCCAGAACGCCGCCGCCATAGAAAACCCTATTTCGGGACCAGAAACTCCGTTCTGGCACTTCGCCGGGATGGGGAATTGGAGGAGATCATCGCCATCATCATCACCAACGCCTCTCCATCGACCATCCATGATTCCCCCATCCATGTGTGAGTAATTCCCGCTGTAGGCTGAAGGGGATGGAAGGGATTGGATGAGATCATTCATGTAATAGCTATAAGATTGTTAGGGCATGGTGCCTAGTATCCGTTGTTAGTACTTTATTGACATTGTTGGAACTTGTTATGCTTAATGCTTGTCACTAGGGCCCGAGTGCCATGATTTCAGATCTGAACATGTTATTGATTCATGATGATATTCATTGTTTTAAGATCTTACCTGCAAGTTGCATACACATATTGTTGTCCGGAACCCGAGGCCCCAAAGTGACAGATATTGGGACAACCGGATGGGGTGGCTGTGATGTGAGGATTACATGTGTTCACGGAGTGTTAATGCTTTGCTCCGGTACTTTATTAAAAGGAGTACCTTAATTACCAGTAGATTTCCTTGAGGCCCCGCTGCAAACGGGCTGGTAGGACAGAAGATGTTGTGCAAGTTTCTCATTGCGAGCACGTACGACTAAATACGGAACACATGTCTATGGTTACTTAGTACTTGGATACCGTATTATTATTTATCTGTAAATGCCTTGTCTTGATTATTACATAAATCATCTTATCCATGCAGCGCCCGTTCATCCATTCCTATGCCTACAGTATTTTAATCCTGCTGTCTATTATAATCATTACTGCTGTCTTTATTACACTGCTGCTATTATTTCACTATTGTTACTGTTTTAAAACTGTTGCTACTGATAATCTGTGTCGAGCAAGTCTATTTTTAGGTGCAGCTGAATTGACAACTCCGCTGTTAAGGCTTATTAATATTCTTTAGCTCCCCTTGTGTCGAATCAATAAATTTGGGTTTTACTTCCCTCGAAGACTGTTGCGATCCCCTATACTTGTGGGTCATCAGTGATGCCCTATTTAAAGGCTAACCGAGTTACGGTAATGCCCCTGAGGGTGCACTGTAGCCACGTCAACGATGTGTCATGATGACACTCCTGTCAAGGACAAGACATGGCCTGCCCATCCCCTGCAGCCAACGGTACAGCTAGAATGTATCCTACTGTAGGGACAAGACATGGCTTGCCCATCCCTAACCTCGTAGCCTTTTCCCCGGAAGCTCCGGAGTCAGCGGTCAGGTACACGCTTTCCCGCCGTTCTCGCAGCACGCTCCCCTGACATTTTCCGTGTCAGGCGCTTCCGTGCCAGACGGGACGTGACAGCAGCATTGACTCCGTAGCCGACACTACGCTCCTATGCTACTTTAACCCGGCATGGATATGTCGGGTTCTCCTTGGTTCTAACCCGGCTTGGCTATGCCGGACACTCTTCTTGAGTTAACCCGGCATGGATATGTCGGATACCTTGCCTCGGCGTAGGCTCCTTGCCTGCACATAAGAACAACTTGGCAGTACCGACATTACTATGTCGGTAAGGTTATGTCGGACGAACTTATTTCGGACCAACTATATCAGTTAATACATACTGGCCACTCCGGACCTGTTTACCTCGGTCACTTCCGTACCTTGATCCACATTTGGATATACTTTACACCATACCATAAACCTACCTGGGGGTAGCCCCCCGACACAAAGGACCCTACGCAATGTGGCAATCTCGCCTTTGGAGGTGGCGGCTTTGGTGCGGGAGGAGTTGACGGTGCGGGCTTTCGCCACACACAAGATCCTGGAGAGTAGTTTTTGTTGTTTTTAGCTTGCGAAGGAATTTTTTCACTAGCTCGAAATTATGTACATAACACTCTATTCTATCTAATCGGATGATGGATACGACCATATTAAACCTCAAAAAGCTCCAACTTTGCAGATTTCGTGCAAGTTTTATCCATCGATCAGGAAGTTGTAATTGCTCCAATTTATTTAACTTATGTGCAGATGGCACGTTCCTGCTCTAAAATTGTGTATCCTATGTACTACACGAGTGGTAAAAATAACAGTATTGCACTGCACGAATGAAGCTACAACGGCTGATACCGTTGAAGTGAATCCATCCAATAAATTAAAAGCTGTACATTTCCCTAGTACTCAATTTCCCAATTATTTTCGTAGAATCTTTCATAGATTTTTATTTTAAGGCTAAAAGAGTTTCATTCATATAGGTGAACATCACGGTGACATGCAAGGACAAAGCCTTACTAGCATCTCCACTCGGGGCGCCTAAAGCGCCCTCCAAAGCATTTTTGGGGCCTTTTGGACTTTTGGACCCAAAAAATCTCACACTCGGATCGCCCAAATTAATGTTGGTCCGCAAATCTGTCCGGCACACCCCAACCACGCACCCTAGCCCAAGGGTCTCCTCAGGCGGTGCCGGACACAACTTTTCCATCCGGGCAGAGTGCAAAGTCACACGCGTCAGTCATGGGCGGCCTCTCTCTCCTCATCCCTCATCTTTCCACCTACCACATCCTCCCTCTCCTCATACTCTCTTCGCGCCGCTCCTTCGTTCTGGCCGCCGTCTCCATCGTCGAGTGGGACTCCGGCCGCTCCTCTCGCGCGACTCGTCCTCGTCCTCGTCGGCCTCCTCCTGCGACTCCAGCAGCAGGAACGTGTGCCGCCCGCCGCCACCCTTGCGCTCCGCGCCCGTGGCGAGCCTCCTCCACCTCATCTCCACCAAGCACCCCGCCGACAGCAGGAACGGCGCAGCGACCGCACCACCGAGGCACCGGCAGCAGCAGCCACTCCTGACCTGCGTCTCCACCTTGTCCTCCGCTTCCTCGTCCGACTCCGGCAAGAACTCCCGCGCGCCATGGCATCCACGTGGCCTCGTCCGCCCTCGCCCCGCCGTGGCCGCCGAGAGCCCGCGTGTCAGAGCGTCCGGGCGCGTGGTGTTCCGTGGACGGCCATCCAGACGAGGTGGAGACGCGGGTGGTCGGGGAGGGAGCGGGGTGTCAGGCCGTACAGGAGGTAGCTCCGTCTCGAGGTCGGCGCGCATGTGTGCATGAACGGCGCCGACGCCCACCGCGACACGCCTGTGCGCGTGTCCACGCCTCCGGCGTTCGCGAACAGCCGCAACAGCTCCATCTCGTCGGCGACGGACTGGAAGGTTCACGCGAGGCACGCGCCCTGGAAGGCCTCTAGGGCGGTGTGGCCTGGGCCGCGACGGAGCGAGAAGCCGCCGGTGGTCTTCTTCCTGGGCGACGCGGAGGAGGTGAGCACGGAGGACAAGTACGGGGAGGGAGATGGTGGAGAGGTTGCAGAGGTGGGCCCCGGTGCGCGTTTGGGGTGTGCGACTTGGAGACGTGGTTTTTTGTGGCCGTCCAAACGAATTTTGCTCTCTATTTTTGTCCGGCACGCCCCAAATCACGTAAATCCGGACATAATTTTTGTGTCCATTGAGCGGTGCGAGTGGAGATGCTTCCAGATCGAATCAACAAAAATCTAAACTGGAAACACATTGTTCCAGATCGAATCAACACCTAATCACCGCACGTAGGCGGCACATTCATGTGCAAATTTGTTCCGTACTCGTTTAGCTAAGACCCATGTCGCATACAGCTCCTGAATTCATGAAAGACACCTCTCAAGTACGACAAATTATCATTATCACTTTGTATTGATTTCACTACTGAAGCACGGTCCATTTCAAAAATAACCGGAACAGAATCTAGGTTATATGCTAAAGCCATTGCTACAGCTTATTCAGCGTTTCTGCGGGTTTAAAGAGCTTTTCCGATCGCCACGGTCGTTTGACTCAGCTTTATCAGACTAGCCATAGTGAAGAGTATCATATAGTGGTATCATGAATATGATACTAATTTATGTTACTACCTCCATTATGGGTAGTAACATATTTGTGGTATCATATACTGCATCATTAATTAGGTTGTAGACTCATCATGTTTTGGAATGCGTTATGTTACGATATCTACCTATGATACCACCATCATCTCTTTCATCATTAATTACAATGCCACATCATCTTTTTGCCAATATGGCATGCATGATACTAACTATGATACCACCACTATGGCTAGTCTCAGGCTCGAGACTATTCTCCATTTATTGCGATTTTTTCTAGATATAAATGTCTGGTTGACTATTGTTTAGCCGTGGATTGGAGCTTCTTCTGGGTATCTGTTTGTGCCTTCTCGGCAGGAAGACGCAGAAGTTAGGCAAAGAAAAGAAGCGAGCGTTGAATCGAGCGACAAGCGAGAAGAGGATGAGAGAGATTTGGTGATGTTTGGTTACATTATTTATGGTCTTTTGGACTTAGGCTAAATAGGTGTTTTTCGATGTTGCCTGGACAATGTTGTGTGGTGGTATACGTGAAAATACAAAATCAAAAACACATATTAGTTGAATTTATACCATATACGCAAAAATGGAAAAAGAAAAAACTAACCAAACAGAGGAGAATAGGCGCTGGTGGCGCAACCGAACGCTCGATTGATCCAGCAAAGCGAAGCGAGCCTCAACGAGCGAAGCGACGCACCCTGGTCGTGCTAGCAACCCATGTCCCTCTGTGTGGAGCCCACGACGCCAGGTCAGCTGAGATAACTTCCAGCCTTTTCTCCTTTGTGTTTTCTTAGTAGACGAGCAGGAAACAGCCAAACTCGTATACATATATGAAAATGCATACATATGATTTATTAATTTACAAAAATTCAAGTAGGGCGTCCTATCGGGCCCTAAGGGAAGTTCCGCCCCTGCCGATATGGATGCTAAAACTGTGTGTGAAGGGCCAAAATTAAACCTTATGAGTTTGTCCGATCTGTACTAGTACAATGGACCCGCATATGTGTGTTGTATATTTTATTTCGAATCTATACAATGTTATTTAGATTATACTAGGAGATGAGGTGAATTAGAGGTGAGGAGAAGTAGAAGGCACCTAGTCAGGATGCAGGTGGACACGGATTCCGTCAGTCCGCTTTGTCCGCGCCGCTTCAGGGCCCAAAACGGCCAAGCGGATGGGCCGTGAAAAGTTGGCGGCTTTGGCGGAAAACATCTGCTTGTACACTGCAGTCCGTGGCCGCCTCGCAGTCAACGCCAGCTCCTGGCCGCTTGGCCGCCTGGATCCTCGAACGCCGACTGGCCCCTGCAAGCCCCATCGACGGCGGCGGATGGCAGCGACCGACGCCACCGGCCCCCAGCACCACCTAGGACTCGCCGCCCTTCCTGTCCCCCAGCGCCACCAGGCGGCTGCGAGGAAGACCGCTCAGCTCGCTCCCCGACGACCTCCTCCGCCGCATCCTCCGCTGGGAACGCCTCTGGGCCGGCATCCCCGAGATCTGGTACCCCAGCCCCGTCGTTCCAGGCCGAGTCCATGCCGCCCTCGCCGCGTACGCCGCGCACGCCGGCGCGCCAATCCACGGCATCCACGTCAGGACCCTCGGCTCCCACGCCGACTCCACCGCGGGTGGCTCCGCCTGGCTGCGTGCCACCTGTCCGGCGAGCTCTCGGTCGTCAATGAAGCACCGTTGGACGGTGAAGCTGTGGCTCTCGGCGTCGTCGAGCTGCCGTGCTTGGAGAACGCGACCCAGATCGAGATGCTCCTGGGGCGTCTTGGCCTCGCGCTGCCAGAATCCGGTGTCTTCGCCAAGCTCGAAACGTTGTCTCTGAAAGGCGTTCGGTTCCACGGTCCGTGCGAGCTCGGCGATGCAGTCTCGTCGGCGCGCTGCCCGTCCTTCACAGAGCACGTCTCCAGGAACTGGGCACCACCTTCAAAGCTTACGGACATAGCAGTTCTCTCAATCAGCTCCGGCGAGATGTCCTGCGTGGTGGAGACAGCGGCCGAACACGCATTGGTGGACGGTGCAAAGAAGCTGCCGGAAGAAGAGGAGAAGAAGCCGCCGGAGGAAGAGTAGAAGAATTCGGTGATGCGGACAAATCGAGTGACCATGGCCGGCGGCGGACGGCGGTGCATCCACGAGCAGACGGCGCGGTGAGTCTTCTCCTTCAACATAAACTAATTAGGTTGAATCTTGCACCAACATGATTGATCCTGTATAAGGTGAATGAAGCCTGAAAGTTAATCGGAACCAAGATAACTGAATTATTCAAGCATGTGTTTATCTGATTGTTCTTAGTTGCAAATATCTTAATGCCAAACTTTTTCTTGGTTGAATCTGCAACCTGGTTCTAGTAATTCTTAATCATAGCAGTTGGACATACAACCAGTACCCCCAAGTAGACATGCCAAGTTTTTTCTTGGTTGAATCTGCACCCTGGTTCGTAGTTGCAAATATGATTTAGGAAATTGCCGGAGAGACTGCTCAATTTGGGAGCAGAGCCCTAAGTAGGAATATCTACAGCCACTGGCGGACCCAGAGGGTGGGCCGGGTGGGCCGTGGCCCACCCAGATATTTTAAAAACATTTTTTTACATACTAATAATCAGAAGATTAGGACCTCATATGGCCCAATAAGCCCAAATCATACTATTTTCCTGTACGAGAACGATAGGTACGTGATGTCTCAGTCTCACTCGACCCGTCCCCACAGTTCGCTCCATCGGCTGACGGCGCCGCCCCTGCCTCCCTTGCCGGCGGCCGGCCTCCCCTCGTCGCACTCCCCTGCGGGCTGCGGCACTACGACCTGCCTTCCCTCGCTTGCTTGTGTTAATCTCCTGTAAATTTGTAATTATCTCCAACTTATTTTGCTTTTTAATTGTCAAGGTGTACTGATATTTTCAAAATTTCCAAGTTAATTCTTAATTTTTGCTTGTGTTTGTTGTAATTGTACAATTGATTACGAAAAAATAGTGATATTGCGGCTCCTTATCGGAATCCTGAAGCAAAGACGGTTGCATCTTCTTCATCACCGTTGGTTTTTAATCATTAGATTTTAGGTTTTGTGCTCGCTTTGTTCATGTTTAAACTATTTGTATTCGAATCACACATATTTAAAACATATGTACCGAAATACTTACGGTATGATTATCTTATATTATTGTGAATCGATTTGCTATTTACCGGTTTCATTTAGCAAAAAAAGTCCGCAGCGCAAATTTTTTCAGAAGTGTGCCCACCCTCCGATTTTTTCCTGGGTCCGCCACTGTCTACAGCTCCTTTAATATACAGTTAACTTTGTCGACTTCTGAATAATTGTCGAACATGCAACCAGCACCACAGATGTCCAGGTTCCAGCAGGCTGCATATGCGTTATTCAGATAAAAAAGTGTTAAAGCTTTGTGCATATGATTTTTAACTGACGAAACTGAACTTTGCAGGTTCAGAGCGGTGCTGCTCGGGCTCAAACTCGAACTCGGCCATGGCGGCAGGCTCGGGAAGGAGAGGCAACGCCACATGACCGTGAAGAGGTGGGGAGAGCGGGAATCGACAGCGGTGCTCACCCTCGACGCGTGCGTGTGCTTCGCAAGGACGGAGGCGGTCGAGGATGGCAGCAATGGCTCCGTGAAGCTTCGTACCTGCTAGTATCAGGATGTGTGCGTCCTTGTTTATGACGAATATCTCTGATTAGAAACCTCAAATCTTTTTCTATGAATTAGCATGGTGGTCATATGTGGAATCCGTCTTCCTTCAAGAAGAATTCAAATAACTTTCTGTACTATGATGTATTTGTTATATTGCAGTACTACCTTTTTTTTGCGGGGATATTGCACTACTACCTAATACTCATGTCTCTGTTAAATGTTCAGACATTTTGTTGAAGTTCCGGTGCAGGATGTGGTTGGGTCATGAATGGTCTAGTAGAGGATTTTGCGAGCTTGTTTTCGAGAAAATCTATTCAGCTAGTACAAAATGCATGCAGGGCGATTGGATTATATGATGCAGCGGACGGACAGAGTTGTCCAACGGACACAGCAGACAAACCAGTTACCGGACGCGGAGGCCGTAACGATGTTAATTAGCGTGAACGGACCAGGCGGAATGTGGCGGACAGTCCGTTGACTTGTCCGCCTGCATCCTGAGCACCTAGTTAAGTCACGGAATGTGGGTTCGCTCTCTTGCATGCCCAAAGTCTACCCAAATCCAATAGCCACTTCGTCCGTTCCAAGCGAGCCAAATTGTCTTTTGCGTCTCATGCGATGAAATGATTTCATACTACTCACATGATAAAAAAAATATTTTTGCATCAGCGGGCGTTTATGAAGCCTCCGTGGGTAACCAAACATGTCCTCATGTTTTAAAATTCTGGTAGGTGTCCTCCGCAAGAAAAAAAAAGAATATTTGGGACGTTTCACACTTAATTATTACTACATCTCAGAAGTGAATATATAATGGGGTTGAAAAGAAGTTCAATCATTATATTTTCATGTTTTACAAATTTCAGAGAAAAGAAAAATACAATGAAAGGGACCTCGTCGGTCAACAGATGCGGCAACAGAAGAAATTAAGCAAAATACATGCATGGCTGACACACGTACTACGGGCGTGATAGTGCTGCCGCAACGAAGTTACTGCAGGTACTTCGGGTCGGCTGGGAGCACGTAGATGTCCATCTCGGCGAGGGCGGTGGTCGGCGACGGTTTAGATTGCCCTCGCCAGAATATATGTAAATGATGGCCCCTTAATTCACACTTCAGAGTTCAGCCGGTTAGAGTGGTATAAGTTTTTTTATTTTTTTTTGAGGCTTTAAGGCAGGGTGGTATAAGTTCCAAACTTCTGTTTTGTTGGAGTCTTAGCGGAAGTAATGAAGATTCGTGAGACTATACTACTCGATCTGTACATGTTAAAATGGGAAATAAATAAATAATATATAGTTATTGACACACTGTAACATAGTTGAAATGAAACATATGTATCATGTTTTGAGGATATACATTAGCACTATGCATCTTCATGGTCAATATGAAACATGCTAATAATAGTGTGAATGTTTAACTAGCCGGTGACCGGGGAAGCAATGATGCAGCGTGGGATGGAATCAAGCAGTTTCAACCATGATATCTAATGGTAGACGTGAATAAGCAGCTCATTTTCCAAATGATTTGACTTCTAGCGATGTGGTTGCCTAAAAAAGAAAAGAAAATACTATGGTAAGAAGCCCGCTATGCTGGACAATGGGATCAGACTCCTGGAGCATGCTCGTGGGGAGGTCCTGAGACACCAAGCTCTTATACCCCTCGCTGACGGACGCTGAGAGGACTCACAGTCTAAAGCTCTACACAAACTGAGTGGTGTGTGGGATCTTTACATCATTTCTAGTATTGAGAACTCTTTGTATTTATGTAGTTTACCTGCTTGGGATATTTGGTTAATAAATGGTTGTGTGCATCACTCGATGCAGATGCCGGGACATCCATATTTCTAAAAAAATGTAGTTTACCTGCTTTGGATATGATCATTGACTTCTACTCCCTCCGTTCATAAAAAGATGTCTCAATTTTGTCCTAACTTAGACCAAAATTGAGACATCCTTTTGTAAACGGAGGGGGTAGGATCTAAGTGTGGTAATAAACAACTCGCGCATTGCGTTGTTTCATTCATTAAGAAGAATGGGGGGGGGGGGGGAGGTGGGGCTATTTTCTAAAAAATAAAAATACTATGGCGCGATTCTTCGTCGGCTCGATGGAATGAAGCTCCAACTTTACAGTTTCGGGAATATTTTATTGGTCAGGAGGTTGTATTTGCTCCAATTCAACTCAGTTTATTCAACTTATCACAACGTTCCTGCTCTAAATTAGAGTATTCTGACTTGCAAGTGGAAAAAGTAAACAATATTGCATTGCAGGTAGCTATCAAAAATAGCGTGGCCCTCCTCCGGAAGCTATACGATATATAGCGTGATATAGCGCAGTTACATGTAAATGCCGTGATGAAAACATGCGAGAAATAGCCCAAATATTAAGGATTTCAGCCTTAAAAATTTGTCCAAAAGCAGTACATGCATAAGCAAGTCACCATATTCAAATGTCAAAGCCAAATCCATAGCACAAATACAAATATGAGGCTTAAAGCCATGAAAAAATAATAAAGTAAAAGATAAACTGTTCTAAACTTTAATCGGAATAATTGACATCATCTTTAGAATAACTAGAAGAACCAACATATTGACCGTCATCATCATCACTTAACGTTATTCCAAACTTTTTGTTAGCGTAGCTATAAATTTGCCACGTTTAGGACGGTTTAGCGCGTATAAAATACAAATAGCGCCGTAACGTCGCTCTTTAGTCTAAATGTCACGTAACCTTTCTAAATACGCTATATCGAGCTATTAACCACGAAATAGCGTGCTATTTTTTTTCGTCGATTGCAGGCACGCAAGAATGAAGCCATAACGGCAGATCCCTCGGGATCCCGCGAGCAGCATCGTGAATCTCGCGTTCCGCGATCTCCCCCTGCACGGGTTCCTTGCTCGCTGCCAAGCCCCTGCACAAGCTCCTGCTCTCCTGCGTCCCTGCTCACCGGCGCCATCAGACCGCTAATCATCATGAGCTCCAGGCTCGATGCTGCAGCCGCTGCTGCAGGGCTCCCGGATGTGCAGGTCGACGAGGTGTGCTCCAGCTCCTGTCAGCTTCTCGCTGGCGGTGCAGCTTCCCCTGAAGAACAGGAACCATGGTGGTTCCAAATCTGAATCTGATACCACCTGGATATGGCTTTATCATGAGTTGCATGTGTCAGGGTACAAAGTAAAAAAAACGATCGGCTCGTGTGTAGGAAGGAAGGAGTACGTGTGTATTGCTGTTGTTGTTGTGGATCGGCTCGTGGCGCTGCATTTGTAGGAAGGAGTGTCCTCCTTGGAACACTTAAACTAGTGCAGCGTCAACTTCCACAGTGGCAAAGTCCACATGGAAAGCTGACTGGCGGCCGCGAGTGAAGCAATGATGCAGCGTGTGATGGAATCAAATCGGGTTTCAGACGTGATCTATTTTTTAAAAGTAATCCTGTACTTGATAAATGTAAAACGAGATTAGAAAAGATCCTCACGCGACTTGCTCTGACGTACGGTGGAGACCGGGAAGCAACGCTCCGCGGCGAGCATACGTAAGTAAAACTTCCTTCATCCATGCATCAATATTTACTACAGTATATTTTTCTTATATAGGATTGTAGTCCAGCCATTTATCAATGGGAGCTTATCTCGAATGGTTGAATGGCCATATAGCCGATCGAGAACATTATTATTGTCATATATTTCTGTCAACGGTCCAACAGATCAGTCTTCATCTCATAAATTAAAGATGTGAGACGTAAGACATATCATTATCTGTATAGTTTATGTCACTATGATTTCTGCTCCTTTTGCTAAATTGACACTTTACATAAATCTATGTTGGGGAATGAGTGAGACACCTGGTATCATCGTTTAGAGGGCCCCTCGCCAGAATATGTAAATGACGGCCACCTTAATTCACTACTTCAGCCGGTTAGAGTGGTAAGTTCCAAACTTCTGATTTGTTGGAGTCTTAGCGGAAGTAATGAAGATTCATGACAATATACATGCTAAAATGGGAAATAATAATTATTGACACAATGTAACATAGTTGAAATGAAACATTTGTATCATGTTTTGAGGATATACATTAGCACTATGCATCTTCATGGTCAATATGAAACATGCTAATAAATATTGTGAATGTTTAATTAGCCGGCGACCGAGGGAAGCAATGATGCAGCGTGGGATGGAATCAAAGCGGTTTCAACCATGATCTCTAACGGTAGATGTGAATAAGCAGCTCATTTTCCAAATCATTTGACTTCTAGCGGTGTGGTTGCCTAAAACAGAAAAGAAAACAAAATACTATGGTAAGAAGCCCGTTATGCTGGACAATGGGATCAGGCTCCAAGCTCGACGCCGTCGCCGCTTCTCCACGCCTCCCGGATGTGCAAGTCGACGAGGAGAGCTCCAGCTTGTTAGCGATATGTACTCGAATAAGACTCCTACTACGTGTTGTACAAGGATACCGAACCCTAAACTATGTCGGTTGGGTCATGTCCTTTATATACGCTGTAATCTCCACCGAATCAATCAATACAAACAATAGTTCTTCCTATCTTCATCGTATCAGAGGCCTAGGTTCTTCCGCACCTAGATGGCGCCGCCGGCCACACCTCAGCCGCCGCCAACACCTCCGCCGCCTCTGTCGCGCCGGCTCTTCACCCTCGAAGAGTTTCACGCCGCCGGCCCTCTACCTCTTCTCCCTCCAACCTCAACCTCTCCACCACAATATGCAACCAACTGCAATCTCTCTAGCTGACACCATCGCCGATGTCTCTCCATTTATCCCGTCGTGCTTGATCTTAGCTCGCATAACTACTACCATTGGCGCCACCTCTTCACATCCACCTTGGTCGCTGCGGCCTCCGCCATCACATCAAGACTACATCGGTGCCGCAGCATGCAAACCCACGATGGGTCAAGGACGACTTGGTGATTATCCAGTGGATCTTTACCCGCATCTCCACAGAGCTCTTCAATCTCGTCTCTAACGACGGCGCCACCGCCGCCGAGCTCTTGGCCTCTCTGCGCCAACTGTTCCAGGATAACAGCGACGCCCGGATCAATGCTCTCCACACCGAGCTTCGCACCCTCACCCAAGGGGACTCCACGGTTACCGTGTTCAGCCAGCGCATCAAGGCAATAGGCGACGAGCTCCGCGAGCTCGGAGATCATGTGGACGATCGTACCCTAATAAACGCCCTCCTCGTCAGCCTCGGAGAACAGTTTGACAAGCAGATCGCCTTCATCCCGATGATGCGGCCGCGCCCCTCTTTTGCTGAAGTTCGGTCCATGTTGCAGCTTGAAGCCCTGACCTAGGCGCGCAAAGCCTCCCGGCCGCCTCAGGTTTTCCACACCGGCCTGCGGCCCTCTGCCACGGCTCCTGCCCCTCCGCCGTCCTCCTCGTCTGTCCCAGGGCCATCCTCGATGCAGCCTCCGCCAGGATGGAAACCGAGCCCCAACTATCGCGGTAAAAATCCCATCTACAGGCCGCCCACTGCTCCCTCTCGTGGTGCCACCTCCGCAAGCTCGGCTCCCTCTACACCGATGGCTCCAACGACAGCTCCTGACGCTTCTTCATGGCGGCCAGCTCACGATCCATGGACGGGTCTCGTCCAGGCCTGGCCAATGCCCTGGACTCCGCCGTCCCCCTACGGTGCGCCGCCCGCTTACACCGGCACCTGGAGCCCCGGACTACGGCCGTCAATAGGATCTCCTGGTCTTCTAGGCGCTCGGCCGCCCGCGCATGTCTACACCGCCACCGCTCCTCCACCATATGGACCTGCTGCGCCGGCGTTCCCCTACCACGGCATGTATGGAGTACCCTCGTACCCGATGAACCAGTTGGCTCTGCATGCTCCTACTGCGCCTACAACTTCATCGACACCTGCAAGCTGGGATCAAGCGGCCTTCATTGTGGCCATGAACAACTTCACACTCAATAACCAAGGTACGGATTGGATTTTCGATTCCGGTGCATCCTCGCATATGTCTTCAAATATGAATTTGTTGTCATCTTGTTTTCCTTCAAACTTTTCATCCATCATCATTGGCAATGGCTCCTCTATCCCTGTCACATGCACCGGAAACTCCTACATTCCCACTGCCACCCAAAACTTTCTTCTTCGTAATATTCTTGTTGCTCCATCTCTAATAAAAAATCTCATATTTGTTCGCCAATTTACTACTCACAATTCTGTCTCTTTAGAATTTGACCCCTTTGGTTTATCTATGAAGGATCTGAGCACCGGGACGGTTCTAGCCCGCTACAATAGTTCAAGCGATCTTTTTCCTCTTCATGATGCGCCAACCTCGACACCCCATGTCATGCTTGCCTCCGTTGATCTCTGGCATCGACGACTAGGACACCCCAACAACGCCACCCTTACGTCCATGCTTCACGAATTTTGTATCCCTAGTTCTAGTTCACCTCATGATTCTCGACTTTGTAATGCATTCCAATGTGGCAAACATGTTCGTCTCCCTTTTAGCAATTCCACTACAACTAGTTCTTTTCCCTTTGAATTACTACATTGTGATCTATGGACATTTTCTATCCCTAGTGTATCTGGTTTTAAATATTACTTAGCGATTTTGGATGATTATTCTCATTATATATGGACTTTTCCTTTACGCGCCAAATCTGATGCTCACATTGTTTTTATCAACTTTCGACAATATGCCCTTGTCCACTTTGGCCTTCCTATACGTTTCATACAATGTGATAATGGTAGAGAATTTGATAACATTAAAAATCGCGACTTCTTTCTTTCCATAGGAGCTCTTCTTTGATTTTCTTGCCCCTACACTTCATCCCAAAACGGCAAAGTTGAACACTCTCTACGATCCATCAATGACATTCTTCGAACTCTCCTCATTCAAGCCTCTCTCCCCCTCATTTTTGGGTCGAAGCCTTGCGCACAGCCACCTATCTTCTAAACATTCGCCCCACTAAAACATGCCCCTCTCCACACTTTCAAATCTCTCTTTTTCGATCATCCGGACTATTCCTCTCTTCGTGTCTTTGGCTGTCTTTGTTTTCCCAACACCACCGCCACCACCAAGCATAAACTAGATCCTCGTTCCCTTCCTTGCATTTATCTCGGGCCCTCTGATGATCACAAGGGCTCTCACTGTTATGATCCTTCCTCTGGACGTGTTCTTCTCTCTCGTCATGTTATTTTTGATGAACAAACTTTTCCCTACTCTACCGTGCCCTCTCCGCCAACTCGTCAAGCACCTCACCTATCCGCACCCCCATAATCAACACACCTATTCTCTACTCACCTTCACCTATTCCTGACCCTATCCCACCCAGTTCGCCCCTGCCGCAGACACTTCTCCTGCCACGGCACCAAATTCTGATCATTCTCTTGCCACGGCACCAAATTCTGATAATTCTTCTGCCGCGACACCCACTACTTCTAATTCTCCTGCCACGGCATTGCCTTATGATCATTTTCCTGCCACGGTAACCCATACTCCTGCCACACCTTCCCCTATCACGACACACAGTTCCGACGATTTCTCTGCCGCGTCAATCTCCAACGACGCCGTCTCTTCCTCTCCGACAAATTTTGTTCCCCTGTTCCTCCTAACGCAGTACCCATTCCCATACCCCAAAATGATCATGTCATGCGCACTCGTGGCAATCGTGGCTTTCATCTACCTGTTCGCAAACTAAATCTCACCGCTACCCCTACCGTGTCTCCTATCCCCTCTCCTATAAACGTGCCCTTCTTGATCCGCTTTGGCATGCCGCCATGCGTGAGGAGTTCGACGCTCTCACTCAAAATAAGAGCTGGACTCTTGTTCCTAAACCATCTAATGCCAATGTTGTCTCGGTAAATGGGTCTTTTGCCACAAATTTCATGCCGATGGTTCTCTCTCACGTTACAAAGCACGATGGGTTTGTCGGGGTTTTTCTCAACAGCCCGGTATCGATTATGATGAGACCTTCTCTCCTGTTGTCAAACCAAGTACAATTCGTGTCGTTCTCAGTCTTGCGGTATCTTATTCCTGGCCGTGGAAGTCCTTCACAGATAAACCAAAAGGATCAAACTCTACGGAAACAAGATTATCGGAAGTAAATTTGCGAACGGAGATTAGGTTTTTAATTAGGTGGGGAGCAACAAGTACATCACGAAGAAGAAGAGAGGTAGTATTAGTGGGGATAGTTGTCTGGCTGACATATTGAATGGGTATGGAGGAGCCGTCGCCAAGGGTAATGGAAGAAAAAGGAGAGGTGGTGCAAGATGACAACAAATTACACGAAGAAGACATATGACTAGAAGCACCATAATCGAAAATCCAATCCGTACCTGTGTTTCCTTGAGCAGCGAAGTTGTTCATAGCTTGGAGAAAGGCCGCCTGATCCCATGCGGGTGTCGAGGTGGAAGGCTGAGATGGCATTGGCACCAACAGTGACAGAGGTGTCGGGGCATGCGTCGGGTACGTCACGTACGCACCATCTCCAAGAGGGGCGCCATAGTGGTAGTAGGCCGGGCAGCATTGTAGGCATGCGCCGGAGCAACAACATAAGCAGGTACCGGAGGAGCAGCATAAGGAGTATCAGAATATGCGTGCGCTGGGGCACGCGATCCAAGCAGCCTGGGCGCACCGGTGTGGGGGCGGATGCCCGGCGTCCAGGAGCCAGCGTAGGCGGGAGGCGCACCAATCGGGGAGGGGGCGGTCCATGACATAGGCCACGCCTGGACCATCCCTGTCCAGGGATCATGCGGAGGTCGCCAGCTCAGAGACGCAGGTGGAGCCGATGGTGGAGGTGGAGCCGGGGGCGCAGGAGCTGGTGCCGGTGGCGCGAGTGAAGACCGGGGAGGCCGATACATCGGATTCTTCCCTGATAATTAGGGCTGGGGCACCATCCTGGAGGAGGGTGCACCGTGGGCGTGGTGAGCACGGCAGCTGACGGAGTGATGCCCACAAGTGTAGGGGATCGCTGAAATCTTCGTTGGGAAGTATTACCCAAATTTATAGTTCGACACGATGGGAACACAAGAATATCAATAAGACTTTGGCAATTGAGGTATCACTCTCAACCACACCTGTATATCAATGAACTTGCGCAGCAGTAGTTATGGCAGTAGTATGATTCAAGTAACAAGTAGAACAGCAGCAGTAAACAAGTGTTTCCCAGTTTTCACCGGAAAAGTGAAGGTGCAACTCAGAGATTAAAACGTAGGCATGAGGTGACAGCGGGGTGTTGCATGAATAAGATTGATCATATAATAATATATAGTAGCCATGGGACGTATCTCTAACTCCGATATATGTAGGTATGTGTTCCATAATTAGTTGTGCGTACTAACCAAGAGAATTTGCACAACATCTATTGTCCTACCTGCCCATTTCACCGGGGCCAACTTGGAACTACAGGTAATTAAGGTCTACCCTTTCGAATAGACCGGAACAATGCATTAACACTTCATGAACACATAGAATCCTCAAACTAAAACATCTCCCCCTTGTTTTCCCTATATGTCACTTTTAGGGTTCGCAGGTTCAACATAATAGCAGGTGATACACTTTGCAGATAAATACCAAACTCAAATATATGATGAGGCAATATAAGTTCAGTACTGAAATCATGCCACTCGGGCCCTAGTAGCAAGCATTAAACATAGCATAAGTGCATCAACACAATACAAAAATATCCTCAAGATAAACCCCTAAAATCTCGAACAACGGGTAGCATTACATGATCAATCTCATCCAATCCCCATCCACCTCATGTGCCTACAGCGGACTACTCACACATGGTGATGGTGAAGGAGCTCATGGTCGATGGAGATGAAGGCGGTGAAGATGGCGGTGAAGACGGCCTCCGGATCCCTCCACCGGAGGAGAAATCCTGGATCAATCTGTCCCCGAAACGAAGATCGTGGTGGCGGCGGGTGTGTTTCGCGAAAGCTCCTCTCCTTCTAGGTCAAGCGTTTTTCTGTATATATGAGGGGTACGTCGAAGACCGAAGGCGAGGCGGTGCCCGAGGCCCATTTGGGTGGGCCCACGCGGCCAGGTACAGGGGCCGCGTGGGGCACCCTCTTTTGGCCCTCCGGCGCTCCCTCGTGTCCATCCTTTGCACGTTGTCCTCCTTTTCCATAGAAAATGACGTGGTATTTTTCCCCGATTTTATTTCCTGCAAAAATAGCCAGAAAAGAGACTTTGCTAAAAACAGCGTCAGATTCAGCAGTTTTATTCAAATATGGGAAGATTCCGGAGCAAATTATGAAGCAAAGTGCTTGGAAAAGTAGATGCATTTTGGATGCATCAACTCCCCCAAGCTTAGCTCGTTGTTTGTCCTCGAACAACTCAAACATAGTGCAGAAGCGATGAAAAGACTTTGACAAGAACTTTGCATTGCATATGTAACACTTAATACCAACAAGCATTCAAACACACTTCATAACAAATAACAAAATGCTAGCAAAGGTATATCTAATCAATGTTAAAGCATTTATATTTGCTGCAAGGGAAATAACATGTAATGTCAATACTTGGATGAGTTTGCTCAACTGTAGAAATAAACAAAGGTTTTTGCATCGCTATTGATTGAATCATGTCAAGATTTTTGAGATCTTTTGATTCTTTCTTTTGTTGACTAGTGAAATCATTGTGCTTACAACCTTGCTCTCATTTTTATCAAACCATTTGGTGTTCCCTATTATGACCATATGCTTGACCAACTCATGGTTGAAACCTCATGCCCCGTGAATACGAGTACCTACACCATGGCTACTCAACTCGGGCCACTAAGCAAGTTCGAATTTTTCAGTCATTGCAAGTAATAAAAGCGTCATCAAGAGCGTCAACTGGGGTACCTCTTGTCCCAGGACCTGGACAAGCCCATGTCCCAACAACAAGACAAACAGACAATGAACAATCTCAGCACTCTTTTATTTACTATTTGTGTAGCTTTTTATTATGATGTGCGTCATAGAATGTTCACTATGGTGCGCTGCAAATTTCCACCATGAATGATGCATGGCTTAGGTTGGCGGCCCAGGCGTCTCTCTAGCCAATTATCCTTACTCATCAAACTTACTAAGTTTCCACCTTTATTTCGCAATGATAAGCATCCATAGACCAAAGTACATGATATCAACTAAATATAATTTAGTGCAATGTTGAAAGCTTTCCATGTGTCAGCACATTTCAGCTAGTTCCCAACCACTAAGCCTGTCAAGCATATGACTTCATGTTTAACATTTGAAAAACTCTTTTACTCTTTGGTTGGCAAGTTTAGCAAGCACAATGGGATGCGTAGACCTTTGTTTAGAGCCACAATTATTCAACACACAGCCAAGTATTGTCACTAAATAATATCTCACTTGCATCATCATATAACATACTAGAACATGGAGAAGATAAACATTTGCTACCACTTCCCTAGATGTTAAAGAAACCATGATGTGCTCACTTGCTGTTATTAAAAAGTCTACATAAGCACGGCAAAGGTGTCATACCTTTCATCCACTTCATGCACATCAACTATCATCGTTGTTCTCCTCTCCCAACTTGAACTGCGCAATAAAAACTCAAATCTGCCATAAAATGTCACTGCATACAGTACTGTTTTTACCCTACCTAAACACCTCAGAAAAATCTCAATTTACAGGTGTGTGGGTTATGATGTTGCAGCAGTGGTTAAAATTTTAGCTCAATCGGAGTTACAGGGAATAAATGAAAAATGAAACAGTGAGCAGATTTCAGCAATTTCAGCACTTCTGTTTTTGCGTTTGTTTCAAGAAAACGAAAATATTTTTGTTCTTTTTGGTTTTTAGATGCATAAGATAAATGTCCAGAAGTAAATAACCAAAAGAAACAAATGAAATCTTTTTGTGTTTTGTGATTTTCAGAATAAGAAACTAAACATAACAATGCAACAGTGATATAAAACAACGAATGGAGAGGAAGAGAAGCACTCCCCCAAGCTTGCGATCAAGCTAGTATCCTGGGTAGTGGCCGTATCCACCACTTCCACTTCCAGGGTAGTAGCCATATGGGTATCCTTGCATGCTGGGTATGTGGCATCTCTTGAGGTTGGTAGCCTTGTACCTCTGGAGCTTGTGGCTCCTCTTGTGGCGGCACCTCCTCACCTTCCACTTTCCGGTACTCCTGTCAAAAAGGTCAGTACAGGGGAGCCTAATGGGCACTCGCTGCCCATTAGTGCTCAAATATGTATACAAATAATCCTCCCCATACTTCACATTATCTCCATGCGAGTAGTCAAAGTAAAATCAAGTAAATTGGACCTTCCCACACGAGTACCCATGTTATCATCATATCCTCTCTCATTTTTAATGTACTTATACACTAAAGTAGCAATAGCACCAGCATAAATAGGGGTTTCATCGGTGATATTCCTACTCACAGCGGTGTGCAATGATCTAGCAAGAATGACTCCCAAGTTGTACCCACACGGTGTGTTTTCTTTTGCACATTTTAGTAGATAAACAATCGGTCCAGTGCAAGCAGAATTGTTGTCCCTAGCAAGAAATCCTCTTGCGAGAAACAACGCAAAGTAATATATGGGTAAATTTTCCCCTATTCAACCTATCATGAGAGCTAACGTGATAGAATGCCAAAATGCAACAAGCTCAGGTTAGAATCAGCACCGGTTTCATTCCAACTCCCGTGGTTGCCACACCAATGGCATTGCAAAATTCCTCTAAGACATAATGAGACGCTCCCCTCTCATAGTAAATTTGCAAACAAAGGTAGGAGGGGTGCCTTACTTTTTTACTATGTCTGTGGAGCTCAGGACCCTCAAATCTGAATGTAGAGAGGAATTCTCGCGAGAGTTCCTCGTATGTATCTTGTGGGTTTTGAGTAAACCGAAGTAGGCCAGTTGCAGCAGCGAAGATGTTGAAGTCCTCTTGAATCCCCCACTGTTCAAGAACATGGGGATCTTGCCATCTTGTTGCGTGTATCTTCAACTTCTCTCCCACATAGTATGCAGAATCCTCCCAAAGATGTTGGTCATCAAGGTTGAGGGAGACTTTGCATGCGCTTCTTCTTGGTCTTGAGCTCATCCCTATCAATGCCTTGCCCTTGTTGAACATGGTACCTTGCTGCCCATAAACAATATTCATCAAAAATCAAGATGCAACACTCTAAAACAACATTGAGCCATCCATAACTAGTCTCCACATCAATATCATGCATCAATATCAACTAGAAAACTTAAATCTATGGATTTCCCAAGCATAATAGGTGACACCAAGTGCAGCAAAATACTTCATACATGATGCATAAGAACAAAAAATAATTGGATGGGTGGAGGAGTCACATACCAATGAGCAATCCCACCAAACAGATTTGAAAAATCTGCTCTAAACTTGGAGATCCAAGGATAGCAGGAAAGGAGCACGGGAAAATTTGGGAAAAATACCTGGAGCTGGTTTTCTGTCGAGGGGAAGGAGATGAGCACAGACCCCTCACCTAACTCCCCTGTGGGCCAAAGTAGTGGGTCCCACACGGCCAGGTACAGTGGCCGCATGGGACACCCTATTCTGGGCCCTGGTGGCCCTCTGGTGTCCCCCTTTTGGCTGTTAGTTCCCTGGTATAATAACTTACCTCCTAATTTTTCTGGAATTTTTCGAGAAAATTTTCTGAACAAATTTTTCAAACTACAGTTTCTGGAATTTCTGAACTTTGAAATAATTATGTCTAGGTAATATACTCTAAAAATTCTAAATAAAAAGAATTAAAATGCAATGTAAATTTGTGGGAATCAAGTTTGTATCATTTTCACATTAGTAATGAGGTTGATCAAGTCTCATAATAATATGTAAAAGATATAACAAATGATTCTTTATTCATAAATACAAAGAAAGATTTCAAAACACCTCATATTTGATTGGAATAGTTCCAACCATCATGATAGCATATTTTGGTTCAGGAGGTGGTAGTGGAATTTCAAAGCTTCCAATAATAAGAGTATTTCTTTTAATGGAATTCACACTTTGGCTTACCATTGTAACAACTTTCTTCTTGGGGAAATAAATGGTATGCTCATTTCCTTTGACAATAAGAGTACAATCTATCACAGCCCCTGCAGTGTTTAAGAAAGGTCTTCCAAGGATAATAGATAGGTTATCATCCTCGGGCATCTATTATATAATTAAAACACAAGACAATTAACGGTGGAGATTAGCTAGACATAATCAAATCTAAAACGACGGCTATGATTTACACTTCGTAACATCCGGCCCCTGTGGTGTCCATGTCCACCACGTCTAGAAACTACAGAGCATCACCGTGGAAAGAAGAGAATCCTTATCGCAAAAGATTTATTTCTTACCATTGAAAATCTCGACAGCTCCGCCCATATATAATATCTCAACAACAAAACGACCGTCTCTTTCCCCAAGGCACGTAAGCCGTGATTATTGTTACTTCGTCGAGGCCAGATCGATCGAACCTTGGCAGTCCTACCAGCCATGGTTTCCAGGTTGTGCGTCACTTGATTGTTGTGGCTTCCCAACACAACAGCAGATTGACGTGTAGAAGGCAAACATCGGCCGTGGATTTGGATGTGAAAGCTATCACGAGTGGCAGAGCCACCTCCCGGCGACCCTGGGCGGCTGCCCGGCCGGTCTCAGCAGAGGAACGTCCACTGAAGGTCCAGCAAGGTATGAATTCATTAGTGATTTTCATGGGCAAGTGTATGCTGGATCAGGGTCTTCATTGTTTTGTCCGGGATCTAAGAACTGGCTGGTGCGCCCGCCGACGAGCTTTATAAGACGGCGGTCAGACCTTCTCTAGAGCTCGCGCCGAACACAAAAGGAATCTAAGAAGCGAGCTCGATATCGATATTGCGAGAAACAACGGCGATGGCAGATTTGGAAGAACTTAGGATCGAAGTATGATACCCAGATACGTGGATGATGCTCCATGGAGGCAGTCTCACATGGACGACCGATAGGCATCTGATCTAAGATGCTGCATCCGGCGGCCGGCCGCTGTGACACGAAGCCTTAGGCCTCAGTACCTCACCAAGCAATATTGCCGGCGTTCTTGACTCTATGTCAGTCGCTGCATCGTGTGATCGATCGCGTTCAAAGACAGGACCTGCTCGATGTCAGGTTGACGGACGTGTTCCTCATACCTCGGCGAGGGCACGATCTTCCTCAGTAAAATTTAACTGGCCAGGGAGTCAGGAACTGAGGATAAAGTTCATGTCGATGTTGAGGTATGTGATTATCTGACTGCACAACAAGATTAAGTCAGCTAGATTCATGATATTTACTGAAGTACTTGCATGAACTCAGGAATTAGTAGTCCAACTGTTCCCATGCATGCAAGGATGTATTCGAGCTTAGTGGCGACAGCATGATGCAAGGATCAGAGAAAGACATTACAACAAAGAATAAGCGATCTCACTTCTGCAATGATGTGTGTGCAAGGTACTAGCAGGCGCCAGGTTCCCACAAGAAGGAAGCCGATCGGCACAAGTCCAGAGACGAGACCAAGCAATATTGACTAGAATAAAGGATAGCGAGACTAGCATGAGAATATACAATCTTACAACGTGAGTTGGTCATATATGCATGGTAATCTAAGCTAAGGAGAGTAGTACGGTATTGAGTACAACAATTTTACACCATGGTGATCTTAGCTAACGACCAGTCGACCACTAGCATCCGCAGGAAGCATATTTTACGGGAAAAAAATCAAACGAATAGCTCAAGTCTTTTTTTGTATTAAAACGAAGGCTCCAGTATGAACCTGTGAAACACTATCCCTGGGAATACGGATGCACGATCCTCTTCTATGCATGCTTCTTTGTGCATCTCTACTCCACGCAAAGATATATGCAAGCTCTTGGCCTCATTCTATAGATATGACTCTTAAATAAAGAATTCATGATTTAGCCAAAGCACGCCGTGCCATTGATGAGATTAATATATACAAAATTTGTGAAAAAGTTGTGATTTTAAGTTAGTAATGTATTTATATATGAAATTTAATGGAAATTTTAAGTACAAATTATAAATTAGATATTACCAACAATGTAATAATATTATACAGATAAATATTTACCAAAATGTAATTTTAGTTGTCAAAACGCAAATTTTAGCTAAAATCACCTCTTTGTATAAATTAGTTGCATATGAACTCTATTAGAAGGACCAAACATATGACAAAGAATTATATAAATCTACTCTATGAATCTAGCCGCGCAAATGCGCGGGTCATCCAGCTAGTTTATAATATAACAAAGTCTGTAGGGATTAACACATTAGCAACAGAGATAGGTACATCCTCACATATTCCAATAGGTATAGCAGTTGATTTGTCAGCCATTTGCAATGAAACTTCAGTTGGAACCAAATTTGTTTAAGTTAAGTTTCTTATACAAAGAAAAAGGCATGACACTAACACCAGCTCCCAAATCACATAGTGCATATTTCACATAAGTTTCCTTAATACGACAAGGAATAGTTGGAATACCAGGATCTCCACGCTTTTCAGGCATTTTTCCTTTAAAGGAATAATCAGCAAGCATCGCAGTAATTGCATCAGTAGGAATCTTTCTTTTATTAGTGACAATATCTTTCATGTATTTTGAATATGGAGGAATTTTAATAGCATCAACAAGAGGAATTTGTAAACACAAAGATTTAATCAACTCAAAGAATTCTCAAATCTAGCATCATCTAAAGTTTTTATTACCTCTTGAGGATATGGTATGGGTCTTTGTACCCATGGATCCCTTTCTTTACCTTTTTGGATTTGGATGGTTCTTCTTCTTGTTCTTCTCAGTAGATGGTTGAGGGTTTCCTTTTCAGGAGCTTCAGGTTCTTCATCATTTTCGGCTTCATGTGACTCTTCTTCATGTGGAGGTGATTCTTCTTCTTCATTATTGTTATCTTCAGTCTCAGCATCAGAAATACAAATATCATTATCTTGTTCTTCAGAATCATCATTATCTGGGTTTTCATTGGGAGATTTGCCTGCAGAAAGTTTCTTCTTTCGAGCCTCTTGCTCTTTCCTCTTGGGATGGTCTCAGGATAGTCAGGATCCTGCGTACTTGCACCTCCCCTAGTATTAACTCCACAAACCTGTTCCTTCACAATAAGACTTTCATACAATTGATTTTGAAGAGAACTCATTTGTTCAACTTGATTATTCATCATCTCACAATGTTTAACAATTCTTTTTACCTCTCCCACATTAGCATGTAAACTTTCACGAAGAGATTTAATTTTGTGAGAATTCTCCATAATCATCATTCTAATATTATGCTCCTCAGGATTGTGACAATAAGCAAAATCATTCATATAAGATACCTCAATAGGAGATGTTACCTTTTCATTACCTTTCGTGGAGCTAATAGCATTGACTGAATTGGAAAACATGGTTGATCATCAGGAAGTTTGACACCCATTTCAGATAATTCCTTGAGATGAGAGGTTTAATTCCCTTCTCTTTAATGCCTTTGAAGCTTCTTTCATTGTCTCTTTGTCTAATTTGAGCATACCTCCTTTCTTTTCCGGAAATATCTCTTCAATATTCCAGTCTTCATAGTTTCTTGAGATAGTTTCCAATAGCTCGATTGCTTCATCAACGGTCCTTTCCCTGAAAACATTACCTGCAATACCATCAAGATAACCTCTAGTGTTTTCGATTAGTCCATTGTAAAATATATCAAGTATTTCATTACTCTTGAAGCCATGGGTAGGACATTTCCTAACCATCTTACTATACCTCCCCCAAGCTTGGGGTAAATCCTCCTTCTCTTTCTGTGAAAAGTTGCTAATCTCAATAGTTATACCATGAATCTTATCAGCAGGGAAATATTTATTATAGAATACTGCAAACATTCTTCCTTGCTAGTAATACATCCAGGTTCTAAACGATTATACCAAGTTTTAGCACTTCCTCCCAAAGTGAAAGGAAACAACTTTAAGAAATAGTAGCGTTGGTTAATTTCATCTTTCCCAAATAACACAGATAAGTCATGCAAAACAGCAATGTGTTCAAAAGGAAACTCATCCTCTCTCCATAAAACTTGTACTTCTCAGCTTTTTCAATTATTTCAGGATCAACACTAAATCATAATCTATCTTTAATTTTAATAGCTGGAGCATTCATTTTCTCAGTAACAGGGAAATAGTCATCAAGAGGAGAATTTTTATAGCTATCAAGTTTATCCAATTTATCAAAATCCGAACACATAAAGCCATAGCAAAAGCATCCACTTCCTCAGAAGAAGTTTCCATATCATCACAATATTCATTATCTTCTAACTCAGATTCCACATTTTCAATAATAGAAGATTCAAGATTTTCAGGTGTTTCAGTTATCTCAGATGTTTCAGGTATTTCAGGTGTCACTTCTTTGTCTATGCTACTGCATATTAAATCATTTCATACTAGTAGACATTTTAGACAATGGTGAACTAGATAAAACTTTTCCTTTTTTCTTAGGAGCAAGAGCAGAAGCAACATTAGGTGAAAAGTTTGGCCTACTTGGCAAATCCGTACCTCTGCGAGTGTTGAAGGCCTCACTTCCTTCGGAGTAATCTTTTCCTTTCCATGGTTAGGAACAAGCAAATGCAGCAAATAATATGATAACAAGTTGTCTTACCGATAAAGCTAGGTTCCCCGGCAACGGCGCCAGAAAATGTCTTGATGCCCACAAGTGTAGGGGATCGCTGAAATCTTCGTTGGGAAGTATTACCCAAATTTATAGTTCGACACGATGGGAACACAAGAATATCAATAAGACTTTGGCAATTGAGGCGTCACTCTCAACCACACCTGTATATCAATAACTTGCAGCAACAGTAGTTATGGCAGTAGTATGATTCAAGTAACAAGTAGAACAACAGCAGTAAACAAGTGTTTCCCAGTTTTCACCGAAAAGTGAAGGTGCAACTCAGAATTAAAACGTAGGCATGAGGTGACAGCGGGGTGTTGCATGAATAATATTGATCATATAATAATATATAGCTAGCCATGGGACGTATCTCTAACTCCGATATATGTAGGTATGTGTTCCATAATTAGTTGTGCGTACTAACCAAGAGAATTTGCACAACATCTATTGTCCTACCTGCCCATTTCACCGGGGCCAACTTGGAACTACAGGTAATTAAGGTCTACCCTTTCGAATAGACCGAAACAATGCATTAACACTTCATGAACACATAGAATCCTCAAACTAAAACATCTCCCCCTTGTTTTCCCTATATGTCACTTTTAGGGTTCGCAGGTTCAACATAATAGCAGGTGATACACTTTGCAGATAAATACCAAACTCAAATATATGATGAGGCAATATAAGTTCAGTACTGAAATCATGCCACTCGGGCCCTAGTAGCAAGCATTAAACATAGCATAAGTGCATCAACACAATACAAAAATATCCTCAAGATAAACCCCTAAAATCTCGAACAACGGGTAGCATTACATGATCAATCTCATCCAATCCCCATCCACCTCATGTGCCTACAGAGGACTACTCACACATGGTGATGGTGAAGGAGCTCATGGTCGATGGAGATGAAGGCGGTGAAGATGGCGGTGAAGACTGCCTCCGGATCCCTCCACCAGATGAGAAATCCTGGATCAATATGCCCCCGAAACGAAGATCGTGGTGGCGGCGGTGGTGTGTTGCGTGAAAGCTCCTCTCCCCTTCTAGGTCAAGCGTTTTTCTGTATATACGAGGGGGTACGTCGAACACCGAAGACGAGGTGGTGTCCGAGGCCCATTTTGGGTGGGCCCACACGGCCAGGTACAGGGGCCGCGTGGGGCACCCTCTTTTGGCTCTCCGGCGCTCCCTCGTGTCCATCCTTTGCACGTTGTCCTCCTTTTCCATAGAAAATGATGTGGTATTTTTCCCCGATTCTATTTCCTGCAAAAATAGCCAGAAAAGAGACTTAGGTGCAAAAACAACGTCAGATTCAGCAGTTTTATTCAAATATGGGAAGATTCCGGAGCAAATTATGAAGCAAAGTGCTTGGAAAAGTAGATGCATTTTGGATGCATCACGGAGGCGCATTAGGTGCGGGGTTTGGCGATGGAGATGGCACCGTCGGGCGAGCATCAGCGTGGAAGACCCGAGGGCGAGATTCCTTGCGAGCATTGGTGTCGGCGGCGAGTTGGAGCGTCGAGCGCACCTCAGCGAACGTAGGAGGCGGCCACATCATGGGGATGAAGGAGGCTTGCTTGTGAAAATATTCACTGAGCCCAATGACAACAATATTGATAAGCTGCGAGTCGCTGACGGTGTCACCGAGTTCGTGGAGCTCGTCACCGATGGCCTTGATCCGCTGGCAGAAGATATTTACCGGAGCATCGCCTTGTGACATGTTTCGGAGCTCGGTGTGCAGCACGTTCTTCCGGGCATCGATGTTGCTTTGGAACAATTGGCGCATGGAGGCCCAGATTTCGGCGGCGGTGGCGCCATCGTGATCCAGCATATTGAAGATTTCAGTGGAGATGCGTGTGTAGCACCACTGGACGATCGCAAGATCATCCTTGACCCACTGAGGATCGTCAGGGCGAGGGACGCTCGTGGCGGGTATATGAGATTGAAGATTGCAGCGGCCGAGGTGGAGATCAAATAGATGCCGCCAATGGTAGTAGTTGTGGGCTTGAAGATCAAGAACAATTGGGATGAAAGGACTGACATCGACGATGGTATCCGCTAGGGACATGGTGGTGGCTAGGAGAGTAGGAAGAGAGGTATTTTGGGTGGAGGCAAGAGAGAGTTGGGAAGATCGCGCCGGGGAAGAGGGAGCCACGGCGGCATTGGCGAGGCAGATTGTTACGGCGAGATAGCTAGGTGGTGGGAGCGGCGGCGGCGTCGGTGGCGCCATGGCCTAGGAATGAAAAGTCTGATACATCCCTATTTGTATACAAAAACAACTTTCACACCTCCTACTTGCTACTTTATGTTGACGATATCATTCTTGCCGCCTCTTCTCAGAAATTTTTAGATCACATTGTCTCTCTTCTTAGCGCAGAGTTTTCTATGACCGACCTAGGCTTACTTCATCATTTTCTGGGTATTGCTGTCACCCGTGATTCCAAGGGGTTATTTCTTTCTCAAAGACAATATATCATTGATCTCTCGCGAGCTGGGATGCTTGATTGCCAACCATCTAGAACTCCCGCTGACACCAACTCCAAATTATCCTCTGATGGCGAACCCTACTCTGATTTTACCCTTTATCGTAGTCTTACCGGTGCTCTCCAATACCTAACCATCACACGTCCTGAGCTCTCTTATGCTGTTCAACAAGCTTGTTTATACATGCATGATCCCCACATTCCCCATTTCAATCATGTCAAGGGAATTCTTCGTTATCTCAAGGGCACTCTTGATCATTGTCTTCACATTAATACCTCCCCTCCGAGTCATTGACAGCTTATTCCGATGCAGACTGGGCTGGTTGCCTAAACACTCGTCGATCCACATCCGGATACTATGTTTTTCTAGGTAACAATTTGATTTCATGGTCTTCTCAAAGGCAGGTCACCGTCTCGCGTTCGTCTGCGGAAGCTGAGTACCGCGCTGTTGCCCATGTTGTCGCTGAAACAGTTTGGCTCCGTCAGCTTCTATCCGAGCTTCATCGACCCATCCAGCAAGCTACCATTGTCTATTGTGACAACATTTCAGCGGTCTACATGTCCAGCAATCCGGTACAGCATCGGCGTACTAAGAATATCGAGATTGACATTCATTTTGTGTGCGAGAAGGTTGCATTGGAACAGGTTCGAGTTCTTCATGTTCCTACCACTGCTCAGTTTGCGGATATCTTCACCAAGGGGCTTGCTACTCGTCTGTCCCAGGGCCGTCCTCCATGCAGCGTCCTCCAGGATGGAAACCGAGCCCCAACTATCGCGGTAAAAATCCCATCTACAGGCCGCCCACTGCTCCCTCTCATGGTGCCACCTCCGCAAGCTCGGCTCCCTCTACATCGATGGCTCCAACGACAGCTCCTGACGCTTCCTCATGGCGGCCAGCTCATGATCCATTGACGGGTCTCGTCCAGGCCTGGCCAATGCCCTGGACTCTGCCGTCCCCCTACGGTGCGCCGCCCGCTTACACCGGCACCTGGAGCCCGGACTACGGCAGTCAACAGGATCTCCTGGTCTTCTAGGCGCTCGGCCGCCCGCGCATGTCTACACCGCCACCGCTCCTCCACCATATGGACCTGCTGCACCGGCGTTCCCCTACCACGGCATGTGTGGAGTACCCTCGTACCCGATGAACCAGTTGGCTCTGCCTGCTCCTACCGCGCCTACAACTTCATCGACACCTGCAAGCTGGGATCAAGCGGCCTTCATTGTGGCCATGAACAACTTCACACTCAATAACCAAGGTACGGATTGTATTTTCGATTCCGGAGCATCCTCGCATATGTCTTCAAATATGAATTTGTTGTCATCTTGTTTTCCTTCAAACTTTTCATCCATCATCGTTGGTAATGGCTCCTCTATCCCTGTCACATGCACCGGAAACTCCTACATTCCCACTGCCACCCAAAACTTTCTTCTCCGTAATATTCTTGTTGCTCCATCCCTAATAAAAAATCTCATATTTGTTCGCCAATTTACTACTCACAATTCTGTCTCTTTAGAATTTGACCCCTTTGGTTTATCTGTGAAGGATTTGAGCACCGGGACGGTTCTAGCCCGCTACAATAGTTCAAGCGATCTTTATCCTCTTCATGATGCGCCAACCTTGACACCCCATGTCATGCTTGCCTCCGTTGATCTCTGGCATCGACGACTAGGACACCCCAACAACGCCACCCTTACGTCCATGCTTCACGAATTTTGTATCCCTAGTTCTAGTTCACCTCATGATTCTCGACTTTGTAATGCATGCCAATGTGGCAAACATGTTCGTCTCCCTTTTAGCAATTCCACTACAACTAGTTCTTTTCCCTTTGAATTACTACATTGTGATCTATGGACATCTTCTATCCCTAGTGTATCTGGTTTTAAATATTACTTAGTGATTTTGGATGATTATTCTCATTATATATGGACTTTTCCTTTACGCGCCAAATCTGATGCTCACATTGTTTTTATCAACTTTCGACAATATGCCCTTGTCCACTTTGGCCTTCCTATACGTTTCATACAATGTGATAATGGCAGAGAATTTGATAACATTAAAAATCGCGACTTCTTTCTTTCCATAGGAGCTCTTCTTCGATTTTCTTGCCCCTACACTTCATCCCAAAACGGCAAAGTTGAACGCTCTCTACGATCCATCAATGACATTCTTCGAACTCTCCTCATTCAAGCCTCTCTCGCCCCTCATTTTTGGGTCGAAGCCTTGCGCACAACCACCTATCTTCTAAACATTCGCCCCACTAAAACATGCCCCCTCTCCACACCTTTCCAATCTCTCTTTTTCGATCATCCGGACTATTCCTCTCTTCGTGTCTTTGGCTGTCTTTGTTTTCCCAACACCACCGCCACCACCAAGCATAAACTAGATCCTCGTTCCCTTCCTTGCATTTATCTCGGGCCCTCTGATGATCACAAAGGCTCTCGCTGTTATGATCCTTCCTCTGGACGTGTTCTTCTCTCTCGTCATGTTATTTTTTGATGAACAAACTTTTCCCTACTCTACCGTGCCCTCTCCCGCCAACTCGTCAAGCACCTCACCTATCCGCACCCCCATAATCAACACACCTATTCTCTACTCACCTTCACCTATTCCTGACCCTATCCCACCCACTTCGCCCCTGCCGCAGACACTTCTCCTGCCACGACACCAAATTCTGATCATTCTCCTGCCACGGCACCAAATTCTGATCATTCTTCTGCCGCGACACCCACTACTTCTAATTCTCCTGCCACGACATTGCCTTATGATCATTTTCCTGCCACGGCAACCCATACTCCTGCCACACCTTCCCCTATCACGGCACACAGTTCCGACGATTTCTCTGCCGTGTCAATCTCCAACGACGATGTCTCTTCCTCTCCGACAAATTTTGTTCCCCTTGTTCCTCCTAACGCGGTACCCGTTCCCATACCCCAAAATGATCATGTCATGCGCACTCATGGTAAACATGGCTTTCATCTACCTGTTCGCAAACTAAATCTCACCGCTACCCTACCGTGTCTCCTATCCCCTCATCCTATAAACGTGCCCTTCTTGATCCGCTTTGGCATGCCGCCATGCGTGAGGAGTTCGACGCTCTTACTCAAAATAAGACCTAGACTCTTGTTCCTAAACCATCTAATGCCAATGTTGTCTCCGGTAAATGGGTTTTTCGCCACAAATTTCATGCTGATGATTCTCTCTCACGTTACAAAGCACGATGGGTTTGTCATGGTTTTTCTCAACAGCCCGGTATCGATTATGATGAGACCTTCTCTCCTGTTGTCAAACCGAGTACAATTCGTGTCATTCTCAGTCTTGCGGTATCTTCTTCCTGGCCGTGGAAGTCCTTCACAGATAAACCAAAAGGGTCAAACTCTACGGAAACAAGATTATCGGAAGTAAATTTGCGAACGGAGATTAGGCTTTTAATTAGGTGGGGGGCAACAAGAACATCACGAAGAACAAGAGAGGTAGTATTAGTGGGGATAGTTGTCTGGCCGACACATTGAATGGGTATGGAGGAGCCGTCGCCAAGGGTAATGGAAGAAAAAGGAGAGGTGGTGCAAGATGACAACAAATTACGCGAAGAAGACATATGACTAGAAGCACCATAATCGAAAAGGAGAGGCCTGGGCAGCATTGTAGGCATGCGCCGGAGCAACAACATAAGCAGGTACCGGAGGAGCAGCATAAGGAGTATCAGCATATGCGTGCGCTGGGGCACGCGATCCATGCAGCCTGGGCGCACCGGTGTGGGGGCGGATGCCCGGCGTCCAGGAGCCAGCGTAGGTGGGAGGCGCACCAATCGGGGAGCGGGCGGTCCATGGCATGGGCCACGCCTGGACCATCCCTGTCCAGGGATCATGCGGAGGTCGCCAGCTCGGAGACGCAGGTGGAGCCGATGGTGGAGGTGGAGCCGGGGGCGCAGGAGCTGGTGCAGGTGGCACCGGTGAAGACCGGGGAGGCCAATACATCGGATTCTTCCCTCGATAATTAGGGCTGGGGCGCCATCCTGGAGGAGGGTGCACCGTGGGCGTGGGGAGCATGACAGCTGACGGAGGCGCATGAGGTGCGGGGTTTGGCGATGGAGATGGCACCGTCGGGCGAGCATCAGCGTGGAAGACCCGAGGGCGAGATTCCTTGGGAGCATTGGTGTCGGCGGCGAGTTGGAGCATCGAGCGCACTTCGGCGAACGTAGGAAGCGGCCGCATCATGGGGATGAAGGAGGCTTACTTGTGAAAATCTTCACTGAGCCCAACGGCAACAATATTGATAAGCTGTGAGTCGCTGACGGTGTCGCCAAGTTCGCGGAGCTCGTCGCCGATGGCCTTGATCCGCTGGCAGAAGATATTTACCGGAGCATCGCCTTGTGACATGTTTCGGAGCTCGGTGTGCACCACGTTCTTCCGGGCATCGATGTTGCTTTGGAACAATTGGCGCATGGAGGCCCAGATTTCGGCGGCGGTGGCGCCGTCGTGATCCAGCATATTGAAGATTTCAGTGGAGATGCGTGTGTAGCACCACTGGACGATCGCAGGATCATCCTTGACCCACTGAGGATCGTCAGGGTGAGGGATGCTCGTGGCAGCTATATGAGATCGAAGATGCAGCGGCCGAGGTGGAGATCAAATAGATGCCGCCAATGGTAGCAGTTGTGGGCTTGAGATCAAGAACAATTGGGATGAAAGGACTGACATCGGCGATGGTATCCGCTAGGGACATGGTGGTGGCTAGGAGAGTAGGAAGAGAGGTATTTTGGGTGGAGGCAAGAGAGAGTTGGGAAGATCGCGCCGGGGAAGAGGGAGCCGCGGCGGCATTGGCGAGGCAGATTGTTTCGGCGAGATAGCTAGGTGGTGGGAGCGGCGGCGGCGTGGGTGGCGCCATGGCCTAGGAACGAAAAGTCTGATACATCCCTATTTGTATGCAAAAACAACTTTCACACCTCCTACTTGCTACTTTATGTTGACGATATCATTCTTGCCGCCTCTTCTCAGAAATTTTTAGATCACATTGTCTCTCTTCTTAGCGCAGAGTTTTCTATGACCGACCTAGGCTTACTTCATCATTTTCTGGGTATTGCTGTCACCCGTGATTCCAAGGGGTTATTTCTTTCTCAACAACAATATATCATTGATCTCCTCTCGCGAGCTGGGATGCTCGATTGCCAACCATCTAGAACTCCCGCTGACACCAACTCCAAATTATCCTCTGATGGCGAACCCTACTCTGATTCTACCCTTTATCGTAGTCTTACCGGTGCTCTCCAATACCTAACCATCACACGTCCTGAGCTCTCTTATGCTGTTCAACAAGCTTGTTTATTCATGCATGATCCCCGCATTCCCCATTTCAATCATGTCAAGCGAATTCTTCGTTATCTCAAGGGCACTCTTGATCATTGTCTTCACATTAATACCTCCCCTCCCGAGTCGTTGACAGCTTATTCCGATGCAGACTGGGCTGGTTGCCCAGACACTCGTCGATCCACATCCGGATACTGTGTTTTTCTAGGTAACAATTTGATTTCATGGTCTTCTAAAAGGCAGGTCACCGTCTCGCGTTCGTCTGCGGAAGCTGAGTACCGCGCTATTGCCCATGCTGTTGCTGAAACAGTTTGGCTCCGTCAGCTTCTATCCGAGCTTCATCGACCCATCCAGCAAGCTACCATTGTCTATTGTGACAACATTTCAGCGGTCTACATGTCCAGCAATCCGGTACATCATCGGCGTACTAAGCATATCGAGATTGACATTCATTTTGTGCGCGAGAAGGTTGCATTGGGACATGTTCGAGTTCTTCATGTTCCTACCACTGCTCAGTTTGCGGATATCTTCACCAAGGGGCTTGCTACTGCACCATTTACATACATACGTTTCAGTCTCAATGTTGTTGAACCCCACGTTGATACGGGGGCTGTTGGAGTCGTACTCGAACTGTAATTCTATTAGACTTGATAGTCAAGTTAGGTCTAGGCCAGTTCTTCCTATCTTCACAGCTCACGTCAGCTTCTCGTCGGCGGCGCAGCTTCCCCCGGAGAACAAGAACCATGGTGATTCCAAATCTGAACCTGATATGGATATGGCTTTATCATGAGTTGCATGTGGAAGGGTACAAAGTAAAAAAGAAAAACTTCACCAAGTAGAGGTGACATTGCCAGATGCATTCATGCTTCCCATCAATTAAAAGTGAACATAGAATATCACATTCAATGAACAAGCAGTGCACTTCACGATTTTTAGGGGCAAGAGAAGAAAAATAGGAAAAAGTCAGGCAAAGTAAATCAAGATATATTATAATTAATTAACTTGAGATGATCAGTAAGTAAGTAGAGTAAGTATAGTAACCTGATCAATGTACGAACAGTGACAGACAGAGATTTCAATTTACATGGACATGCCATGTGACAGACATAGTATAGTAAGATAGAAGCATGGAGTATGGGCGGTACAATTAATCAATAAATAATCGACACCTTGAAGATCCGCAGTCCTCATATTGTCAAGTTTAGTGCAGAGAAGTGCAAAATTTCATCACTTGTCTGAAGCTCCTAAAAAGCTTTAATGTGGTAAGGACTAAGGAGCATATGGATAAATATAGGTATTCACAATTCTTCAACAAACACAGTGGGAAAGTGGAATCTACTTGAGATCACTTTGTACTACTAATTCTTAAAGCATTTCAAAATAGGTATGTCACCATAACTACAACTTAAAATCACAGGAGTTCTAACAAGGCCCACTATCAGCAACAATTGTATTTTGGACTTGACGATCTCGGCCAGTAGTACAAATGACTTGAAAAAAATACATCATGGTGTAATCCCTTATAGATCAAAGTTGAGATAACAGCATGAAACTAACAATAGAAATATTTTAAGCAGTTAAACACCTGAAGCTCTCATACTTGCTAATATGCACATGAAACTATTGAATTCTAACAGACTTAATCGAAAGCAAACGATAAGGTAAAAATAATATCAATTTAATTAAACTATTCAAGAATGATGGAATCCAATTGTGTGGAAGGAATATTTGCAAGAATAATTGTGTGTAAAAATTATTTTTTGCTTGGCAATCTCAATACTTTGACAAGGATCATGTACTATTGTGCAAGCAGCACTACCACAGATTTTAATTAATTGTAATGCTTTTACTCCAAAAACAAAAAACCAAGTGTAATTATGAAGTGGTAGATACTCCAAATTAAAGTTGTACATTACTAGTTGTGCAATCTCAACAGAAATATGGGGATCTTGTGTAAAAATGCACACAAAGGAGAATTCAGCTAATTGGATTGTTTGCATCACAGATTGCACAACAACAAGCAGTAAAACCTTGCAAATCATCTACTCAACACAGGTTACCTCCACTATATTTATGCCCTATATAAATCACATTCAGTCCAGTTAAGTCAACCGGGTATAATTAGACTAGCAAAGTCTAATAACCAGGACAATGCTTAATTATTTTTCCAAGACTTTGTTGGATTACCATGTGCCCAGCTCCCAGTATATATCCAGTAAAAGCTGAGGTTCTTGTGGGACCTGACGAAGGCTTGGGTACCAGCTTCACTCTCCTTGCAGAGTTGCAGTAGTGCGGCTTTATAGGTGAGTCGTTGAACTTCTTTAGGCCGTCTCACCTGACACGAAAACACATACATCAACGGTTTAACCTCGTCTGACTTTTGCAAATTCAAAGTACACGAAAGGGACCGAGGAATTGCAGTTGCAGCACTTTTTTGGATAAAGAGTAAGCATTAACCCGGCCTCGCATAAATAGGATGCACACAACTCCAACGAGTTTAAAAAGTTCCGAAACAAGCGAAAAATAAAAAGACGAATTACGTATTGTAATGAGAAATTGTAAAGACGTCTAAAGTGGTGTATGATCGATCCGGAAATTATGTGGCCATCCATGCTGGGAAAACAACTCCAACGCCGCAGCCTCCAAACGCGACGACACCAACAAAAACAACAGCTCGCGGTGTTCTACACGCTGCAGGACCGACCATGATCAGAGAGTAGATGTGCATCGATAGAGATAACCTGCATAACAGAATAATTTTTATCATTAAAAATCTTGTCATTTCTACATAGCCATAGCGACCAAATAACGGCAATCGATCACACCTAATAAGTAGTTTAAACCTAGGATCCACCATGTTTAGCCAATTGCCGAAAATGTTTTCAACGCTGCGCGGGTATTAGGTAGAACCTATTTAAATGGCTGACCATATTGACCTAGCAAACTCACACTGGAAGAATAAGTGTTTAATAGTCTCGTCATGCTGACAGAAGACACACTTTTTACTCTGTGCCAATTGCGTCTGGCAAGGTTATGTTTTGTAAGAATTACTTCTCGACGAAGATACCACGCAAACACCTTTGTTTTTAGCGGAATCTTTATCTTCCAAATTTTCTTATTATTATCGACTGGAATTTCAGGCTGGATTAAAGCTCTATACACATAATCAATCGAAAATTTACCATTCTTAGTGAGATTCCATCGCAATTTATCCGTGCCTCTTCCGACTGCTGGACCGAGTCCAACCGGAGAAGCAAAGCATTTCATGATGCTTGTCTAGTCCCTAATAGACATTTTCTGAACGATACATTTGGTGGGGATGTACCCAACATCTTAGCGAGCGTGTCGCCTTTGTGTCGCACAATATTTTACAAAGCCAGATATTGTTCTCGAAGAGTTGATTGGCCAAGCCATTTATCCTCCCAAAAATGAATTTCTGATTCATCCCTAATTGAAAATGATCGGCAGTCGCAGCACTTACCTGAGCTTATGAACCCAGTCCAGTGTTCCCTTGGTTTCGCAGATGGGATCAAGCTGAAAGAACCAAGGTTGATTAGAACCACCAATGGTGAACCCAAATCTGACCTCTCAAAGGTAAACTACTTGTGCACAAAAAAATGTCAAGATATGTGGCAGCCTCTGATGTTAATTACCAAAGACTGGTCATGCTTAACGGACTGATTGTTCAAAAGAGCATCCAAAGATCAGCTACTTAATCTGTATGTAATTAAGTTATTACTCTAAAGACTAGAGTAGCAAGTAGATAGTGAACCGTATCTAGTACTCCATTTCCTGGAATAATCTGTAGTGTCCAGTACAGGTAAAAAAGTGGGAGTACATCCTATAGCAGGTGGAGGAATTGGTATCACCTGCGCTGATCATCGACAGGAAAACGAGGAGGATAGATCATCAAGTCTGCAACGCCAGTTGAAGCTGAGGATAAATATGTAGTACATCACTGAATGGTTGTACCACCAAACCATTTTGGAGGACAGATCATCCAGTGCTGACGATAAATCCTGGCCACGATAGTATTCCCTACGCCTCACAATCGGAACGGAGTGATAGTCCCTACGCCTGAGTGTGACTTGTACACAAGTCTGCAACGCCAGTTGAAGCATATGCAGCTTACTGCGTATACTAGTGCTCACAATCGGGTTTTCTGGCAATTATCATGTATTTATGTCACGATAAGAGTATGAAGTGTTAAATTCAGCTAGCCCAAGTTGAAACATATGCAGGTTACTGAATATACCGGTGCTACCTTGAAGATAGATGATGAGATGGCCTCTCGGGATTTGATCTAGAAACCTACATATTCAAAAACGCTTCTCAACCCTGGATCACAAGTATATATCTGTTAGAGGGGTGAAACAACAAACTTACCTGGCAATATTTCCTCAGCGTATCTGTTGCTTTGTATATCTCATACTCCATCCAACAGGCAAGTTCAACCAGCTCCTTGTACTTGTCCAATCATGACATCAGGTTTCGCAGGCTGCATGGCATTACTGTTGTAGTTGATCAATAAGCCCTGGAGTGGATCAAGTCTATCTCGTAGCAAGCATCACACAATCTCTGAGGATCACGCAGCCTGAACTTCATGGGCATCAAGCATCTTCCCTTGGATATTTCAAAAAAAAAGCATCTTCCCTTGGAACATGCTTTGCAGAATATACTCCACGGAAGCGGCAGCGGTGCCTTCCACGAGTCAGAGCTGTGAAAGGATAGCTGCATTGCAGGCATAACCACTCTGGGGGATCTGCCTGCAACACCTCCCTGTAGGCGCTGAACTGTAAAGCATTATCTTCAAATAGCGGTGGTGCACTCGGGACGCAGACAGATGGATGCAAATAACCATTTTTGCCAAATGCTAGAAATGATACACCTGAGCTGAAACTTGGCTTCTGTGGTGAATCACCCTCAGCTCTTACTTCCACCCGAAACAATCACCGCGAGACCACCTTGAACAGTCTTCAAATTTATAGTTGGACTAGCTCGTGTTGGGGTGAAGGGATCTTGTCTGAAGCCATAATCTGATGGAAAGTCTGGTTCCAGGGATGGCTCATATAGATTTCGTTTTTAGTTTGCACCGGCCGAGAGGGTAAGATATTGTAACGAATTGTACCCAAAACCTGATACTGTTCTTGCTAGCTACTGTAATCAACGATACAGTTGTTATCAGTCGCTACTCTGTAATGTGTCATAGGAATGTCATTACTAGCAAGGACGCGTTTGGTTCATAAACGGCAACGGTAAAGGTAATGAAATCGGGTCCCGGGATGGTATCGTGCGTGGACTGGAAAACTGCAGTTTTGTTTGGTATACATCTGCAATGGAAACAGGTCTGTAAGAACGAAGCCATGGCCGTTGGCGCTGGCCATGGGCATCTTGATGGAGTGCACCATGGAGAAACGCTCTGCCATGGATGTCAGGCATGTCGCAGCCACACTCACAGGGCGGGTGGTCGCCGCGGCCGACGCCGAGGAACGGCGGCATGTCGTGCACACAGCAGTACTGTATATTCTTGAAACAAAGCCCTTGTGGATTCGGATGCAGATCTTGCAGTGTCCTCTGACAAGAGACCGATCGAAACTTTGAGTATCCGGCCGAGTCGGTCTCTTCTTCCCTTTTCTGAACCTTTAAATATGGCAGAGATCGGCTGCCCAGCATCAAATCTATCCAAGCCTACGAATCGAGATCGAGCGTTCCAAGCTACTGTATTAGGTAGACACGCGACCGAGTGTTTCGACGAGAGATCAAGCAGGAGCCATGGCGGCAGCGACGGCGGCGGACGGAAACAAAGTCGATGAAGTCGTGTCCGAGAAGAGTAAGATGGTCACGCTGATCAGCTCCGACGGCGATCGGTTTGAGATCACCCACGAGGCAGCCGCAATGTCGCAGACCATCCACCAAATGATCGAGAACGGCTGCGTGCAAAATGGCGTCCCTATCCCCAACGTCAGCTCCGGCATCCTCTCCAAGGTCATCGAGTACTGCAACACGCACGTCCATAACACCACCACCACCGCCACCGAGCAGGACCTCAAGAGCTTCGACGAGAGGTTCATCAAAGTGGACCAGGCCACGTTGTTCAACATCATCCTCGCCGCCAACCATCTTGATATCAAGGGGCTCCTGGACCTCGGCCACCAAACGTTGGCCGACATGATCAAGGGCAAGACCGTGGAGGAGATTCGCACGACGTTTGACATCAAAAATGACTTCACGCCGGAGGAGGAGGAAGAGATCCGCAAGGACAACCAATGGGCATTTGAGTAGATCACTACTTTATGACTCTACTACTTGTACGTGCCTAAATTGTTACTATTTCGCCGTTCTTCAGATTTACATATTTCGTTAATATATATGAATTATTCGAACGATATATACTTTTTATTTGTTCAGTCACATAATCTACAAATAAATTATCTGGTTGTTGCTTATAGCAAATCATCCATGAATTGCAATATCGGTGGAGAGTTTTTTTTTTTGAGGAAAGTCCCCCCCCCCCCCCCCCCCCCCCCCCCCCCCCACACACACACACACATGAGTACATGTATATGGGCGCTCTGGTGTAGGGCAGAGATTAACCGAGCAGCAACATCAGCTTGATAGATGCTAAATTGTTTCCCTAAAAAGATGCTTAAATTGTTACTCTTTCGTCATATTCTTGTTTGATTAATTATTATGAGTTAGGCCACTTTATCGTTTGAACCGTGGAAACTTTATGCTTATCACATACATAGTTCCGTAAGAAACTCCATATGGATTACACGAAACAAGATTAGTTCTATACTTTTAATTTGTTCAATTATAATATCTCCAATTATCCCGCCGTACTTTCAAGCAAATCATGCATGAATAGCAGTATTGCAGGAAGAGTATGAACCCTTGTGATGCGAATCAATCATGGGAATGAAGCCTACTCGTTGATGCACATTTTATATCGAATCAGAACATTGTTGTGTAGATTAGAATGGCTTAGGTGAAGCCGTTAAGAAGGTGAGGAGAAGTAAAAGGCACCTACATGACAAGTTACAGTTAACCTATTTTTGCATTGGGTGTGTTTGAACTATGAAGCATCCGCGCGTAACCAAACATGCTCATAAGGATGTGTGGAAAGGTCTGGTATGTGGTAGGTGTCCCAAGGTTTTGGTTACCGTTTTATTTTTATCCCATAGGGTCCGGTATTTTCGGTAACCGTGGTTACTGAAAAATACTGGCTGGTTACTGGCCTAAATTTTTGGTAAGAATTTAGGATTCAAGCATAAACATGGAAAAATTCAAATCTAATTTTGGGAGCACGGATTTGGTCTAAATGTGAATATTCCGGGATTTATCCCCAGTATACACAATTACCAGCGGTGGCCGGTAAATCCTGAGGTCACTGAAACCGAAACCGTAGTATTTCGGCCGGTAACCAAAACCCTGAGGTGTCCCCTGCAAAAAACAGGAATATTTGGCAAGTTTCACAAGCTTAATCATGGAGTAATACATCTCACAAGTGAGTTGCTAAGGTAGAAGGCAATCATTATAATGTTTAACGTTTTGCAAATTTCATTGAACAGCAAAAATTAATAAAAAGGGAACTGAGCGGTCAACAATGCAGAAACAGGCGTGATCAGATTTCCAACTCACTCACCAGGAAAACCGACTGTGCAGACTGCGGAGAAATTAAGCAAGATATACAACATAGCTGACACGCGCACGGTCGGGCATATAGCGCCGGCAAGAAGTTACAGGTAGCTGGGGTCGGACGGGAGCACGTAGAAGTCGATCTTGGAGACGGCGGAGACCGGCGACGTGCGGTTGAGGAGCTTGAGCAGGTAGTACCCGCGCGCCATCCTGAACTTGCCGTTGCCGCCGACGATGCTGCGCTCGAGGGTGCCCTGGAAGCCGACGAGGGACAGCGCGCTCCCGTTGTACTCCCCGGCGGTGAACAGGATGGAGGCGACCGACAGGTGGCCCTGCGAGCCCGGCCCCTCCGCCAGCCCCGTGGCGACGATGATGCCCTGGTACCCAGTGGCGGACCCAGGAAAAAATCGGAGGGTGGGCACACTTCTGAAAAAATTTGCGCTGCGGACTTTTTTTGCTAAATGAAACCGGTAAATAGCAAATCGATTCACAATAATATAAGATAATCATACCGTAAGTATTTCGGTACATATGTTTTAAATATGTGTGATTCGAATACAAATAGTTTAAACATGAACAAAGCGAGCACAAAACCTAAAATCTAATGATTAAAAACCAACGGTGATGAAGAAGATGCAACCGTCTTTGCTTCAGGATTCCGATAAGGAGCCGCAATATCACTATTTTTTCGTAATCAATTGTACAATTACAACAAACACAAGCAAAAATTAAGAATTAACTTGGAAATTTTGAAAATATCAGTACACCTTGACAATTAAAAAGCAAAATAAGTTGGAGATAATTACAAATTTACAGGAGATTAACACAAGCAAGCGAGGGAAGGCAGGTCGTAGTGCCGCAGCCCGCAGGGGAGTGCGACGAGGGGAGGCCGGCCGCCGGCAAGGGAGGCAGGGGCGGCGCCGTCAGCCGATGGAGCGAACTGTGGGGACGGGTCGAGTGAGACTGAGACATCACGTACCTATCGTTCTCGTACAGGAAAATAGTATGATTTGGGCTTATTGGGCCATATGAGGTCCTAATCTTCTGATTATTAGTATGTAAAAAATGTTTTTAAAATATCTGGGTAGGCCACGGCCCACCCGGCCCACCCTCTGGGTCCGCCAGTGCTGGTACCGCCCGACGAGCGGCGAGTCCGGCTCTATGCCGGTGCAGAGCTCGTGGTCGAACATGGCCACCGAACCGAACGTCGCGTTGGCGCCGAATGGGGACGGCGAGATGGCGCCCTCCGTGAAGTTCGGCCCCGCGAACGTCTCGTGCATGTACAGGGGGATGTGCGTCAGCTTCTTCCCGCCGTCGCCGGCAGCCGACGAGGCCGCTACCGCTAGGAGGACCACGAGCAGCGAGGATATCGGCGACATGGTGGGTTGCTGTTGATCGGCTCGTGGGTCGTGGCGCTGTATTTGTAGGATATCGGCGACATGGTGGGTTGCTGTTAGAACGCGTGAACCACGCGACACTACGAGAAAATCCCTCTCTGCCGAGTGGTCTCGGCTTTGCCGAGTGCAAAATGTCGGGCGGACTCGGCGAAGAGCGTCTAAGCCGACACCGCGCAGACGACACTCGGCGAAGTGGAGACCACTCGGCAAACAGCACGTTCGCCGGCACTACGTGGATAAAGACCTCGGCGAAGAACATTTTCTCGCCGAATACCACAGAAAACACTCGGCAATACTGATATCTCGGCGAAACGGATGACCACGTGGCGCCATATGTGTGTTCCTTTTTCGCCGAGAGCCTTCACCGCCGGACTCGGCGAAGTTCTGACACACACCTGACGCCCATCTGACAAGAGACGATCCAGATTGCCTTTTCTTCGCCGGGTGTCTGCTATAAAGTCTCGGCGAAGAGTTCGCCGTGCATCCCCGACAAAAAGCACCCAGCGAGATGGAGCTGCCGAGTGCCATGCTCGGTGTTAGATTATATGGATCGTATCATATACGATCTCCTGTCCGACTTGTAGTCCAAGCTAGGTTAAACAAAGTCGGTTCCCTCATGTACTGTATAATCTTTGTAAACCGTATGAGATCAATGCAATTGTTAGTTCTATCAATCTTTACATGGTATCAGACTAGATCCTAGGGCATGGCTCCACCCCCGCCGCAGCCGCCGCCCACCCCACCACCGCCGCCGCCGCCCGGCTACTTCGAACGTCGGGCCGCCATTATCGCCAAAGCCGCCGCCCGCCGCGGCATCCTCCTCCTCTACTCTAGCTCTTGCTCCAAACCCAACTCTCCCTACTCCAACTCTCATGGCTGCCCCATATCCTTTACCGACACTATATCCGATGTTTCACCTTTTATCCCTGTCACTCTCGACCTCGCCGCCCACAACTACTACCATTGGCGTCACCTCTTTGACGTCCACCTTGGCTGGTGCAATCTTCGTGCTCATGTCGCCGCCGGCTCGGTGCCGCGCCCCGCCGATCCGCAATGGGTCAAGGATGACCTAGCCATCATCCAGTGGATCTACACACGGGTGTCTACGGAGATCTTGAACCTCGTCTTCCGTGATGGCGCCACCGCCGCCGATCTCTGGACGGCCCTTCGCCAACTCTTCCAAGACAACGTCGACGCGCGGGTCAACAACCTCAACACCGAGCTCCGCAACACCGTCCAAGGAACTCCCTGATCGCCGTCTACTACAGCGCCTCAAATCCATCGCCGACGAGCTCCGCGAACTCGGCGATCCGGTTGAAGATCGGCAGCTTATCAACATACTTCTCGCCGGGCTCGGCGAACGCTTCGTGAACCAGGCGTCCTTCATACCGATGATGCGGCCCCGGCCAACCTTTGCCGAGGTCCGATCGTTGCTCCAGTGGGCTGATCAAGCAGTCCCGCAAAGATGCCAGGCCGCAGGTCTTCGCCGCCACCCCGCGCCCTCAGCCGCCTACGCCTCCTTCCTCTGTGGCCGGGTCATCCCACTCATCGGCGCAACCACCTCTTGGCTGGCGCCCAAGCCCAAACTACAAGGGCAAAAACCCCATGTACCGGCCGCCGCGACCTGCGTCTACACCAAGTGCTGCTCCACCACCGACCATGGCTCCCACCGCTCCCCACGCTTGGCGCCCGACACATGATCCGTGGACTGGTATGGTGCAGGCCTGGCCCATGCCGTGGTCCGCTCCGTCCCGTTCGGCGCCCCGCCTGCCTACTCCGGCTCCTGGTCACCGGGATGCGGCCTCACACCGGTGCCCCGGTCTACTTGGATCGCGACCCCTGCTGCCGCCTACCTCGCCGCGCCAGCATACTCTCCATACGGTGCACCAGCTGATAGCGGAAGCTTCCCTTCTGCGTACTCCGCACATGTTCCTGCGCTCATGCCGCCACCAGCACCTGCTCCGCCGTCTCCGACAACGCCAAACTGGGACCAAGCTGCTTTTCTGCAGGCCATGAACAACTTTGCTGCTCAAGGAAACTCAGGTATGGACTGGATTTTCGATTCTGGTGCTTCTAGTCACATGTCTGCTTCAAATATTATGCTGTCTTCTTGCACCTCATCACCGTTCTCTTCCATTACTCTTGGTGATGGTTCATCTATCCCTATACAATGTGTTGGTCACACCAATTTCCCCACTACCACTAAAAACCTTCTTCTTCGTGATGTTCTAGTTGCACCTGCCCTCATTAAAAATCTTATTTCCGTTCGAAAATTTACCTCTGATAATAATGTCTCTATTGAATTTGACCCCTTTGGTTTATCTGTGAAGGACTTCCTGACTAAGGCCGAACTCGCTCGTTTCAATAGCTCCGGAGACCTCTACTCGATCCATGGTGCCCCTACTGTCGCTCAACCATCCTCCATGCTGGCCTCCGCTGATCTTTGGCACCATCGCCTAGGACATCCACAAGCCTCTAGTTTATCTTCTGTTCTTAGTGAATTTTCTTTACCTTGTAATCGAAGTAGTCATGATCCTTTAGTGTGTGAAGCTTGTCAAACAGGAAAACATGTTCGTCTACCTTTTTCTTCTTCTTCTTCTCATAGTACTTTTCCGTTTGAATTGTTACATTGCGATCTATGGACGTCTCCTCACACTAGCATCTCCGGTTTCAAATACTACCTTGTTATACTAGACGATTATACTCACTATATTTGGACTTTTCCTTTACGTAATAAATCTGATGTTCACACAATTTTTCTAAATTTCCAACGCTATGTAGCTGTCCACTTTCTACTTCCTATACGCTTTATTCAATGTGACAATGGACGAGAGTTTGACAATTTTAAAAATCGCAATTTCTTTCTTCAACACGGCATTCTACTTCGTTTTTCTTGTCCTTACACATCCCCACAAAATGGCAAAGCTGAACGATCTCTTCGAACTCTCAACGATATTATCCGAACTCTCCTAATCCACGCCTCTATGCCACCTAGATTTTGGGCTGAAGCTTTGCGCACCGCTACCTATCTTCTTAATATTCGTCCCTCCCAAGTCAACCCAAAAACAACACCCTTTTACTCTCTTTTTCTTAGTCACCCAAATTATACCGAACTTCGTGTTTTTGGCTGCCTTTGTTTCCCTAACACGTATGCTACCTCCCAAATAAATTAGCACCTCGATCCCTTCCCTGTGTGTTTCTTGGTTACTCCGACGAGCACAAGGGTTACCGCTGTCTCGACCCGTTTCCTCCGTGTCCACATCTCTCGTCACGTCACTTTCGTTGAGCACATTTTTCCCTTTGCCAGCCGCACCCAACCGGCCAACGCTTCCACGTCCATCCCGTCATCTAGCTCTCATCGTAACCAATTTCCTGCCACGGCAGTGTTTTCGCCTCTTTTTCCTGCCACGACAACTACTCCGCACCAGCTGACCCCCCTAGCCCCACTGCCTCCCGCACCACTGATTCCCCAAGCCCTACTACCGAGCAACCATCATCCCCGACACACCACGATCACCTACCATGGCAGCAGATTCTGCCGATTTTCTGCCATGAGACTCCCGGCCAATACACCTGTATCCTCTCCTAGCACACCATCCACTCCCATGTCCGTCTCATCCGCTGCGCCGGACACTCCTACTCCACCCCCAGCTATCCCAGCTCGTGATATTCCCATTATCCCTCCTACCAACGATCACGCCATGCGTACTCGCTCAAAAACAGGTTTTCGACGCATCTCCATGTCACTCCAACCATCTCTCCTCTTCCCACATCATATAAATCTGCCCTCCTTGACCCCAATTGGTCAGCTGCTATGAAGAGAATTTCAAGCTTTAATACAAAATAACACTTGGCAGCTCGTTCCTCGACCTTCCGGTTCTAATGTTGTCTCTGGAAAATGGGTGTTCCGTCACAAATTTCACTCCGATGGCACTCTCTCACGTTACAAAGCTAGATGGGTTTGTCGTGGTTACTCTCAACAACATGGAAATAGATTTTGATGAAACCTTCTCACCTGTCGTTAAACCTACACCATTCGTACTGTTCTTAGTGTTGCTATCTCCTCTTCTTGGTCCATCCATCAATCGATGTCAAAAATACGTTTCTAAACGGAAATCTTCAAGAAATAGTTTACTGTCAACAACCTCTTGGTTTCATCGACTCTTCTAGTCCCAATCATGTCGGTCTCTTAAGAAATCTCTTTACGATTTAAAACAAGCTCCACATGCATGGTTCCAACGTTTCTCTACCTTCGTTCCAAACAATTGGTTTCACTCCTCACTTTCAGATTCGTCTCTCTTCATATATAATCACAATTCTCAAATCGCCTACTTGCTTCTTTATGTTGATGACATCGTTCTCACGGCTTCTTCGCAATCTTTTCTCACCCATATCATCTCTTTGCTCAACAAAGAATTTTCAATGACCGATCTTGGTTCACTTCATCACTTCCTTGGCATTAGTGTTACCCGTGATTCTAGTGGTTTATTTCTTTCTCAACGTCAGTATATTCTTGATCTTTTGTCTCGCGCTGGAATGATTGACTGTCAACCCTCCCGTACACCTGCTGATACAACCACCAAATGTCCTCTGCCGGTGAAATTTATCTGATCCTACTCTCTACCATAGTCTCACAGGTGCTCTACAGTATCTAACCATAACTAGGCCTGAAATCTCCTATTATGTCCAACAAGTTTGTCTTTTTATGCATGATCCCCGTGTCCCTCATTATAATCATGTCAAACGAATTCTCTGTTATCTCAAAGGCACTCTCGATCATAGTCTTCATATCAATTCATCTTCGCCCACTTCTTTGACAGCTTATTCTGATGCAGACTGGGCCGGTTGTCCAGATACTCGTCGATCCACGTCCGGATACTGTGTTTTTCTTGGTAACAATTTAATTTCATGGTCTTCTAAACGGCAGGTCACTGTTTCTCGTTCGTCTGCGGAGGCTGAGTATCGTGCGGTTGCCCATGCAGTTACTGAAACTGTTTGGTTACGTCAGTTGTTAGCGGAGTTACACCGCCCCATTCAGCAGGCCACCATTGTCTACTGCGACAATATTTCAGCTGTTTACATGTCTAGCAATCCAGTGCAGCACAGGAGGACTAAGCATATTGAGATCGACATTCATTTTGTCCGCGAGAAGGTTGCTTTGGGGGAAGTTCGAGTTTTTCATGTACCAACACTGCTCAGTTTGCCGACATTTTTACAAAGGGTCTTGCGACTGCTCCTTTCAACGACATACGGTTCAGTCTCAACGTTGTTTCACCCCACGTTGATACTGCGGGGGGATGTTAGATTATATGGATCGTATCCTATACGATCTCCTGTCCGACTTGTAGTCCAAGCTAGGTTAAACAAAGTCGGTTCCCTCATGTACTATATAATCTTTGTAAACCGTATGAGATCAATGCAATTGTGAGTTCTATCAATCTTTACACTCGGCGAAGTGTTCGCCGGGGCCAATTTGGACTTTCGCCGTGTGTTTTCCCACTCGGCGGAGAGCGATTTTCTAGTAGTGCGACGAGACGTGCGGCGCATGCGCAGCTCCAACTTCCCCAGTTGCAGAGGTCCAGCCATCTCCGATCAACTGCTCCATAAAGAATTTGGAGCATGCAATGGAATCAAAGCGGTTTCCAGGAAGCCATGATCTAATCTTAGATATGAATGGGCAGCTCATTTTTAAGATCATCTTGACTTCTAGCGGTGGCTGCCCTAAGAAACAAAACAAAACAAAATACTGTTAGCTGATAGTCCCTACGCGGCTACGCATACGCGTATGACTTCCACACAAGTCTGCAACGCCACTTGAAGCATATCCTGTTAGCTGGTTGCTGCATAGTAAACTAGTGCGCACAATCGGGTTTTCTGGCAATTGTCATTTATTTATGTTAGAATAAGAGCTTGAAGTGTGAACTTCAGCTAGCCCAAGTTAGCGCTATTGTCAGCTGCGTATGATCAAATTTAACCCCGCATTGTATGGTTTAGCTGCGTATGATCAAATTTAACCCCGCATTGTATGGTTTTTGGATCCGATTTCTCTAATTAAGTGGATCAATTATATTCTTCTAATAATGCATAGTCAGAGCTCCTGCTATTTATCGTATAAATAAAAAAGGGTAGAAGCACAATTTTCTGGCTAGACCAGGTTTGCACATGCGTGTAAATTCAGCTTATCTGGATATATAGCACATGCTCTTAGCAGGTTTCCGAACAAGGATATCGGTTGTGGTCAAGTAAGCGCCCCGGCGAAATATACCTGTGAGAGCTTGAAGTGTTGAATCCAGCTGGCCCAAAGTTAGAGCCTTTGTCGGCTGCATATTATCAAACTTATTTTCAAAGTTGTAGCTGGCCCAAAATTAGTGCCTTTGTCGGCTGCATATTATCAAACTTATTTTCAAAGTTGTCGCCAGAGAACGAGGGTAGGACAATTTCCTGGCTAGGCCAAGCTGCCTATGCAAGTAAAATCAGCTTATCTGGATATGGCAGTGACCCTACTCTTGAATTACGTTCCTGGAGATGTAATTAAATTTGAAAGCTACATAAGCAACTTGCCGACTGAAGAGGCTATATCTTGTTAAAACCATCTTGAAAAAGTGCCATAAGCGAACATGAAGCTGGTAGCTTGGTTGCCAAAGCCAGAATCCCCTGATGTCCTACTATAATTAATAATGCTGGATTGCAAGAGGGGGATCACAATTCACAACCACACATAACGTAGTACAAATATCCTGGAAATATTTACATGAGAGGGTACATACTTGCTATGACCCCATCCAATAAATATGTACATTTTTTATATATTTTTCAGGGATTTTCCTAGCTTAGATATATGTACAGCGGTGAATGCTAAGACTAACATGACTAGAACTAGGAAGCCATGTTGGAGAATAGATCATCTAGAGCTGAATACAAGGGTTGGGCAGCTCTGGGCTTCTCCACCCTCCCGAAAAGGATATCAGTTGTGGTCAAGTAAGCATCCCCGTAGAAGCGCAGATTCGTGTCTGATCTGGTTGTCACCACATTTCCTTCCAGTGAGACACCAACGAAGGCACCTGTTTAAAGTAATAAGAGGCTATAAATCAGAAGGTTAACGAGATAGCTGTGATGAAACCTGCACACTTCTTAACAGGGAAAGACAAACATAAGAGCATTAATTTACTTGCAAAGATTTCCTTTAAGAAGTGAGGACTGAATTTGTGACATTGATTTTTTTCCTCCAAAATTGAGAATATAAAGTAACATTCAAATTGTTTTGCGTGCAGCAATAACAACAAACGTGACATGCAGTTGTAGATACCAAGCTCAGCCCCATGTTTAAAGCCTTCCATTCGGCTTTCATTTAATAAAAATGTCTAAATCGTGCAGATCCCACACATTTTAACCATTTCAAATATTAAGCATATATAAAAAATGACAGCAATGAGAGGAGGAAGCTTTCTTATTAGTACCTTTGCTGCAGCTGTAAGTGTAGCATATACCAGAACCTTTTTCACTTGTTCGAACATCTGCTTCAAGGGCTCTGCCGATTGGTCCTGCTGCCGCACTCAATCCTGCCCCAAGAGAAAGATGCATGCGGCTACCGAATGCCTTGACAACTTTAAGATCATGAAGCACGATAATAAAATCTGTCAATTCTCCTCCAATCTAGAAAATACAAAGAGTATGTCAGTATCATAGCGAGATTAACAATCCTAACGACAAACTGTAGTTCAGCATCCAAAGCTTGTCTTTGGCATCACACAAATCTCATAAGCAAACAGGTCATCATGCTTAAATAAATACCATGGGAACTAAGTCAGTGAATAACATAAGTATTAAATGAATATCATGCATTTTCCATTCTTGTAGTGAAGATAACCGGAACTTATATCACCAGCAGATAGGCGTAAATGTTGCATATGCATTCGATTCACAAAAAATACTATATTGGACAAATACCTGCACTCCCCATCCCAGTCCAACAGATAAAATCGCTGAGGGGGCAGACCATGATCCATCTGATCTGCGAGCAACTACAAGGCCAGTACCCATTTTGTACGTAAGAACTGCACCTGCCTTGGCAACTGTGAGCACAGCAAGCCCCTTTGCTCCCTTGAGGATAGATGATGGGATGGACTTCTCAGGATTTAATCTAGAAACCTACATATTCCAAAACAGAAACGGTTCTCAGCTCTGGATGGCAAGTATATATCTGTTTGACGGTAAAACATCAAACTTACCTGGCAATATTTTCTCAGCGTATTTGTTGCTTTGTATATCTCATACTCCATTGATAATCCAACAGGCAAGTTCAACCAGCTCCTCGTACTTGTCCAATCCATGACATCATGCTTCGCAGGCTGCATGGCATTACTGTTGTAGTTGATCAATAAGCCCTGGAGAGGATCAAGTCTATCGTAGCAAGCATCACACACTCTCTGAGGATCACGCAGCCTGAACTTCATGGGCATCAAGCATCTTCCCTTGGAACATTCTTTGCAGAATATACCTCCACAAAAGCGGCAGTGGTGCCTTCCACGAGTGAGAGCTGTGAAAGGACGGCTGCACTGCAGGCATACATTAGTAGAGCTATCTGGTAACCACTCCGGTGGATCTGCCTGCAACACCTCCCGGTAGGCTCTGAACTGCAAAGCATTTTCTTCAAGTAGCGGCGGTGCACTCGGAACGCAGACAGATGGAAGCAAATCACCATCCTTGCCAGATGCTAGAAATGATACACCTGTGCTGAAACTTTGCTGCTGTGATGCACCATCATCGCTCTTACCTGCACCCGAGACAATCGCCGCAAGACCACCTAGAACAGTCTTCAGATTGATAGTTGGACTAGCTCGTGTTGGGGTGAAGGGATCTTCTCTGCCACCATATTCTGATGGAAAGTCTGGTTCCAGGGATGGCTCATAGAGATAATCATGAGCGAAATAGTTTTCCTCTGGAGCTAGATTGGACATTGAAGCTCCACCGCCGTGGTTGCTTTCGATTTTGGAGAGGGATGAGTACGATGGGATGTCCATGGAATCATTCAGATACGACACTCATGTAGCAATGGCACTGAACGACCTAACAAACAGAGATGGAAACAGAGATTAATAGGGTTAAATCATTCATAACGTTTTCTCTAAGTTCATAAAAACATGCTCATTCTTTCGCCCAATTCATTCTTGTACTGTGCACGTTGACAGATATATAAAACTCTGCGCGTATTTGATAGTTATTATAGAACTAAGAACATTAGCAAGTTTGCAACAGAGCCACGAACGATCCATGTACCTATATATGTGGCAGGTAATGGAAACTAGAGGTGAAACCGCACTGCGGCACACACAGACCCCATGTAATTCTCAAATAACGATGAGTTGCAGCATGTATACCTACCTTCTACGGGTAAGCAATTGGGGACAAATTCCGAAACCCTACACGAAGAGATGGATCGATCAACCACAAATCAGCCCTTCCTAACCAGTGGAACAGCAATCACGAACAAGCACCACAAATCCATCCCGAACAAACCGCGTGATCGGAACAGACGGTTCGGCAAAGGGGGAAATAGCTAATCCTCTCCATCCATGAACCCTAACGAATCGCCCCGCCGTAGGACGCCCGAACCAAGGACGCAAATCAAGCAAAAGCAGAAGCTACATACCTCTGGGCGCGCCGGATCGGATCGGAGATGGGGGGCTTGGAGGCGATCGTCGCGAGAGGAAGCGTCGGGCGTGGGGATTTGGGTGGGTTTCTTCCGTTCGCCGGCAAGATCATGGGGGTAAAAGTGGAAGGAGAAGGGAGAAGGGCTACCTCATCTGTACGCTACCGGGCTTGGGCCCGGGCTCGGGTCGATCCGGCCACGTGTTGGTTTCCCACCGGAGGAAGGGCCCGGGCCGGCAACGCCGTAAAGAACCCGGTTTTTTTTTTGGAAGCGCGGGGCCCACTGTTGGCCCAGCAGGAAGAGTTGGATAGTGGGCCGGGCCGTCCAAGCTTTGCGCCGCTCACCGTGCTGGCGTGAGACTGAGACGCCGGTAGCTCCGGCGGCCGCGGCAAAGGCTCGACCGCGCGAGATTGGAGAGGCGCGGGCGCGCGGGGCGCCCGGGTTCTTATCAGCAGCGGCGGGGGCTGCGAACTGGCGGTGTGGAGGAGGGCGGGCGGCGGCGCCGCGTCTAGGCTGCGAATTGGCGGTTCGGTTGGCTCGCAGCTCGCCGCCGGCGTCGACTTATCCAGTCAGGCTCCGCTCCTCTGCTCGCATGTTCCGTGTGAGTTCTCTGTTTAGTTTGTCGCTTCCATTCGGTACAATAATTGCTGAAATCATTGGAGTAGAATCTAGATGCATCTACCGACCACGGAACTCTGGAGAAATCATTGGTGCTAACGAATGTTTGCTGCACCATTGCAAAGGATTTTGGGTACTTTGGGGGTAAAACAAAGGGGATAATTTCCGATAACCCCCCCCCCACGTGGCAGGGTTATGGCATTATGAGCGCCCCGCCGCTGAGGCTGACATGTGGGGTTTTAAGTGGCTGGGGGGGTTATAGGGAATTCCCCCAAAACAAAGGCTTGTCTTGTTTATTCATTCAAAGCATAGCATCCATGAAAAAGTACCAACCAGTGAGCAGCGAGTACATTCCTTACATCCAGTTCCTCTACCACAGAGATTCTCACAGGAATTAAGTTCCCTCGAAACTACAACCACTCTCCAATCTATGCTTCAATGCTGAATCAGGAATGGGAAAACGGGGCGCTCGTCCGTCATTTTATTTCTCCGGTGAGGGCAAATCATTTGGCCGAGGTCTCGCCCTCGATAGCCAACGGAACAGTCGTGGCCTGCACACAGCAAAGGGCAGAGAATTAAGTCTCGGGTCATGAACTGAGGTAAAATTGTCAAGGTGGTCGAATCGTAATGTCATGGCACGTACCATTTTGCGGTACTTGAGGGCGTAGAGCATCTCGAGGTAGCGACGAGTCTCGCGCCTGTCGAGGTTGGAGACGTACTTCCAGAAACCATAGACACCAGAGAGGGTCATCAGCCTCTCAGAGTAGAGCTTCCAGGTGTACCTGCGTCAGGATCATGCCACAGCATCAATCTCAATTCAGTGCTGGTAAAAGAGGCAGTCCATGTGTATGATATGGTAACATGGACAGAATGAAAGAGCATTGAATATATACTTCTCCTCGATGCGCTGGAGTCCGCCCCGCGAGATCTTGCTCCAGTGGCTTGGGTCTTCCTGGCACTTCTCAAAGAACTCCACAAGCAGCGTGGAGGCCTTGTCATTCTGGTATGGATCGATGTGGTAGCCGGACACACCATTCACAATGATCTCAGCTGGACCACCGTATGCAGTGGCGAATGTGGGAAGACCACATGTCATGGCCTCTATCACGGTAAGCCCGAAGGCCTCATAGAAGGCAGGCTGAGCACAGAAGGCACACACAGAAGAGTGTCAGGACTAACGGATGTTTCAATTCAGTTGTACTAAGTTCCTAGCTTGACAGTGTTCTTTACCTGCACAAAGGCTCCCTTCATGTCACAGATGTAGCGATAGAGCTCACCGTTGCGGACACGATTCATCTGAGCAGAGATCCAGCGGATGTGGCCGCTCAAGTTGTACTGGTCGATAAGATCAAACATCTTCTTGAACTCGGCCTGCTCCTCCTTGTCCTTGGACTCCTTTCCATGGTCACCACAGACAACAACAAGGTTTACCAACTCCTGCAGACGTGGGTTACGGCCATACATTTCGACCAGGCCTGTCATATTCTTGACACGGTCCAGCCTAGCCATCGAGAAGATGATGGGCTTGTTCTTGTCCTTCAGCACAAATCTGGAGAGGTGCTCATGTTAGATAACCAGCAAGGCATGCACCTGTTCTTCATGAACTGAAAAATGATATAAGTATGACCATTACTTGTGCTCGGCATTCTCAACATCACTGAAGAGTAGCTCCTCAATCTCAGCATGGAGGGAGGTGAGCCTCTTCTGTTGTTCAGTGTATGGGAAGTAGATGGTCATGTCAGCGCCAGGAGAGACGATGTTGAACTTGGGGTCGAAGACATCAATACCATGGACGACACGGTAGAGACCAGGCATTGTGAATGCCATGTGCGACTCGTACTGACCAACGGTGTCCTTGCTGAAAAAAAGAAGATCGTGCAACAGCATTTGATCGGTTAATAAGATTTGCAAATGACCATAGTGGTGTTTCTGTGAGAAAGAGAATCTTACTTTCCGGCAATCTCTTGGAAGGTACTGGTGATGATGAAGTCAGCATGGTTCATTGCAATCAGGTCAGCTGTGAACTGGCAGGAGAAGTGGTAGTGATCCTCAAATTTCTTCCAGTAAAGGTCAGAGTTTGGGTACTTTGTTTTCTCAAGTGCATGGGCAATGGTACACTGTGTATAAGGGAATAAAAATTATTATAAGATACTATGGAGAAGAGAAATATGTATTTGTATTGAGCAAGGAGATAGAATGCATACATGTGTAACCCCCAACTTGTGTGCCAACAAACACGCGACAAGGTTGCCATCGCTATAGTTTCCAATGATCAAGTCAGGGTTGGCCTGCAACTCTCCAGTGATCTCATGTGCCACATCCTGAAAGAAATAGAAAAAATGATGAATTGTGCCATCCTAATGAAACACAAAAAACAACCTGCTGGAATGAGAGATGCATACATCGGTGTAAGCTTCCAGGTAAGGCCAGACTTCAAATCGTGAGATCCATTTGCGAACAATGCCATCTTCTGTTTTGAATGGCACACGCAGGATGTGGGTGTGCTCGGTGCCAAGGACCTTCTCAAGGCGCTGGCCGCAGGTGGTGCCGTGTGCATCGGGAAGCATCCTGGTGACCTATGTAAGGCCAAAGATACCTCATTAGAATCAATTAAACTAGAGACTTCATACTTTATAATATTGGGTCGTAAACTTACTATTAGAATCTTCGGTGTAATGTCGAGACCTTGTTGCTTGATTCTCAACAGCATCTCATTCTCCATAGCACGGACTTGGTCCAAAATGTAAACAACCTGTGGGTTGCCATCACATGAGAAAATTGGTAATGAAAATATTTTGTGGTGTTTAGTATATGAATAGGAAATATGCCAAACTTGTCTAGGGGATTTTACCTGCCCTCCAGTATCAGGGTACCCCAAGACATTGGCCTGAGCGAAGTAACCATGAGGAGAGAGGATAACAACGTTGAACACCATTGGGATTGTTCCGAGGAACTTTCCAATGTGGATGGATCAGGGGCCTCAAGTAGGTCCAAGAGAAGGTGAATAGTCTCGTGTGCACGGTGAGCACAGTCGCCCCAACCTTTCTCCAAACCAAGTTCCTGGAACCTGAATTTATGCAACAACAAAAAAAGTCAGATATGTAATGATGTTAAAAAAAATGTACAGAGCAATATGGCTTTCAATGATCATGTATATGGTACCATGTGGCATACATGGTTAGCAAATTAAAAAAGATGATCATGTATGTATATGATGATTATGCAGTACCTGTGGTGGAACTCTGAGTATGGAGTGTCAGCTGGAAGGCCTGATAGATGCTTCTCTGCCTTCCTGAGTGCATCTTGGAGGGCACTGAGACTGCGAAGTCTATCGTTCAACATCATGGTCTGAAGAAAGAAAGAAAAATTACACATACTCCACGCGATTCAATGCCAGGTAATAGCACTCCAGTTTGAAAAAATTCAGTTGGCTCACAGATGCCGATCATCCTTCTGTACTTAGTTGAAGAACTGTCCCGGACATTTTTAATTACTTAGAAAAAGCACATATCGTCAGGTCAGATGACAAACACGTTAAGTATGACTGCGTCTATATTTTACAAATAGACAGTTGCCAAACACGGTTAATCTGATTATGCTCATATGCTGTTATTTGATATATCTGAGCGAAGTTTTTTTTAACAAAATTTGGTTTGAAGTCATCGTGTTTTTGCTCACTCGTTAAGTATGACTCTGTCTATATTTTACAAATAGACAGATGCCAAACACGTTAATCTGATTATGCTCATATGCTGTTATTAGATATATCTGAGCAAAGTTTTTGTTATGAAATTTGGTATGGAGTCATCATGTTTTTGCTTACTCACCAACATCAACATGCATCCTCTAGACATGTTTACTAGCAATGAGATCTAATTTTGTTACTTTTAAGTAAGGTACACTTCATGTGCAAAAATACTCGGGATAAACATTTACACACCAAATTTTACATGGGTTAATGATACAAGCCTGTCAGTTTTCAATGACAAAATTATATTTTTTACAGATTGTTCGACATATGTAGTCCGATGATCCAAACTATAAAACAAGACATCAGAGACTGTAACCTACCATCCCCTTGTAGTTGTGCGCACGGAGGAAGTTGAGCAAGGGATACATGCTCTCCTTATCATGGAATAGCTTCGATGACAGATGTCTGTTCAAGAACTGCACGCCATTGCCAATAGACTTCGACATTGATGGGCGAGGGAAGGACGAGTTGAATGGCTCAAAGTCCAGCTCAAGCACAAAGTTGTTATCGCTGGAATGCGAGCATAAGATGCGTTTAATGACTGTCTTGACCTCTAATAAATCTAAGGTATATATATTGGGCTCTTAAATCTTAATAGTTTCACAAAATCACAGATACCTTCCATTCACCAGTTGTTCCTTGAACTGCAAATATTCAGGGACAGTCAACTCCTCAACGCCAAGCTCGCTCACATTGACCCTCACATACTCCCAGACGCCGGGCCTTGGCCGGATGGCGAGAGCAACCCATGGAGGGATGACAATTGCCTCCTGTATGAGAAACCAACATATATATAACAAGAGCTGAAAATTCAGGGAACATCACTGGAGTGACAGTGCAGTGACTTTTGGTAGCTCAAACCTGTGCCCCTCTTAGGAGATCCTCAAAGGCGGTGTCCTTCAGCTTCTCACGCTCGGCCTCAGGGATGGCAGCATTATACTCGGCAGTGATCTGATGGGGCTGCAGCATTCCCTTTCCTTGATTAACAAGCCTGAACAAGGTTCACATAACAGCAGGTGTGTCAGACCATATCAACAACTGTTACTTGAACAAAGTGTGGTTACAAATTTTTAAGTACTTTGCTACATTGCAAATACGAGCCATAATAAGAGTTAAAAAGAAAAATACAAGGAGCAGTGTATTGAAGATTTAGAAACAATTGTTGAAACTTCGCCATTGCATTATTTTTATGATTCTTGGTACAAACTTAAGATAAAGTGGACACAGCTCGTCAACACGGTGCAGAAAGCAAGTTGTTTATATGCAACATGATGCTTCATTTTAGTCCCAGCAAAAGCAGTCTTAACAAGTGAAAGCATGCAGAATTGCAGATCACATCAGATTTGGTCATATCTAACAATTTATAGCAAAAAAAGTATGGTGGAACTGGAATGTAGCACATGCTGTAGCATATTTAGAAACACGCAAGGGCACCGCACTTCATCACCCAACCATATCTTGTATGCAGAAATTCTACAAAGTGCCATCCGGCCAGTCTAGTCTGTAAAAGATTAAAGGCAGACCTTGCGAAGACGGCGACGAGCTCATTGGTGTGCGCAGAGAGGGAATCGCCGATGCGCTCCCTCACGCTGTGGAGACGGCTCAGGCCACGCTCATCGGCAGTCTCCCCCATTGCTATCCTCCAGTCGGGTCCTCAAGCCTGAGCAACAGAAACAGTTTTATCTGATCAGCCCCTTCAGTCAACATGTCATTCTTAGGTTTCTTTGAAAGCACTCCAGAAAATGAGAGCTGATTCAAACATAGAGGATAAACAGTTAATCAGAACTGAGGAGATAGAGTAACAAGTCGACGGTGTCTCTAATTTTTCATCCTACCATGGGTGCTTGTCCCGACAAGGATGTATGAGCTACGGAGTAGTTTCTACCAATAAACAAAGCCAAAGGAAGAAAGGGTGACGTACAAAGAGTGCCTAAAAGTTTTTGTATTTTGAAACCAAATCATGGGATTAGCGTGGGATCTAGCCGCATCTTGCGTAGCGTGTCAAGCTAATTAAAACTAAACGAAACGTGAATGAGCACAGGAACCCGGAATCATTGCCTGGCCCTTCTCCAATTTTCCACTAATAAAGGAGTTGCAGATAAAAAGAAACAGATCAGTCGATTCTTGAGTAGTGCGCCGCGTAGCAAGAAGCTTATCTAAGATTTTTCAGGATTAACTCATAATTACTGGTTTTGGCAAAAATTGCTTACAGAGTTTATAGCTTTCAGGAGTTGCATAAAAAGGAACTGTTTTGTACTCCAGGAACTTTGATTATGCTCCCAGAAAACAGAAGAAAAGTTTGAATTAATGCTAAGCCCCATCGTCCCAGAAGGATGTCACTGGATCTTTACAGGAGCCATACGCGACTGATCCAGTGCGTGTAAACCGGCATAATAATCACTTGGATCACCCAACAGTTCACCCACTCAACAATCCAACGCAAACTTTTCTTCTCACTACACTCATGTCTCAAGTCTCAACCCAAGTTCAAGAAATTATGAAGAGAGAAAAAGAGATTTCGCAGCAGCAGCTCTCCTGAATCACTGAAACTAGCAAGCCTATAAATCTTTTGCAGAGTCCCACCCATACCAAGTTAGCAACAGCCATTCATAGTACCCGTAGCGAAAACATTCTTGAAGAGTTGAACTACATGAATTCTTGCATGAATTATACTGCGAATGGACACAGCTTTCTAACCTTCCTCCAAGAAAGAAGTCGAGCACGGGAATATCTGAGGGGAAACGCGAGCTCAATGGGAGTGAGATAGGTGGGCGATGCCTGCACCCCTCTATTTATACACGGCAAGAGGCAGTGCAAGTGCAAGTGCGCAGGAGAAAGAGGACGCTGCTTTCTGTTGGCTTACTCAGCATCCGCTCACTAACTCTTGGCAGGATTGCATCAATGGCTGTAAGGGCGTAGTTCGTCGAGGCTCCACTTTGGGAATTAGCGCTCAGTTCTCGAGGTGATAAGACGCTGTGTTTTGTTTCGGATAATGCACTGTGACAAGTGTTCTTGTTTCAGAAATACACTGCGGCCGCCAAGTGTTCTTGTTGCTGTTGTGGGTGTTAGCTAGCTCTAGCAACGGGTTTTGTTGCGTACATCGCACTGCATGCAGGTAAACACGCAGTTTGTGTCTGCACCTAAAACCGTGTTTAGAAGCTTCTGCACTGAACTCGTCACTCGCTAGTGGCACATTTGGTTGCAGATTAGGCTGCCACGCAATCCATGCATGTCGTGGAGCAACGGACGGCTCTCATATGAAAGGTAGCATGTATGTGTAATATATATGTTCTCGCGAAAGAGTCGGACTATATAAGTTTTGCGAATTGTTCGAACAACCAACCTATCGACGTAGTCCCGAAAGCTCACCGCCATCTCATTCCGATTCCAGGAGGACAAGTTCACATTAAAGTGGGCCCCGCGCTCTCCTGGGCATGGCCCTACGCCAGCCATGTCACGGGATTCGCTTCCGCGTGGACTACATGAACCATATGCTGCTAGCCGCTTGGCCCTTCCACCTCTCGGCCCCGCATCTATATACGGGCTATAGGCTTAGATCTTCGCGGGATTCTTGTTCATATTAAGATATTGCTCGATGTAGTTGCTTGTTAACCCCGTATTGTTCATGTATTGTTTGCTCTATTTATTTTTAGTAAGTTGGATAAGTTGACGCGATATCTCGGTTGCTCTTGACATTGAGTCACTAAAGAGACAGATGATGTGCTAGGTAATCTTCATCTTAGCATGTCATTAGTGAAAAAGCAATAGTTATACAAATAAGTACTGCATTTAAAGAAATATATACTCCCTTCGTCACATAATATATTATCATTAAAGTGACGATATATTTCATTCAAATGTGACATACCGAAAGTGCAGCCACTCTCCGTCTCTGAAGGGCGGAGGCGACGGAAACCGGGTGGGGAAGAAGAAAGAGAAAGCAAACATCGTTAACTTTGATAGGACCTCTCTTCATTACGAAACGCTAACCAGGTGTAAGGTCCAATAGGCATTTCCCACCTACGGTGACAACTTTGTTCATTTCGAGCCTCCATCTTGTCTTGTGGTCTGTGTCACTTATCTCATTAGCTCAATTCTGGTACCAGCAAATGCCCTCTGCCTCACACGATGACTGGATCGTCGCCATGGTTCATGCATTGATGCATGCAAGGTTTCTTTGGGAAACCAAGTGGCAAGTGACATTTCCCTTCCGATCCGATGGAACTTCGGCCCCTGTCAGTGTCGTCTATCTTACACCTAGCAAAAAACTGCATCGCATCTGCTGCCTTTCACGGAGCATTTAAGCGCCTTCGCACAAACTTTTCTCCATCATTTTTTTCCTTCTAGAAGGGCACAAACAATGGAGCCCAGATGCAATGCAGTACTCAGTGACGATGGGAGGCATCTCACTGCTGTAATAGTAGCACGTATTAGACATGTAATAGGATCGTATACGATATGGTGTAGTACACCAATCGTATACGAGTCCAACTCTGTAACAGCCACGCAAGGGGCGTTTCCTTGCCTATATAACATGCAGCCGGGACCTCGAGAGAGGTCACCGTTCCACCCACGAAATTAACATGGTATCAGGCCCCTCCCTTCCTCCCGTCTAGCCGCCGCAGGAGCCTCCCCTCCGCCGCCGCCTCGACCCAGGATTCGATCTTCAGATCGCCACACCACGACGTCGTAATCGCCGTCTCCAGGACACAGGACCCAGGACCAAGGACCTCGATCTCTTGATCGCTACAACCAGGACTCCCACAACCCTAGATCACGACACCAGGAACTATGTCTTCTTCCTCGACGACCTCTGCTGCGGCCACCATCGGTGCGCCGCCGGCCACCAAGCTTACGAGGGAGAATTTCCTCTACTGGCAGGCCCAGGTGCTGCCCACGCTCCGTGGTGCCCGTGTCATGGGTCTCCTGGAGGGATCCGAGCTGGCTCCGGCCGAGTTCGTGGAAACTCAGGATGAGAACAAGAAAACGGTGAAGATACCCAACTCAGCCTACGATGATTGGATCACGAGAGATCAGAAGGTCGCCAGCTTCCTCGTGAACTCGCTCTCCGAGGACGTTCTTCCCCACACCTTCGGCCTTGTTCATGCCGCTGATGTATGGCGTGCGCTTCATGACCTGTACTCGTCTCAGTCCAAATCGAGGGTCTCCACGATCCGCGGTGCTCTCACCAACACAAAGAAGAACGATCTCTCTGCCCAACAGTACATCTCCAAGATGAAAGGATTTGCTTCCGAGCTTGCTGCCGCCGGGAAGACTGCTGATGATGATGAACTGAAGGACTACATCTTGAACGGATTGGATGGTTCCTTCAACAATCTTGTTGCTGCCATCAATGCCGTTCCCTCTACGTCGCTCAACGACATGTGCTCTCAGCTGATGTCTTGCGAGGCACGTGATAACATGCTTCAAAACACGGGTCAAGCTGGTGCCTCTTTTCATCCTCGGTCAATGTTGTTGCTCATCATCCAGCGCCTCGACCACCCTATGTGCCGTACCAGCCGCCCCAGCAGGCCTATGCTCCTTCCTACCCGCAGCAGCCCTACCAACCACCACCGCCGGCTTACCAACCACCGGCACCGGCCTACCAACCACCGGCGCCGGCTTATGCTCCGCCACAGCCCGCCTACGCTCCTGTCTATGCGCCATACCAGCTGTCGTACCAGCCCGGGCTGATGGCGTATACTCCACCATATGCCCCGCCGCCGCAGCCATATCGCCCTCCGCGTCCTCTCAGCAGCCGCAGCCGGGACGCCAGGATCAAGGGCGGCCTCAAGGGCGTCGTCCCAAAGGGGGACGCAAGGATCGAGGCTATGTGGCTTCTCCATGGCAGGAAGGCGTATTTTGCCAAATTTGCAAGAAAGAAGGTCACCCGGCTAGTGAGTGTTGGTGGCGCTATGGTGATGATGATGATGAAGAACCCCAAAGGAGACCAAGGCTGCATATGGGGTAGATACAAATTGGTACATTGACACAGGAGCAACGCATCATGTCACCGGCCAGCTCAACAAGATCAATGCTCCCGACAACTATCAAGGGCGTGATCAAGTTCACAATGCGAGTGGACAAGGTATGGACATTGCACACATTGGTCATTCAGTTTTGCACACCCCTACTAGTTCTTTACAACTCCGCAATATTCTTCATGTTCCTGATGCTTCCATAAGTCTTCTTTCTACACATAAAATTGCCCTAGATAATAATGCCTTTATTGAAATTCACCCATTCTTTTTCTTGATTAAGGATCAGGCAACGAAGCAAATCGTGTTTAGAGGTCCTTGTCACGGTGGCTTATATCCTCTAGTTCCAGTTTCCTCGACGTCATCCAAGCATGCTCTTGTCACCGTCAAGCCTTCGTCCTCTACATGGCATCGTCGTTTAGGGCACCCGTCTTCGTTTATTGTTCAGCAAATAATTAGGAAGCACAAACTTTCATATTCCCCTGAAATAAATTCTTACATATGTGATCCACGCCAACAGGCTAAGAGTCATCAGCTACCCTATCGTATCTCTACTAGTGTCTCTACTGTTCCTTTGGAACAAATATTCTCTGGTGTATGGGGTCCAGCTCCTCTTTCTGTAAGCAAACATGCATATTATGTAAGCTTCATTGATGATTTCAGCAAATTTACTTGGATCTACTTGCTTAAGAACCGTTCTGAGGTGTATCAAGTTTTTCTTGATTTTCAAAAATATGTTGAGCGCCAATTTGGTCGCAAAATTCTCACTATGCAAACTGATTAGGGTGGGGAATATGAAAAATTAAATGGATTTTTCCAACGTGTTGGGATTGTTCATCATGTATCGTGCCCCCATGCTCATCAACAGAATGGCTCAGCTGAATGCAAACACCGTCACATTGTTGACGTAGGCCTTGCTTTACTTGCAAATGCCTCGATGCCTCTCAAATTTTGGGATGATGCTTTTATCACAGCCACGTTTCTCATAAATTTGCTTCCTACAAAAGTTCTTAACTTTGAAACTCCTACCGAAAAGCTACTCCACGTCAAACCCAACTACGAATCTCTTCGTATTTTTGGGTGTGCCTGTTGGCCTAATCTTCGTCCTTACAACAAACACAAACTTTTTTCGCTCCAAACGATGTGTTTTCCTTGGGTATAGTCCTCGTCATAAAGGAGTAAAATGTCTAGATATCACCACCGGTCGTGTCTATGTGTCACGTGACGTTGTTTTTGATGAAAATATTTTTCCCTTTGCTTCCCTACATCCCAATGCCGGTCGTCGCCTTCGTGAGGAAATCTTACTTCTCCAATCTTCCACATCCTCCTCGGACTCTCAGGATAGGGGTGTGCCTACTAACGACCATTACTTGCAAATTGTTCCTGTTGTTAATCCTCCGCAGGCTGACGCTGAAGCTGCTCCAAGTTCAGATTCCGATTCTGGTCAAAATTCTGAAGATACAGCATCAAATACTACATCCGATGGTGATTTCAGTCCTACAGATAGGACAAGAGGGGACAGCGGCGATCCCGGGGTTGCTTCTGATTTGGAATCCCCATTGGATCCGTCGCCATCAGGACATGCAGCATCTTCAGCGCGCACTCCCTGCTAGCGCTAAGTTGACGAGTGAATATATCCCCGGCAACAGCGCCAGAAACTATGCTTGATGCTGTAACGTCACACGTCAGTTGGGAACCCCAAGAGGAAGGTATGATGAGTGCAGCAGCAAGTTTTCCCTCAGTATGAAACCAAGGTTTAATCGAACCAGTAGGAAAACGAGGTTGCTTCGAAGGTGTTGGTGAAGGAGTGTAGTGCGGCGCAACACCAGGGATTCCGGTGCCAACGTGGAACCTGCACAACACAATCAAATTACTTTGCCCCAACTTAACAGTGAGGTTGTCAATCTCACCGGCTTGCTGAAAACAAAGGGTTAAACGTATCGAATGGAAATGATGTTTGTTTGCATAAAACAGTAGAGAACAATGATTGCAGTAGATTGTATTTCAGATGTAAAAGAATGGACCGGGGTCCACAGTTCACTAGTGGTGTCTCTCCAATAAGATAACTAACATGCTGGGTAAACAAATTACAGCTGGGCAATTGACAATTGATAAGTGCATATAACATGCATGTGTGAGCTGTGGTGTCTACTATGAGATTCATTTGGGCATTACGACAAAGTACATAGACCGCTATCCAGCATGCATCTATGCCTAAATAGTCCACTTTCCGGTTAACATCCGTACCCCTTCCAGTATTAAGTTGCAAGCAACAGACAATTGCATTAAGTAATGTGCGTAATGTAAACAATACATTCATCCTTGAATAAAGCATTGCTGTTTTACCCCTAGTGGCAACAACACATCTACAACCTTAGAACTTGCTGTCACTATCCCAGGTTAAATAGAGGTTGAACCCAACTATCATGCATAAATACCCCCTCTTGGAGTCACAAGTATTCACTTGGCCAAGGCTTCAACAAGTAACGGAGAGCATGCAAGATCACAAATGACATAGACATGATAATATAATATTCAGCTCCACATAGGTATCAATATAAGTCAGATCCCAGCAAACACAACATGTAGCATTACAATAAGATGATCTTGATCATGATAGGCAGCTCACAAGATCTAAACATGATGGCACAAGTGGAGAAGACAACCATCTAGCTACTGCTATGGACCCATAGTCCAAGGATGAACTACTCACGCATCACTCCGGAGGCGGGCATGGCGATGTAGAGCCCTCCGGTGATGATTCCCCTCTCCGGCAGGGTGCCGGGAAGAGCTTCAGAACCCCCCGAGTTAGGGTTGACGACGGCGGCAGCGAATATGTTCTGGATGAAAGGCTCGGTGTTTTAGGGTTTTCACGTCTCGGGGAATAAATAGGCGAAGGGGCGATGTCGGCGGACCCCCGAGGGGCCCAAACCACAGGGGCGCGGCGGTGGGCCGCGCGCCGGTGGTTTGGCCACCTCGTGGCTCTTCGTCTCTCCTTCGGACTCCGTGTACGTGTGGAAAAATAGGGACTTGGCCTTTTGTTTCGTGCAATTCCGAGAATATTTCCAGAAGTAACTTTCTGAAACCAAAAACAGCAGAAAACAGGGAACTGGCACTGTGGCATCTTGTTAATAGGTTAGTCCCAGAAAATGCATAAAAGTGATATGAAGTGTATATAAAACATGTAGCAAATGGTATAATATAAGCATGGAACAGCAGAAATTATGGATACGTTGGAGACGTATCAAGCATCCCCAAGCTTAGTTCTACTCGTCCTCGAGTAGGTAAAACGATAACAACAAATAATTTCTGAGGAGACATGCTTTCACACAATCTTGATCAATATATTGCAAGGCTCATGTCATGAATGAAGTGACTCAAAGCAATGATCTATAGTTTGCTAACAAATAGATAAAGAGTAAACAATGAATCATATAAGCAAAAACTTTTCATGAATAGTACTTTCAAGACAAGCATCAAAAAGTTTTGCATAAGAGGTAACTCATAAAGCAATAGATTCAAAGTAAAAGGCATTGAAGCAACACAAAGGATGATTAAGTTTCAGCATTTGCTTTCAACTTGTAACATGTATATCTCATGGATAGTTGTCAACATAAAGCAATATAACAAGTGCAATAAGTAAACATGTAAGAATCAATGCACACAAAGTTGACACAAGTGTTTGCTTCTAAGATAGAAAGGAGTAGGTAAACTGACTCAACATAAAGTAAAAGATAGGCCCTTCGCAGAGGGAAGCAGGGATTAAATCATGTGCTAGAGCTTTTTAAGTTTTCGAAAGCATATAGAGAGCACAAAATAAGTATTTGAGAGGTGTTTGTTGTTGTCAACGAATGGTAGTGGGCACTCTAACCCCCTTGTCAACCAGACTTTCAAGAGCGGCTCCCATGAAGGACGTTATCTCTACCAGCAAGGTAGATCATCCCTCTTCTCTTTTGTTTACACATGTATTTTAGTTTCTTTATAGATGACACTCCTCCCAACCTTTTGCTTACACAAGCCATGGCTAACCGAATCCTCGGGTGCCTTCCAACATTCACATACCATGGAGGAGTGTCTATTGCAAATTAAGTTGCTTACTGATAAATCAGGGCAAAACATGTGAAGAGAATTATTAATGAAAGTTGTAATTAATTGGGGCTGGGCACCCCGTTGCCAGCTCTTTTTGCAAATTATTGGATAAGCGGATGTATATGCCACTAGTCCATTGGTGAAAGTCTGTCAGAAGTAAATGACAAGATTGAAAGATAAAACACCACATACTTCCTCATGAGCTATAAAACATTGACACAAATAAGGAGTAATAAAGTTTTGAATAGTTTAAAGGTAGCACATGAAATATTTACTTGGAATGGCAGGAAATACCACATAGTAGGTAGGTATGGTGGACACAAATGGCATGGGTTTTGGCTCAAGTTTTGGATGCACGAGAAGCATTCCCTCTCAGTACAGAGTTTAGGCTAGCAAGGTTGTTTGAAGCAAACACAAGTATAAACCGGTACAGCAAGAATCACATAAAAACATATTGCAAGTATTATAAGACTCTACACTGTCTTCCTTGTTGCTCAAACATTTTACCAGAAAATATCTAGACCTTAGAGAGAACAAATATGCATCCCAAGTCTCAACAAGCTCTACGGTAGTTCTCCACTACTAGGCTTTAACTACATGATGCAAGAGCTTAAACATGATCTACTTGAGAGCTCAAAACAATTGCAAAGCATCAAATCGAAACAAGACAATGATCTACAAGAATGCATATGTCTTTTCCAATACCAACTACTACATGTAGCATTTTCTTTCTTCCAAACAAACACCAATCAATTTATTTAAACATAAACTCTCCAAATGATAATATAATGCAGCAAGAGAGTATTTATAAACAAGTGCTAACAGCTCGAAGAGATGCATGAAAAACAGGAGCTAAAAGCACTGCAGTAGCTAGTTAAGAATACTCAACAAATATAAGTGAAGAACATGAGTATTCACATGAAAAAGCGGAGCGTGTCTCTCTCCCACACAAGGATTGCTAGGATCCGAATTTATTCAAACAAAAACAAAAATAAAAACACACAGACGCTCCAAGTAAAGCGCATAAGATGTGAAAGAATTAAAATATAGTTTCACTAGAGATGACCTGATAAGTTTGTTGATGAAGAAGGGGATGCCTTGGGCATCCCCAAGCTTAGACGCTTGAGTCTCTCTGAATATGGTTGGGATGAACCACGGGGGCATCCCCAAGCTTAGGCTTTTCACTCTTCTTGATCACATAATATCACCCTTCTCGCTTGATCCTTGAAAACTTCCTTCACACCAAACTCAAGACAGTTCTCATTAGAGGGTTAGTGCATAATCAAAAATTCTCATATTCTGTAATGATACAATCAATCCCAAAGCTTCTGGACATTAGCTACAGCCACCAATGCTTTGTGGAGCAAAGAAATCCACACAAACACAGTAAAAGAGCGAATGCAAAACAAAAGGCAGAATCTGTCAAAAACAGAACAGTCTGGAATGACGAATTTTTTCGAGGCACTTAAGTTGCTCAGATGGATCTGGCCTAAAATAATGAAAGTTGCGTACATATCTCAGGAATATGCGTGATTTTTTCAGAATTTTTTGAATTTTCTACAGGGAGATAAGCTCAAATCCGTGACAGCTAAAAATCTGTCACTGCGCAGAAATCCAAATCTTGCATCAACTTTCAATATAGAACTTTACTTGGCACAACATTGCGATAAAATAAAGATACAAAGGAGTTGCTACAGAAGTAACAAAACTCCTTGACTCAAAGAAAACAAAAATAACAGCAAATAAAAACGATGGGTTGTCTCCCATAAGCGCTTTTCTTTAACGCCTTTCAGCTAGGCGCAGAAAGTGAAAATCAAGTGTTGTCAAGAGAAGAAGCATCAACATCATAACTTGCTCTAACAATAGAGTCAAAAGGTAACTTCATTCTCTTCCTAGGGAAGTGTTCCATACCTTTCTTGAGAGGAAATTGGTACCTTATATTACCTTCTTTCATATCAATGATGGCACCAACAGTTCGAAGAAAAGGTCTTCCCAAAACAATAGGACAAGATGCATTGCATTCAATATCCATAACAATAAAATCAACGGGACAAGGTTATTGTTTACTGTAATAAAAACATCATTAACTCGCCCCAAAGGTTTCTTCATAGCATTATCAGCGAGAAAAACATCCAAATAACAATGTTCCAAAGGTGGCAAATCAAGAATATCATAAAGCTTCTTGGGCAAAACCGAAATACTTGCACCAAGATCACACAAGGCATTGCAATCAAAATCATTCACCTTTACCTTAATGATGGGTTCCCAACCATCTTCTAATTTCCTAGGAATAGAAGCTTTAAGTTTCAACTTCTCCTCCCTAGCTTGCAAAAGAGCATTTGTAATATGCTTTGTAAAAGCCAAATTAATAGTGCTAGCATTGGGACTTCTAGCTAATTTTTGCAAGAACATAATAACTTCAGAGATGTTACAATCATCAAAATCAAAATCATTATTGTCAATGGTGGTGGAACCATTGTCTCCAATAGTTTGAAAAATTTCAGCACTTTTATCAGAAAAAGTTTCAGCAGTTTTAGGCAATTTCAAACGCTTTGCAGAAGTAGTAGAGACATTACCAACACCAATAACATTACCATCAATAGTAGGAGGCTTACTAGCATGTAAACATTAGCATTACTAGTGGTGGTGATAGTACAAACTCTAACTATACTATTCTCTTTTTCAAGTTCTTCCTCTTTTTCCCACCTAGCATGCAATTCAGCCAACATCCTAATATTATTATCAATTCGAACTTGGATGGCATTTGCTGTAGCAAATGACTTAGTATCTTTAACTTCATTAGGCATAACTTTCAGTTTTAGAATTTCAACATCATGAGCAAGACTATCAACTTTAGAAGCAAGACATCAATTTTTTCAAACTTTTCCTCAACAGTTTTATTGAAAGCTTTTTGTGTGCTAATAAATTCTTTAAGCATAGCTTCAAGATCAGAGGACACACTTCTATTGTTGCTGTAGGAATTACCATAAGAATTGCCATAACCATTTGAAGGATAAGGCTTATAGTTGTTGCTACCAAAATTATTCCTATAAGCATTGTTGTTGAAGTTGTTGTTTTTAATGAAGTTTACATCAACATGCTCTTCTTGAGCAACCAATGAAGCTAAAGGAACATTATTAGGATCAACATGAGATCTACCATTCACAAGCATAGACATAATAGCATCAATCTTATCACTCAAAGAGGAGGTTTCTTCAACAGAATTTACCTTCTTACCTTGAGGAGCTCTTTCGGTGTGCCATTCGGAATAGTTGATCATCATATCATCAAGTAGCTTTGTTGCTGCACCTAAAGTGATGGACATAAAGGTTCCTCCAGAGGCTGAATCCAATAAGTTCCTTGAGGAAAAATTTAATCCTGCATAAAAGGTTTGGATGATCATCCAAGTAGTCAGTCCATGAGTGGGACAATTCTTCACCAAAGATTTCATTCTTTCCCAAGCTTGAGCAACATGTTCATTATCAAGTTGTTTAAAATTCATAATGCTACTTCTCAAGGATATAATCTTAGCAGGAGGATAATATTTCCCTATGAAAGCATCTTTGCATTTTGTCCAAGAATCAATACTATTTCTAGGCAAAGAAAGCAACCATTCTTTAGCTCTTCCTCTCAAGGAGAAAGGAAAAAGTTTCAGTTTTATAATATCCCCATCCATATCCTTATACTTTTGCATTTCACAAAGTTCAACAAAGTTATTAAGATGGGCAGCAGCATCATCAGTACTAACACCAGAAAATTG